>CM060614.1:6810355-8020355 GCA_030578255.1 Tiaroga cobitis | reverse complement strand
TCCACATTCACTGACTTAGATCAAATAATATCAAAATTCATATGGCAGAGCAAGCGCCCTCGTATAAAATATAAAACACTACAGAGAAGTAAGGGAGAAGGGGGGCTTAATCTTCCAGTTCTAAAATATTATTTCTGGGCAGCACAGTTAAAGCCTTTAATTTCTTGGATCCAAGGAGATTCTCAGACGAGGTGGCTTAGTATTGAACAAACAACGTGCTCTGAACCATTAAATGTATTGCCATTTTTAGATATCCCAATAAAAGAACTGCTGTTGTGAACTAGAACCACGCTTAACATTTGGAACAAGGTACGAGTTGCATTTAAGTTGCCAAGAGGTTTGTCAATTTTGACAAGCATCGGACATATTAAATCCTTCGCTCCCAATTCCTCTGACAAAAGTTTTTCAAAGTGGGCTGAAGAACAGCGGCTTACGTTTTTACATCAGTTAATAAACAGGAACAACCTTATGTCATTTGAAGAGTTACAATAGCACTTTCATCTCAAGAAAAGTGATTTCTTTAGATACTTACAGTTGCGCTCTTTTTTGACTTCACATAAAGACTGGGGAAAAATACTAAACCTCACACCAATTGAGAACACTCTGATTCAATTCCAAAAAGGTGAAGGGGATAAGAAACTGATAACAAAGTTATATAAAGTCTTTTTGTCAATGAATCTTAATGGGCCCACTCGGACAAAACAAAGATGGGAAGCAGAGACGGACACAATTATTTCTGATGAAATGTGGGAGGGAGTGTGGACTGGGGCACATCGGGTTACAAGTTCAAACACGTGGCGGGAATATAAATGGAAAGTTATTAGTAGATATTTCAGGACTCCGGATGTTGTTGCTAAGATTGATCCCAAAATTCCAAGTTTGTGCTGGAGAAACTGTGGGCCAGCAGTGCCTAATCATACACATATTCTTTGGTCATGCCCTATATTACAAAACTACTGGGATGAGGTGTACAAGGCTATAAACCAGATTTTTCAGGAGGCCATTCAGAAGGATGCAACAGTTGCATTACTTGGTATTATGCCAACTAGTGTGCAAGGACGTGCTAAATCATATCTCTTAAATGTTCTGTTCACAGCAGCCTTGAAATGCATCACAATTAAGTGGATGCAAGTAGAGCCTCTCTGTTACAACGTCTGGGTTCAAAAAGTACGGGAACGGTATCAAATGGAAAAGATAACACACTCATTACGACTTCAGAAATCTGTTTTTAGTCTACGATGGAATCCAGCAGAAGTCTTATTCATGTAAAGGGCCAACAGGTTATGGGTTATGGGTCCCTACTCTACCACCAAAAGTGAATTTTTTTTTTGTGTGTGTGTATGGTGATGGTGAAACCACATAGAAATGCAAAATGTAATATTGAAATATATTATTTTTTTCTTTTCAAGATTGTACACTAGTAACATATTTGATAATTATTGCTGATGCATGTAACTGCTCTGTCAAGAATTAATAAAAATGTAAGTAAAAAAAAAAAGAAAAAGATCTAGCACGCACACCTGTCTACTCAATCACATCTAGAAAATCACATTCCTTTACTCTTCTTTTTTTGTATTTAGAGATAGCTTTTTAATGATGCAACCATGGTACTGTAGCATTTAATTATTTGAATTATTTGGGAATTATTTAAATTATTTTTACTTTTTAAATATAATTATCATTGTTGTTAGTCATGTCTGGAAAGAAGGGGAAAAACTGGTAACACGTTACAATAAGGTCCCATTAGTTAAAGGGAAAGTTCACCCAAAAATTCTGTCATCATATACTCACCCTCAAGTTGTTCCAAACCTGTATGAATTTCTTTATTCTGCTGAACACAAAAGAAGATATTTGGAAGAATGTCGGTAACCAAACAGTTGATGGCCCCATTGACTTCCATAGTAGGAAAAAAATACTATGGAATCAATGGGGTCCATTGGGGTTGGGGTCTGGTTACCAACATTCTATAATTGATCAAGTAGAACTAGCTCCATAAGGTAACAGTTTACCACTTTTTACAGAAAATACAGTACCCTTTTTACACGTAAATATTGAAATGAGTCAAATAATGTATATATATGAATTTTATGTGGCATTAATCAATCAGTTAATATGTAACATAGGTTTTTGTATTGTAATGTTATTCATACTACCTGCATTTTCAGATGTCAGAATAGAAGAATTCTTCTATGAAAAACTAGACAAGAAGGCCCCAACACGGATGAACAACCATGAGCTTCTGGGGGAATCCATGATCGACTCTGGGAATGAATCTGGGCCTGGAACAGCCTACGGTAAGCACCAAACACACAGGCAGCATAGTGGATAACCCATAGTACCCATAGTACCTCATTCAATAATAGTAGTCCATTGACAGTACCCCATTTCCCCTTGCTCGAATGTAAACACCTACTAAAACATTAGTAGACTGTTCACTAGTTGTGAATGGCCTCTAGACATCTAACATCTATTGAATTAGTGTAATGTACAGTTGGTCCGTTTCTGTCTACAGGAAACGCTCTGATTAAGTGTGGCGAGACGGAGAAGCAGATCGGAGGAGCGGAGCGAGAGTTCATTCAGAGCTCTGCCATCAATTTCCTCACGCCTTTCCGCAACTTTTTAGAAGGAGACTTCAAGACTATATTGGTAAGATCTGGCAACCCTAATAACTGAAGCACTGATTTCTGAAACATATCTACCTTATTTTTCATGTAAGTGCGGCCAAGGCCATTTGTAAATTTGAATGTGTCCGGCCTAATCAGCTTCGGTTTTAACTGTACAAAACAGCTTATTATTCTGCTTGATATTGCAAACTGTTATTTCTTACAGTGTTATTTTAATTTATTGTTATAATTATTATTATAAAGAATTAATTATTATAAATACACTGGTCTGTAGCACAATTTTTTGCCATTAACTGCACTTTTTTATTCTTATTTCCCTATAGCGGCTAATGAATTGAAAGTCTCACACATTCACAGAAAAAAGCTTACTTCTGTGTTGAAAAATAAGGTGGATATAATTTAGAAAAAAGGCTATATACACCTCCGATCAAAAGAATCCTAAAAAATCCTGTTAAAAGAAAAAATCCTGAAAAAATATATCATGTTTCCATCAAAATATTAAGCAGCACAACTGTTTTCAACATTGATAGTAATAATACATTTTATTGAGCTGCAAATCAGCATATTAGAAGGATCATGAAAAATGCTGCTTTGCATAACATGGATAAACTAATTTATTTTTCTATATGAAAATAGAAAAGGTCATTTTTAAAAGTTAATATTTCTCAATTGGGTTTAATGTATTTTTTTGCCATTGAAACTACAAAAAAAAAAAAAAAATTAATGAATAAAAAACCAAGCTATTTTAATGTGAAGCTATAACAGCTTTAGCTTAAAGAATGTCAGAGAGTTTTAACAGTGCAAATTTAACTTTAAATTCCTTATTTTTTATGGAATATTGCAGTGTTTACTATACATAAATGGTTTATCCGTGCATCGTTTCATGCCAACTTTAACAAAACAAACTCTTCTGCTTCTTTACAGAAAGAGCGTAAACTGCTTCAGACCAAAAGACTGGACCTCGATGCTGCAAAGACTAAGCTAAAGAAAGCCAAAATGGCTGATGCCAGAGCTCTGGTGAGTCGTTGTTGCTTCTACACGAATTAAAAAGGCATTTTCCCCTTAAATATGATGTAATGTCACAGAATTTCCTACTGGAAATTCTCTGCAAATATAAGCTACAGCCCAGAAACTAGTAATCAGAGATGGCACTTGCCATCTTTCCTAAACGCAGCTCCTTACTGTCTCTTGTTTTTGTGTCGGCACACGAAACAAAGCCTCTCGGATCTACCCCTCCACCAGGGGACGCTGGCTATGTTGCCAATTTCTCCTTCATGGTGAATTTTCTCCATGTAAAGTGGCTAAAGGTTGGTCTGCGTGTGTTTCTCTCCAGTGCCAAGTTCCACTCTGCTTTAGAAGAGCCACCTTTAAGACATACTTGTTCCTCTTTAAGTTGTTGATTAAGCTCTTTTGTCCCGGATATTAGCAGTGTGTGTGTTTCCAGGTTCCTTTTTTTGTGCAAATAGAGTTTGGAAAGAGGATATCCATGTTTGCTCAACATCGTGATGACATTTCAAAACTGCTCTTCGCCCTTGGCCCCAGTTTCACAAGAGAAGTAAAGAAGTGCTTCAAGATTGTCTCCTCATGTCCAGCACTCAACCTACACGCATATACACCCACATACACACATCAGTACCCAAACAAACAGCTGCCCTCTTCCAAAATGGGAAGTGTTTAGTTTGCGTCGATACAGTGAAGTGAGCAAGTAATTCTTAGTCAATTGCTGCAAATAGTTCATGTTCCCTGCAACAGCAGTGATTTGTGTTGCAATCTTAATCATGCTAACCATAGTTTTTGACAAAATACCATATTATGATGATTCTTGTTAGCACAATAAAACTGTTAACTTGTTAATATAGCATCACTGTAATCAAAATACAAAATTAAAATGACTCTGAAAGTGTCTGTTTAAAAGAAATCACATGGATTTTTTGTTTTGTTTTAGTCACAATGACTATAGTAACTGGTATTTTGGTGGAAACTTGGGTTACCATGCTAAATTTTCCTCAGTGATGCTATGCTCTGCTAATGTTGTGGCTGTAGTCTGTGTAGATGTTCAAGTGTTAATCCTCAGTTTTATCTCCAAATATATTATTGCTGTTTTCAAATGCTGTACAGATGTGGGCAGAGGAAGTGACAAAGGTAAGGAGAATGTTCTGCCATTTTGGATCATCTGTGAATCTTGGCGCTAATGTGAAAACTACAGTGTGTGTCGTGATGGGTTTCTCTCTTCAGTGAAAAACTGGAAATTGTGGATCAGTTAGGCAGTATTGCCTGTGTTCACATGGCTTTTTCTTTGCCTGTAATTTCCAACTTTGTTTTTGTTTCTGGTGTTATGCAAGATTCCTCAATGCCTGATGGCTAATAAAAACACAGTTTATTAAAAATTAACTATGTGTTAAGCTAGGAGGCTAAGCTTGCAGGCTGTTAGCTTGCAAACTGAATACTGATTCAAGGTCCACTTAAAAGATCTTGCATGAAACTTGCTTTCTGTTGACTAGTTTATCTGATATCTCTATTGTTTATTTTATCTTATTATTATCTTATTATTATTTACTTTTATCATTATAATGCCCATACCTGTTATATGTCCATACTATTATATTACTTATTCATATTTAGAATTTTTTTATGTTTATATTTCCAGGTTTCATTTTAAGATCATTTTGTGCTTTTGTCATATTTATTTATTTCCCATTTCAGTTTCAGTCATTTTAGTGCTTCAACTTTATTACAATTACCAAAAACAATTTTTAACAGTTTTAGTTACCAACACTGGGCAATACTGCATCTAAATTCACTTATTGTCTCGTTTTGTAATCACTTCATAATCTCAGCAGAAGCACAATGTCATCCAGGTATTTTGCACCTACTGTTTTATAAAAAAAATGCATATTCATATACTGGTCAATATCAATTCCTGCTCTACATTTGATTTTTTCTTGTTCGGTAAGCTGTTTCACTTGGATATATGCACAATAGGGAAGAAAAGACTATCGCAACCTCCGTTTTATGCCGACTTTAAGCTGAATCAGTAAAACATTCCTTGACTATTTCTCTCACTCTCTTTCAGGCCGAGCAGGATCTGAAGATGACACAGAGTGAGTTTGACAGACAGGCAGAAATCACCAGGCTTCTTCTGGAAGGAATCAGCAGTACACATGTGAGCGCTCACTGGGCCTTCTGCCAATACACATCTCACAACCCCTCAGTTTTACTCGGAAAACCCAATGTCTGACCATATCATCTCTCTCCCAACCTTCTTTCTTCCCCAGGCCCATCATCTCCGCTGTCTAAATGACTTTGTGGAGGCTCAGATGACATATTACGCCCAGTGTTACCAGTACATGGTGGACCTCCAAAAGCAGTTGGGAAAGTAAGACATAATCAGTCATTTTTTTTCTGTTTTAGAATAATTTTAATTATTATTTAACTCATCTGGAATTTTTTTCCCCTCCAGCTTCCCTTCGGCTTTCTCTTCCAACAACAACCAGTCGACGGCCAGCGCCGGGGCCAGTGTCTCCGTACCCATCCTGCCACTGTCAGCCCCTCTTCCTTCCACCACAGGCAATGCGTCTTCAGGTTTCACCGAGCTGCAGAACTTCACCGGGAGCCGTAAAGCACGAGTGCTGTACGATTACGACGCCGCGGGCAGCAACGAGCTCTCCTTATTGGCCGATGAGGTAGGCGGCCCACTTGTGTGTTGATGATTTTGAATAATTCTTTCTTGGTTTGAATTCCTAGTGCAGGGCTTCCACGGGGCATTAAAAAGCATTAAAAGTCCTTATATTGATTTTGCGAAAATTAAGGCCTTAAAAGGCATTAAAAAGCATTACATTTGATTCTTACAGGCCTTAAATTTTTTTTAGAGTTTTGAAGAGAATTTTATGTCAATTTATTTGAATATAGCCTTAATTAATCATTAATAATTTGTATTTGCTGTCGCAAAATATGTACGTTTGTGTGATACATATACGGAACCAGTTTGGTACCGTATTTTCCGCACTATAAGGCGCATTTAAAAGCCTTTAATTTTCTCAAAAAACGACAGTGCGTCTTATAATCCGGAGCACCTTATATATGGAGGGTGAACACACGTTCACCAAGACGGGAAGACAGCGCCGGGCGACTTACGCCACTATCTGCCAATGGATCGTGGATGCCTGGGCTGATATATCAGTCTCAACTGTGATCCGAGCTTTCATGAAGGCAGGAATAATCTCTTTATTCAGCCAGCTCACATACCCGTATTTAATTCCTGTTTTCGTTCAAAGTTCTCAGTAGTCAATTGTCGAGTTCGCGCGCGTGATCAAACCTCCGTGTGTTCAACATCTGATTCGGATGAACTATCCGTTTGAGCTGATATTCTCAGAACACCACACAGCACCGTCATCGGGTGACAGCTGACAGTCTGAGTCTCCACTGTTGCTTAGTTACCAATGATCGCGCGCGCGCACTCGACAATCGCCTACTGTGGACTTCGACCGAAAACAGGAAGAAATTACGGGTATGTGAGCTGGCTGAATAAACATAATTTTTATTCATATCTTTCACATTTACTGCAGTCAGATTCACCGTGTTCACTCACATGGCTGTGCACTTGTAATGACACATTAAGGTTGTTAAGAGGCTAAAAGCAGGTTTAAAGGGTTAGTTCACCCAAAAATGAAAATTAAGTCATTAATTACTCACCCCCATGCTGTACCAACCCCGTAAGGCCTTCGTTCGTCTTCGGAACACAAATGAAGATATTTATGATTAAATCTGAGAGGTTGATCACTCCTCCATAGGCTGCCTAAGGGAATGAAACAGACGGAAACGAGACTTCAAGAGATTTCCACGACGCATGCGCGAGAATTGCGATCTCCTTCAACTACTTCAGTTAAGCGTGCGTCGTGGAAATCTCTTGAAGTCTCGTTTCAGGCCTACAAAGAAGAAAAGGAATAGTCGAATAAAGTCGTTATTCTTGTTTGTTTTTTCGCACAAAAAGTATTCTCGTCGCTTGATAAACTTATAGTTGAGCCACTGTTGCGACATGGAATATTTAAACATTTTCTTTAATGACTTTCTGGGCCGTCAAGTTTCATTCCCTTAGGCAGCCTATGGAGGAGTGATCAACCTCTCAGATTTAATTTTTGGGTGAACTAACCCTTTAAAACTTGTCCCGTTTAAGTCAAAAGGGTGCAAATTTTAAAAAGAGGACAACGCGGTGTAGGCAACACCAGTTTTCGTCGTTGTTATCTGTACTGACAGCACTCCAAATTTACAAAAAAAATTAGCACCTTTTAACGTCTTTTAACGTTTGAACAACGTTACCATGGGAGTGAACGGAGTTGTCAGAACGCTTAATAAAGTTTGACTTTATTTGACTGTTTTGTTGACATTCCCTTTAGCACATCAAGTGGATGCATAACGCAAACCCAGTCAAACGTTTGACTGCAGTATCTTATGCGCCTTATAATCCGGTGCGCCCTATATACAGTGGTGGAAAGAGTACTGAAAAGCATACTCAAGTAAAAGTACTGTTACTTGTCAAAAAATGTAGTGAGAGTAGAGTAAAAGTACCGGTCCTAAAAACTACTCAAAGTAGGAGTAAAAAGTAGCCCTTTTAAAAGTACTCAAGAGTAGTGAGTAGTGAGTATTATGCTATGAATGTTAGTCCACCTTATACCCTGCAAATTAAAAATGTAGCTTACTCTTTTATCACAGATTCATAGAAAAAAAGAAACAGTATTTCAATATTTCTCCAACAGTTTTATTTTTGACTGCTAGCACTAAAAATACAGCGTTTCCCCTACCATTGTTTTGGACGACCCCCGCCCCCCCTAAAATGCTGCCAAAATCCAGTCATAAAAAAGGAATTTATAACTCGGAATTTCACGGAATTTGTAAATTTTTTGAGGAAAAATAGAAAGCAGTTCAGTACACTTGAAATCAAATCGCGATATAGTGTGAATATTAAACCACAAAGACAATTTAAATACGAATCCTGCATGTTCTGTGTGAATGAATGGTGCAGCCGACGCGCAGTTTCATTTACCACACACACACACACACACACACACTGAAGCACGTGTGAGGTGTGACGCTTGCGCTGTTTTTTTGCCTATATGAAGACACAAATGCATGAACTTCCTCCAGGCTCAAGATCCACTCCGAAAGTCACTTCGTGAACAAAATAAATTGGCGCCAGGTGTCTCGAAGTCTGTTGATGCTGGTTTGATGCAAGGTTTTCCGCGGGCGATTTGATTTGACGGGAATCACGCATGGAGTCACATGATGACTTATTATAAAAATAAATATTAATATAAATGTAGCGACGGCAGGTTCAGGGAAAATAGTGCAGTAAAAGTACCGATACAGCACTTAAAATGTACGCAAGTAAAAGTAAAAGTACACTGTTTTTAAACTACTTAAAAAAGTACAATTCCTAAAAAAAACTACTCAATTACAGTAACGAGAGTATTTGTAATTCGTTACTTTACACCACTGCCTATATATGAAAAATGTTCTAAAATAGGTCATTCATTGAAGGTGCGCCTTAAGGCCCATTCACACCAAGCACGATAACTATAAAGATAACGATAAAGATATAATTCTAAAAATCGTTCTCCATATTAAAGAATAACAGAGTTCACACCACAACTATAACGATAAAGACATGAGGAACGATATCGTTGGGATCACTTTCAGAACGATTTTTTTCCAGCTGCCGAACGATAAAACACTGACAGCCAATCAGAATCCATTCTAATTTAAAGGTCTACTTTGAAACCGCAGCGCGGATGCGCGCGTTCTTAGAATAAAAAGACCGTTATCAGTCGTTGGTGTGGACGCGTATATAGTTATCTTTATCGTTATCTTTATAGTTATCGTGCTTGGTGTGAACGGGCCTTTATAATCCGGTGCGCCGTATAGTGCGGAAAATAGTGCGGTAATTGCTTCCAGCCGGAGCAAAATTGCCGTGATGCGGAGGTGACGCGGGTCTGTTGTACAGCGGTGGACAGGTCTGAAGCTCTGAACCTTGAAAAAATGGGAAAGTGCAAATTCCAGCCAAAGTGGCTGGAAAACAAAACTTTTAAGACATGGTTGCAGCCCGTTAGTGGTAAAAATGATGAAGGATTTTGCGGCGTTTGTAAAAAAGCATTTAAAGTTGGGGACAATGGGAATCAGCGCCGTAAAATCCCATCGTCGTTAGATTTAAATAGTACATTGCGTTTAATTAGTCGTTTAATGAGATCTATATGTTGCTAGTAGCGAGAATAGACCCTACTGTTACACGCGTGCACTTTAATGGTCCAGTAGCAGAACTTTTGCCAAGCATGTCAGAGGTTTTGGGTTCTAATCCGCAGTAAGAACTTCGAAGTATATATTTTTTTCCCCATCAAAACCGATGGTGAGTTGTATATCAAGCACTGACATGTTTGTGTGCATTATGTTTTGTGATTTCACCGTGACAAAAAGAGTCTCACCGCAACGGATTGAAGCGCGCGTCCGAGAGAAGAAGTGTTGTGCACGAGCCACAACAGAACGCAGGCAAAGAACGTAACGTTATATTGTTCTAAAAGAAACAAAAAAGAAAGGGTCTACACATTAGCCAATTAGAAAATAGCACTATTGTATCTGGGTAAGTTTCAAAATAAGTCATGATCTTCTGTTTTAATGTTACAAAAAATTCACAACTTGTTTGACAAACAATGACAACTTGATTGCTGTTTGAGAAATGTTTCCCAGATAATTAGTATCAGTTTTTTTATGAGCGTCTGTAACTTAGACAACAGTTTTACTGCCTGTTCACTGACAACACCGGCTCAGAATAAGTAGTCTATGCTTAGTCATATTTTCCTTATCACACGATGACTGACATATTATCACATTATAAACATCTCTCTCTCCAAATAGGCTTAATAATTTTATAAGCACTAAATAAATTAAAGTGTATTGCATAGTCGATGTTATAGGTCACTTTTAAAATCATGTCATATTTTATAATTATATCCTGGCCATGGATGCATTAATCATTGCATCTGTCTTTCAAAGATGTCAGGTAAAAAGCAATTAAGCATCCTCTCATTCGCCCTGAGAGGAAAGCCCCCTAAAAAGACCAGGTTAGAGGATGCTGGCCCAGAGAAGGTGGCGAACAGGGCCCATTAGAGGAGGAGACGGTGCAGGTAGAAGAGGAAGAGAATAAATACTTTGTATTTGGTTGAATTGTCAGTGCCATGTGTCAAATCTTCTCTTTTGCAAGTGTGAGCAATTATTAATAACAACAACAAAAACACTAATAATAATATTACTAATGAAACACCACCATTCCTGCAACCCGTTCTATACGCCGCGAGATGTTTAAAAAATGTCCCACCCGCAAATTACACCTATGTGTTCCAGAAATTGTTTTATATATATATATATATATATATATGTATATATATATATTATACGTGGCTAGTCATGGGTCGTAGCTATATGGCATTAAAACATTTTAAAATGGCATTAAAAAGGCATTCAATTTAATTTGAAGATACCCTGTAGTGGAATTGCATGTCCTTTTTCTTTCAGGTGATCATGGTGAGCTGCGTTCCAGGCATGGACTCTGATTGGCTGATGGGGGAACGTGGGACTCAGAAGGGAAAAGTGCCCATTACCTACTTGGAGCTGCTAAATTAAAAGAACGAGTGTTGTTGGAACCAAAACAGATCGGTATAGTGTAATCCAGCTGTGCTGTGTACCGTATATGCAAACAAGACGACGTCTTGTGCTGCTCACATGGAACAGTATTTCATTGGATGTGACGTCTTGCAGTCCCAGTATGGGAAGAGGTTCTAACCGGAAGACTGTTTACAAATGAATTAATGCAGAATTATTTTTTAAATGCTTTTGATGTGACATGTTCACTGCCAACATGCCTTGTTATACAAAAACTCCAAGAGTGACTTATTATTTGAGTATTTACATGTGTTTACAACAAGTATTAAGACTGGTTTGTCTTTTTTTTATGAATTTTAAAGTGTCTTCCATTATGTACAAGAACTCTTATTAGGTTCTAGAACATTTCAAAGCAATTCCTGTAGGAGTGGAGATATGAATATGCCATAATTTATTTTCAGGGTTATGCAGCTGACATGGGCCTCAATTATTATCTTCTGCAGTTTACATTTATCTTCATTGTGTTAAAAAGTTTGAGCACACAAAGAAAATGCTTTATTTGCACGCAGACAGCCTTTCCTGTTATGAATTATGAAACTGTCCTTTTAATATTCATGCAGTTTTCAAAAAGCGCATGGTAAGGATACATCCAATTATGATCCAAGTTATTAATTTCATGACACAAACAAAATCTCTTTACTGATAACCACTTTTGTATACCCATGTGCCTTACAATCGTCTTCATGTTGATGTTTTTAAATTGTTTAAAGCAAAAAAAGATGAGTGCTAATTTTACACATTTATGCCATCCTTTATCTATTTTTTTTTTATTATATTTTTTTTTACATTTATAACTACAAAAGCACAGGTTATCTAACTGCTTAAATTCTGATTACTATCATAGATTTATAAACAATGTTTTCATTACATAAAAAAAAATGTATAGACTTTTTACCCTTCTGTGTTTTGATTCTGAATTGTCTCATTTCATGCACACTTGTTTCATGTTTGCTATTGATATTCATTTCATGTTTGGAATAGGACACTAATTTAATCCATTTCTGCAGTATACAGTATAATAGATGACATGGTAATTTTCTTATATTAATGGTTAGACATTCAATAAAGAAAAGAACAAAAAATGGATTTAATGCACAAAATAGCAGTTTTTATTTGAAAGATTTCAACTGGACGCCACTTTCTGACTTAAATATGAGGATAACAATAAACAATGCAGAATTTTATGGTTGCATAATACTGTTTCACATACTATTTTCTAGAATTAAATGCAGTAGTATGCTATTTCGCACACAACATTGTTGAAATATAAATGACTGTTCCCTCAAATGTCAGTAGAGGTCAGGCTTTTCACTCGGTAATCGTTTATATTTCTAAATGAACCTTTTTGAATCGGAAAGTGCCTTAAAGTTACACATGTATTGACTATGATTAGTAATATTCTTAAATGTAAGAGTTGACGTTTCCTGTTTGCCTTTATAGGTAGCCTATTTTGTGCGTACTTATCTTCATTGAAAAGAGTAAAAATAATCAAAAAGTAACTCGATCCTCGTTGTTCAATAAAATCATGCGTCGTTATAACATGTTGTTGTTTATGGCATGCTGTATGGTGAGGATGACAGAGCAGCTCATGTGTTGGTGTTGCTCTTGTCTTGTGTAAACAGTGCGTGGATGGTCAGCGAGGGGAGGGTTAAGAGGAAGTTGTGCTAAACAGGCAAAACTTCCTGTGCTGTCGGCTCAGCAGCCTCAGCAGGCGTTTATTTGCTGTCCGTTACTCAGCCTCACATGCCGAGAGGGCATGTTCAGTTCCTTCCCGAAAACAGCAATGTGGGAGCTGACCTGTGAAGTGCTTCTTTCTCCTTCTCCATAAAATAATTCAAGCCAGAATAATGTTAAAGTCACCATTAAATTAAAATTGACACTTCTTTTTTTTTTATGGAATATTGCAGTATTTGTTAGGCTAGATATGATTGTTCCGTGCTCCTTTTAAATGAATGTGCTATCGCAATCATATCTTATTAAATAAAATAACTTCCAATCAGAATAGATGAGGCTATGATCTTCTTCTTGGATTGTCATACTGGCTCAGATATGATTGATAATACTTTAAAGTTAATAATTCTACTTGGGAAGTTTCATATACATAAAGCTAAAGTAATGTCTATAACACCCTCCTTTAATTTCTTTTGTAAAGATGTTAAAATATTCCATGACTCACTGAATTCAATCACTAGAAATAAGAAGTGCATAAAAACATCTCATATTTTGAAAAAAAAATAGTTTGTAGAATTTAATGTTTTACTCTGTAAGATCTGTTATATGTTTTACCCAATATCTGTTTGTTTTATGTCTGATGTAAAATGTCATTGTAAGTTTTTATGAAAGTTGAAATAAAAAAATAACTTCCCGCCTTCCTCTTGCAGCAACTTCTCTGTTGACGTGTTTGGTGGCGTGAGGGCGGGACTCACATTAGATCGACCAATAGCAAACCACAATGATCCAACAATCCAATCAATGTAATGACTGGATTACTATTTTTGTACTATTTTGGATTACAACATTCTGCTACAGTAATGACCGGAAGTTAGCATCACACTGGTTCCCTCAACAAAAACCCAATTGGATTTTTCTGTAAACTTTTGAATTATCACTAAAATAAGCTCTGTCATCATCAAGTTTATGATAGTGAGGAACTCACTAGCCAGAAATAAAAAGCTAAATGGCTATTAGCTTACACCATGGTTGCTCGACTTCAAAGTCACCACCACCAAGCTTCAAACTCTTTCAGTCTTTATTAAAAAAACATTTTCCCTGAAAGTGTACGTGGCCTACGGAGCCCCTATAGGGACCTTAGCCTACAGACGTTCACATGCTCACGATAAACTTATCTCTGTGGAAGTCTGTATATTAATTTTTTTTTTTACAAAGGTCTCCCTATTGAATAGTTTGCAAGAGACCTAGTGTGATGACTTTATATACATAATATGTACATAATCCCTGCAGTACTCGCCCGCTCGATCCCGCCCTACATTTTTTCTTGTTCATGAAGTCGTTTCACTCAGATAGGCTATATGTCACAATAGGGAAAAAAAGATTATATCGCAAACTCTGTAATGTATACTTATAGATTTTTTTTTTTTTTATATAATTTTTACAAGGGTATAGGCCACTATGATATAAACTAAATAAATAATTAACATATAAATATTTAGATGGTACTCCACAGCATACTTTAAATAATATCATGGTTTATGTCCAAAAAAAACAACAACGTACATGATACCATGACAGACAGAGAGGCAGACAGATAGATGGATAGACATACAGACAGACATATAGACAGATAGATAGATAGATAGATAGAGATACATTTTTTGTTAATGAAACATCCCAATTAACCCTTTATTTCATTTTATTTTATAATTGCTCACCATAGTGACAAAAACACTGGTATGAATCTGAAAGTGTGTGTGTTTATTTCTTGTTTATTTTAATCAGTCCAGTTCCTCATTCAAATATCAAATCACAGTTCTTTGAGGGTTGGTTTTAATGACCACATTCAACCACTTCACGAGATTTGCCTCTGGCACAAATAAAATGATTCACAATGAAAATGAAATAGAAAAACATAGACAGTATATACTGATATAATATGAAGCAGTAACAACATTAAGGGTTAGTTGACCCAAAAATGAAAATTAAGTCATTAATTACTCACCCCCAGTCGTTATTTTTGTTTGTTTTTTTCGCACAAAAAGTATTCTCGTCGCTTGATAAACTTATAGTTGAGCCACTGTTGCGACATGGAATATTTAAACATTTTCTTTAATGACTTTCTGGGCTGTCAAGTTTCATTCCCTTAGGGAGCCTATGTAGCAGTCATGCAACTCTCAGATTTAATCATAAATATCTTCATTTGTGTTCCGAAGACGAACGAAGGTCTTACGGGGTTGGTACAGCATGGGGGTGAGTAATTAATGACTTAATTTTCATTTTTGGGTGAACTAACCCTTTAACGTTCACTTTCTCATACCAAACTTCGATCAAAGTAGTTTCAGATTCTCTCAGAGGAAAACTGCACATTGGTTAATTTTATTTTTTGGTTAAACATAATTCTGTTTTGAGTATACTACTCTTTGGAGAAAATTCTGACAATAATTCATCTTTTATTCTTACTTTAAATAATGACGTTATATCCATAACACTACTACTTCCCCCAACTCATTTTAAATACAGAGTTTTCAAGACTGACTTTGATCCAAACTATGGCAGATGTGCCTCTGATCCCATGCCCGTGACTATAATACTCCAGTTTCCCTTTTTCTCGCTCATTCTCTGTTCAAACCGCCATGACCTAGAAAAACACCACAGCGGTATTCTGGTTACACTCTAGGTTAACATGCACACATGGTTCTCAGTGTATACAACACACACACTCTCACTCCACACACTGGCAGGTTCCCATGCTCACTGCCTGACTGACATTTAGCTTTCCTTTTGTCTTCTTGTCATAAGGTTTGTGCCACAGAAACATGAGAAATCCCACCTAGGCTGATGTGCTAGTCAGCGTGGTTAAGATTTAGTGGTCTAACCCTGATGATCCCTGCAGTGAGAAGTCTCACAATAAATCATTGCATTGGTCAATGTGGATAATCACTGTGGCCACATGATCACCTTTACTTTGTACTCGTGTTTTAGTTATACAATAGTGTATGTTATGCATTTTTAAATGATATAGCTATATATCTTATATTTTTCATACACATTATAAAGGAATCTAATCACATAAATGACTGTGAACTGATAGGGTAATATTTCACATGAAAAATAAAAACGACAGCAATCCTTTACATCCTGCTGAAACTGCCTCTGAGAACTCGGCATGGAGCAAAACCACACCACCGCCACCCCCCTCTATGATACCGAGAGCTGGGCAGTTGCTACAGGTCTTAGCAAAACAGGAAATTTCATGTTTCCTTTGCTACTTTTAGCACTTGCTCTTAACGCGCAACTTCTGCGAACCAACATGCACACACACAAATCTGACTTGGATTGTTATACAATAAAAAGCACATTTGAAGACACTCTTGTAGTAGGTGATCCCCAAAACAAATGCAAGTCAATCAAAAAAATTTACAAGTGCCAAATTGCAAGTAAACTTCAAGCAGGCTGTTGGCTATATGCTGTAAGCATAATGTAAGAAAATTAAAAATATTTTATAGCTAACATCATGTGCATAATGTTTATTTAATTTAGTTATTTAAGAAGAACATTTTTAATATAGTCAAAAATCAAAATAATGAGAACAAAACTTTCAAATAGCTTTATATAACTAATAGAAACTAGCTGACAAGCTTTGACTTGAAATATGACTATAACTTGTGTTAAATTCATATTAGTAGTCATGTATGGTCCTTTTAGAGGCATGTTTTGTGAAAGGTTCATGTATTTAACACAAGGACATAATAAAATATTCAATATTCAACGTAACCATATAAAAATTTTAAAATGTTCAATTGAAAACCCTATATTGATCATTGATCAACCACTAACAATGTCTGTGGTGTTTCAGCCCTGATTTGAAATGTAACCCTCGCACATCAATATTTTGATTGGGGAACTTGTTTTATCAAATAATTTATTCAATATACAAAGCACTAAAGGCCAAGGTCATGGGTTCAATTGCCAAGGAACACATATACCAATAAAATGTCTAATGTTCTGCAAGCTGTTTTCAATCAATCTTTTGCAAAATGAATAAATGCAAATTTAAAGCATAATTACTGAAAGTTTAATTGCCACTTTTGTTTTCACATTTACAAACCATGCAGCAGCCAGACATTTTCATGCATTTTAAATGGCGATAATATGGAATACATTCACATGCTTACAGACCAATATGGCCTAAATCTTTCACAATAATATCACATTTCTCTTTTGTTATGTCCCGTTCTCTGAAAGTACCTTTAACAGCATATTTGCATGTTAGCCCCTTATTTTACAGAGACATTCATTAGTTTTACAATAGCATGTTTCTCAATAGGGAGACGGCCTCCAGCATCTCTTTTTAATAGCGCGAGGCAACATTCTTGGCCTAAAGGTGAGCATGTAAATGATAGAAATACCCATGATGGAAACACTGACTGTTACAAAGAGAAGGATATACCACACAACAGACTCCTCATTACTGGTGCCACCACAGTGGACAGCGTCCAAAAGGACGATATTGTGACGTCTGTAGTTTAAGTCCAAACAAGTAATCTCGGAGTGATCTACAACATTGATGTCTTTATTCTCCCCGAAGGTCCTGTACCAGTCTAAATGGCAACAGTTGAATGCATTTCCATTCATATAAACAGTATGCAGTCTTTGAGCTAACATGCTAGCATGTTGGGACTGGATGGTTGTCAACATGTTATCCCTCAAGTCCAGAAGTTTCAGGTTTAATGCCATTAGAGATTCGGGAAGTTCTAGTAGTGAGTTTTTACAGATGTTTAATGACTTCAAATGGCTGTACGTAGAAAAGTCGAAGTTTTGAAGACCGGTATTACCAAGTCCCAAATGCTGTAAAGTGTTTGCGAGACCTTCCAGAGATTCCTGTTTAAGGTGTAGGTCTGGATTGTTGGAAAGTTCAAGATGAGTTAGCGGCGTGCCCTTGAAGGCTGAAGACGGTGTGTTTTGAATGCTACAGCCGGCAAGATAAAGCTGTTTTAGGGAAACCATGTTGGACAACACAACACATCCTGAGGAACTTGTGTAGTTTGGCAAGTAACACATGTCCACTGCGTTGTGACTGAGATCTAGTGTGCGAAGATTTGGTAGACTAGCAAATATCCTAGGTTGAAGGTTCTGAAGGTCATTTGTACTCAGATTCAAATGTGTGAGATTATTTAGCTCACTAATGGAGCGTTGGCTTGCTTTTAGCTCGGTTAACCTGTTTCGGCTCACGTCCAGTGTGTAGAGGGTGTCTGGCAAATCTTCAGACGTCAAACTAAAGGACTGTAAACAGTTACTTCTCAGCCTCAGCCAGTAAAGATGCGGCATCTGTTGAATGAATCCCTGGGGGAAATAGTTAACCTTGTTTTCACTCAGGTCCAGGAGCTCCACTGAAGAAAGATCACCGTGAAGGCTCTCATTCCAGAGCTCCACTGTGATGTTGCTCACATTTTGCCCCAAGTTGTAGTACTCAACCTTAGTCGTCCAGTTTGAAGATGTGTTATTTGCAAAGTGTTGGTAAAAACCAACTCGATTATTGGACAACAACAAAGTTCTTATTCGGTTGAGTGTTGGAAGGAATGGAAAGAACAACAAATGGTTGTCAGACAGATCCAACGTGTCCAGCTGAAAGGTCTCATTCAGATTCTGATTGGTTATGAACCATTCAATGGAATTGTGGCTGGCGTTTAAGACCAGCAGTTGGGTCATCTCAAAGTTGACCAAACATGGCAAGCAGTTGAAGGCCAGGTTCAACCTCTGGAGTTTTTTCATGTGATCAAATGCTCCACTGATCTCAAACAACAAATTTCTCTCGACGTTCAGATCCTTAAGCTGATGAAGGCTCCTGAATGTTGACTCATCCAGCCTCATCATGGCATTCCGGGACAAGTATAGAGACTCAAGCGAGGACAGATTCTGTACCAGCACAGACACCATGTCCTCCGAGAGACCATTACCCGAAAGATCAAGCGCCTTTAGTTTTGATAGAGAGCTCAAGGACTTGGCCACCTGCTTGTGTCCATTATAAAGCTCATTGTCTGCTAAATTGAGATTTTCTAACAGAGGCAATTCAGAGAAAACGTTCTCTTCCACTGTCATTAGTCGATTGTTGGCACAGCTCAGCATCCGTAGAAAAGGATACCTAGAGAGACAACCATCTTGAAGGTTTAACATAAGGTTCTTGTCTAAGAAGATCTCCTCAATTTGATGTGGTAAATGATCTGGTATGGTGGAGAGCTGACAGCTGTTGCACAGAGCCGTGCTTTGGATCTGGAGATGTGGAGAGAGACAGAAAAGAGAAGTAAAGACTGATTTAAGATTCTTTTTAAAAAATGAAAAAAAAAAAAAAAAATAGTAACATGATGATGTGACTCAATATTTCCACTACAGTTCATTGGGCCCATTTGAATCTTTTCACTTGCAAAGTGTATGGAGAACATCAAAAATAGATGAACAAGAACATTTAGCCCACTTGTGGTTTGCTGATTAGACTTCATAGCCTATACATGGTAAAAATGTTTAGTCAAGTAACCTAAAAATGTCCTTCATGTGGTAACATCTAAATTCAAGTAAAAAAATAATATTTAAAATGTCTAAATCCTCCTGAATACATCAGGTTACAAATAATTTATTAAGTTTCGGGTGAGTAAAAAAAGCTTGTTAAAGGGATAGTTCCCCCAAAAATGACATTTTTGTCACCATTTACTCACCCTCAAGTTGTTCCAAACCTGTTATTTCTTCTGCTGAACACAAAAGAAGATAGTTTGAAGAATGTTGATAACCAGACAGTTGACGGTAGCCATTGACATCCACAGTATTTTTGCCCTACTATGTAAGTCAATGGCTACCATCAACAGTTTGATTACCAACATTCTTCAAAATTTATTTTTTTGAGTTTAGCAAAAGAAAGAAACTCATACAGGTTTGGAACAAATTGAGGGTGATTAAATGATGACAGAATTTACATTTTTGGGTGAACTATCCCTTAAGGTAACAACTGTAACATCATACTTTAAGATTAAGCATTATATTTTCGGTTTAGAAACTAATATGTAATATGTTTAGGTAATATGGCCATTTCCTTTCCAGTAAATCAATATGTGCATCAGTGTTTATCTAGGAGTATTTGTTCAGTCTTCCTTTTTCTCACATACCAGTCTGCAGGGGAAGGACTGCGGATGTCCTGAGGCTGAAAGAAGGCCCAACAGTAGCGGCACCACGGCGTGACAGACCACGATGGACAAGCAGTCGAACACCGGCATCTTAACATGATCACTGTGATGAAGGTCAAATAGACTATTAAAGCATCATGACTACAAGAGTAAATTTCACAAGAGACCACAACAGTAAATATTTATTTATCTAAAAATGATTGTATGTACACACAAACACACACACATACATATATATACACACACACACCTATATATATATATATAGCTAAAAGTGATATTCACTCTTTATTCAAATAATATTAAGTTAAAAAATATATTTTGAAAGCATATTGTGTAGTTGTGCTTGGAATATTTTTTTTTTCTATATGTGATATTAAACGCAATGAAACATGGCAAATTGTGCGGACATACGTTTTTGGCAGGCTGTCCTACAAATACATTTTTAACACATGCAAAAACAAGAAAGAACCAAAGAAATATTAATAACTGATTATGTTATAGTCAATGTATGATTTTTCCTGTAAGCTTTTTGTTTTTCCTATGCTTTTTTTAATAGTAAAATAAACCCTGTAGCAGATTTTGTTTTTGCCAAATAGTGTAAAGTGTTTTGTTCTTCCTCAAAT
Source organism: Tiaroga cobitis (assembly GCA_030578255.1). Lineage (NCBI taxonomy): Eukaryota > Metazoa > Chordata > Actinopteri > Cypriniformes > Leuciscidae > Tiaroga > Tiaroga cobitis. The sequence continues at coordinate 7,999,553 of CM060614.1, read as the reverse complement.
TGAATATATATATTTATAAAGAATTATATATATATATATATATATATATATATATATATATATATATATATATATATATATATATATATATATATACAGATATTTTTTACAGATATTTTGATATATATTATGCTCACCAAGGCAGCATTTATTGATCAAAATCATTACTCCAGTCATCAGTGTCATATGACCCTTCAGAAATCATTAATATGCTGATTTACTGCTCAAGAAACATTATTATTCATTGAAAACAGTTGCGCTGCTTAATATGTTTGTGGAAACTGTGATACATTTTTATTTAGGATTCTTTGATGAATAGAAAGATCAAAAGAACAACATTTATTTGAAATAGAAACATTTTGTAATATAAATGTCTTTACTGTCACTTTTGATCACACTCATATATAGTTAAAAGATATTATTATAAAAAGAAAAAGAAAAATTAAGATATGAGACCATATCCAAAAGCATAACAAGCTTTTACATGGAAAAAACTTAGTTAGTATGGCTAGACACTTTCTGATCACACCTTACAGTGTCCATGTAGCAGTTTATTAACATGTTCACAAAACAATTATTGTGTTGATCTGCTTGAAATTAAACATTTCCAATGATATTGAATTTAATACGTTTAAATAACATAATATAATGTTAATATTAAATCTTTTAAACACTAAAATTGTTTCTATTAGACATTTTCAAAAAATATTTAAAAACAAAAAAAATTACTTTGACACCTAGTGGTCCACATGTGGCACAGAGATCAGAAATTCGTGGCTAAAATCAAATTCCAAATATGTTATAGGTTATAAATCAGATTGGTTAGGTTGCGGACACAGGATCAAAGCCATCAATTGATTTAAAGTGGCCCTAAAAATACTTGGCCACTCGTGTCACACTTAATGCATGAATGTTACTGCATTAGATATCATAATATCAAACCAGCTGGCATTTATTTAAAAAGAAAGATTTGTTTCAAGCTAATATTTAAGAAATACACACACACACACACACATACATATAGGCGCATATATATATATATATATATATATATATATATATATATATATATATATATATATATATATATATATATATATGTAAATTCATTTTTAAATAATATAAAACCATATGTACAGTCCAAAATTAAGTCACCACAGTAGTTAATGTTATTATGAACTGTTCTTACTTTACAGGACACCTGTGTGAATGTGACAACTGACTTTATAAATACGCTAAAATTACCTTGGAAGTCTAAAAGGTCATTTGAAATATCAAAAAGTCATTTGTTTGTCTATATGCCAGTTGGTTTGATATTTTATTATCTAAAATCTTGACCTTTTATGTGTGATCTATGAGACCAAATACTCTAGGAGCCACTATGCATTAAAGTAAGACACAATATCTTCCAAGCAGTTCGACTAGACCTGTTCGATCACCACAAAACATGTTAATATTGCGCGCTTGAGTAAGATACGAGAGGTCACGCAGGCGACTATAGCTACCTGTAATGAGTGTATAACCTACTGAAAGTCATATAGAATCAAATCCTTAAACAAATTGCTATTAAACATTTAGCCTGTCTGTTTTATATCGACACACACTCTCAGGTGAGTATAATGTGCACACTTACCCCAGCGACCAGGATCGCGCCCTCCGCTCCTGTGTGAAGTTCACAGAAGACCATTACATCGGTTTGCGGAGAGGTTCTGTTGGCTTGGTCTCTTCGGAGATGCAAAGTGCTTGACATCTGCATCTCTGCAGTGTCTTTAGTAATTGCGGAAGCAAGCAAGCAACGGAAACGCAGTCACATGAAGCCAGCCAAGATCATAATTTCACACACACACACACACACACACGCACACACACACACACACACACACACACACATACTCTGCAGGGTCAGAAATGTGCACGTTACATGTAACAATCGGCCACATCCCACAACAGTAAAAGTATTTCAGTTTCTGTAGACTAATGGAGCAGAAGGGGGAGCATTAAATAGGCCATATTTAACGGTTCTTACATAAAAAATAACATGCATGAATAAAATTATTGAAGAGATAACCATCGCGCGTGAGGTGCAAATGCACATTAAACTATACGATGCACAAACATTTCACCTTATTTCAGTAGACCACAAAACCTACCAAGTGAACACACCCAAAGCACCCACTACTGGTTTCACTCATCAGATACTACTCAGGAGGAAACCACCAAAGCTCACACCCTTCCTGCTAGAAAGATGCAGGGCAGGCCCATCACTTCTGCGCGTTGAAACTGTCTCAGGCTGTTTGTCACAAGTTGTGCTATTGTAAAAACGTGTGAAAATGTTGACACGTGGCACATTGCTTCATTTCCAAATACATCTGCTGATACCTAAAAGTGATTCGGTGTTCACACATACAACGTTACAGAATGATTTTCATACTGACCACATCCCATTTTAAACTCTCAGTAGTCACTGTAAAAAATGATCGTGATTTTAACGGTAAAACACTGTAAAAATGCTACAGTGAAAAACTGTTAATTGGTTAACAGAAAGTTTCCTTATTATATACGGTAAATAACTGTGATATATATAATGGTACATTTAATTAAAATTTACTGTAAAATACCGTTAAATTTACAGTTTTTGGAAGTGAAAAAGAACAAGTCATTGTATAATTTACAGTGAAAAAATGTAAATTAACATTCCCACAATTCCCTGCGTGACACTTCACGTTTGATGTATTTTGTTTTTAAATCACTGTTTCTTCATAATTTTCTTAGTTTTTTTCTAATCAGTTATGTACATTAGGGTTTTATGTTACATTCAATGTTGTTAAATTAATGCTTATTGCATTTTTTAAATTTCAACATGTTACCATGATGGTGTTTAATGTTTGTGTGAATCAGACTGTGCAGCTTCTGTAAATTAGTATTAAATTTTATGCGGATGAGCTGCTTTAGATGAGCTTTGGTTGACCATTTGACTCTCATCATTGCTGTGATTGTTGGCTGTCAGTGTATTACAATGGGAAAAAAACAGATATTAATACTTCAAAAAGTCAGTATATTAACATCATATCAGATAATGAAATACGGTTTATCGCTGTAAAATAATATACGGTTAAAAGTTGTAAAACCTAAAACGTTGCTACCGTATTTTTAAAAGGAAAACTCTGGTAACCACAGCTGCCAGGGTTTTCCTGTAAATTTAACGTTTTTTTTTTTACAGTGGCATAGCGAAAAGAAATGCGCACGGATCATTTTATTGCACATCCAGTGACAGTAAACATTGTAGTGGTTCAGGCTTCTAAATGCAGTTATTAAAATGTAAAAAAAAAAAAAGTCCATCGATTGATCAGTTTTGTACAAGTAGGCTGACTGGTGTTCTGGGTGTACGAAAATCGTCCGTAGTTTTGTGTTAACTATAAGAAATCTGATCTCAACTGATCAAAAATAGCGAGATGTTTTACATTTTAGAAAATATGAGTGAGGGAGCTTGCTCGTGCAGAACTCGCTCTCCACGATGCTAGCTTGTTGTGTGTGGTTCCCAAAATCCCAGACCAGCGGTTTTTAGTGCAGTTAGGGTGTCGAGTCTTTTTTTTAGTGGAGTGCTATGTTCCGTTGCTAACATAGGTATAATAATAGCCTACATAAATGTCACATTCAACAGCAGACGTCGGTCGCTAAAGTAGCTAGGTCATTCTACAGAAACGTCCACTTTTGGTATGGCAATATGTCTTAAAATGTATTTCTTTTTCTAACATTTATAGATTACCCTTTGACTTTATGAATATGCATAAATAACAGCTTAATGATTTTTTATATTTTTTGTGCATTTATTTAAAGATCGCATGCACCATTTTTTTGTCACTGCAGTGTTACCTTACTTCTTTGGCAATATTAAATGTTTTTATGAAATATTATTTCAGCACATGTAGTCAAAGTTACCAAAAAATAATAATAATGCAACAAATAAGGAGATTATGTTTTATTTATTTTAATCAGGTTTGTTAAAAGTGTGCTTGAATGAGGTTAGTTCATTTGCGCAACCTTGTATTTGCAATAACAATGAAAATATTTGAAAACCAGTTAAAATCAAGTAATCAATCAAGTAATGAACACAATGAATCACCAATGACATGCATAAGACCAAATATCATAATTCTTCAACTATAATTAGATGAGACTAAATTGTTACATTTGGCATATAATCTAAATGAATAGCTTTGAGTAAAGTTTATCTATAAATGGGAGTCACTGGTGTTACCCATAAGAAAAGTGACACCAGTGACAGTAACACCAGTGACAATTTTCATGAAAAATTAATTTTACAAAATGGCAGCTGCAAGGTATCCATCCACATGTGGTACATCATGATATACTAACTAAATTAAGTAGTTTAATCCATTTGTATTCTCATTTTTTTACAATTACCTAATAATAAAGTAGGTCATACCAGTGACTTCAACTAAAAGCTTCATATGAAATCATGAGATAAATGAGAATATTTCTGATAACTGAAAAGAGACAGAGGATTTATTATGGGCTTTTCTTCATAGAAATTCAGGAAATTGGAAGAAGGAAATCAAGTGATGTCATCAGTGTGATTTTTATTTCAAAATAAAAGATTTTTGTTTAACGGTAACACCAGTGACACAACTCCAGGGGACCACTACTTTCATTATAAATTTTATAATATTTATTCTGCGTTTCGTTTTTTTGTGTCATTTACATAATATATTAGATAGTTATGTATACATTATTGTATTTTAAATGGTGTAAAAACCTGTTATTGACCTCAAAATAAAGCATTTTCCCTCTGTACATGACTGTGGGGACGAGCACTTCTGTGGTGTTTGGATTTCTATATGATTAATAAAAAATAAAAACATTGCCACTTGATGGCTCAAGAAGGTGTAATTGTTCAAATAACATATTGTTTTATTTTAAAATGTAAAGAAATTGTAATTCTAAAGTGTTTTTTTAAGTGTAATATTTCTGTAAAGGCTAGGGACAGAAAAATGGACATTTCTGTAGAATGACCCAGCTATTCTTTTTGAAAAAGTAGCTATTCTTTTTGTTAAAAGTAGCGATTGGTTTTAGGAAAAGTATAGATTCGTTTTAGGAAAAGAAGCGGTTTTGAGAAAGTAGCGATTCTTTTTGAAAAAGTAGCAATTGTTTTTGAAAAAGTAGCGATTCTTTTTGACAAAGTATCGATTCATTTTAAGAAAAGTATCGATTCATTTTATAAAAAGTAGCGATTATTTTTGAAAAAGTAGCGGTTTTTTTTGGGAGGGGGAGGGGGGTTGGTATCGATTTATTTGAGGAATAGTAGCTATTTATTTTAGGAAAAGTAGCGATTCTTTTTAAGAAAAGTAGCGATTCATTTTAGAAAAGAAGCGTTTCATTTCGGAAAAGAAGTGATTCTTTTTAAGAAAGTAGCTATTCATTTTAGGAAAAGTAGCGATTCATTTTGGGAAAGTATAGATTCTTTTTAAGAAAAGTAGCGATTCTTTTCAAAGCTAGACTAAAAATACATCTCTTTGACCTAGCATACACAATACATTATAGACTTCTATAATTCAATGTTAGGCTGCATAGATTAGGTCAGCCGGAACGGGGAACACTTCCCTTAAATCTTGATGTACTCATTACATCATAAGAAGAATGGCATCTACGCTAATATTAGTGTCTTTGTTTATCCCGAGGTTTTTCCGCAGCCTGCCGGATCTAGGCCGTATCCAGATCTGACGAAGGAGCTTCGCCTGGACCCGATGACAATGCAGTGCTGAAGTGTCAACTATCCTCTCCCTATGGAGGATCCCTTTCCCACTCTACAGATAAAGCGCTGTTGAAAATCCGGCTCGCGTACCCCGAAGTGATAAAATAAAACAAAATTCTGTATCAAAATGTATAGGCAAGAGCAAGACAAGTAGTTTGTTTAGGCATGGGTTGTAGGCTATTGAATTACAAACCTGCGCACATAATTTCAAAAGTAGCCTACATAACTTTAGAATCAATTCTTAATGCGCATGTGAACGCCGTCAGCGTTAATCACAGGTTCGCGTTTAAAGTCTGTTTAGAGAGAACGGCGTCGTCTTAGGGGCCCCTAATTTAATTAGAAATGATCATTTCAATGGAGGTGAATCAATCAAAACTAACTTTAGCTGGAAATAACATTATTCAAGAACCGCTATAAAGCCAAAATAATCTCTGTTACCTTAAATTATATGTTTATCTCTGTAAAGCTGCTTTGGAACAATCCATTGTTAAAAGCGCTATATAAATTAAGATTGACTTTTAAAATCTTAAAATTAAAATCTTGACTTGACTTTTAAAAAAAAGTAGCGATTCATTTTAAGAAAAGTAGCGGTTCTTTTAGGAAAAGTAGCAATTCATTTTGGAAAAGTATCGATTCTTTTTAAGAAAAATTTCGATTCATTTTAAGAAAAGTAGCGATTCTTTTTTAAAAGGTATCGATTCATTTGAAAAAGAAGCGATTGTTTTTAAGAAAGTATAGCTATTCATTTTAAGAAAAGAAGTGATTCTTTTTGGAAAAGTATAGATTCTTTTTAAGAAAAGTAGCGATTCTTTTTGGAAAAGTAGTGATTATTTTTAAGAAAGTAGCTATTCATTTTAACAAAAGAAGCGATTCATTTTGGAAAAGAAGCGATTCTTTTTAAGAAAGTAGCGATTCATTTTAAGAAAAGTATCAATTCTGCGCAATTGCGTCAGTCTATGTATATCTATGGTTGCAAAGGTATTCTTAGTAATTGTTCGGGTTGCTATGCAGTTACTATTGTCAAATTGCTTTTAGTGCAATGCTTTGCAGTTGCTAAGCTACTTGTAGTGTGTTGCTAACTTGCTATGCCTTTACTAGGGTGTTGAGTCGTTTTACTCAGTTGCTATGCAGCTGCTAAAATGTGTTCTTGTTTTTTAGTGCGTTGCTATGCAGTTGCTAGGGTAATCTGAGTAATTTTTAGTGGGTTTCCAAGCAGTTGCTAGGGGGTTTAATGTCACTACAAATGCTAAGGTGTTTTTAGTAGTTTTAGTGTGTTGAAATGCATAGGGTGTCAAATGCAGTGCTATGCAGTTGCTAAGCAAATTGTTAAAATTAATCGTATTTCGGGGGGTTCTAATTGTTGAGGGGGCAGGGTGGCCAGGTCTGCACAACTAAACTAGCCCAACAGCCCAGTGATCGCCAACAAAAATAGCCCAAACGTAGCCCAATGTGAATATGGGGGGACCGCAGACTTGGCAACCCTTATTATTGGGAGATACAATCAGGTCCGTGGCTTGACCATTGGAGAAAGTGTAACGGCCAACTTGGATCACGTGTGCTTTGCTAACCAATCACATTACTGCCACGTAATTGAATTTCATTCAGAGTTGTGCGACAGTTTGCGGATACCATAGGGCCAGGTTGTGTCCGAAATGGCCCCTATGACCTTAAATAAGGCACTATTTGAGGGGACAGCCATTTGTAGTGGTGTCCCAAACCATAGTAGATGTAATCAATTGCACCAATTCAATCACACAATGCACCTCAATAACGAGCGTACAACCAATGTCCACTCAACGTTCAGAGAATACCTATAATGCATTGCGAGAGTCGCGCCAAATGAATTCCCGTGTCTCGTGAGAAGATGGCGCCTGCAGCTGAATCATATCATACTGGTATAAATTCCATTTTAATTGATTATTAAATTGGTTTATACATAGTTTCCATGACAGAGTTCAAGATACATTTTTCCATTACTACTGGAGCTGCCAGTTTGTTAAGTTTCAAATGATTATTAAACAGCAGGCACAAACTGTTTAAATAAGCTGGAGCACTTCCGGTCCGAATTCACTCTCTCGTTTTCATTCACTCCTTCAAGTGGACTATATAAGTGGAGTAATGTAGGGAATCGTGAATGAGGGTATAGGGGGCGATTTTGAACACAGCCACAGAAATGAATGAGAAGTGCTGTCTCGCAATTGTCTGACTTTTATAAAAAAGCATTTTTTTCAGTGTACACTAAAAATAGATCAACCTTAAACTAATGCTTTAGAGCAAATATGTTGAAGATTAGCCGATAGGCTGTCAATTCATTAAATGTTAAGCCGTTTTCCCACAAAAGCAGTTTATTCAGCATAGTGAAGCCTCTCCTCCATGGACATCGATTTAAAAAAAAAAGGCATCTGGTCTCCTTCCCTGCATACCATGCTAACATTTTTGCTAACCTTGTAGGCTTGTCTTCAAGTGGCTTTGATTAAAATAAGAAAAACTCTCGCTCTCTTTTTAGCTGTTAGCTGAGGGCATCTTGTGATTGAGATCCACTGTTCTATGATATTTTGGTCCCTTGATATGGCTTGGCATTTAAAAAAAAATGTATTGCCTGTTTTATTGTCCACCTGCTACAATAATAATTATGACAGCTTAGAAAATGATTAGCACACCTGCACTATTTGAGGTATCATTCATGTTCATAGTGCAAACAGTGGATGATGTGTACAAACTGTTGTTTGGCCTTGTCTAGGATCTCATGATGAAGGATGCCACCTTGTGGTGAAAAGAGAACAACTATGGGCTCTTCATCGATTGCTAGATACAAACATTAATATACCACCAGATCAATCATGTAACAACAAAACAGTCTGAGATACGTTCACAGTCTGGCACAATTTAGAGTTTATTTGCAGTCTCCATAACCTTGGTTATAGCAAATATGGACCTTAATAAATAAATACTATACACTTATACATCACAGTTAAGATGTACAGTAACAAACGGAATAACGACATACTACCTTTGCCTGTCTTTAAAAATAATAATAAAAAAACAGAGGAAGAGATTGGTATACTGCATGCAGATAACTGCTCTGGAAAAAAACAGAACGGTAAGATATTGGTATGTCGTTTTGGCATGTTTACTTCATGTTATTTACCTACACGTAAATTTGCTTTTTTAAGTGAAAGCTTGAGTTGTCCTTGTACTCATACAGTAGCTTCTCATCCCATGCGTGTGTAAAATGTTTGTAATGAATTATAAAACTTTGTCACTTGTCTCTTCTATTTTGGCTTAATTTTTTTTAACCTATTTCATAAAATAGAACAGCTGCTCCCTGTGCAATTTCATAAATTAGATTAAAACCAGGTTTGAAAAAAATGTTCCAGGTCTTAAAAAAGGATTAAAAACAAATAGATGTTCAGCTGAAATCCGCAGATGTGTATTGGACATCCTCACCATCAACAAGCCCCGCCACCAACCACAAATTTTCCTCTTTTTTTTTAGGTGACAAGCAGCAGTTCCCATGGTGCTCTCCGGTTGCAATAGTGGCACTGAGATCCTACTCATCCATCCAGGGGTCTTCCCAGATACACCATAGTCACTTCAGTGTTCCCATAGACGGCAGAAACAGCTGGAAAGAGGCATGTTTTGGGCAGCCCCCGGAAAGCCACTCCAAGGAACTCAAACCCTCGCTCAAAGGCTAGTGTCTTATCATCCATGTCTAGGATTACACGTATTCTCTCCCCTATCTGGAAAATAAATACAAACATATTATAGAAAATTGACAATTCTTATTTCTAGGAATATATTGCAGTATTTATTATAAATAATTTATCAGTGCACATCATTATTTCATTTTTTTAAATGAATGTGCCGTCATAATCTTTAGTCAATATAACTTCCTCTCCCTCTCGCAGCGACATCTCTTCTTTGTTGATGTTTACTGGCGTGAGGGTGGGACAACCTGTCCCTCACATGAGATCGACCAATAGCAAACCACAATGATCCAAAGACCCAATCAATTCCCCATGGACAAAATCAAGTCCTGCCCTTCTTGTTCAGAAGCCTTTTCACTTAGATATATGGAAGACTCGCAACTTCCGTTTCATGCTGACTTTTCAAGGAAAGGTTCAAGCTAAAATTACAAACTGACTAGTGATGCATGATATATCAGCCACCATATCGGTATCGGCTGATATATGTTCATTTTTTACCAATATATTAAAGCCGATAAATAATGGATTATTTCCTTCAGCTGAGACACTTCAGATGCACACTGTTCGCCATGATGGTTTTGAATTGTGGATTGAAATTTGGATTTACATTTATCCGCAAATACACTCACCTAAAGGATTATTAGGAACACCATACTAATACTGTGTTTGACCCCCTTTCACCTTCAGAACTGCCTTAATTCTACGTGCCATTGATTCAACAAGGTGCTGAAAGCATTCTTTAGAAATGTTGATAGGATAGCATCTTGCAGTTGATGGAGATTTGTGGGATGCACATCCAAGGCACGAAGCTCCCGTTCCACCACATCCCAAAGATGCTCTATTGGGTTGAGATCTGGTGACTGTGGGGGCCATTTTAGTACAATGAACTCATTGTCATGTTCAAGAAACCAATTTGAAATGATTCAAGCTTTGTGACATGGTGCATTATCCTGCTGGAAGTAGCCATCAGAGGATGGGGTACATGGTGGCCATAAAGGGATGGACATGGTCAGAAACAATGCTCAGGTAGGCCGTGGCATTTAAACAATGCCCAATTGGCACTAAGGGTCCTAAAGTGTGCCAAGAAAACATCCCCCACACCATTACACCACCACCACCACCACCACCACCAGCCTGCACAGTGGTAACAAGGCATGATGGATCCATGTTCTCATTCTGTTTACGCCAAATTCTGACTCTCTACCATCTGAATGTCTCAACAGAAATCGAGACTCATCAGACCAGGCAACATTTTTCCAGTCTTCAACTGTCCAATTTTGGTGAGCTCTTGCAAATTGTAGCCTCTTTTTCCTATTTGTAGTGGAGATGAGTGGTACCCGGTGGGGTCTTTGCTGTTGTAGCCCATCCGCCTCAAGGTTGTGCGTGTTGTGGCTTCACAAATGCTTTGCTGCATACCTCGGTTGTAACGAGTGGTTATTTCAGTCAAAGTTGCTCTTCTATCAGCTTGAATCAGTCGGCCCATCCTCCTCTGACCTCTAGCATCAACAAGGCATTTTCGCCCACAGGACTGCCGCATACTGGATGTTTTTCCCTTTTCACACCATTCTTTGTAAACCCTAGAAATGGTTGTACGTGAAAATCCCAGTAACTGAGCAGATCGTGAAATACTCAGACCGGCCCGTCTGGCACCAACAACCATGCCACTCTTAAAATTGCTTAAATCACCAACTCCAGTTTGGAGTTCAGGAGATTGTCTTGACCAGGACCACACCCCTAAATGCATTGAAGCAACTGCCATGTGATTGGTTGATTAGATAATTGCATTAATGAAAATTTGAACAGGTGTTCCTAATAATCCTTTAGGTGAGTGTACATCGGTTATATAATATATATAATTTTTTTTAGCGAAACTATGGTTAATTTGTGGTTATCATGGTTTAACTACAATATCCATGTTTTATTTTTTATTTGTAGTAAAACCATGGTAAATTTTCAAAAGGGGAGAGAGACAGAGTGTGTGTGCATTACCACAACCTTTATCTGAGCAGTTCACTAAATTCCCGCCATCTCCACGACTTCACCCAAACCCTTTTCTTTTTTTCCCCGTAAATTTTCTGTGAAAATCATTCCAAACACTATCATCGCACTTTTTTCTTGCATATCGTCCGCCATGCTTATTCTGAAGTCTCGCGAGATATCCTGTGTTCACAGTCGAGACTCTGGTTGAAAATCTATTTGTGTGTGGTGTGCTGTCTTTGTCACATCATGGCACACCACACACTATAGGAGCAAAACGGTTAAATCTAGGATTTTTTGTCCTCATGTTTGTGGTCTATCACATTTTGAAAATCTTATAAGATGTAAAAAATCTTTTGGTGTGTACCCAACATTACTCTCCCTCCTGTTGTTCCAAACCTGCATGCTGTTATGTTTGCCATCAAAAACACAAAAGTAAATATTTTCAAGAATCTTCACACTGTTTTTCCCCCCAAACAAGACTGTCAAGCACAAAAAAAAAACAAAAAAAACTTAAAAACATAAAAGTTGTCTGTATGACTTGTGTGCTGTATTCTGTCTTCTGCAGCAATACAATAGCTTTGTACAAGCAACATTTGATTTTTTAGAGTTTTGGCAGAGATTTTAAGTGAATATTGAATTAAGTTACAACCTGCTCCTTAAAAGTAACTTCAGACGACTTGGAAAATAGCACACAAGTCATATTCCAACTGCTTTTATGGTGTTTCTTTTTTGTTGTTTTTGGAGCTTGACACTGACAGCTGTGGTCACATTTGATATTGTATGAACTGCACAATGATTCTTCACAATTTCTTCTTTTCACAGGAAATATAACCGCAAAAATAACAGGTTTAGAAGATGAGAGTGAGAAAACAATGACAAAATAAATTCTTTTTTGAGGTACATAATTTCTCTAAATGGAATTTTCCCCCAAAATGGAAATTCTGTCATAATTTATTCAACTTCATGTCATTCCACTCATTTAGCTTTCTTTCTTCAGGTAAAACACTAAATAAGATACATGAAGCTGTTGTCCATATTGTGAAAGCCAACGACCTTCAATAAACCAAAAAGGGCAAAAGGTAGAGTAAAACTAATTCATACATATACATATGTACTCTGAAGTGCACTTTTTCTTTGCAATTTTCACACTACTTATACACTATTCTATGCAATTTTGTAGTTTAAATAAAATATAGTATAAGTATGTGAATTGGGATGCACCTACATCAAACATGGCAACACAAACCTAAAACACCTCTTGAGTGTTTCGCAGTAGAAAGAGTCATAAGGTGTCAAACGACATGAAGGTGAGTAAATGACAGAATTTCCATTTTTAGGTGAACTATCCCTTTAAGTTTGGAAAAGAATGATTTTTATATATAGTACATTCTCAAGCTCCACTACCTGGTATTTTGGTGCGTTGTTGCACTGGGGGAAGTTGCCGTTGACCTCTCCATTGTGAAGCAGGTTATTGTCTACTAGATTCCAACCCCAGCTCTGGTCATCGCTGCCTAGAAGAGCCACATAGCCCTGGCACTGCATGGGAGCCCTCTTGGTCGCGATGCCGATCACTGCCACCGTGCCAAGAGGACCCTCCCACCAGATCTCCCAGGCATGCCGGCCCTCCGAGAAGCCGATCTTCCCACGGGCACCATCAGTGCTTTGGGCGATGGGGTTACGGTGCAGAGTAAACCCGTTTTTCTTTATATATACATTCCTGGAGCAGTCATGGGAACTCAGCGCATGCTGGAAGGACTTCAGCTGAGGATAAAAGAAAGAAAGTTACTCCAAACTTTTGTCCAATACAATTTTCTCTAGAATGAGAAGGTAATACAATGATAATTCTCTCTATATATAATTTCTATTAATTATGATAGTGTGATATGTTTAAAAAAGTATAGTATGGTTTATTTAGTGGTTTTATGCCACATTAGTATTTATTTTCATTGCAAGAACAGGGTAAAGTAAGTTACAAATAGGTAAATAGATTAAGAAACATATTTGGCCGTGTCCAAAACACAATGCTGGTACCATGCTTTTTGGTGATGAGAAGTCTTCGCTTTGATACAACCATTTTTCTGCATGCATCCATCATTTGCATGCAACCTATTGATGTGACTGTATTTGGGTCCAATATTTACAAATGACGTCATACATTTGCACCGTTCTGACGGTCACCTACAAACATAACTGTATTCAAGAAATACGAAATGAAAAATGAAAGTTTATGGGTATTATTTGAAAAATAAAAGCAAAAAAATACCAAATTATCATGTACTAAGCAAATACTAGTTTATTTAATAAAAGTACTATTTTAGAAAATGCATGCATGATGCATGCATCATACGCATTACAGTGTCGATTATATAAATGAAAATAAAATGAATAGCATGTTAACATGAATTACTTTGAACAATCTTACTTTTCCTTTATATGAAGTCAGGTTGCAGAGGACATCAGAGCGCAGCGCTTCTTCACTGAGCAAGCGGGCGCACAGACTTCGCCACACCTCGCTGTTTTCATCCGCCAGACAGTTGTACCAGTGCCAGCAAACGAGCGAGCAGTTCATGAGATCCGGCAGCTCCAGATAGGAGAACATATGCTCGAGAACTCGGCTGGGTAACCGGCCCGCGATGCTCGATCCTCCGCTTAATAATGCGGCAGAACCGGCGCCCGACGAGGAGGAGCAGCAGCCCGCGGCGGCAGAGCCCAGCCCCGCAGACTGCACCCCTCCACCGGACGCTGCGACAGACATGTCAAACTCCTCCGCTGAACGCAACCGTTATTACAACCGCTAAGCTGGATTCAACAGCGGGTCAGAACCCCACCGCGGTCCCGTGAAGCACGTTTGCCTGACACATCTCCCGGTGTTATTGCTGTTGCGGCCAAATAGATCAAAATCTAAGCTATGTGACTATTGTAAAGGTCCTAGACGGCGTGCGGTCAACAAATCCGAGCTCAATAATCAGGATGGATTGTACGAAAGTATATCGTTTGATTTAGCTACTTTATATATTAACAATAATTATCCAAGTATCGTACATAACACGTTGTAATACTACTCTTTCCGTTTCTGTTTCATGAACGAATCATTCTTGCGAGTAAGATCTTTTTAGTGAATTGATTGAACTGGTCCACGAAACCATCCTTTTTGATGAGCCGAGAACAGATGAGTGAACCGTTTGGAGTAAACCGAATCTTTTGAATAATGGAGCGAAAGGTATAAAATGTTCTAAGATAAATGTTTATGTTTTATGACGTTAAGGTGATTGTTTTACTATGGTATTATATTCAAATTATATTTAGGTCCTAAATAATAGTTTAATTCATTGTTTCTAGCCGGTTCTTTGAACTGAACTAAACGAACCGATTCGCGGAAATGAGCATGTAGGCCTACCTTCTCCATTTTATGTTATACACTTCTTTAAGGACCTTGCAATTGACTTGATTACGTATAGAGGGGAGGGGGAATGAAATGTTACGGGAAAGACAACTAGAGGGCGCCGTTTAGTTTACAATTCTTTATAGGCTCAAATAAATATAACCTGAAATGTACACTTTTGACACATAAATAAAAATAAAGTGCATTATTAATAGGCTGAATTTATATTGCTGAATATTTAAAATCATAAATGAATAAAATAGAGTTTAAAGGGATTAGTTCACCCAACAATTCTGTTGAAGGTTTGTGTTCAACAGAAGAAAGAAACTCATACATGTTCGGAACAACTTGAGGGTGATTGATGAAACAATTTTACTTTTTGGGTGAACTATCCCTTTAACTCGCATAGGAATCAACCTAATATGCAATAATTGTGGACCCTACGAAGAGAAAAAGGAGAAAAAGAACCCATCACTATAGCTCACATTCATGTAATACATGCCTTCAGTCTGTTTCTCAGAAAAAAACACCAACTGGAATTTGCAATTATTTTACTTCCTAAATGGCCGGTTATTAATTATTAACTATTATTAAACCTTCAGGGTTATTTAGTAGCTTGAGCTAGACAAAGACTAATGATGTTATTTATTCTTAACACTCAAAGAAAGGTTAGATTTCCTCAAATTTTCTGATGTTGTAGGAATATTATGATTTTTTCCACATTGGTTATGCAACTGTCAGTCTGTTTTCTGCTTGATTCATTGCTTGCTGCTTGAATGCTGTCTGGTCTGATGGATCATTGGCTTTAACGGAGGGGGGCAGGTAGTGAATGCTCATATTTTTTCCCCCAAGAAAGCGATTGTGTCAGTTATGGCTGCACCATTGCTTTGCCACATACTCTTAATTAGCCAACATCTACTATAATGGGTTTATTTCTGCATAAAAGATTATTTATTGTAAACTTGTAAAGTCCATGTTTCCATGTTCCATGAAACTAGCTGTCAGACCGGATTGACTGGAAATGATGTATGGTGCTTTCTGTAAACCACTGCCACTATATCTGCTGGGGGAATGAGAGTATTAGTGTTATTGACTATAAATAAGGGAGTAGTACATTATGATTATACTATAGTTGCTGGCAGGGAAATCACTTAAAGTGACAATACACAATATTTGTGAACAAAGTTGCAGGAATGTTTTGGAAAGGTAGACACTGAGGGTAAGGGTTATTTTCATGAACTAAAGCTAAAACCATAAAAAAATCAATTACTTGAAATAAAATCAGCATTAACTGAAAAAAATGACACTAAAATAACACTGATATGCACCTAATATTTAGATTAGTGGATAATCAACGTTTTTCCCATGCTAAATAAATGCTTAAACTTAGCTCTGTGTCCAATGTATTCTAATATTTGGTTACATGCTTGAGCGTAACACAAAAAAGCAGCCACTAGATGGATCAAATCCCTTTACAAATCAGCCTTCCCTTTGGTAGAGTCAATTTATATTCCTGAGCACAGATGTTAAGTTCCCTAGTTATTCTTGATGGCCTGAAATATAAATAATAGGCAGGAAATTCAGGAAAATTAATCTTAAGGATATATATATATATATATATATATATATATATATATATATATATATATATATATATATATATATATATATATATATATATATATATATATATATATATATATTTATATTTATTATTCTTTTTTTATTTTTTTATTTTTTTAAGAAAAGAAGCCGTGTCTGTCAATACATTATCCAGAATGCAAGTACACCTGTTGTTAGTGGGTGGAGACTGAGGCCCCGCCTCTCAATCCACCAGGGCCAATCATGAGTTAGAGGGCCGTTAGAGGGCGAGGCGAAGCAAGCGGAATGTGATGCTCGCATAGACAGCATTATTTCGGTTTATGGGACTGAGATTGTAGAGTAAACCGGGGATTTAACGGCATTTCGGATATATGTGGGCTTCCAGTATACATGCATCTGTGTGCAACAAACGAGATATGCTCCTTCAGTAAGTATGCATTTTCTAATTTCATATTTGGTATATATAACGGAATTGCTTGAATGGTGGGATTTTGATTTAAATAGGCTACTGCGTTAATAAAATGAAGAACTACCGCTATAGGTGAAATACGTATTTTAAATAGAGTTTAAGGTGTGCAATATCGCATTAACAGCAACACAGTAAAGTTACAAAAACTTTATGACCTCGGATTTGTGTAAACGTTCCCCCCTAACATGTAGCTACCTTTTTGAGGAATGTTGTCCTTGGTTGTTTGGGAATGGACTTCACGTGTCCTTTGACATTGAACGCAATCTTTGTTAGAATTTATCTACGTTTACTGTGATTGTATAATTCTTTAACGCGCCATTCTATCAGTTTATTTGAGTAAATATAGCTATGTTATTTTAATTCGTCAAATAGGGGCACTTAAGGATTTTTGTATAATGTGTGGAATTGTCATACTGTGTGTGTGATGGTAATGATATGTTTTGG
Organism: Tiaroga cobitis; assembly: GCA_030578255.1. Lineage (NCBI taxonomy): Eukaryota > Metazoa > Chordata > Actinopteri > Cypriniformes > Leuciscidae > Tiaroga > Tiaroga cobitis. The sequence continues at coordinate 7,982,196 of CM060614.1, read as the reverse complement.
TGTTTGGAGAAAATGTTTTGGACTTGCTAACACAACATGGTTTCTAGCACTCATATTTCTCTAAAAATAAATAAATTGTTTCTGAATTGAACATCTTAAATATTACATGTTTAGTAATGATATGAAGTTACTTTCAACTACTTTAAACTGTAATTCTGCTCTTCATTTCCATCATGACCCAATAGAAACCTTTTTTTCTGTGTGGATAAAATCAGTTGTTCTTTAAAACAATTGTTGTGACTGTGGGACAGTGATTCTTTCTTAAAATAATTGCAAACTGTACACATAAATACAAAGAGAAGTAGCCTATAAATATGTTCTTAGAAAAAAAAGAAAAGTAGAATTTCCATGTTTTTTGTTATCATTTTAATTCAAGTAAACAAAAAAAACGTCTGGGTAAATGTTATAGTAACTCTGTTTCTGTGAGGTTCTAATTTTTATTTTCCTAAATCTATTGGACTTTCTTACAAAATAACTTGTCATAGATAGATATTTGGGCAAGGGACGGTTTTATTTACAATCCACAGTGTGAGTTCTTTCAAAAATGACAGAAATCCTAAACAAAGACAAAGTGAGATGTTACTTCATCTTTAGTCTGTGAGGTTAGTGGTTTGGCTTTCCTCAAACTCATTGCCTTTTATCTTGAGCAAAGTAAAGGCATTGGGATTGTTTTTACCTGGATTTTTAAATGATAAAATTCTATTAAGAGCACTTGATATAAAGAATGCAAGTCTTATGTAAAAAAAAAAAAAAAAAGCTTGATAAAGAGACATTTTTAGACTTAGACTTTACCCAAGCTTTTCCTAAGCCTCAGGTCACAGTCAAAATATGCCTTTGAAATTCCTGGTTTGCTTGTAACTAATATCCCCATCTCAAAGTATACCCGACCATATCACTTTTAGTCTGTTTGAAGGTTTCTTTATTTGAGATGTAAATCACTTTTGAGACTCAGTGAAGTCTAAACCAATTTGGTGTGTAAGACATCCCTATTAAAGCACAGCTTAAATTTCTCCCCTGTGTATGTGCGGTAAAGTCCTGCAAATAGAAGTGTTCTTGTCTTCAAACATTAGTGGTTTAACCATATACGTTGTCTCTGTTGTGCACACAGGGCCAACTGTCAGTGAGGAAACTCTTGGAATCTGAGAGTCTCCTGGGAACGTCGCACTGGGATCCTTTCAAACTGGCTGCAGCTGGGATGTTTGCTGCTGGGATGCTGCAGCAAAGCAGCGGAGGGCTGAACAAGCGACCGCTGGGAATGGCTCGGCTTCCCAACTCCCACTTTTTCCCCCTCTCCTCGGGTTCGGGGTCGTGGGGTTTGGGCCGATCTGCGAAGAGCGGCTCTCTGAGCTCCGTCAGCTCGGGATCGGACAGCATGGACACGGCGGGTGCAGATCCCGACTACATCATGCAGCTGGTCAACGAAGTGCGGAGGTTTGCAGATGTGCTGCTCCACCTCAAGGAAGCTTTTAACACCAAAGGTAAGCGTGAGATCGCACAGTGTTGATGAAAAGAGCTTGTTGTTGCTGTCAGAGTTTCAACCTGTTGTGGGGTCAACTTCAGCCTTGGTTTCAGGGCCACTAACCTCTCTTTATCTTTTTTGGATAGCGGCAACCAGCAAGGGAGTTTATTTGCCATAAATGTTAGTTCATTCAACAATACCAGCAATCTTAAACAAAGATAGTCGGAAATAATTCTGTCTTTATTTAGACAGGTTAGTACTTTATTTGCATTTTGTTTGAAGCAAAGAATAGACGTTTGAGCCATTTTTAATCCATTATGTTATATGATTTAAATGAAAAAATATACATATACAAATATACATGTACATTTACACATAAATGTACATAAATATACATACAATATATAAAAATAAAAACATATACATATATAACAGTTAATTATGTATGTGTATATATATATATATATATATATATATATATATAATCATAACAGCCTTGATTGTGGTATTATTTATTGAAATAATACCCTCTGTTGTAATAAATAGCATTTCCTCTATAGTCTGTAATCTAAAGTGAAGTGTTTTAAAACAGCAAGAAATGTTTTATAATAGAGGAGTGAATGAAGATTATCGGGATGATCACTCTTGCATTCCCAAGGCAGTGCCGTTTGGGTCCGTTTGGGTCCGTTTGGATCAGATCCAGTGCACTAATCCTTGCTTTTGCTTGAGAGTTCCTTAATAAGGAGGGGATGGAGGGGTGGTTGTGTGTATGTGGCGGGGGGGTGTTTCCAGCCTCCCATTGTGTCTGTGCCATGTTGTCCAGGGACTGTAGGAATCTCTCCTTTTGTTTGGCGGGGTGATGGAGGGTCCTTGACCCCAGCTGGGTAGGAGAGTAACTCTGAGAGCTGCCAGTGTGTGACCAGTGCTTTTGGCCTCCAGGTCTCCCCTTCCCGCAGCTTTGGACCTTGAACAGTAGGAACACCAGATCTGAGCGGGGGTGTTACCCACCCAATCATTGGAGACTTACAAACTATGTGTCAGTCTTACATTGTTGTCATCGTTCCGAAAGTGTGGCGCTTTACAAATCCGTCTCAGGCGTGGAATCTTTCCGTAGAGTGACCTTATTAAAGATGTGAAAAAAGACCACTGCCAAAACAGTTGCACTTTTACAGAGAAAAAGTTAACCTTTAAACACTCATGGAGCATCCATGAAAAGACGCCTTTGTGTCTTAGCCTTGGTGGCTCATATCAGAGGATATTATGTAAATAAGCTTAGTAACACACTAACATGTGAGTCATAGCGCAATGCTTTTGCCGTTATCGCCTAAAATTCAACTAAATGCAGGAAAGGAGACTAATTGAACAGGAAGCTGAATATAAGAGAGTGCAAAGAACTCAAGAGGCTCCTTTCCATGGTAAAGCAAACAATGTGCAAACAAACATTACTTCTACTTTGTAGACGGTTGACAGTGTAAATGTGTGTATATATAGCATTATTTAAATACTTTTTATCGGCACGTAGGTGTCTTTAAAGGGATACTCCACCCAAAAATGAAAATTCTGTCATCATTTACTCACCCTCAAGTTGTTGCAAACCTGTATGAGTTTCTTTCTTCTGCTGAACACAAAGGACGATATTTTGAAGAACGATTGGAACCAAACAGTTGTTTGGCACCAATGACTTCCATAGTAGAAAAAAAAAAATACTATGGAAGTCAATGGTGTTCAAGTCAAAGTTCCAATCGTTCTTCAAAATATCTTCCTTTGTGTTCAGCAGAAGAAAGAAACTCATACAGGTTTGCAACAACTTGAGGGTGAGTAAATGATGACAGAATTTTCATCCCTTTAAGGGATAGTTCACCCAAAAATAAAAATTATGTCATCATTTACTCACCCTCACGTTGTTCCAACTGTCTGTTGATTGGACCCCATTGACTTCCATAGTATTTTTTCTCCAACTGTTTGGTCACCGACTTTCTTCAAAATAACTTATTTTGTGTTCCAGAAAATAAGTTTTGGTACAATATGAGGGTGAGTAAATGATGACAGAATTTAAAATTTTCGGTGAACTAACACTTTAAAGAGTGATGCCGCCATAGTCACTGTAAAATTCACACTGCTGGTTCGATTTGTATCACCAACAAAACAAAATTGAATGTATTGTAAATATTCAATATATTGCCTAGCCCTATACTTTTATGTATGTTGAAGCAACACTTATCCTCACAGATCATTACGTTTCTTCCACAGCCACTTATTTATTCCTAAATCGTACACGAGGCACTTCAGACGTACATTTAAATGAAGAAACACTCCTAATTTCCATTCACAAGTGACTCTTGAGCCTTGTTTACTCTGGTGTGTGTAGGAAATGAACATTCTGGGTATCTGGGTGATTAGTGTTTTGCTTCAGCGCACATCTTCAAAGTAGTAATTATTGGTAGTGAACTGGGTGGGGCTGAAGCAGAGCATAAAAGAACTGGTTGGGAATCAGTTGCTCTGGTGTGATTGAAAGTGATTTAGATCCTTTCAGTTTATGGCTGTATTGTCTCTGCAGTACGTGGCTGCAGAAAGACACTCCTCGTTTCTCAAAGCTTTTCAGGAAGGGTCGGGAAACCACGGACCCGTTATCACAGTGCAATATTTCGTCTCGTTACAAAACATCTGCTTTATTCACATGCGCTGATGTGAGGGTGACTTTCTTTGTCACTCGTTCTTAGAATTGTTCTTCGAGCAAACTGGCAGCTTCTGGCAATGAGTCGACTTTCCCATGCAAGAATAGCAAGAACCTTGAGATCCCTCCTTAGGGAGCAGTGGTCTGCTATAGTAGGAATTCATTTTTTTTCTATCTGAAGTCAAGCTTGTCACCTTAAATGGCAATTACTAAACAACAGCTCTCGTAGACAGCGCTGTTAAGAGGCTGACCTCTATGTTTCATTTTACTTGAGTTTTTATGGATTTGAATCAAGAAAAAAAAACATCTTGATGGCTCGTTTTCACATCATTCCCAGTTATGAGGTCTAGACAGCTTCCATAAAGATGTCTTCACAATGAGGGATTTTGAATATCTTGAAAGGGTCATGACCTTGCCCGGGGGCCGCACTTGATGGACATGTTGGTAATTGGATTGGATTATTTTGGGGTCTGCGCTGGCCTGGGACATAACTGGCAGTTTGGGCTCTGAACTTGCAGGTCAGTATTGAAGTATTTAGTTTAATGTGGGGGTAGTAAGGCTTATTTTTTAGCCTATTTTAAAGACCTAGAAACTTGGTTACATGTGTCTAGATTATGTATATACTGTTGGTAGTGTATACTGATTTGATGTGTTGATTTATGTCATGTGGACATATTGTAATAGGATGCTCAATACGTCGGTACTAATAATATACTGGTTATCAGCTAATATGTTTTTTTCATGCTCTTTTCCCCTATTTTTGCATTCAGATTACCTAACGTTCATGTTAATGTGATCTTTAAAAACACTAATAATTTAATAACTGTTAAATATAATCTTTAGCTAATGTCAAAATAAATATACATTTTCCACATTGTAGCCTACACTATAATGTGGTCATGGCTAAATGCACTTGTAGCATTAAAAATATTTTTTTATAAAAAAAATGTTTAAGAAATAAATGTATTGTATGTTTGCCAGACCAAATTGTTTAAAAGAGTCAGCATTATCTATATTTGACTGCCATAATTCTGTATTTCACCGTATTTGCCTTAGAAATAGTCAATATAATGCAATAAAGCATGGCAGGTTGCATTTACAGAGCATCCATTGTTAGATTGACCCCTTGTTTTACATTTTGAGACCGTGTCTTTGATTTTCCGAGCTGGTCAGGTGTTACGTTTGTCCCATGGGCGACTCATTCAAGCAGCAGGATGGTTGGCATGTGTCAGCTATTTTGGAAATGAAAAACAAGATGGCCTGTAATGAATACTGGCCCTATTCACTGAGGGAAATAAAGTGTGTAAGGTTCACTGCTCTCTTTATGATGTTTTGGAGACCCTCCATTCACGCTTGCTCGTTTCTGATGGGAACCACAGCAAGCTTTTTGCCTTTTGGATAATAATTTGGAAAGCGCTGTGCGAAAGCACAATTTCAAGTGTCATTTCTCCGAGATGCTTTGGTTAGGAGGCATCGCTTTTGTTGAAATTTTACACAACTGTGTGACATGCTGAGAAATTGACACAACTTGTTATTCTGAAGTGCGTAGTATAGAGTCTGGGCCGGCTGCATCCGAAAACTGCTAAACGTTGCCTTCGGAGGACGTATTCCAAGGTAGGAAGGCATCAAGGCCGTGCGAATCCAATGTTACCTTCACAGTTCCGGTCTCCTAAGATACCTTCATCTGATCGATTTTTGAAGGCAGCGTAGAAGATGTTTCCTTCGCTGCTTTTGATATCCCACAATCCTGTGCTTTCCATTCTGTGACAGTTAAGCTAAAAAATAAAGATGGCACCTGGAAGTTGTGGTTGGGGGTCAGTTTATGTGTGAATGTATGTTTTTGAGCAACGTTTTCCAAATGTGGTGCCATTTCTAGCGATAAATTACTATTGTAGTTATTAAAGATTCGCTTAGTTCTCACCTTAGTTCTCTATTTTTCTGTAGATCATTAAAACGTTAAACTGCCTCAGAAGTCTGTCTAAAATCAGTTTCTTGAGGTACCTTCATGTGCAAAAGCTTCCTGCAAAGTCATTGCCTGATAGGGCAGTGAGGCAACAAGTCAGCTGTCTACTTTTTTTCGGACACTGCCTATTTGTTTATCAATCCACTAACTTCTTTGGTCGCCCTGAAGTCTATGTGAACTAAGTGCTTCTTAGAGTGGACATTTGTTTATTACGAGCTCCTAAGGGACAGTAAACTGTTTCTGTTCTCCCCAAGTGCAGGATGGGAAATAATCAAATTGTCATGTAATTTCCCTCATATTTCCCTCATAATTATTTGGGTTGCTTTATAGCTCACAGATGTTTTAAAGTCTTAAAACTGTTCTGTTTTCCCAAACATAAACACTTATTCAGTTATGTTAACTTTTAAGAGAATCAAATGAATCACAACTCACACACTTAATGATATCTCAGTACGGGTTGGTTCTTCTTACAGGTTTCTGTTTGATAGTGCTAGTGTAACCTTGAGAGGACCAATCTGGTGTATTTTTAACTGTTAAATCAATATTGACCCTCTCCTGGTCAGCCATTACCGCGGTCTCGGCTCATCATTTTGATGGGGTGGGAAACACAGTCCTCTCCTCTCCCATCCCCCCCACATACTCTGCATTCCTCCAGAACAAATGCTCACTTGTTGCTTTAGTGTTTTAGATCAACAGTTGCTGGATGTTGGACACTTTGGACAAAATGAACCGGCATAAAACATTGACAGTTCTGCTGTCCTATAGTACAGTGACTTTACAGTCCATTATGATGATTGGGAATGTTTGAAGTCAAAGGGAAAAAAATAGTTTGTCTTCGTAATCCTTAATCAAAATGTACTGCTGTTATCACTTAGGCCACCTACTATTGGATAACCAAAATCTAAATAGCATTTAGGTAGTTATTTAGAATTTTTGAATGGGTACCAAGTGTTCCTGTAGGTCAAACCGTAGAGCATGACTCTAAAATGCAATAAAATAAATGCAAGAATTAATAAAATGTATACCTTAAATGCAATAAAAGTCACTTTGGATAACAGTGTCTGTCAAATGCATTAATATAAAAATAAATATATTTATGTATTGTACATTTAATTTAATATTTTGAATTAGCATTTATTTTTATATTTCCCATTTTTATTTTAGTTTGTTAGTAATTTTATGTGATTTTTATTTTATTTTCAGTATGTTTTATTTTCTATTTAGCTTTAATTATTATTATTTTTTAGTTTTAGTAATTTTATAAAACCCCAAGTATACTTCAACTTTGTTTATTTTATTTCATATTTATTTCAAATAACATAATTTTTTTTAATGTTTTTATTGTTTATAATTTAAGATATTTTATTATTTCTACCATACATTTAAATAATATTAAATAATAAATATATATAATTTATTTATGTTTATATATTTTTGGTATACAAAAAAAAGCCACTTAACTTCCAACACTGTGCAAATTTGCTGCGACGGCCTGGAAAGGTCTCAAACTGTTGCTGTTGAGTTTGTGGAGGGTCCAAACTGCCCTCGCAGTGGGGTGCAGGCCGAGTCTATGAGTGGGATTAGACCCCTCTTCATCCCCAGTGGCACCACATTGTGCTCCAGCCTGCAGTGCATGGGGGGCTTCCTCTGATCGGCTAAAAGTGATTTTCTGGCCCCTATTGTGAGGTGATTTGGGGGCTGGTGACCCACACCACTTGCCCTGTGAGCGACAACCTTCAAACACAGGCATGAGGGACCACATGAACCATACATATGGGCTGCTTTGATCCCGAACAGATTGCAGATGTGTTTAGGGTATTTCTAGCTCGTCTTGTTTCAGAGAATCTGTTTATTTGTGCAGAGTCAGTGCTTATTAGTTGTGGCACAGCTGATTTTATGTCACGAGTCATGAGTGCTTTACATTTAAAGTCAGTCACATCTGCATTTTAAGTGTTTGGTCACATAAATCTTTCAGTATGCTTAATGAGTCATTGGTATCAGATGACTTAATTGCTTGGCTGAACAGGATGGTGATCAAAACGGTAATTTTCACAGTATTCCTGCAGTGTGGTAATGTTAATGTGTAACCTGTTAGGTGCTGAGAACTTCTCGCCAGGTGTTTCACAGCACCTTCATTTGTCAGACGTCACTGTGAGTAATTCCTGGTGTCGAGCCAGGAATGTTTTTAGGATTACTGTTTCTTTCCTATGTGATACTACGGCCTGTCTCTCAACTGGTACACATAAGTTGTGTTGATTTCACTCATGGTATATAGATAACAATGAGAAATACAACTTCTCTTAAGTTTTATGGGAAAAAGGTTGTGCACTAGCCCCTCTGAGAAAACCAATATGCTCCAATTTGAAATTCCAGCCTAATTTTAGCTGTCCCAAATTTCAGTGGCTTGTTCTGGCATTTTAATGCAGCTGTGATCCAGCTGTACTCCTGGTAGATGACAGATCTCCTCTGATGTGAGATGCTTGGTGCAGCCACCAGTCAGTTCTCTAATAAAGAGTTCCTTTAATGGCCACTTTGAAGATATTCTTGTTCAAAGGCAAAGTAAATGAGCTCATAAATGAGTCCAGATCATCTTTGAAGATCACATTACACTTTCTTGTTTCATCAGAATTAGAGTTGGAGCTTGGAATCTTACTTAGAACCGGTACCATTTAAAAAAAGAAATACTGTAACCAAATAATTTTCATGATGTCAATTTCCATTATGAAATGTTTGCAATATTTATTTATTTAGTTAGTATGCACTTTAAAGATGACAGGCCCTGCACCCTTTATTTGTTTATGCCTTGGGTCTTGGGTCGTTTTTTTTAAATGAGGAATATTGTGATGTGTACGTTCCTGAAAGAAAACTCAAGACTAGAATCATGGCATTTCAGGGAGTTCAGAAACAGTGCGCACTGATATAGCGAATAACTCCCTTTGGAGTGACTTTGTGACAACATTACACTCTAAAGAAAGTTGAAAATGTAAAAAAAACATTAGACCAGCTGTTTTGCTCCTTTTCTCCTTGATTTCATTGCTTATCTATAGTGGAGCCCATTCAGGAGGTGAGCATGGAGCAGAGATTACAGCCTTCAGGGAAAGCTGAATGTAGGGCAAGGTGAGATCCATTCCTACCCTGAGCAAAACACAGAGAATAATAGATAAGGCCCAACTGTGAGACTTCAGGGCTGGCTCTACCAGTGTACATGTGTGGGCTGCGGATAGCTGTTTACTGCCTGGTCTATGCTGATTTGTGGAGTTTTAGAAACAAGATTTGTTGGCTGATTTCCCCAAACTAGAATTATATCATTTCATTTCAATTCATTTTATTTAATAATTTTTTTAAGTGACTGAAAAAGTCTGTGCTGGCACTATATTACAGCACAGACTTTTTAAGAGCATTATTTTTGACGCATTTTCCTTACCTCAATTGTTGAATTTTCTCATCTCAACTATTCAACTTTTTCATCTCATTAGTAATTACTTATTCAAAAACACAATTTAAGGAATAAAAAATGAAACGCACTAAAATAGTTTTTGTCAATGCTGTGATGCCGATGTCTATTTAGGCATTAGAATGTACCATTTTAAATCGTTACGTCATGCATAAAATGTCAAAATGAAGCATTTTTGTAGTTTATGGGTTTGTAAAAATTTTTTTAATGTGAAGTTCCAGAGACAAGGATCCACTGTCCATTTGAGGCATTCAGATTAATACAAAGTCCTAACATAAGGAGCTCTGGAATGAAGAAAGTTTACAGCAGAAGTTTGGAGAGAGCTGTAACCTTGTCAAACATAGGACACAAAGGAATGTCAAACAGTTTTCAAGAAACTGAAATGATAATGTTGGTCAATGGTAACAAGATACCACACCTGAGGGTCCCAGTAGCTTTGTCTTTTATCTCCAAACCAACCTAGCAAATATGGTCTACAGATTAACCCTAATTCTAGACAACCCCCAATCAAGCCCACCCCTCTGGATTAGCAACTTGAATCCAAGACGGCAAATTTATCCTGTAGATTAGATTAAGGTAGCCCTCGGATTGCTACTGGATTACAATAGTCTGGAAAGCAGTAGATTTTATGTGTTCTGGAGTCTCCTTACCCTCAGTAAAGTCAGGAACGGATTAATCTCCTCCGCTCCCACACAAAACACAAGGGGTTCTATAGCGTAGCCCTGCAAGACCAAATACTCAACTTGATCTGACTCAAATCCTGTTTTCGAGCAGTGGGTTCCTGGTACAAGATGAGTGGTTGAAGATTAATTGGCCCCTGTTTTGCATCTGAGGCCTGAGCCATGGAAAGCCCATCAAAGAGACACAGCTTCATGTTGAGAGGGGAAACCCTGTCCGTGGCTTATCCTTGACCGAGGAACAGCTGTCTGGTTTTTCTCACGGACTTTATGGACAATTGCACAACTAGTGTTAAGACAGAATGAAATGTATGCGTGTTCCACAAAAGAAGAAAAAAATGCATACGTTTCATTTTTGGGTGAACTATCCCTTTAAATGCTATATATACTCAATGCATTCATGTTTGCACACAAATGTAACCTGTAATGGGAAGGTTTTAGATATGTGAGAAGCAAAGGATTTCCATTTTCATATTTTAATGCCAATTTTGCCATATTGGCATTTTTGGCAAAAATGCTTGTTGAACACAGCAAGATACAAATAAAAATTCCAAAGTGTGCATAAAAAAATTTATTAATTAATTTGTCTAAATGTTTTTTTTTTTTTTTTTTTTTTACTGAATAATTCATCAGATTATTGGCTAATATGACCTTCCGTAACGATTTCGCTCCAGAATTAAAGGGGTCATCGGATGCCCATTTTCCACAAGTTGCTATGATTCTTTAGGGTCTTCATGTAAAGTTTGTAACATACTCTGTTTAAAATTCCTCAAACGTTGTGTAAAACAACACCCTTTTTCCTCCTCAAAAACAGCTCTGTTCACAGCGACCGATTTCGGTGCATGTCTCTTTAAATGATAATGAGCAACTGCTCACCCCACCCCTCTCTTCCGTTGGGGGTGTCGACACAAGACTGCCTTGGCAGACAGTAGGCTACAAATGGCTGAGGGCGGAAATATGCTAATACGGGACAGTCCGTCAGTGGTCATGGGCGGAGCATGCGCAATATGACATCATATTGCTCAGAAAATCCAAATGGCTTGATTATTGAGAGTGTTTAGACTTTTTGAGGATTAAAAAAAAAAGGAGTGAATGGATTTTTTTCATTGTATGGTGGTTGCGTCCACACACTGCAAAGACACATTTATAAGCAAACACCATATAAAAGTGAAATTTGCATCCGATGACCCCTTTAAGGCATCAACCGATGATCGCAAGCAAACACAAGGTCCGTATACATTTTGTCTGCACGCTCTAAACTGCAAGTAATGTATTACATAATAAAATAATTATTTTTATTAAAAATGATTAATAAAAGAGCCACAGTGGTTTCCACAGTTTCTACAACTTCCATTTCCATTTTCCTTTCTATTGTGCAAATTGATTTGTATTGCATTCCGTATAATATAGCATACATTAATTTTGCAATAGATGACTTCAAGCTTGACTTCTTTTTTTTGTTTTTTTTTTACATTAAATTATGATATGTAATATAAATCATATGCCATTTTTAGAGGATGAAGCGAGTAATCTGTTTAGATCTTCTTTGAGGATTTTTCTGTCAGATTTCTGAAGATTATGCTAATTAGGACCGCTGTGAAGCTTTTTTTTGTGTTTTACTCTGCTTGACTTTTGACAATAAGTCAAAAGTTGGTTCTCCACCTTCTGGATGTCAGGTCTGCCAGGCCCGAGATGAGCTGGTCGCAGTAATCCGTGTGGAGAGAGCTGGGCTCTCTCTGTGCTCGGGTGGCGTTGCTCTGTGGGAGATTTTCAGTCGTGTTGAATGCGGCCTAGCTGGAATGCTGGGGCTCAATTCTCCTCATAAACGTTACGTGGGGAACAGGAGGGAGTGGTGGCTGTCTTTTTCCCCGCTCTCTGAGTGATCGACAGCTCTGCAGTCTAATGAAAGAAACGAGCGCATTCCTGTCTCCATGCAAGGCGTCTGATTAATATGCAGAAGGAAATTTAGGAGTATAAATACTTGGAATATTTAATGGAAGTGAAGATATGGTTTGTCAAAATGGATGCATTTTTCAAATAACGTTCGGCTTCACAATCAGCTGTCCTTCAATCCCTCCAGAAGTGATTCAAAATCAATTTGAAGAACATCTCAAAGTGGCGTTTAAGGCTTTTCAACAATCAGGGCATTTTTGTACCATGATTACTAATGGCACTTGATGAATAATGTGACCTTACCAACCATGTCATTCAAGACAATGTTAATTTTTACACAGCTTTTTGTTTTAGTTATAGTTTTTGTCTTTTGACAAAAATATCCTTTAAATTTACTTTATGCCTAATTCAATCATTTTAGAAAATTTTACCAATGGCATCTAATTTTAGTCAATACGGATGCCCGAAGTATACTTTTGGCTTCATGCATAGTTAATATCTTGTGTATCTGGTGTTTTTTCTTTTCGTCATATTTTTTTCAACAGCATGTTTTATTTAAAATCGTTGATATGATCATGATGCAATTTTCGTCTTTGTTATCCTCGAAGAAATAAAGAAAAGGTCAATAATTTCATTGACAAGATTAAGACTTGATTAATTTAATGTTTGCAAGATATTATTTCATTTTATGTTGGCGAATGTTCTACCTGTCCCGTTTGACGTCCGAGGCATATCTATGCGAGTATGTGTGTGTGCAAGAGGCTCTTTTAAACGTTGGCCCTTTGTGTGCAGTCATGGGAAAGAGTGGATGAAAGGTGGATCAGCAGGGTACTTTGGGGCAGGGGGAGATGCTAACGCGAAAGGCCCCTTTACCGCGGAGCATGTAATATCCTGATCCTGGGAGCTTCCCTGTCACAGGGGAGGACCTGGCCACCTACCTCAACAGAAAGTGCCCCGGGGTGGGCCGTAAGCGCTGAGGAACGCATTAGACCGTCAGCCCTGGCAACTCTGGTCAAAAGGGCATGTTAAAGGCTAAGTAGTCTGAATTTGACCAAGTCTTTTGACTTTAAGACATAAAGGAGGAACGTAACCAAAGATGTTGATCACCAAATTACTGACTCCTACACTCCTACACTGCTGTTGACCCCTAATCAGAAGATTATCATAATGAGCGTTCTTGCTGGTCTTTGTGCTGGCTTTTCAAGCAGGTGGTTGTTGTGGGACTCCAATTAAAATTAATTTTCAATGGTATAATAGCATGTTTTTAATCCTTTGTGGAGTGGGGTTTACATTAAATACCATAAGCTCTTTATAATTTGATTGGGCCTTAGCTGGCTCAATTGTGACATGTTTAGTGATTTCACACTGGCCGTAAACCAAGAGGCCCTGCCATCCATCTCTCATATTCTGGAGCTTTATTATTACATTGTTCTCATGATTAGCCATGCATGATTGAGCAAGATTGGGGTCGCAGGAAGAGGAATGTTGCAAAGGTTTAGTATTGGTTGGTACTGTATTTTTTTTAATTGGATTTTTTAAATTGTAATTAATTTTTTTATTTAAAAATGTAACTGTTCATACCCATTTAGATTAGTATCAGATCATATCGGTTGATACTGTATTCTTATTGGGTTTTAATTTTAAAATGTAATGGTTTAATTGAATTATTTATTTTTAAAACTAATAGTTTAATCACTGTTAAATATATATTTTTATCAAATCTAAAAATAATATTGACTTTTTATATTGTATATTACAATTTATATAACACAACATTATAATATTCAGTATAAAATATTATTATAATATATATAATATATAATGTTGCCTGCATTTGTCTTGTAGATTTTACAGTACTTGATTTGAATTTATATTTACTTAATTATATTATATATTTACTTAATAAAATAGATTTTTAAGACTTTCATTCATCAGATATTGGCCATAATGTCAAAGTAATTATCAGTAGCAGCCAAAATTTGGATATTACTGCACTCATTGTACTCTAAGCTTGTTTCTTATTACATTACTTATCGCCGTTTTATTTACGTGCTTTGGTTTAACAGGTTTTGAGGAACATATATTTCCAAGAAAGGAGCCTTGGCTGTTGTACTTATTTGGAAGATATCTTGTGTGTTTACATGTGTGGCCCCTCTTTTCCCACTCCTACACTAGATGAGGCGTCACCATACAGGAATGCTGGGTTTCCATGACGCTAACTGGGTAAAAATGAGTCCAGAGTGGGCTTTCTATTCCTAGAAACACACTTCCCCAGGTCTTAACCCAGGTGCACATATCTGGACCCAGGAAGAAGATCCCAACTTCCCCCTTCCTTAGCTCTTCCGTTCCCTGTGGAGTCCTACGGCCCATCTCTCGTTTCTGAAAGCCTCCCAGATTTATTGTTCTATAAATGCCTCATACTGCGTGCCCCAAAGAAGACATCCCAACTGTTTGCAAATGGCCCCCGGAGACAAAAGGAAGGTTCCCCCAATCAGAAAGGCTTTTCTTGTCCCGCTGAAAGCTCGCTCTTGGTTAAACAAGGTTTCCCGTCATCACCGGTGAGGTGTCTCTTCCATGCTATATCAATCTGTTGGTGAGTGATCGTGTTTGGCCCCGGTTAGAACAAACTCAGTGCTGTTGTGCTGTTATAACCATCCCAAACAGGGAACTGCAGGGTTAAAATCGTCAACTTCCCATCCTTCCCGCTGTTCTAGGACTCAGTTGTGCTAATTGGTTGTTTTTTTAGGATCGGCCCAAACGAGCAGGGAGCCATTTAAAGTGTTTGATGGCCCTGGGTCTTGTGGCCTCTATTCTCTCTGTTCAGCCATACCGAGAAGAACTGAATCCCCCCGTCCTTTCGGGATGCGTGACCGTGTGTGCATGTGAATGGGAGCGCTGTGTGGGGATGGGGCCTTGCTTTGTGTTTGTGTTATTGTCATTCAAAATGTAATGTCTTTAAAAGAGGGTTTTTAATTTGACCTCCACCAATTAAGAGATTTAGGCTCGGGTTGGTTGGCGGTCACCTTTGACCCACCTGCTTATTATACTCGCCATCTTCACATCACGGTGTGACATCCTCTTGTGCTCCTGTTTCTCCGAATATCTCCCTGTCCGCTCTCATTCTCTCTTTACGAGATTGTTTCTCTTGATAGTAATGTAGATAATTGTTGCCAAACTGATTGAGGATTTCTCTTAGAAATTGTTCTTGGTCTCATGTTTCCCAAGTGAAATGCAAGCTTAACATAGCAGAGAACTTTAATAATAGTATGGCAGTTTCAGCATTGCAGTGATTAAGATTAAAATTAAGATTATACTTAGTCAGCTAGTTAGTCCCTTAACTCTGAGAGGTCTTGAGTTTTTGCAATGCTCCGAGAAAAACAGTGTTGTATACCGTCTAGAAAAGCAAAACTTTGAATGTTGACTTAACAATCTTGTTTGAACGTTTTGAAAAAAGTTTAGCTTAGGTATGGTTTATCAGATTTGTATGGGACTTGCAACATTGCTGGGATTAAGATTAAGATTATGCTTAGTCAGCCATTTAGGTTGTACACACTACAGTTAAGAAATGAATTGATGGTGTCTTTTACATTTTAATACATTTAATGAATTTGAATTGAGCTAACAAACAGGATGGAGAATTGCAGTTCAAATTTGAATGTAACAGTCTAATTAAAATTCAATAAATTCATATAGCTGTAAAAGCAAAATTTGTTGAGGAAAACTTGGATGGATGGATGGAAAAATGGATAGAGGGGTGTGGCTAATTCATTAAAAAAATTATAAAAACTTCTTATATTCCAAAAATGTCTTCAGATAACTGGTATAACTCAGATACAAATGTAAAACACTGTCTGTAGGCGATGTTCCTCTTCCTCTTTCAAGGCCTCATTGACTCATTGAACTGTAGATGATTTCACTTGGAAAGCATGGTGACTTCACAATCACCTAGAGTAGCCTTTTTCCCACTGCTCAGAGTAAGACATTGTAGGCTTACAGGAACACATCCTGCACACTCCCACATGCAATAACCTCATCTTTGTAATAGCACTCATGGCGAGGGGTCTCAGGGTCAGAAGTGCAGGGTTGGCCTCTTTCAAACAGGAGGGGAGCTGGTGAAGATTGGCTGCAGAAGATTAAAACAAAAGCTTGGTTCAGTTCTCATAAGAGAGCACTGGGTTATCTCATCAGGAAGCGCTTATACATGACACTTGATGAAGATAAATGAGTGTTTAAGCAACAGGACAGTGGCAGACCTGCTGTTCACACTGGTAAGGGCAGCAGGGTTGAACATCAATGTAGATATGTCATTCTGGCATATTGACTCTGGCATCAAAATGTTAGAAAACTCCAATATGCCATAAGACCCAAAAAATGACGACTCCCAGGCAAAGGACTCTTAAAATATAAAGGCAGCATTTTATTTTATTTTATTTTATTTTATTTTATTTTATTTTATTTTATTTTATTTTATTTTATTTTATTTTATTTTATTTTATTTTATTTTATTTTATTTTATTTTATTTTATTTTATTTTATTTTATTTTATTTTATTTTATTTTATTTTATATAAAACCCACGGAGCCAAGTTTGAAAAGGGCTGATTTAGCTTCTATTCAAAATAACATACTGTACATTTACAGCAATCCCAATTAGTGCTCAAGGGCACAGTGGTGGTATTTATAGATCACACCTTATGTAATTATATCTTACGACCTTCCGGTTATCATTAACCATATCAGGGCATGTGGGTTCTCATACATAGGAAGCCTATTGGGATTTACACATGAACCAAATTATAGACTTTACTTTTTTAACACTGCTTAGTGCATCAAGGTTCATATTTATGAGTAGCTGAGGAACACACTGATTTCTATTATTACACATGATTTAGTGAGTGGACTGTTATATAATAAGGTTGCATGATGATATATCAGTACCATATCACTTAACGTCTTATTTTTTATTGTATTTTTCAGTCTGCATTGCACATTTTTTTTAAATATTTTTTTAAATATATTTCATTAGTGTTATGAAAAGCATAGTAAACACCGTTTCATGAGGACATTTTTTTATTTAGACTTTATGCTCATTTTTATTTATTATTATAATATTTATTGTTTAATCTTTCATGATTTATATTATCATTTTGTGATATCTAAATTGACTTGTAGGCTAGCATACAAACAATTATATAAATTTTTCGTATATTGTGATTTTCTTTATATTATTGGCCATTTATGGGTTATTGCCCACATCATGAAAATAAAGGTCAGTATTTCAATATCGTTTGCATCACTAATATATAATGATAAAATTGTTTTCCTATAACTTCCCTTGCGTAACTGTAATGTGGTCAGACTGCATTTGCTCTCTAAGGCCAGAGAGCAGCAGTCATTTCCATGGTGGTCACCATCCACAGCAGCATTAGTTCCACCGCAGGCTCTTTTTGTTGCTTTTCGGAAAAGAGATGGAGCGAAAAAAGAGGGTAGAGGGGGTAAAGTCTCCCTGATCCCCTTTTCCGTATGCCGGGTAATCCAGAGGCCACCGTCAGCACAAATGTGGCTTTGATAGCTGAGAGAGGGTGCGACTGAACATGGTGCCCCTGAATGTGTTTATGGGTAAGCGAGTGTGTGGGTATGTGTGTTTGTGTGCTATTGCGAATCTAGGGGGAAACAGGTCAAAAGAAGCTGTATAGATGGAAGGCCCCATGTGGGAAGTTCAGTTTGAATGTGTCTGGAAAGTCTGCACTAATTGTTGGGTTGTGCAATGTGTGCTTGGACTGGCCAGGCAGCAGGCCTAAATTACATAAAGAAAGCAAATGCGTTTCAGAAATGGTTATCTCAGGCACAGAAGGTAATGAGATGTGAATGTAGATGTAGTGATCAGACAGGTTCATGCCATTGTGTTTTTGTTTCTAATCTAAACAAAAGATTCATTCAGAATAAGTATAAGCTCTTCCTCCATCAGGTGTATGTTAAGTGTTTGATGACATATTAGTTGGAATCAGGTGTCAAAATAACACCTGAATACAATTGATGTATACCTAAGTTCAACTTGGATTTCTGATATTTGCACTTGTGTCTTGTGTGTCCTTTCAGAACATTTTGTTTTGCTATTATTAGAGGTGTTTGCTAAAACAAGCATCACTATTATCATTTCTGTCATGACACTCTCTGAGATTTTGGCATAATAATGGATATAACAATATTGACATGTTTGGTCTTGGCGGAATAGATCTGCTACGCTGCTGCTGCAGAGCAAGTATGGGACTTGCTACTGCCAATACATACACAGAGACGGAGCTGCTGTGCAATAGCATACATGAATTACCCATAGCAGATCTATACAGGTGGAGCTGGGGAAAGTGGGGGGTTTCTGAAAGCGCACGCCAAATGCTACACCAAACGCTGACCAAGTATTTGAAGGCTGAGCAGTGAGCTTATTGGCTACTGATACATCAGGAACCAATCAGATGCTTTCTTATGTGACTGCAAGCAGATTGAGTTAAGGAACTATCAGCCTGCGCAATTTAGAGTTTCATGACAGAACTTTGTATTGCTCATATTTAAAGTTATGGATGGAACTAACGGAAGAGAATAGACCCTAGTCAGCACCATATTTAATTTTTGACAGAAATAAAAATTTGACTGTTATGAATAGAAGTACAGTTTGTTCCACGGATCATACTATTGTTTAACAACATACTGATTGTTCAGCTGAAAAAGTTTCAGTAGACAAAAACTCCACAAACAGTTTTGAAAGTTGAATCGTGAAAATGATGTGATCTATCACCTTTATACAGTGCGAGCCATTGTAAAGACTAAGTCTATCCCTCACAGCCTTGTTTTCATCTGTTAAATTCAATATGGCATCTAAACTGACTAAAGCCTGTTTTTGCCCAGTGAATTATAACATGGATGGGATGGGCTCTTTTGACTTTTGGACCAGTAAGCAGCCACTTATCAATGCTCTGGCAACGACCCATAACACCCTAGCAACTCCTTGGCAACCAATCATGTTTTTTCAGGTTTTTTATTTTCAGAAAATGAAAAAGTTTGTGACTTTTTTTTTCATGACTGTAATGCTTCTTTATATGTGTTTCAGATCACCAGAACTGTCTGCACCAGGTGGTTCACGAGCGTTTGGGAGAGCTGCTGCGTGTGTTGAAAGCTGTGATTTCCAAACACCACTCCTTGAATTCAGTTGAAATCCTCAGTGCGGCAGGGACCCTAATCGCAAAGGTCAAAGGTAAAGAGTTGTCTCACTCTCCTCCTTCGACTTTAATATTACAAAGTGTAGAAGAATGAGGGAGAGACACTCATTCATTGCTATCTGGTTCCTCAAACTCTCTCTCACGGGCCTCCCACTCTTGTTTTGCACTCTGTATCACTCTAAATTGTCTCATGTCACTAGTAACGATAAACCCGAAATTGCCAGAGATGATTTTCCAGCAGGATTACCAGTGCATACAAAGCTCTGTGAGATGCATGCGGAAATCAAATCCCTCAAAAAGAGACATCTTTGTTTCTCAAGCTTCTCACAGGGCTGACATTGGAAAAGCAGAACAATGCATGTCTACAAGTGTGTTTGTGTGAGTGCACGTATGTGTGGGGGCAAACGCTTGCTCAGAGTACAATGTCCTTGTCAGAGTAGAGAAATCCCATTTCACTCGGTTCCAGGGTGAGAGATTAGCATCTCCATGCATGGTGATGCTTCACTTGGCTTGTGGACAAGAATCTCTGTATCTGCATAGCATCTAACAAACTTCTTATTGTGAGTGTTTTTCTTGTGCTGTCTTAGGGTGTATTCACACCTGCCTTGTTTGGTTTGATTGAATCGAACTCTAGTTCGTTTCCCCCCTTGGTGCGGACCTTTTGGGCAGGTGTGAATACAGCAATCGAACTCGGGTGCGGACCAAACAACCGAACCGAGACCCAGCTGAAGAGGTGGTCTTGGTACGGTTCCAAACAAACTCTGGTACGGTTCGAATTTCTGTCCAATGAATGAATGACCTTAAGCACACGTGTTGTTTTGCTTACAAATTTTGGTTCACTTGCAAAAAGAGCAGTGTGAAAGCGAATCGTACCAAAAAAAAAAAAAAAAAAAAAATTGTTTTGGTCCGGACCAAAGCAAGTGAACTATCGGACTTTCCTGGTGTGAATACACCCATAGAAACCACTTAGTTTGATATTTTGTTGTGTAAATCAATGATGTTTTAAGTGCTGCCTAAGTGTGCATATAGCTTTTAGGACCACTGTGTGCATGTTCATGTTCGTTAGTATTCGTTTAATAGACAAAGATTAATTTAACCACATTTGCTGATAGGTGACCTGTAGTGTGTCACTGATGTCAACATTTTCAGTGATGAAATGTCTGCTGGTTCTCGCTTGTTAACACAAACAGAACCGGGACTAAATGGCAGGTCTTGGTTTATTATGTGGTCACTTTACTTGCACTCTTCACTGTTATTGGGAACTGAAGCTAAAATGCCTAGCTTTGTTTTGACAGTTGATCTCATAGCGGGTCATGTGATGTTTTTGTATAAACGCATCCCCAAACCTTTCAGTTTCCTCTTTTTTAAACACTTATGTTGCTATGCATACCTTTTGGTTTCCTCTTTCTGTGCAGCTATTCAGTTTTCTCTGTGTAATCAAATTTATTTAACTTAAATCAGTTTTTGTAGTCTTTAGTATGCGTAAACTGTTTTTTTTCTAACATACGTGCATTTTGTACATGTGCATAAATACTGAATGTATTATTGACAGCAAGTTTAGGTACTTTGTATATGTATATTATGAATCATTTTAGGTAATATAAATATAAGAACATTAAATTAGATTTGATTCATTTAGATTTATTGTAATTGTAGCAAATTAGGTTAACTAATATTATATTATTAAAATTCTATAAAAGTATTATATTATAAATTAAATTATCGATTTAATTTATAAATAAATATTCTGCATTTACATTTTAGATGCTGTGAATATTGGATTTGGATTTCAATGTTTAACCAAATGTACAAAAAATGTATGTTTAAACATTTTGTATGCAAACCTTTAAATACTAATGATTTCACCCTTCGATTTTCTAGCATTTGTTAATAATGGTAAGTTTCAGCTTCCACCACTAGAGGGGCAAAATGCTTCGTATGTTGGCACCACTTTCCAATATCTCTCTCTCTCTCTCTCTCTCTCTCTCTCTCTCTCTCTCTCTCTCTCTCTCTCTCTCTCTCTCTCTCTCTCTCTCTCTCTCTCTCTCTCTCTCTCTCTCTCTCTCTCTCTCTCTCTCTCTCTCTCTCTCTCTCAGATACACACACACACACACACACTGAAACCTTTGTAATGTGACACTTGAATAATCAGTGTTCTAGCTCTGTGGCTCGGAGATTAGAATAAGAGAAAGTAGAATATCCGGATCGGGGAGCTCCAAGCATGATAAGAACTCCACTGTGGAGTTTGAACAGGGCTGAATCTCTCATGTTCAGCTCGGCACATGTGTCCGCTGCAGAAATGTGACACTGACCCTCCTGGCTGGGCCTCAGGATGAGATAGGGACCAGCAGGAGTTTAGGCAAACCTTCATGGAGGCTCTAGGGAGGACTGCGGTCCAGAATGTTATGTGAACATCCCAATATAAACTCCCCAAAAGCCGAATATCCTGATGGGAAGATATGTGCTGATGTTGACGAACCTCGTGCAACGTGTCCTTGATGATTTTAGCGCTCAGCATACCGTCCTGTTCTGAGGAAATACAAATAAGGCTTGTTTTCTTGAGTGAGAGCCATGAGGAGGTTTTTTACCTTCCTTTTTTCATCCTGCATTGCTGTTATGCAAGAACTCATGCAACGTTCTTGTACGTATTGGGTTTCAAAAGTAATTGAAGTTTCTCTGTGGTACGGCGTCTCTCATGGGCTGCCAACAAAAAAGGGGGTGTGTTTGTTCCCATCAGGCCTGTGGCTCTTTACCTCTCACCACCTACATCCCTCAGGGACGCTCCAAACCCATTCATCTGATGGACTCGAGACCTTTTGACTAAGTGCTGCTCTCCAAATTCCCAGAGCTTACGGAGACTAATCCATCAAATTCTTCTTCTCACCCAGTTAGGACTGCATTTTAACCACCTCTAATGTGAGGACGTGTCAGTGTCATCCTTATCTGAACAGATAGTCCGTATCTTCTGTGGGAAATGTCTAAACTGGGTCTTCGGGGGCTCAATGTTTGGTCTCATCCATGTTTTATCAGTTCCTCCCTCTTGATTTAGAGGTGAAATTGATTAGCAAGCCTCGCTGGTGCCTGATTTCTCAGAGAGAAGGGGGAAAAACGTGAAAAAACAATGCCATTTTTGCTTGATGATGTAACTTCCACATTTGGATTGTGTGTGGATGGTGAGGGCTGCCATTGTGTTCTTGCGAGCTTCAGGATGTCCTGTTGGGGAGGGGTATGTGGAGGGACGAGGGGACGTGAGGACCAGACAGAACTTCGTAAACGGCGGTAGAAGGAGCTTCTGATCCGCATCACGTTCGCTTCAGAATCTAAAAACCTTTTGGGAAGATCTCAAAAGGTCAAGAAGAGCAGCCTAACTGTTTTGTCCATTCAGACCAGGAGTGTCTTCAAGCAAAGTCACATTCTCTGTTGGAGAATTTTGGCGAAAGACCCTAAAAAGTTTCCTGGAAACTAATCGATCTTGACTTTTCATCTGTCTTTTCCTAGCGGTTTGGTGGGTGCTAACTGAATGGGAAGTGTAGTGGTCGGTAAGTGTTTGCTTTGAGGAATTGTTTTGAGTCTTGAAGACAGCTTCTTAATTTGCTTTTTAGCCACGCTATGATTTTTGAGGGCTTTCACAAGTTCTTAAAGCTTCTTGTTCTCAGTTGAGTGGCACCGGAAAGCTAAACTGAGACTGTAATGGTAACTAAACCAGTTGTGACCAGATAGGAAGGTATACTAGGTATATAACAGGTACTCCATTACAACAGATTTCTCCTGTTATATACCTAGTATACTATCTACTATCCTATCTGGTCACTACTGGTTTAGTTACCATTACAGTCTCAGTTGAGTGGCACCGGAAAGCTAAACTGAGACTGTAATAGTAACTAAACCAGTGGTGACCAGATAGGAAGGTATACTAGGTATATAACAGGTGAAATCTGTTGTAATGGAGTACCTGGACATCCACTGGCCTTCTTTCTCTTCACAACTCTTCTTTTGGAGGGTGTGTTGGGGTGGATTTGGAATCGTGGGGGGAAGGTGTTGAAATAGGAATGGCGTCAGTGGTTTTGGCAAGGTCTGCCACTTGTTTATTTTCACAGTGTTTATTATTGGAGCTGATTGTAGCTTATTTACACTGCTGTTTAGTTCCTCCCTGTCTTTACTAGTCCAGTGTTTAGACTCAGGAAACAGACTGATCAAGTTTTCTCTAGATTACAGACTGAGCCATAATGTTACTCCTAATCTTAGAGTAGAATTTGACTTAAGCATCATACATTTTTAAGTACGATGAAGAAAAAGTTGATGGACACTAAATCTGTTTAGCTAGTAATTTATAATTGTTTAAGTGTTAATTAATACATGTTATTAATTATGTTTATATTATTATAGCAACACCTTTGATAAATAGTAAAAATATATATCTATAGCTATACATTAATATATAATATGATTTTATGTATATTTATTTATTTATTCACTCATTTGTTTCAGTTTCCATGTAATAATCAAGAGTATTTTAGTATTTTAAAAGTATTTTAATATTTTCATTTCAAACCCTTTTTTTCTCATCTTTTGTCATCAAACAGGTGTTAACTTCAAGGAAGTGAATGAAGACAATAAGCAGACGCTCTTTTCCGAGATCTACACTTCCATAGATACATTGGCCTTCACGTTTGGCAATGTGTAAGTGCAACACAGTTGCTTCATTATTTGTTACTTTAAAATCATTGGTTTGTCATGAAACATTATCCGATTAGTCATTTAAAAAACATCTGCACAGAGAGGATAGTGACCTCCCTGAGTCAGCAAGCTGAATGTGTGTTCAGCTCATGTCTGTTTTATAAGATAACACCGACTCTGTGGTTTAGGTGTTGCTTGTTATTTTTCACATCAGGAGTGTGCACGATTGTGTGTGTGAGTCATTAGCTTTGTTCCTAAACCTAGTGAACTTTATCATAGACAAAAGCTGTTTTAAAGGGCAACTTGATTATACTACCTCTTAAGATGCTTTATTTTAGAAAGATTACAAGAAACCATTGCATCGTTTGAATAGAAGGCAATGGCTGCATCCAAACATGCATACATACAACTCCTAGTATTCATAAAACAGTAGGCGAATAATACCCGGCTGACTACTTCTGGTGAGATTCTGAAGTGTGCATCCAATGGACAATTTATCCCATGAGGCCACTGGCGATGAATTGTGAATGGCAGCAAAGTGACACAACTGACACTGCAAGTCACATGATAGTAACAACTTGGCAATGTAGTATTTACGGATTACATTCATACTACACATTCATGACATATAGAACATACTTTTTTTTTAACGGGTTGTGATGTAATTACTTCAAAAGAATATGCAATTTCGGAATATTTGTGTGTGGTATGTATTTTTATGCTTATAAGTGTATTGCAGAGTTAGCTTAGCAACATGCTAACAACTAACTATTGGAATTAAGTCAAGTCTCCCTTGCTAATTTTTTTTTTAATTTTTTTTTTTTAGTTGCTGCGTATATAGACCACTCCAAATTTGTCACTTATGAGGTTTCTTGATAATTACGATACTATCCACACAGAATGTGTTTTTAGCATTCCACTGCACTGTTTTCCCATTGTTTTTCTATGTAAACATGTGTTAGAAGAATGTGTTTCACCATTGCACTAGGGTTTTGCGTCTTTTGCAGCATGACGCTCAAGTTAAAAGTAGTTCAATGTTCCAAAGCAGTCACTTACAAGGTTCCATGACTGCTAGAATGCCTTCTTGAGATGCAGCTACCTATGGTGGTTATAGGTAGCAAGCTGTCTCAATAGATTTTTGAAACAAAGCTTTGGTCCAGCTGTGCATGTGCGCATATGTGTGTTGTTTTAATGTTGAGTTTGTTTTTGTCTTGTCTTCCTCAGAGTGTCTGACTTCCTTATGGGAGATGTAGAGAATGGCTCAGCCTCGGGGCTTCCTCAGGCCCGCAGGAGCAGGGTGAGATTTCCCGCTTTCCACTCCTCATTATACACTTTAAAGCAGTCCGAATAACAGGTGGCTGTATGTCATGTCAAAGGCTGAAGGATCTGGCTGCTTTCTGTGCTTTAGAGGTGGGGGTCAGAGAGTGCAATGCTCAGTAAAGGAAAATAGAAACAAGGTCTGTTTTGGAGAAGAGGGCTCTTCCTGTTTGGATCGCCCCCCGTGATATATCTATTGGAAAAAGCCAGTGACACTTTGGCATTGTGATTTGACTGAGTACTCTCAGATCAACCAGATATGGAAGATAAAGCGTGTTTCCTTTTCTGTATTGGATTGTTTGTTCAATCTGCCGTCTTTTTTATTGTCTCCTGTGTCTTTTTTTTAAGTCTTTTGAAAACCTGACGGTGGAGTCCGGAGGATGTGGCCCGGAAAAAGATGACCCTCCAGGTGAGAGTCAATCCATTTTTTTTTTAATCAAGAATTTATACATATAAGTTACTTACTTAATACATATTAGATTTAATATTTAAATATTAAACATATTTAAATTAAATAATTTAAAATCAACATGAAATCCAATTGGACAATTTTCTCTTCATTCCAAATTTATTTCTTTATTCATTGATTTATTTCTTTATAATTATTTATTTGATTTATAGATCTGCCTCTGAAACTTTTTATTTTATTTTATTGTTTCTCTGCCTATGTTACAACTTTCTTTTTCAACTGTTAGCAATCTTTCTTATTTTTAAACTCCTCCCCTCCAACCACCTTTCATAAAAGTCACTTTTTATGATTCAATTGATTTCTGATGGATAAAATTAGGTCTGTTTTTTTCTTCAATATCCTGTTTCAATTGGAAACATGTCACATTACAGAAATAAAACCACAATTGCAAAGGTTTGAATTTAGCAACACGGATCATACCCACGTAGACTCGCACATATCAAGCAGCTCCCTGTTCTCAGATCAGATTTCACTGATCATTCTCAGGCTCAGCATGTGTGAATAAACTCTCGGCTCACACATTCGCTGTCACTTTAAATCCTGGCAGGGCTGCTTAGTGACAATCCACTCTAATACAGCCCCAAGGTCAGTAAACACTTTCCTTCTGTCCCACACACACACGTACGCAAACACCCTGCCCCTGGTGTAAAAACACCTATGTCTGGGGTGAGCTATCTGGGATCCATGCGACAGCCCTT
This sequence comes from Tiaroga cobitis, assembly GCA_030578255.1. NCBI lineage: Eukaryota > Metazoa > Chordata > Actinopteri > Cypriniformes > Leuciscidae > Tiaroga > Tiaroga cobitis. The sequence goes on along the minus strand of CM060614.1, from coordinate 7,955,702 downwards.
GCTGCTCACCCTCACGGATGTGTTTGGCTATGTGTCTGTCCGTTTGGCAGGTCCCTCTCCGCCTGCGAGGGTGCAGGAGATGGATGGAGCTTTGCTCCGGAGTGACAGCGGGGTGGAGTCGGCCCTGCTCTATGCCAAAGCCTGGTCGAAATACACCAAGGAACTCCTGGCCTGGGTGGACAAACGTCTTAATATGGGTGAGTCGAGCATCTAGATATCTGTACAAGCATGTTTAAAATATTTTAATTAGTCGGATGACTAATTGAATTAAATTGTAATTGAACTGACAAACCATGACTCTATATTATTAATCATATCCTTTGAATTTATTCCCAGACATTGAGTGTGCAAAGTGCTACGCCAAGATGGCTGAATCTGCAAAGGCGCTGGCGTCTCAACAGGTCAATATTTCTATGATATCCACTTCATAAAAGTACAATTCAAAAACTTACACATTTCCATTCTCAGACTATAAAAAATCAAAGCTTTGTATCTGTTTGTTCAATCCTTTGTGGTTGATTCCAGGAGCACATGCCATTCCAGGATATTTACATATCCGCCTTCAAAAACGATATTGAATACAGCCATTTGATCATGCAAACCACAGCTGCTCTACAGTCTAACAAATTCATGCAGGTACAACTACTATTCTCTTTCTGATTTTGATCTTATGCTCTCATTGTGTAACTGATTAATTGAAAATGTATTAGTTTTTTAAAAGTGTATGTCCTTTTTTAGCCTCTGCAAGCTCGAAAAAATGAGCTCGATAAGTTGAGAAAGGAGGTGAAGGAACAATGGCAGAGAGAGCAGAAGAAAATGGTGGGTAGATTTGTATGCAAATCAATCAAAAGCAGTATTTGCGAAATGCGTTGCTCACTTATGAGGTCCCCTTCTGAAAACCGAGTTGGCTCATCTGTCAGCCTGTTTGTTGTTCAAATTCCTCTGCTGATCTAATAGAGGCTCTGTGTTAACACTAATTACATCAGATTCAATTGCAGCGACTTCATTCTGTTGGTGCACAGACATGTCTTTGTGTGAGGTATTTTGGTAAGCGGCTGTTTAGCACCTAAGCATGACTTATTACTGGCGAATAGAGAACAAAGAACGTTTAAGGTAGTGCTTATGCACCGCTACACTCTGAAGTGCCGATTGTCTGTGTTCTTCTAGTGCCTCTGAATGGGCATCAAGTACGTACTTCCTTTAAAACGCATTTGTGTGATTTGATACTTATAGAAAATGTGTTGTGTTTTAGATATGAATATGTGCATGTGCTGAAATTAGTTGATGAGTTTGACTTTATTATGGGAAATGGCTCTTTAATGGTGTTTATTTGGTATTTTTTCCAAAATTATTTTTGAAGGACCAGTATTCTTTTTTGCAACTTTTAATTATTATTAGTCCACTTTTATTTTTTGTGAAAGCATATTTTTTTGTCTAAAAGCAATGATTTATTTTCTTATCATGAAGTATGGAGTGTGTCACGTTATGGAAGTAAAAAGAGGCTGTTTTTATTACTGTACCTTTAAGATGTCTCCATTTAAACAACCTCTGTTATGATTGGCTAATCATATGAATGTGTTTCTATTGTGTATTTACAGCATGAAGCAGACAGTGCGCTGAAGAAGGCCCGGCTCCTGCAGGCTCAGAGGCAGGAAGAGTACGAGAAAGCCCGCTGCTCAACCAGTCGAGTGGAGGAGGAACAGATCGGAACGGCTGGAGGAAAACAGCGGGAGAAGAGACGCAAACTGGAGGAGGAGGCTCTGCAGAAGGTCTGACACGGATGCAACACACAACCGTTGCTTTATCAATCCATTTTGCAATATGTATATGTAAATCTTCATTATTGAAATGAACCACTTCAAAAAATTATTATTCATTTAAATGAGCACTCCAAAGACTTTTATTTTGTTGCTGCACTTTACCTGTACTTTTGATTCATTTATATACATTATGGTTTGTTTTATTAGTTTTTTTTTTGTTTCTTTATTAGTTGTATTTTTATATTTTCACCTTATGTTTTTGAGATCCTTGTTAGAGTGCTATTAAAACTCAATTATAAAAAAAATTGTTTGTCATAATTTTTTAAATATTAGAAATAATACAATAAAATAAGATTGCACCCTTAAGTAGTTTCATTGTTGCATCTATGTTTTATTTGTAGCTAGTATAGCTAGCTACTTTTCCAAAATACCAAGGAGTCACAACTATAGTTTACTACTATATATATATAGTTTACTAAAATACTATACTAAATATATATATTTACTTTACTATAAACTATAAATTATGAGTCTCTTGTGGCTTGGCAAAATAGTTTCAAAAGTAGTTTTCTCCAGTCTGCTGTAAATAATCAGTTGTTTTAGACACAAAGATGATTTTGGCCAGAAATGAGAGAAACAGGAAATATCCTGGTCTAAATATAATTGTGTTTGTATGTGTCCGTTTCTAGGCAGAGGAAGCCCAAGAACATTATAAGCATTGCATTACAGATGTCGGAGTGAAGAGAGTGGACCTGGCCAACACCAAGAGCGAGATTCTTACTCAGATACGAGAGCTTGTGTTTCAGTGCGACCTGACCCTGAAAGCAGTGAGTAATAATGTACACACACGATTAGATAAAATCTAACTTATTACTGGTCATTCAGACAAAACAGGCACACCTGGGATCCTTGAGGGGGATTGTAATTGGTTGACCTCAGGCTACAGGTTAAATTTCACAATTTCTTAACCAGGAATGACTCAATGGTCAAGCGATAAATCTTTTAAATTGTTTTTTTTTTTGACAATTGCTTGATTTTAACTTTTTTCATATTATCTGTGTAGCCAGTGTATTGAGCCATGTTATTTATATACTATTGTAATGTTTATTATTTTTTTGAATTGGCTTTTATTTTTACAGTTTTTAATTTTAGTTTCAGTTGTAGTAATTTTGTTATGTGATATGTAATTTTATCTTTAATCTTTAATTTCAGTGAAAAGTGATGTAGTACTTTAACTTAATCTCATTATATTTCGGTTAGTTGCCAAGGCAAGTTTCAGTTTTTCATTTAATAATTATATTTTATGTTTAGCTTTGTTTTAGTTAGTGATATGTTATGTGCTTTTGACATTAGTTTATATATATATATATATATATATATATATATATATATATATATATATATATATAGAGAGAGAGAGAGAGAGAGAGAGAGAGAGAGAGAGCTTTAATCTATTTTTAATTTAATTTAAATTTTTGTAGTTTAGTACTTCAACTTCAAATTATTTTATTATTTCATTTAGTTGCTATGGCAACACTTCTACTTTTCATTTAAGTTTTTTATTTATTTTAAGTTTCAGCTTTTTCTTTTTAGTTTTAGTTAACGATAACACTGAATCTCATTGGTCCGAAATTCTTTAACTGCATTTTAAAAATTCAAAAATGTAAACATTTTAAAACAGATTAACATTCAAGTTTGGATCATGAACATGACAAAAAAATCCTTATATTGTTCTACCTCTGACCAGTAACTTTTCTGCAACATATTGCAGTTGTTTGGCACAAAACAACTCAAACAAATTTGCCACAATTAGGACGGAATGTTTGTGTCAATGGCCTCGATTGTACATTTGATAGTAATTATTTATTTTCTTGTTTGCAGGTGACGGTGAACTGGTTTCAGATGCAGCAGGCCCAGGTGGTGTCCCTTCCCGTGAACTTCCAGTCACTATGCGAGAATGCTAAACTGTACGAGCCAGGTCTGTGTTACACTGAATTTGTGACGAGTCTGCCTTCAGACAGGACCAGAGTGGAATCGTTCTCCTTTGACCTCTCTGGGACACAGAACACAGGGTAGGTCTATTTCCCTATCCGTAACTTTTTCCCAGCTCAGAACATTCCCACCGAGATGAGTATCCAGGAAAATCTGTGTTTTGGAATCACTATTCCAAATAAGTTTTGCTTCTCAAAACTGGCAAAGGCCTGCATTTTTTTTTTTCAGATCTTTGACTTTTAAGTCACTGAGTGATTGAGAAAGAGAGAGAAAATGAATTGTGTTGGTGAGAATGTCACACAATTGTGTGGTCGCCCTCAGGTCTTCCTGAGGAAATAGCTGTGGTCAGGGCAGAGAGGGATACAGGGAACGGGACAGGGAGTGAAGGGAGGAATGTTTCGTGTTGTTCCTATTCAACAGATCTCACGTTCGCATGCGCTCTTTCTGGCACATGACTCTGGGTTGTGTTGGGGACAATATTTCAGAGCAACCTCTTTTAAAAACACACCTCTCACTCCTGAAATGAAACTCAAAAGCAGTCTAGTCAAAACACCCATGTTCTAACACGAGGTCCTTTTTTATTCGTGGCTCGCGAGTGATAGCTAAAGACCTTTTTGTTTTGAACTGTTAAGAGGTTTTACTGAAATAACTGGGAGGTGGTGAAAACAGTAATTCATCAGTTTCTCTCTGTTAAATGTCAATAAAGAGCAACCCAGTAAGTACACATACGTTGAGGTGCATGTGGATATGCATAATTTGTGTACAAATGTAATATATGTATATATGCAAAATATATGTATCTTGCAAAAAAACATCCTGAATGTTGTTCTAACATCTTATCTGTGATGTTTTTGCTATGTACTAAAAATGAGCAAAATTTGTATCTTATATGTAGTATTTTTAATGTGTTTTTTTTGTTCATTGAAATAAAGCTGAAAAAAAATGAAAATAAGAAAAAATAATTAAATAATTTAAACGAGAACTTAGAAATGTTGCAAAAATTTGTAAAACAAAACTGAAATAATAAATTAAAGCTAAATAGAACTATTCAAAAAAGAATTTGACAAAAGCACATCAAATGACTAAAACTTAAACACATAAGCGTACCAACATTAACATTCTTAAATTATTGAAATGGCCACAGTCATTATGGCCAACTATTTTCTTTCTCATATCAGGTTTGTGGCATTAAAAACTGACTAATCTAGTCCAAACTACTTTTAACTGGTTTTCTGAAATACTTTTTTATGTTCATCCAGGTTGCCCCTCTCAAAGCGAGTGATGAATAGTGGTCATTCATCCCAAGTGCACTTGTCCCAGGTGTCTCTCGCACCTGGAGACTTCCTGAGTGCCGACGATGTGGAGAGTCACGTCCAAGCACGCACTGGAAAGATGACGGACGGACGCTCACACAGCAGTTCAGATATTCAAGGTAGCACATCAAACACCTCTTCGCTTTTGAACAAGTTTTCCTTAAAGGGTCATGAAACCCTAAACCAAATTTTCTGAGATTTTATCAGAGGTATGTGTGTTGAACACCATTGAAGACAATGTTAGCATCTGTTAGATTTAATAGTAGGGTGAAAATGGTAAAATTTTTGTTTCTTTCCGCTATTTTCGTCTTCCGGGTTTAAAATCTTCATCGCAGGCTGTGACGTGGCAGAGCACAGTATAGTGCGTTGATGACTCATCGGTGTCTCATAATTATTAATGAGACTGAGTTTTCATATCCTATGAGAAGACACTGTCTCTTAATTATTCATGACACCATGTGGATCTTTCCAGTGACAGACATGTCAAACTGTGATATCGCGTAGTAGATGAGAGAGGCAATCATGGGACGCACGCAAGTGTTTGTTTTCGTGGTGCAAAAGTCCAATTGGGTTGAATATGTTTCCCCGCGATGCTGCCCGGGCTAGACTCTGGCTCCGGGCGGTTGGTTTTCCATCAACCACGGACACATGATCTAAACATTTTTGAGCTTCGAGAATTGGAGAATGGTGGACTTCGCCTTGTTGACAACCAATGCAGGTTGCGTCTTGCGAGTGATGCGGTACCAAGTCCCGAGGACTTTTCTATCCCTTCAGAGGTGTGTGTGTGTGTGTGTCTAAAATGAGAAGTCATCCACCTCCACAGTAGTCTCAGCCTCAGACGTCACGCCCACGGAACGTTGGCTAAACGTCTGATGTATATGGTACACTTAACTGGAAACACTTCAGGAATGTCGAAGTCGTCATCTGATTGGTTGAATTGTATCGGATTTCCGGGGGGCGCGAGTGTCACGTTTATTTTCGGTCCGCCGGGAAACAAAGCGCAGACATGTGATTGAGGAAGAAAAACTGTTGTGTTTACATGAGTGACAATGAGCATTTATCAAGATCAGCTAAACGTAGAATTCTCAAAAGTATGCGAGGTTCACGGGAAAGACTCTTGAAGTTTTCTTCTCTTTCTTTGATTTTCTATGCTGACTGACTTGTTGCACGCAGGTCTGTTGTTGTGGGGACATTTCCACGCACCGAAACGTGACGCTGAACGAAACGAACTGTAATTGGTTGTTTTACATGTCGGTCAAACGGCCTTATGGGCGGGCCTTGGCCAAAGAAAGCTGCTATGAATTCCAGACCTTCAGCCGTCAGTCTTAAGGTCTGGCTACGCGAGACTACCTCCACAGAGCCCTCTTTATTATGGGGGTTCAGGGGGCGCGTAGATCTAGGCTATGCACGGAACGTTTTTTTTTTAAGCGGAAATTTAATAATTTTCAAATATATGTATAGTGTCTATAAACAACTATATATTTTATAATGACATTATAATTATACATGTAGCCTACATTAATATGTTCTCAATAACATTATTCAAGAACCACTATAAAGCCAAAACAATCTCTGTTACCTTAAATTATATGTTTATCTCTGTAAAGCTGCTTTGAAACAATCCATTGTTAAAAGCGCTATATAAATGAAGATGACTTGACTTGACTCAGTAGAATTACGATTACTGTAGGCTAATTTCTAGGCTAATATAGCAGGGCATTCAGTTACTTTTGAAAGGACAATAATAAAGTGTCGTATTTCATAAGACTTTAACTTTGCCAGATATAAAAAAAATCTAGCATTTCCTCACGTTTTACCACTGCTTTTAGTGACAGTCGATATGCATGGGATACTGGCGATGACAGTGATGGCCTTACCACACCCCTTCTCACAGCCATCCACGCCCATTTAAGTTGCATTTTTCAAAAAGATTGTGAGCTAGACTTGAGCTGAAAGAGAGGGGTTTCATGACCCTTTAAAAGCGCAGCACGTTTTAATGTACGATTCAGTGAGGTCCAGTGAGGCTGCATCACTGCAGGGTTTTGGCTGACTTTCCTGGAATGCTAAAAGTGAATCGCTCCCTCAGGATGCGCCCTCGTTTATCTCTTTCATGAAAACACTAATGACACATGAAACCTCCGCTCGGAGATGCGCCTGTTAGACCTGCTTTTAGCAGAGATCAATTGGACACATTAGTGTTTTAAGACATGTCATTAAGGTTTACGAGAGTGTGAACTAGCATCAGCTGAAGACAGGGCAGAGGAAGTTGGCGGCCGATACACACACAGCACTGAACTGATCATCTGTGATGTTCTTGACTCTTATTTCCAATTTATCGTCCATTTCTTGAATCAACATTTATTTTATTTTATCCTATTTTTTTATTAGGGTATTCAATTTGATTCAATTTGGTATATTTCAGTTATAATGTCCATTTTGCTTAAAGTACATGTACTGGTAATTTTCTCTCTGCTAACACTGTAAATTTGACACTTCAGTGTTCAAACCTGGTAACTTTAATTAAAGCTATTAATTAAAAGAACCGGCTCATAAAAGTCTTGTTTCGGGAATCAGGCTACATCGGTACATTAAATAGTTACGATTCACTGAAAATAACCAGTTCATAAGAGTAATTTGTTTCAGGAATCAGGCTACACTGGTAGACTATATGGTTATGATTCACTAAAATGAACCGGTTCATAAGAGTCATTTGTTTCAGGAATCAGGCTACACTGGTAAACTCTATTGTTATGATTCACTAAAAAGAACCAGTTCGTAAGAGTGATTTGTTTCAGTAATCGGGCTACACTGGTACACTATATGGTTATGATTCACTAAAAAGAACTGGTTCATAAGAGTCATTTGTACATGAATCAGTCACGTATTTACCATGTTATATAGTAAAACACAAGGATAGACATATACATCAAAACAGAACTTGTGTACTATTCAGATCAAAGTTTCTGAATGTCGTGTCGTGTTTGATAGCTCTGAGGATCCAGGGTCCGTTCCGGGTCTGGAGGAGCAGCAGTCAGGGTGGAGGCATGTGCAGTGACTCTGAGAGCGCTGGAGGAAGCAGTGAATCTCGCTCTATGGACTCCCCTACGGCAAGCCCAGGTACAGCAACAGTCAGCTTGTAAATCTCTCTTTGCTTGAGGCAAATAAACACACTTGATTGACAGGTCTCTTGTCATGAGTGTGTAGCATAGTGATGGTAAACAGACCAGTCACGCTCTCTGTTGCAAAATTACCCAGAATGCCATGTGGTGCTTACAGTACATACACTACTGTTCAAAAGTTTGGGGTCCGTAAGATTTTGTTTTAAAGAAATCAATAATTTTATTCAGCAAGGATGCATTAAATAGATCAAAAGTGACAGTAAAGACATTTATTATTATGCTGTTTCTATTTCAAATAAATGCTGTTCTTTTGAACTTTCTATTCATCAAAGAATCCTGATAAAAGTATCATGGTTTCCACTAATTAAGCAGTATGTTTTAAACATTGATGATAATAAGAAATGTTTCTTAAGCACCATATCAGCATATTAGAAGGATTTCTGACGGATCATGTGACACTGAATATTGGATTAATGATGATGAAAATTCAGCTTTGCAATCACAGGAATAAATTACACTTTAAAATATATTAAAATAGAAAACACTTATTTTAAATTGTAATAATATTTTACAATGTTACTGTTTTACTGTATTTTTGATCAAATAAATGCACCCTTGGTGAGCATACGTAAAAAAGATTTAAGAATAATACCACCCCTAAACTTTTGAATAGTAGTGCATCATCTGTATATGATTTTGTATTGATTGTAAACATAAACATGTAGTGTTGAAACTAATGATCCATTTGTGCCATTTTCCAGGTGATTTTAAGAGAAGGCTTCCCAGAACCCCATCCACAGGCACCATGTCTTCAGCAGATGATCTGGATGAGAGAGAACCGCCATCTCCTTCAGATAATGGTGAGCTTTTGTACACTGAATGACACTTCCAAACATGCTGTCTGGCTGTTTGACATTGCACAAATATTTGTTCTTATACTGTAACAGACAGACAATGTTCAGAATGTAGTCCAAGCATGTTAACAGTGTGCAATAATTGTTGTTGGAAACATTTTTCAAAATCTTTTGGAAAGGTCTGAATGAACAGAGCAAAAATAAAGACTGTAAACATTTGTCTCTTAGGTTTGAGTGAAATGGTTACGGAGGCAGCCAGCTCTCCTGGACCTTTTCGTAACACACAGATGTCTAAAGCGGCGCAGACGCACAAGCTGAGGAAGCTCCGTGCTCCATCCAAGTGCCGGGAGTGTGAAAGTCTTGTGGTATTTCACGGTGCTGAATGTGAGGAGGTGAGTTTTTACATGAACACACACACAGCTCATTGCATATGCATAAGTCATGCAGCATGAGCTAAAATACATTTTTGTAAGAGTTATGTTTTTGTGTTGCAAATGCAATTTCATGCCTTAATAATTTTAGAATTTGCACCATGGGAATTTAAATATGTAATCAATTGTTCATTCTTGTGTTATTTTCAGTGTTCTCTCGCTTGTCATAAGAAGTGTTTGGAGACTCTAGCCATCCAGTGTGGGCATAAGAAGCTACAGGGAAAACTTCATCTCTTTGCTGTCGACTTTGCTCAGGCAGCCAAGAACAGTCATGATGGAATCCCCTTCATCATCAAAAAATGCACCTCAGAGATCGAAAACAGGGCTCTGAATATCAAGGTGTGTACTTCCTCTCTACGTCTTATGTATTTCCAGGAGGATATGAAATGTAAATGCTGAGGGAGACTGAAAGGGGATGTTTTGTTGGATTTTTAAAGGGAATTTATCGTGTTAACGGTGCCAAATCACGGGTGGAGAAGCTTTGTCAGGCATTTGAAAATGGCAAAGACCTGGTTGAGCTTTCAGATCTCTACCCTCACGATATCAGCAACGTCCTCAAACTCTACCTACGCCAGGTATATGTCAAAATGATGTTTTTTAAATGCAACTTAATACATTTATAAATTCATTACATGTTTTTGTGACTTTTTTATTATTATTATTATCAAATATTAAACAAAATTATTTAAGAAGCATTTGCCCTGCAAAAAGCAATTTCAGAATTTTAAATGTAATTTAATTTATTTAATATTATTTTATTTCATTTTATTTACCCATTCATAAAATAAAATAAAAATAGATGTATACGTTTGTGTAATAAAAATGATCATTTTATACCCCTCAGCTCCCAGAGCCCCTCATTCTTTTCCGATACTATAACGACTTCATCGGATTGGCCAAAGAGAGTCAGAGTATCATTGTTGATGAAGTAGAGGCGTCAAGAGGAAGTCCCGCATCCGACAACCGGCAGATCAGCGTAGATCTCAATCGAGTCCTCTTCAAGATTAAAGACCTGCTGCGTCAGCTTCCTCCAGCCCACTACAAAACCCTGCAGTTCCTTGTTCAACACTTACACAGGTGTTTTAATGAGTATATGTTTTAATTAAAATATAGAAGAAAACTGCGTCAGAAAACACAGTTTGTAATCACATTTTTCTTTCTAATAGGGTGTCAGAAAGGGCAGATGAGAACAAGATGACTGCCAGTAATCTGGGCATCATCTTTGGGCCGACACTGATCAAGCCCCGACAGGCCGATGCGGAGGTCTCTCTGTCCTCTCTGGTAGATTACCCCTACCAGTCCCTGATCGTGGAGCTTTTGATCCGCCATTACAAGATGATCTTCGATACTCCTCTGAGTCCTCTTCCTCCTTCCTCCCCTGTAGCGGAGAGCTCTCCGCTCCCCATCAAATCACGTCTCACCTCACAGGATAAGCATCAACAGCTTAGCCGACATTCAAAGTCCATGGTGGATATTAAGGAGGTGAGGTGGTTTGTTGATGTTTATGTTGTTGATTATAATAATGGGTAAAAAATATTGTTTATTTCAATATAATCAAAGTCGCTACCCTGCTGGAAAGTCCATCAGAAACCAACTTCTGGCCCAAACTAGTCACTACCTGGTCAAAATGGTAGTTTATTTGGTTTGAACTGTTTTGACCACCTTTGGCCAGTGATAGTTGTTGGGTCCACCAACTGGTTTTTCCATCAGAGAATAGATCAAACCAAACCTTAGATGTCTAAATGAACCAACTGAAAATCCCTTGAGTCTAATAGTACAGTATCTTCTTTAATTTTTCCATCTTTGTTTAATTTGTCAAAGCAGCAACAGTCAAAGGCTAAGGCATATAAAAGACATTCCTCTGTAATACCTTCTACTCACTTGATGGATGAGGTGAAGATTAGTTCTGACAAAGACTTCGCTGCAGGTCAGTATTGTTTTACTTTGCTAAAAAAAACACATAAAGTGACATATTGTCATACGACGGAAGCTTCTACTTCTCTCTTCGTCTTTGCATGCAGTTGGTGATACAGTGGACATCAACAGGCACCTCTCATCAAGCGTTCCTGAAATGAGGAACTCGCCCGGCCTCAGCCGCCGCAACCACGTCTCCAGAGTTCAGCTTCGGCCACCGAGACCCAAGCTGGCCTCTCGACCGATCAGCATGCCAGCCGAGCGGCTCCTCAACCTCGCCAAGGTGGACGAATGTAACGTGAAGAACTCCGTAGAGCAGGGTGACAACCACGGTCGTGATCCCGTCATCGAGGAGGTGTCCGAAGAGGAGAAGCCCAAGTCCAGAGCGGGAAACCATTACAGGAAATCTTATATCGATACGCAGACCCTACGGCGGACATGGGACAAGCAGTATAAGCATCACGACATAACTCCAAAGACCTTTGTGATTACAACCACCTATCCTTCTGATTCCGGGACCAATGATGCCAACGTTCACACTTCTTCTCTCACGTCATCGTCTTTTTCAGAACAAACCAAAACCGTCAGCACTGCTCTTGCTAACAGACCCTACACCATTGCTGTGAGGCCTGGACGGACTTTACGTAGGGAAGGAAACGTTAGCGAGTACTGCCCCGTTCCCACAGCCTTCAGGCCTCCTAGAACTCTGCAACCTCCTCCTGGAACGTTCTACAAACCTCCAGGTAGCAAAACCAAAACATTAACAGAGGTCGAGCTTAAGTCTAGTAGAGCAACCGCAAACAGCACCGAGGAAGAAGAGGAGGATGATGATGATGACGATGAGGAGGAGGAAGGGTTTGGGGTGGAAGTCTCGGTTGATGAACCTGAGACAGATTTGGATCCAAAACCATCACCAGTGCTGGATGCCCACAATACAAGCCCACTTTTGCTTCCTCAGTCTCCCGGCTCCAGCCCGGAGGAACTCGGACAAAACGAGACCAAACCCGTGTACCAGAGACTCAGATCACACCGTATGCAGGATCTCGAACACAGGGAGGCACATTTTGTTTGAGATCTGGACACGTATGACTCCAGAACTGTTGGTTAAGGGACAACCGGGAATGTCATCCCGGGACGAGGTCATTGTCTTTACGATTTTGTCTCGGACCTTTGAATTTTAGCAACGGCCCCATTTTGTGTATGTGGAAAGGAAACTGTGAAGAGATGCAAGGACATGGTATATATCTATATATTAATATATTGTGCATCTGCTGTTTGTAATAATCAAACAAACCACTTGGACTAGAATTTACACAGTATGCACTTAATGTTTTTTAACTTTATTGCATCACTTATGCACAAAGTCAAAACAACGCGTTTTTGCATTATAACACCAGAACGTCACTGACTGTCACCGTGCAATTTCATTTACACTGTATATGGATTTTTTTGTAAAAAAAAATATATAAATATATATATTCTGTATATTTCTGTATTTTTATGTTTTACACCAAAACCAAAATGACCAAGCTGTTACAGTTAAGTATCGTCACTTTATTATAGGTAATCATAAAATGCACTTATTAGACTTTGGAACCACACATTTCACGCTACTGAATTGTTGAACTACATGCAGTGTTAATTTTGTTTTTCAAGAACAACAGATGGATGTAATCTGTCCTGTCTGAGAGATGTAAACTTGTTTTTTTTGTTAAAGTGTGCAAAGGTATTTTCTTTTTTGTCTTGTTTCTTTTTTAAAGCAAAAAATGCTGATATTAATTATTGTTTATAAGTCTATTCATAGAGAGCTTTTAGAAATGCAATTTGGCCCACATTCTATTAAGTGTACATAACAAATTGTAACAGTTTGCCCAAAGTTTCCTATTTCTTATTATTTTTAATGGTCATATCAACAACAACTTAAATGTCAGTATACCCAAAACAAGCAAGTCAAGCCAAAGCAAGTGCCTTCATTTATGAGAGTCCACTGACTGGTTGTCCAACACAAATTAGCTGGTCTAAACTACATTTACCAGTTTAAGAACTTAATCAGTGGCTTTTGTAAATGGCACCCATGTATCTGATGTGATTATACTGTATAAACTGATTCCTTTAACAGCATTTATAAGATGTTTTACCTTCCCTCAAGTGTAAAAACAGGTACATGTGAGAATACACACTTGTAACTTATTAAAACCACAGCTGATGTCATATTTGAGTTCATGGTTTTACTTTAAATTGTTCTGATGCACCTCTCAGAATGTGTTATCCTCATTATGTGTGCATAGAAATATGTTTTTGAAGCCCCAGCCATAAATGTAATCAAAATTATATATGATAATTTAAGAAGAAAGAAAGGTTATGGTGGATGACAATGACTATTGTAACATAAGAAATTGTTTAAAAATTATCATCACTTATTATTGGTTGTTTTAACCTCATTTAATATGATGGTGGTGCATCTTGATATTAGTAGCTATATGAATAGCTATGTTAGGCATAATAAAAATGTGTTAGCTAATTTTGATTATGTACAGTATGTAACTGAGTTTTAAAATGCTAATACTAAACTGAGGCAACATTGAAACGTTTTGTGAACTGCTACTGCATTTATTTGCAGGAGGGAAGTTTCCCCCATTGTTTGCACCATTGGGGCATGTTGTCACGAAAGATCGATGTTTGTTTACTGAACTTTTTTCCTGTGCAGTGACGATGTAAATGTCCAATAGATTTATTTTGTAGCCAGACTTTAAGGTATGTGTTTATACAGAAATACTGGACATATTCACTGGCGTAAATGTGTGACAACTAGCCCTGGTATCCACTAGATAGTGCACTGCCCAGCCCCCCAAAAAAGTCACTGCTTGGATTTAAATAGGCAAATGCTTAAGAGTAAAAAAAAGAGCACTCTGTAAAGCCTCCTCCAGCACATCCCAAAGACTTTCAATGAATTTAAGGTCTGGACTCAGAGGTGACAATTTATGTGTGAAAATTATTCTTCATGCTCCCTCCCAACCATTCTTTCACAATTTGAGCCTGATGAATCTTAACATTGTCATCCTGAAATATGGCCGTGATGCGTCTTCCTACATGGTTATTTCAGAAATGAAAAGCTACACACTCTATCAATTATTAGAAGAACTGTTGTCAAACATAACTATGCTATAAACATAATAATCACTGCAATAATGATCCAATCTCTTAAGCATTTGCCTATTTAAATCCACACAGCGACTTTTTTGCGGGGCTGGGCAGTATATATATTTACTATTAGTAAATGAAAATGAATTTATAAGAGTTCCTATTCATCACCAATTACTGTTAGTAAGGTCACAGGTCCAACGCAGCATAGCTTGGGCTCAGAGCACCGGCTCTCACACTGGTGAAAGGAGCTTAAATCAATCAGATTACAAACCTGCTTAACGTCTCCAGCAAGCCCACAGTCAGTCGAGTGAAGACGGCCATGAGCTTCAGCAGATGTAAACGTAAAAGAGCCTTCTTCTCCTGAGGTGAGTTCTTTCTGTTTAATTATGTTTTGCATGTGTCCTTCAGCCATTTCCGGATGAATGGTTATTGAGTGTTGCATAAAGGAGCATGCAGGCCCGTTACGTAAGAGCACTGTGTTTGTCTCTATGCTGAACTGTATTTACAGCCCACACAAATCATTTCTTGTCTCATTATGTCTCATTATGTCTCATGACTGGTCTTATGATTTAGACAGTATTTATTTTGTACTTTTCTGAGGGGTTGAAGACAGAAACAGGTTGGTTGCTTTGGTTTCTTGCTCATCTTCCCCTGCTGCCTTTGGGTTGCTCACTGGTGGATTGCAAGCCACTATTTTCTGTAAAACTCCTTTGGAACTAAATGCATGAAGTCATATATGGATTCTTAGACTGGATTATTAGACCACTGGTGCGTTTAACTCATATATTTGTTGCATTAATCAAACTTATAAACATCTTGATCTGATGGAGATAAAATGTGTCTTTTCTTTCGTTGTTTTGTCCAGGTAGGTCACCTGTACGTGACCCTGTTGGGGTGAAGAGCAGCAGTCATGGGAACCAACAGCCAAGTGCAGCTGCTCCTCTGGAAAAACTGGACTATCCGAAAGAGGCAGAAGGTGATCAGCTTGTTCCTTCACTATACGCAGCTGGAAATTACTACATTTAACTCAGCAAAAGGAAATTCCAGTCATGTTATGCAATCAAAATGGGTTAAGATTTGAACCTGAACAACTTCATCTGACTAATATATACAGCTCAAAAGTTTTGTATATTTACTGTAGGATCTGTAGGATAGATGTTCTTTGTCTGCATTTCTTCTTGAGCCTTCCTAATGAATTTTCCTGTGTTTTAACCCCAGCCACGGCTCTTTATGGAGATTATGTGGCCTGTGGTGCTATTCATTGGACTGGTTTGGCTAAGAAGAGCGAACCCTCTTTACCGCCAACATGAATGTATGGATGGTTAAAGATGATTTTAATAGTTTATAATTAAATACATTTTTAAACATTTTATTTTTATAAAAAAAAAAAACTTTAAACTTTTCACATTCAAAAAGCAACCGTTCTCACTGATGTTGGTTGATGTTTGTGATGCATATGTTTACTTGTTGGCATTAATGACCAGTTTGCTCCATCTCAGGTCATTTTCCAAACAAAGCCATGCCCTCCACTGGCATCCTTCCATGGATCCAAGGGATCTTCTGCAACGCCAACAACCCCTGTTTCCAGCACTCAACCCGTGGAGAGTCTCCAGGGCTGGTGTCCAACTACAACAACTCAATGTGAGTTGATTTGTTTCATGTGCAAATGATGCAGATGATCTAGTCCTCCATTGCTCTAATACACATGCACCCTTCTCTGTTCAGACTGGCTCGGTTTTGGATGGACGCGCAGGAGCTGCTGTTTGAAGATACAGAGTTCCTGCAGTTGGGACGGCTATGGCGAGAACTCATTGCCATGAGCAACTTCATGGACACTCTCCGAAGCAATCCTGAACTGATCGCAGGTCAGCAAACCTCACGTCACCTCGGCTTCCCAGCCATTCCTTCACTGTTTACACCACTCTCTCAGATTACATCACATGCTCAATCTGCCTTGAAGAGGTCCTTTCATGGGGAATGCTAAGAAGCTTATGCGTCTTCCATACTATTATTTTTAGAGAAAGCACTTCCATTTGTTTACCTCATGACGGGACACACAAATAGAAGTTGTCTGGGTTTGAGTCTGGCATTCCTTCGCTGAAAGCTCTAATTGGCCTGTCCTCGCTAGAAAAACAAATGTCTACGGCCTTCAGTGGAATGTGATTGATTGTTCTCTGGTGATTGACTGAATAATTGTCCAGTGAATTATGGTGAGGGCAGGAATGAATGATCTTTTGGTTCCTGGCAGAAGAACCTGTCTTAAGCTTAATCCTTCGTGCAGCAGTTCGCGTTCAAAGTGCTAATAGCTTCGTGGGCCTTGACAAAAAAGCCCCATGACTTGTTTTTTGTGTCCTCTGAAATGGTCTCTCTCTGGCTCCTCTAGGTTCCTGGCACTGATTCACGCCGGAATCTCTCTCCTCTATCACATTCTCTTTACACTATCTTTCAAAAATAAGCATAAACAAAACAATATATTGGCCATGTTTCAGCAAGTCATGGATGCCTGGCATACCAGAGCTGTTTTCTATCTGTTCATCTCATTAGAATGACAGTCATGCTGCTGAAATCCTTCCAGCTGAGCATCTCTTAAGTGTTGAAGTGCTACATTCCTTTCATCTTTTTTAAATTCTTCAATCTGGAATCCTGTTCTCACACATTTTGTTCACTTCGTGTGCAGGTCGAGGCGTGAAAGTGGAGGACATTTTGAAGGATGACGAAACTCTCACTTCATACCTGCTCAGAGATGTTCCTCTAACAGAATCTGTGGTGCATCAGCTGGTTCATTCACAGATCCGACCTGAACAGGTAAACTGTGTCGGACTGCTTAAATGATATGATCCAGAAATATCCAATATAAATATTGGAATCATTTGTCATTTACTTTGTATATGTCCATGTCCCACCACAAAATACAGTATGCGTTTTAATTCGTTTTTAATTCGTTTTTTTTTTTTTTCAGGTAAAATTAAAAAAAAATTTAAAAGAAGATAAGTTTACTTGAGAAGAAAAAATTAAATATTAATTTCGTTTTTTACTTGTTTACACTTATATTAAAGACACAATCTTAAAAAAAAAGTCTTAATCGTTGCTATGTTACCCATCAAGTAAATACATTTTGTTTGAGTGATTTTAGACATTTTTTCTGGAAACAAGACAAAAAAAAAACTAGAGATCATAGAATTAAACTATTTTTGCTACTGTACCTTTAAGACTTATAAATATCCATTAGAATGAAATATTCCAGAGGAGTATGTAATAACATTGCTTAGCCTCTTTGCATGTAAAATGAGTAAAAAAGTTCAGGTTAAACTCACATTTAGGCCATTATAATTGAAATTGGCTCTAGAAATGGACGATATATTAATATCATATTAGTTATGGGTGATATTAGAGATTTTTTTATTTATAAGTGCATGCTCATTTCACCTATTTTTTACATTTTGGTGACCATTGCTGTCATCTAACGCTCCCTTAAAGTTAATCTTAAAAACACTTATAGTTTAATAACAATGTGAAGCGTAATCTTTTAGCAAATCTCAAAATAAAAATATAAATTTTTCATGCTGTACATTATAATGTTGTGATGCCTAAATACACTTGTAGCAGTGTATTTTAGTAATAACAGTAACAGTTCATTTTAGTTTTTAGAGTTTTGTTTTTGAAAAATAAAAATAGATAAAAATCATCCGTTTACTGCCTACAATATGAAAATAACTGCCAGAATATCTTTGCATCTATTTACACTACAGCTACGGGTTCAGCTTGAAGCCTCCAAAACTCAGAGAGGTCACTAACCCGAACCATCCTTTTTTTTGTTATTGTCTAATTTAATCGTGAATGATACGCAGATTGATTTCGCCGCAGAGACAAAAATTCATCTGCTTTCTCTGCTGCTTTGTTGGTGGACTTGAATGTCTCTGTTTGAGACTGAGAGAATCTTGGCCGCTTCTCATGTGCCCGTTTGTTCGGCATCAGACTGCATGTTTGGGTTTCTCAGCTCTCTGTACAGACCTTTTGTGATGTATATATTTGTCATCCCAGGGCCCTGTGAGTAATCAGACCCCCAACCTAAGGCAGAACGGCTCTGGCTGAACCTCGCCCCCATGTTACCCTGCCCCGAGATTCTTTGTGGGTTTATTTTCCAGTGAGAACAAAGCACCGATGATGATTTGCACGAGACCCTGTCTCCTTTGATCTTGAGGGCAGCGATGTGGACAAAGAGAAGAGCAGGTCTAGAGGAAGTGATTGCATGAACACAAGAACATCAGGGTCCGAGTCACTTTCATATGGAAATGTAACGGCGAGGAATGCAAGGCATTTTGAAGGCTTTCTCAGAGGTGTTGCCAGTCAGCCAGCAGGGGCATACAGAAGAAGATGGAATGTCCTGGTTGGATAAGTCTTTAGCTACCAATGAAATAGAGAAAGAGAAAGAGCCTCTCTCTTTCTCTTTGGTTAGAGAGGATGCATGAAGCAGGAGGTTTTCCAGTTGGGTTTTCTTGTGCACTGGTTCTGAGCCATAGCTTGCATCTATATGTATGTTTCATCCAAGTGTGTAGCCCATTGTTGAGGCAAAGACACACAAGCGCTGCGTACAAAATCGTGTACTGTCTGAGTAGGTACTTCATTTGAATGTGAATTTACTTCGTCAACCTTAAAAAAATATACAGAATGAAAATGGGTATTATAAATGAAATTTGGACGTACTACATCCGCCATTTTGTTTCTGTCATGTGACCTACCAGCTTCAGTTGCGTTGTTTCACTTCCATTTATAAATCCTCTCCCACAGCCTCATGGGATTGTAAAGTGTCGATCAAATGCACACTTCAGAATATCGGCCGAAGTCATTCGGGTATTATTCGCCTAATGTTTTTTGAATATATGTATTAAAACATACTACTCTTTTGGTGTACTTTTTTTCGCATACTATATAGTAGGGAAGTATTTGATTTCAGATGCAGCGAAGTTGTTTAGAATGTCTGAATATTGTTGTTAGCTGCTTGTACATACTGTGGATACTGCACAAGTCACCATAATTTTTCCCCCTGCATATTTCATGAAAAAAATTGCAGACATAAAACAAATTCAAAGTAAGAAGGGAAACAAGTATGAAGGAGATGGTTGTGCTGCTTAATATTTTTGTGGAAACTGTGATCATTTTTTTAAGGATTCTTTGATGAATAGAAAGTGCATCGACAGCATTAGTTTGAAACAAATATTTTGTAACACTAAATTGTAAATATTTACTGTACTTTTGATCAATTTAATGCATCCTAAATAAAAAAAAATATTTCTAAAAAAAACTAAATTTCCCAAATTTCCCTTTGAATGGTATAAATTTATTTTTATTCAAATTATTTACAATATGTCACATACAGTATATCAAATATGTGATATCTTTATTTTACACACGTACAGATCATTTAAAAGCATAAGGATTATGTAAACATACATGTTTTATGATTATATGTCATATATAAATAGCAGATGTTGTATTGTCTAATGGTAGCAGGCAGCAACACCTCAGAAGTGTTTCTTGTGATTTAAGCCGATGGTTAAAGCTGTTCCAGGATGTCTTGGATGTTAATGATTTCCTCCGATTTTGCTGCCATCCTCTTTTGTGCCCCTTCCTTGAGTTGAAATGCTATTCCATGGGGAACCTGGTGGTGTTTCTTAATGGATGTTTGATGAAGGTTGAGTACAGGTTGAATTGGCTGACTATCTGCATGTGTGTATGTTGTTTTGACTATGAACGTGTGCATGTTGTACACTATGAGAGGAAAATGAGCACATTTTCATTTTCAAACCTAATGGTAAAACACATGGGGTCTTTTGTTGCTCATGCATTTTTATGTCTTTCAAATGTTTACCATTTTGTTTTCTGTCATACATTGATCAATACTGTGAATTGTGCTAATTTAGATAGCATTAGCTAGATAACATACTGTTGGCCTATATGAGTGATTTGTGTGTACTCAAAGCATTAATTAAATATGTATTAAAATAGAAATAGTATGTATTCTTGTCACATTTAACGCTAATGCTAATATGTCTTTATAGTGGGTGCAGAGAATGTTAGCATAGCAACTCTAGCTAGTAAAAATCTCAACCTAACTTAAGAAAAATAGTTGATGCTAAAAAAATTAGCCTTGATTTCTATTTTTTAGTGTTATGGGTGCTAGTGTCTTAATCCATGTGCTAAAATAACACTACTAAAACATTGCAGCAACAAAACTGATTTGTTATGTTGCGGTTTTGATATGTTCTATTTTTATCTATTTCCAGAAACATTTTACTACTGCTGAATGTTTAAGTCCGGCTCAGACTAACACAGCATTAACTGCCCTCAACTCCTAATCTTTTCATTCTGTTTTTCACTGTCTGTCTCTCTCAGTTTGCATACGGAGTTCCTGATCTGCATCTGAAGGACATCGCCTGCAGTCAGACTCTTCTTGAGCGTTTCCTTATTTTCCCGAGCCGCTGGGGCCTGTATACTGTGCGCAATGCCATGTGCGTTCTCACGCCACAGCGTCTTCAGATCATTGAGGACAAATTCTATGCTAACCTCGACTTCTTCAAACTTGTCCGCTTGGTCAGTCTACTCATACACTAAATAAAATCACTAATATCATCTTTAAATGTTGGAAATGGGAAAGTCAATGGGAACCCAAACTGTTTGGTTATCAACGTTCTTCAAAATATCTTCTTTTGTGTTCAACAGAAGAGGTTTTGAATGATGACAGAATTTTCATCTTTGGGTGCAATGCAGTATCCTTTTAAGGAGCCATTTACGAATGCAGTTTTGTGTTAAAAAATGTGTAAATTTAAATTAATTTGAGCATTGCATTTTTAGATTTCCATATCATGCACGAGGCGCTGTTAAAGACGCGACATGAGATTGCAAACATGTTTGTCTAGTGGATGCTTATATAGAAAAAGAATGGAAAAGCAGCATAGTGAAATGCAAAAACATGTTCTGTGTGAAAAGCCCCTAAGCCTGCATGGATTTCCATGTAGGTCTCGGCTGGTTTATGATGGTCTAGATCAGGGGTTCTCAAAGTCTACACTCAAAGGTCCAAATCTGAATTTTCATCAATGTCAAAGGTCCGGAACTATTGGTTATTACAAAACTTATTTTTTAATAAACATGCATAACAAATCAATACTCCTTTTATGAAAAAATAAGGTGCCTTTTGCATTCAAAATACATAAATAACAAGTGCAAAAGTGGCAAAACAATTAATTTAAATGTCAGTATTTTTCTTAATAAAACACAACAAGAGGTAGGCCAAAAGTAACATGGTGCAAAATACAGAGCAGTCTAATGTGAGAAATGCCACTGTCTGTCTCCCATCAGCTGCCGAAACCGTGACACAAAAGGTGTGGTTGCTAGACGGAGACACTGGCCTAAATGTTCAGTCAGTAGTTTTGCTGTCCGTACCTCTGTATTTTGTGGTTATTGCCGTTCAAAATGTCTGAGTTTTGTTTCCAGGGATGCAAACACATGTAGGCCTATGGTCAAAAAAGAGAGAGGTAATCGAACCCCTCGCCCCGCGGTAATGTATCCAAAATATCCAGATACTTACATTGCCACCAACCCCTGCCATCCCCGGTCCACCCCTATAGGCACATGTAGGCTAATAAAATTAAATTCAAACAAAGTTGACAAAAAAAAAAGGTTTTATAAAAAGATAAACCTCACATATTTCAGCCTTTAAATCATTTTTCACAAAAAAAGGTTTTATAAAAAGATAAACCTTACATATTTCAGCCTTTAAATCAGTCCAAAAAGATAAATTACTTGACATTTACAATATTACATAATAATCTTTTATTAATAATAGTAAAATTCGGTCCGATTTTCTCGTGGCGTCTGTCGTTGCTATGCAACCATGCACTGTGCTCTCGACGACAAAGAAGTTTTAGTAGCTAATAGATTTCCACCACCGAAAAACGCTTGATGTAGCTCTGCTACAAGATTTAACGTTATTTATGGAGAAAAGAAAAACACCCGTAGTGTTTAGGTGCACCCCCATCCTTCATGTTGACTGAACTGAACAATGTTGTTACGGAAAGGACGAAGCTGATTTGATTGTTCTTGTCACATGAACTGCAGTGCGCTTGCGGCATTCTAAAAAGTTGAGGCGTTTTCGATACATCTCGCTGCGCCTGAAAAAAATTAGTGCCTCGCTTCAAATATGAGCGCGCTTGCCGCTCGCCTACATTTGAAATAACGAACCGGAGCGCGCAAAAGACATGATATGTGAATGGCCCCTTGACGAGCTACCTCCAATCAGGCCGCGAGAGCGACGTTTTGGAATTTGGAAACCCTAGTAAAAGATAGGCAGCAAGAAGAAACACTAGTGGTTCGCGGCTTCGCGCTTGCGTGCATCCGCAGTTTTAATCCCTTACACACAATTAGTGCTCTTGAAATATGAAATGGAGGTGGGTCCGGATTGAATTCCCTCTGGGTCCGGATCCGGACCGGAGTCCGGACTTTGAGAAGTACTGGTCTAGATTGTTGATTACCAGAAAAAAAGGCTGAGAAAGATGGTTGACCAAGGACATTTTGGCCTGGTTAAAATAAATAAGAAGCCTGATGGGGATCATTTAGGGCTACATTTATAATAAGATTAACATGTTTAATTTAAGCTTATTTATAAAAGAATGGGAAGCCATGTTCAAATACTTTTTAAAAAGTATTTTTGTATTTTCCCACCCTTTTCAATTTCATTTTTATTATCATTTCATTATTTCAAGTTCATTCATTTGTAAGTGAAACTGAAAAAAAGAAAGATTGATTATAGCATTACATTATAATTTCTTTATTCCAAATTCAATAATTTGTAAGTGAAACTGAACAAAGGAAGATTAATGATTGATTATAGCAACAGAAAGTGCATGTTTTTGTACTTCCTGTTTGATGATAGCTCTTACATTTTTGTAGAGTTAGTAACCCCACACACCCTTCCTGGTTGTTCTTGGTAGTTTATGGTTTCTAAATGAGCGTGGGGAGAGGACAGAGGGGCATTAGCCTGAGTCACCCGATCAGTGTTAGTGAAGGGAACTGTCTTGGCCTTTTTCACTAATTAGATTACAGTCAACACACCTCTGCTGGACTAAACCCTATGAGAGCTTTAAATAATAATACTGATAGACTGTACTAAAGACTACATTATCCAAGCTCCCCCCTCTGAACAGATACATAAACACATTAATGTTTATTGATTTGCTAAACACTTTTATCCAAAGCCACTCATGTGTTGTTAGCAGCACGTTACACTTGAACACTGCAAGTATAATGACTCTAATTCTCAGTCATATGCAAACACTGATGGCTGGATACATATGAACATGCTATAAGTCACTTTTAGCATTTGAGATAGATTGAGAGGCTGATAGGAAGGATGTCTCATATTTGAGGTTGCTCCTGTGACACACATACATGGCATTTCCTGAACTTGGTCCCTCCTGGTCCATTGTAAAGTAGCTTGGAGACTGTAGAAGAAAGATTGTTTCTGGAAGTGTTACATCTCGGAAGACAGGATGTGAGCTATACACGCATTTCCCAAACCCTGCTTTGCTACTTCAGCTAAAATGATTTGGACACTGTTTAAAATAATTTCATTTTATACATATATTTCAGACATAAATGTATTGTTAATTTATTACTAAAACTGAAACCATAAAACATTTTCATTACTTAAAATAAAAATGAACTGAAAATAAAATTCATTTCAGCTAGTTGCCAACCAGCATTTCTCTTTTTCGTTTAATTTAAGTTGAAGAACTAAATAATTGGAACTAAATAAACTAAAAACTAAAACTTGATAACTATATAGACACAGACATTAAAAATAAAAATGACAAAAATACAACAAAATTACTTGAAAATGTAGACAATAAAAAAATGTAATCTAATTAAAAATATTAACAAAAACTATAATAGTATATCAATGATTCTAAAATAACTGACAGAATTTTTTTTAACTTATTACTATTTATCTATTATTGCTTGTATTCACTTTTTGTGTCACATTTTGTGGTCACATTTCACATCAGGTGTCGAGTCTGTCGGCTGACAAAACATTGACAAAAAATCGTCTTTCCCAAAAATTTACAATTGACAAAAAACTCATGAAAACTTGTTTGCAATGACATTAGGGCCAGATTTACTAACAGCTTGCGTCAGCGCAAACCCTATTTTGGCGTTAAAAAACTACTGTTAGTATTTACTAATGACACGCAGTGAAAAATTAGCGCTGAAAAGGCATGGACAGGGTTATTTTTGTGGCTGGCCTTATTGCATATGCATTTGTAGGAGTTTGTGATTTAGGTTTTCACTAGTCAGTTTACTGGTATTTGCTCCATTATTTACCGCCCTAAAAAAGCATGTCTTAAACCAGACTCTAATTTGCACTGTTCGTGGTAGATTACGTTGGTCATCATGGAAATGATCCGGCTGCGTCTGTGTCCTTTAATTTGCACGTCGTCAGTAGATCAAGCACATAACTTTCCACTCTCTTTGACGCTTTTTTGGTATTGCGTTCCCATGCTAATTTGCCCTGTTTAGTAAATCTGGCCCATGGACTGTTAATTTATTGAATGCACTGTACATCTATTCGTCTATGCCATCTAACTTGATGGTCTCATTTCCTTCTCTTCTCTCATTCCCAGCTTCCTCTAGTCCTTGATAACTACTCCAATGGAATCGACCTGCACTTCTGGGCCCGACTTCTGCCTGCCGTGTCTGAGAAGCTGAGAGCGGTGCGTATGGGCCTCAGGGCCCTACAAAAGTTCAACTGTATTTTTAGCGATCAGGAAATCACGATTTCCTCTGCTTGACTTTTTACGTAAGGATACGGATATGGAGATATCATTGGTGTGTGTGCGGAAAGCTAATTTCAGCCACTGCTCAGTCAGATTCATTGTGAGTAAGGTTGAGGTTCACATGTGGTTAGTTGACAGTTGAGGGCATTTTATACCCTGCTGAAAAGGGAGAAACGCAGCACGGATGTTATACGTCAATGCCTGCTGGTTAAAGTGTGTCAGTGTGCCTGCAGCTCTACAAGTCAGGGACTTCCTGTCGTTGGGGCTGGTCTTTTTTTTTCTGTCGCCCGGCTAAGAGGGACCCTGACGCCAATTACTAATTTTCCGAATTCCTTTTTCATCCTGTTCTCCATACCACTGGGCCAGATGTACCAAGAACAACATGATGAAAAAAATCCAGGAATTAACTGTCTCCTGTTTTCCAAAAATATCCCTTTTTATTAACTTGTGAGGAAACAAATGTGTTTTACAGAACTTGCTGGCTTTTGTTTGAAGAAGTTTGTATGAATCAATGGACTGCTGTTATCTGACATCCTCTAGACGCTGTTTTTTCTCTCTCTTCACCTGCCATAGTACCGTGGACCCCAGAGGCTCAGATTATCTGTCCTGTGTCTGTAGGCTTTGATGTGTCTGAGTTTAGAGGATAATGGACTTTCCCACCCAGAGGGATTTTAGTTTGGTGCCAAAAGATTTGGTTTGCCTTCTGACTCCATGACAGATATGAAATTCGTACTCCTTACTTTGTTGAAAGATGTGCAGATTACGGTGATTTCGGCACAAACCACATCAGAAATATTTTCGTACAATTAATTATTTATTATTGTTCTGTAAGTTGGAAGTAGTTAAATCCACAGGATCCCCAATCTGGACATTGCGTCACATTAAATACAAAAATTTGACATGACTTTTAACCAACTGAAATGAAATGAAATGCTCTCCATGTTCTAAGTTAGACAACCAGAAAGTATGCAAATACTTTTTAGCATAATTTGTAACTTTCCAATTTTGTGCCAAACGTTTTTATGAAATGTTTTGCGTGAAAAGTGAGCTTGTGCTTTAAAACAGAAATATATAATATAAACATTTTGGTTTGATATTTGATATTATAAGTAACGCAATGAAATTCATGCATTAAATGTAACTTAACTGTCTGAATACTTTTTTGGAGCCACACTGTATTATAAAAACATTGATTGTTTTTTTGTTTTTTTAGCTAAATTAAAAAGTGCACATTCATTTTGATTTAGAAAAAAACCTCCTATACCCCTTTTTCAACAGCTGTTTGACAGAACTAGCTCTAAAGACCTCCTGCAAGTGGTCTCTCTATTGCTTCAGTCCCATGAGACCCCATCTTTCAGCCGACTCATGGCCGCCACCTCCAGCTTGTTCTGTGGCTACACTGAAGGGGCCTTCTCCAGGGTCACCTCCTTCAACTGGTACGAGGATAACAACTACAAAGCCTTTTTGGGCATCAACAGCACGAGGGGAGAGGGGAAGTACAACTACGATCACACGGCCAGTGAGTACTGTACTTTACACAGACTTTAGTTTAGACTGATGAAGAGGAAAAGAGGAGAAGAGAATGTTCTCGTGTTTCTCATAACTCCATATCTCTTGCAGCTCCGTTCTGTAACGACCTCATGAAGGATATGGAGTCCAATCCGGTCACAAGGATTGTGTGGAGTTCAGTCAAGCCTTTCCTGATGGGCAAAATTCTGTATGCTCCTGATTCCCCTGCTGTCAGACAGATCATTAAAAATGTAAGATAAACAGCTCTTCTTTGACTGTACACACACCTGGAACAACAGTAGATGAGTGTATTAATAATACAAGTAATCTTGCTCCGGGCCTGTCGGATAAATCACATCATTGCTGTAGACATGTCAGCGGGTTAGCCAGAGGGGAAATGATGCAGGACTGACGGCTTCCCATAGAGGCTACGTGTGTTTTCGTCTGGGCGCTTTTTTAAATGAGTTTCTACGTATAGCATACCCTTAGCATTCCTGTACCTCAAAAAGCCAAGAATGGCATTAGCAACTGATAAAATATACCTTATATGACATGTAAGTTGCTTCAAATAGGTAGTTGTTTTTATACATCTGGGATCTGAAAGTCTAATAGACTGGCAAATGCATAAAAACGACTACTTGTCCAAATTTTTTGTTTGAACAGAGTAACTGTCTTCTGGGAAACATGTAAGGTTACACTTTATTTTGATAGTCCATTTTAGACATTCTACTGACCATAAGTAACTTTGCAACATGTCAACTAACTCTCATTAATTTGCAACTACATGTCAACTAACTCTTATTAGAGTATTAATTGACTGTTATGTTAGGGTTTGGGTTAGTAGAATAAGTTGACATGCACTTGCAAAGTTACTTATAGTCAGTTGAATGTCGGTTGTGGGACCATCAAAATAGTGGGTCCCACTTTATATTAAGTGGTTTTAAGTACTATGTACTGTACTTACATTGAAATTAATAATTTGATACAATGGACTTATTGTGTAAATACATGTTTTTACATTGTACTTATATTTTAAAAATACCAGCATGTAATTACAGCTGTAATTATTTTATGTAATGACATATGTAATTTCACAGTTGACCCTTCCCTTACACCTTAACCCACCCTTATACCTACCCATACCACCAC
The DNA here is from genome assembly GCA_030578255.1 of Tiaroga cobitis. Taxonomy (NCBI): domain Eukaryota; kingdom Metazoa; phylum Chordata; class Actinopteri; order Cypriniformes; family Leuciscidae; genus Tiaroga; species Tiaroga cobitis. The sequence continues at coordinate 7,927,688 of CM060614.1, read as the reverse complement.
ACCTGTCCCTAACCTTACCCGTATCACATCTCAATAGCAGCAAAAGTGTTTTACAATACAACATGAACACAATAAGTACATAGTACTTAAAGCCACTTAATATAAAGTGGGACCAAATAGGGTTACTAGATTTTAACCAAAAAGTCTACTAATACTCTAATGACTAATATGACATGTAGTTTACTTATAGTAGAATATCTAAAGTGAACTATCAAAATAAAAAGTTACCACATGTGAATATTATGTAGCTTCTTAAAGGGATACTCCACCCAAAAATGAAAATTCTGTCATCATTTACTCACCCTCAAGTTGTTGCAAACCTGTATGAGTTTCTTTCTTCTGCTGAACACAAAGGAAGATATTTTGAAGGACGATTGGAACCAAACAGTTGTTTGGCACCATTGACTTCCATAGTAGAAAAAAAATACTATGAAAGTCAATGGTGCCAAAGTTCCAATCGTTCTTCAAAATATCTTCCTTTGGTATGTAAACTATTAAACTGGTTCATTTGTGTAAATGCAGCTCTTTGTAAATCTTTCCTTGGTGCCTCTCAAATTGGAAAAGTGGAAGTAAAAAACAAAGAATTTGAGTGAAGGAGAGAGGTAAGGTTTTGCCCCTGGAGAGAGCTCCGGTGCAGGACAGGCTTAGGTGGGGACATGCTTGCCCTGGGCAATGGGCCATGGCTTTGGTCCCATCAGATCAGCTTTAGAAAGCTTCAATTTCTCTGTTTATGCAGTAGGGCTTTCAGTGAGACTGTGTAAACTGCTCCTGGTGGGAATTCAGTCATTCTGTGGTCAAACGCTAAGCAGACGACCAGTTGCCACCACCTGAGTATTGTTCTGTCTCTGTGACGGTGCCATTGAATGCTAAACAAACTGATTATTTAATTTGTGCTTACTTTTATTTGAATGCATCTAACCTTTGTTAGTTTGTGTGTTTACCCAGGCAAACACTACCTTTGAGGAGTTAGAAAGACTTACGAACATGGGTCGGGCCTGGGAGGAGGTGGGCCCACAGGTGTGGAGCTTCTTTCAGGACGGAATACAGATGAACATGCTTCGGGTGAGCTCTGTTTCTGAAACATTCTTTGAAAACATTCTTAGACATTCTTACACCAATACATTAGAGATCCTTTAATTTTAACACAGTAGTTCAAGTGTGAACGTGATTTCACCAGTTAGAACGTTTTCCTGGATTAACATCCTTGTTGCGTTCCAATAAACAGATTTAAGAGATAGGTTTAGAGTTAATGTTAAATTTAGGCTTACAACAATTGGGTTAGGGGCTTCTACACCAATCTTATTCACCTATCACCTCTATAGGAATATCGTTCCAGGATGTCTTAGTTGGCAAATTCACGGCAACCATATTTCATGCAAGGTTTCAGTTCCATAATATTCTGCCTTATCTCTCAGGACTCCATTAGAAATCCCACAGTGATGGATTATATCAACAAAGGCCTCCAGGTTACTCCGTTTACTGGCCAACACATCCTCAACTTCCTGTACAACGGTCCTGAGGAGGATCGAGCCCAGGACATGGCTAACTTTGACTGGCGGAACATATTTAACCTGACTGACCAAGTTATTCGCCTCATAAACAGATATGGAGAGGTATCAAAAACTAGCAACAAGAATACTAATCATACTACTCGTATGGTGAACAATGAAATGCAAAATGTGCTGTACTGCTGAGTGGAGTTGAGTTCCGTGTCCCACAATGCACTGACCTTCCATTTTCAGTATGATTAACTACTTTTTATTTATTTATTTAAACAAAACTGGATCTAAAATGCAAAAAAGGTTTTTGAAATGTTGCATACTCCATTCTATTTTGAATATAAAGTATATATATCAAAAGTTTGGAATATTTTTTATGCATTTTAATTTAGTTGCTTGAACAGCATTTATTTAAAATAGAGATCTTTTGTAAAAATGTATACAAAAAAAGTCTTTATCAGTTTAAAGTGTCTTTACTGAAAAAAAGTAAAGACATTCCAAATTTTGAATGGAATAAATAGTATGCTATGCAGTATACAACATATACAGCGCAGTCTGCAGTATGGTCATATTCCTTTTTTTAAACACAGCCTTTGAAATTCAAAATATCTTTTTTTATAACACTGTTAGTTCTTTTAGTGGTGATAAGCTAGAATTTCTAAGTTCACTCGTCATTTATAATTTCAGTGTAGATAAAGAGACCCAGATCAGCTCAGAAGCAGGAGGGTGAAAACCAAGTGGAAGCAGAACAAAGAAAACCGTTTGATTTCTCACTGAGAGTTTGCCAGTATGGAAGAGCTCTTTAATGGTAGAGTTCAATGCTGAATGCCTTTAATACAAATCAGGGTGAGCTTAAGGCAGCCTGTGCCAGCGAGAGCAAGACCTCTGCTATCTAAACCATGTGTCTTTTAGTTTTTGTCTGTCTTAGCTAGCAACACTTGAGGAGTGACAGACAAACCCAAAGAATGAGTCCGATTCGATACAGCTGTCAGTCGTTTCGACCTACACAAAGAGGCAGCGCAGGCCAGTTTACTGCACTGCATACCGGCCACATGGAGAACAATGTCTTCAAGATCTCTAATAGACTCCCACCATCTTATGCCAAGCTGAAAACAAATCAGCAAACAATTCAATTAAACTGAAGACTCTTTGAATGTGTCTTTTTGGATACTAATATTGTGCTGAATTCTGAATACAGTGGAACGACATGATCTGATTCAGTTTGACATTCCGGCTTTCAATGGCATCACATTAATTTAATAATTAAAATTAGAAATTTTACATTATTTATATAATTTCTTTTTAATATATTTAATTTATATTTTCTGTTACGGCACCTGAAATACTATTTACTATTTTATATATAGAAAATAGTAAGTAGTGTGTGTGTGTATATATATATATATATATATATATATATATATATATATATATATATATATACTACTTGCTATTTTCTATATATAAAATAGTAAATAGTATTTCAGGTGCACGGTAAACAGTTAGTGTATATATATATATATATATATATATATATATATATATATATATATATATATATGGCTGATGAAAATTCAGCTTTGCATCACATAAATAAATTATATTTTAAAGTATATTCAAATAGAAAACCATTATTTTAAATAATATTTCACAATATTACTGTTTTTCTGATTTTTTATCAAATAAATGCAAGCTTGATGAGCATAAGAGACTTCTTTTTAAAAACATTAAAAATAGTCATGTTTTTAAACTTTTGACCCGATACTCCCCATCTATTTACAGTGTCTTGTCCTGGACAAGTTCTCCGGCATTTCTGATGAGGACCAGCTGACCCATCGAGCGCTGGACCTTCTAGGGGAGAGCAAGTTCTGGGCAGGGCTGGTATTTGTTGACATGTACTCCTGGACCACCAAGATGCCCCCTCATGTCAAATTCAAAATCCGTATGGACATTGATGTCGTCGAGCGCACCAACAAGATCAAAGATAGGTCTGTCTGTACACTCTCGGAAAAAAAAAATTCAAATACTGTACCTTTAAGGGTACAAATCTTGATTTTTCTTTGCATTTATTCCAATATATATCCTCTATGATCAGATACTGGGATCCAGGGCCAAGGGCTGATCCAATGGACGATCTGCGTTATATATGGGGTGGATTTGCATACTTGCAGGACATGATAGAACATGGAATAATAAAGAGCCACACAGGGAAGGAATGGCCGTTAGGAGTCTACCTGCAACAGATGCCCTATCCCTGCTATGTGGATGACCTGTGAGTATCACACAGTATTTTTAACATTTATTCATGCTATTTCTAGACCTATTTCTATCTCCTAATATTAGAGATGTAACTGATCATATTTTATTTTGTTTATTGGATATTTAATTGTACATGCTCATTTTCACATTTAGATTACCTTTGCGTCATGTAACACATTCATCCAAAAAACATTAATCCATAAAGCCTATATTGTATCATAAAAATGTTCCCCTTCAGGACGTGTATTTTTGCTGTGAAATCTTTACTGATTTTAAAAAAATATTTATATTGTTATATGAACAGTTTACTTGATTATCCATACATAATTATTTAGAGAAATATGATACAACATTTATCTGTACTCTCAATCATTATTGAATTGCATTGCATTATATGTTTTGTCCCCCACAATAAAAACTACAGAGCTTTGATCATAAAACTAAGCATTTAAATATCATCTTACTAAGACATATTCTTGAAAGATATAGTGACGCCTGATATTTATATGCATTTTATGTAAGTAGTCTGCTATACTGTTATAAAGATCTCAATGATTTACATTACAAGCTATCAGAATTTCATCTTACTTCCACTGCAAAATATTTTTGCTTACTTTGGGCCTCTGAATAAAATGTTTCCTCCTTGAGCGTAATCTCCTATATCATAAAATATGAGCCATTAAAGCCTGGTGTATCAAATATGATACTCAGCAAAAACATATGCAGTTATGTACAGTACACGTGTTATTTTTTTAAACTTATTTCGACAAAATAGTTCAATTTTAATTAAGTATCCAATTTATCGATTATAATCCGTAACATGAAAATGATTAGCGGCTTACTTGTTTCTGAATTTTAATATTGTTGCATATCGTCGGTCTTCTCCTCCGATCAATAATCTATCTTCCTCTCCTCATTGACGTCACACAGCTTCATGCTGACTCTGAACCGCTGCTTTCCGATCTTCATGGTATTGGCCTGGGTCTACTCTGTCTCTATGACGGTGAAAAGCATCGTGCTGGAGAAGGAGATGAGGTTGAAAGAGACTCTGAAGGCCATGGGCGTCACTAACCGTGTGCTCTGGTGCACATGGTTCATCGACACATTCTTCATGATGGCGTCCAGCACAGCCCTGCTTACTCTTATTATCATGGTAAGAGATGGCGTCCAAAACACCCCAAGGCCAGCTAAGACCAGTAAACCAGTGTTGTTTTCTTCAGTAGAGTAGTGGTTAAAGATCTGATCAGAACCAAGGTTTTTAGTTCCATTTCCCAAAGGTGATCCGTGACTTTCAAAAAAGGGTGCTGTCCCTGTAAAATATTATTTTAGGTTGCTTTCAACTAAAGTGTGAGTAAAATTCACAAGGTATTTTTTTCTGTTTTCAGATTTAATTTTTTTGCTATACTGACATCTTGTGGCTGCCATCATAAGAGACATGTGAATATGTACTGTTTAGACTAGTTTAAAAAAATGTGTGTGTGTGTGTATATATATATATATATATATATATATATATATATATATATATATATATATATATATATATATATATAGGAATAAATTAATATTTTTATTCAGCGAGGAAACAATAAATTGATCAAAAGTGATAGTAAAAACATTTGTAGTATTACAAAAGATTACTATTTTAAATAAATACTTTTCTTTTGAACTTTCTATTCATCAAAACAATCCTGGGGGAAAAAAGTATCACGGACCACAACATTTTGACTAATTTCAATTTATAATAATATGAATTGTTTCTTGAGCATCAAATCAGCATATTAGGATCATGTGACACTGAAGACTGGAGCAATGATGCTGAAAATTCAGCTTTGCCATCACTATAATAAATTACACTTTAAATATATGAAATCTCTTATTTTGAATTTGAATAACATTCCACAAAATTACTGTTTTTACTATATTGTTGGTAAAAAAAAGAAATGCAGTCTTGGTGAGTGTAAGAGAGCTTTAAACCATGACAAAATCTTACCGACCCTAAAACTTTTGAGCGGTATTGTATTGTACAACCAAATGTATGTTGTAAAGAATATAAAAGCTCATCTTTGTTTTCTCACAGGGAGGAAAAGTGCTGAACTATAGCAATCCCATCATTCTCTTCCTATTCCTGCTCACTTTCACCACAGCAACCATCATGCAGTGCTTCCTCATGAGCGTGTTTTTCAACAAGGCGAACTTGGCGGCAGCCTGCAGTGGAATCATTTACTTCACTCTGTATCTGCCTCATATAGTTTGCTTCGCCTGGCAGGACCGCATTACCAAGGATATGAAAATCATGGCGGTATGTTGCATGATAAAACTCACTACTGAACGCAACAAATTCAGAACGCAAAAGCAACTTAAATACAATATTCTGAATCTAAGATTGTCATATTGTGTGTCAGAGTCTGATGTCCCAGGTGGCGTTCGGCTTTGGGACGGAGTACCTGTCCCGTTACGAGGAGCAGGGTCTCGGCCTGCAGTGGGATAACATCCAGACCAGCCTTCTGGAGGGGGACGAGTTCTCCTTTCTCACCTCGATTATCATGATGGCATTAGATACGGTCCTTTATGCCATTCTCGCATGGTACCTTGATAATGTCTTCCCAGGTAAACTATATTCAGGTTTATTTGATAATAAAAACAAAAGCCTATCAGAGGATTATAAGTGACAAATCTTGTGTATATCATCAGGGCAGTATGGTATTGGTCGGCCTTGTTACTTTCCAATCCAGCCTTCTTATTGGTTGAACCGACCTGAGCCTCTAAAACAAGGTGAGTGGTTTTTTTAGCTTATTATAAGTGGTTGCCTCAGCTTTTTATGGACACATAATCTTTTTTACACAGTTCCTGGAAAATCAGCAGTAGAGAAACCTGCTTTTGATAATCTGGTGAAGAACACTAATGACCAGGCCAAAAACCACAATGATGACCAGGCCGAGAACCACACAGCACCCGAAAAACCTCCGGAGCAGCCAGGGTCCTGCAAACATGGAGATATACAGGATAAACTAGAGACAGAACCAAAGAGTCCTGATGAAGAGGACACGACCAATCACTGCATGAGCACAGACTCATCAGGTGTGGGAGAAAAAACAGCTTAAACCAGTGGTCTTATCTGGTCCCTCAGGTCTAGTTTACCAGGTTTGGAGACGTTTTAGTCAGTTAATCCATATGATCTGACCAGGTAAACTAGCTGAACATCAGTGGCTGGTTGCAGACTAGTCATACAATTTAGTCATACAATTTTTTTCTTTTGAACTGGTCGAATTTTTTTTTTAATGTACTGTAAGTTACAGAACAAAGTAGATTGCTGTGAATGTGAACCTGAAAAGCAACTAGTAGCTAGTAGCAGCTAGTAACTGTAGTTGGTCTGACTAGTTCTTAACACACACTGCGTCCGAAATCGAATAATTCTTACTATTTAGTATGCGAAAAACAGTACTCAAGAAGAGTAGTATGTCCGAATACATTAGACCACATTAGGCCAAATAACAGTGGGCAAAAAGTCCCCGAATGAGTACTTCCCATGAGATACTGAAGTGCACACTCGATGGACACTTTACTATCCCATGAGGACACAAGAGAGGATTTTTGAATTACAGTGAAGCAAAACAACTAATGCTGGTAGATCACATGACAGTAACAACATGGCGGATGTAGTACGTCCAATTTTAATTCAAACTACCCATAATCATACATAGAACGTACTTTTTTCGAAATAAGTTCAAATTCAAATGTACGCAATTTCAGACGCACCAAAAGTCTCAATATATAGTGCTAGGTTTATGCACCTTGCCCCAGTTTAGCCAGGCTAGGTTGGTTTATGCAGTTTGTACCCGCATGAAACTGCTGAATTGCTAATTATTTTACCTGTAAATTCTGACAGATATATTGTGGTTCCAGTGGGCTTTATTATCTATCAGGGGAAACATTTCATTCTACAGTATTTTGTGAAAGAACCTATTACAACAAGCAGGAAGGTGGTGTTTCTTTTCTTACTCCTGGAAAAGATCCCATCAGATGTATTCAAAGACCTAACCAGGCTTATCTGCTTGACTAGAGCGCAGGCATCCAGCAGGTTTCTTTGGCTTTGAACTGATGGAGCCCCATGGGAGTAATTACTGCAGTCTTAGCTTCGCTGGCTTTATCCATCAGCACTTGCCAGCGCTCTGTCTTAAGTTCAAGCGCACTGTATAAGGTGGCGCCAGGCATGTGTGCACTAGCACACTAGTACACTAGTATAATCGATGGACAAACACATCTCTGTCCGTGCCCTTTGTGGGAACCCGGTGGCCTTGCGTCTGTTTGCTTGGCTGGCAGGTTGGAATGCTGGTTTCTGTGTTTGTCTTATTGCCGGTTAATGTATATTAGAGTCGTTAGAGATGTTTATTTCATCATCGTGACAATGACATTCCTTTCGTCTCACGGATCAAGGTGTATATACACCTTTTCCTAACAAAAAGTTGACCATGGTAGCCATGGTTTTGAACAAAATAATAGTTACTTCCCGGTTTCATGCCCATTATTTATATATTTATATATATATAATATATATATATATATATATATATATATATATATATATATATATATATATATATATATATATATATACTGTATATACACCTTTTCTTAACAAAAAGTTTACCATGGTAGCCATGGTTTCAAACAAAATAATAGTTACTTCCCAGTTTTATGCCCATTTTATATACTGTATACGCACACATATAATTAAACTATATTATAAATTAATATAATTATATGTAATTAATTTGATTGTTTTTTTATATTTGACCCTAAAGATTTGATTAAAATCAGAATAAGTCTAACTTTAAGAACTTTTAAGCAAATATGTGTAATATCTATACTCAATTATGTCCCGTTAACACCACATAATTGTATTTTATAAGGATCTGAAGTGTTTCTGTATAATAAACATCTAATATCTTAATCACCTTCTAATCTCTTATCTCCAGGGAGGCACTTTTTCGAGCCCGAATCATCCGGTTTGGTGGTTGGAGTGTGTGTGGAGAACCTGTATAAGGTGTTCAGCGGCGGCTCTAGACCTGCTGTGGACGGTCTGAGTATCACCTTCTACGAGGGTCAGATCACTGCTTTCCTCGGACACAACGGTGCAGGAAAAACGACTACCATGTGCGTTTTACAAATCCATCCAGTGAAATGGATCTTTGTTTATCCATGGGAACATCATACACCGTTTTCTTCTCTCTCCCACAGGTCTATTCTCACCGGCATGTTCCCTCCCACCTCTGGCACGGCCTATATTTATGGGAAAGATATCCGAACAGACATGGATGCCATCCGTAAATCTCTGGGAATGTGCCCCCAGCATAACATCATCTTTCACCAGTTAGTAAACCCCTCATGTGGTTTCCATTGGAGGGATGTTGATTCACCTGCTAATATAAAATCTGTCAGAATGCTGATTTGTTCTGATCTCTTTCTCTTCTACAGTATGACGGTAGCAGAGCACATCTTGTTTTACTCTCTACTGAAGGGTAGGCCGTTGCCCGAAGCCCAGCTAGAGGTGGAAAACATGCTGGAAGATCTCGGTCTCCCTCACAAGAGGAATGAGGAGGCACAAAACCTGTCAGGTTAGGTCATAAATACCTTCTTAAAAATCCCCTCCTCTGCAGAACGAACTCGATTCTGTTCTGTAACACCGTAAGACTGAATTGAGGAATAAAAAGAGGATATTGTCTTCCTATGTAGGTGGTATGCAGAGGAAGCTTTCCGTTGCCATGGCTTTTGTCGGTGGTGCTAAAGTGGTGTTTCTGGATGAACCTACATCAGGAGTGGACCCCTATTCTAGGCGCTCTATCTGGGACCTTCTGCTGAAATACCGTGCTGGTATATGAGCCAAACGAAAAAATACAATTACACTTCAAATTCATTTTTTTTTTTAAAGATGGTTTCTGTCATTTTAGGTAGTTCTTATCACATGGACGTAAGTTCAAGTGTTCGTTTTTCCAATAAGTTTGATCTATCATATTGGATAATAAATGCATCCATCCAGCCATAATATATTTATTATTATTTTTTTATTATTAATATTATTATTTTAAATACTTTATTTTTTATTTAACATTGTTTTTATATGTTATATAGAAGATCCGTCCATCCCTCCATCCATCTATATTTCTGTCTAATAAATTGTATTCATATTTTTTTCATAATTTTATCCATTTAATTATTATTAAATTAATATTTAATACATTTTTTATTTCTGTATTTTATTCCCAATTCATTTCGTTTTTTATTATTTTATTTTATATAGTTCATATTTCTATGCTTTCTATAGAAAATATTACATCATAAATAAATAAATATCATCCATCCATTACGATGTGTAAAAATATTTTTTTATTATTATTTTAAAAAGTATATTATTATTAATATTATTATTTGAGATTACATTTTTATTATTTATTTTATATTTTATATAGAATATCCATCCATCCTTCCATCCATCTATATGTCCATCAAATACATTTTATTATTATATATTTAATATATACATCTTTTCATGTTTTTTATGATTTAATTATTCATAGATTTAAATGTTGTTATTATATATATATATATATATATATATATATATATATATATATATATATATATATATATATATACACACATATATATATTTGATTCCAATCCATCCATTTTTTAAATTATTTTATTTGATATAATTCATATTTTTATTTTTATATATTTTATATAAAAATATGATATCCATCCATCAAGATATGTGTAAAAATAGTTTATAAGTTTATTTTATATATATATATATATATATATATATATATATATATATATATATATATATATATATATATATATATATATATATATTTCTAATCAATCTATTGTAAAATTGAGGATCATCTAACAGACTTTGTTCTATACATTTCTGGGTGTAAAAGTGTGTGTATCTGTGTGTTATTCAGGTCGTACAGTGATCTTGTCCACACACCACATGGATGAAGCCGACCTGCTGAGTGACCGTGTGGCCATCATCTCTCAGGGTCGTCTGCACTGCTGTGGCTCTCCTCTCTTCCTGAAGAACTGCCTGGGCGCTGGCTTCTACCTCACTCTGGTGCGGCGCATTAAAGAGCAGCCGTCCCATGTCAGTCAAGAGGTGAGACTTTTACCATCCATTACAGAGAGTGCATAAAGCAGCTAGACTCTCATGGTTGTTGTGATTCTCACAGGGTCAGTGTGACTGTACTGAGGACTGCTCCTGTAAGTGCTCACTCTGTACCAAATTGAAGGAGAGCACCGTAGAGCAGCCCCGAGTGTCAGAAAGACAGATGGAAGGTGAAGTGTTCATATGTTTTTATCAAATCAATGAAATCAAACTGGAATGATCATAATTTAGGATGTATAATCTCGCTCTCTCAGGGGACATAGAGAGAATAACGGCCCTCATCCACCATCACGTTCCAGAGGCCAAATTGATAGAGGTCATAGGGCAGGAGCTGACCTTCCTGCTGCCCAGCCGGGGCTTCAAACATCGTTCTTACGCCAGCCTGTTCAGAGAGCTGGAGGAGACGCTGGCAGACATGGGGCTCAGCAGCTTTGGAGTGTCAGACACTTCACTGGAGGAGGTCTGTCATGCACAAACAGGCTCATTTACTATCATTTGTATTTGAGACAGGAACATTTATAAATACAACAATTTGCCATTGGGATATTTAATTTTATTTATTTATTTAAATTTTTTTTTTGAACCATCATCTCTCCTTTTGTTTACAACCTGAAATAATTGTATTGATCGTTTGTTCAATAATAATGATGTTAATTTGTTTAATATACATATATATATATTATATATATTTATTATTATTATTTTGCAGTAAGGGATCAACTTTTTAAAATCCATCATCCTCCTTTGCACAGCCTGTAAAAATCAAGTTTTGTCTCTTGTGTCCTGTAGATTTTTCTGAAAGTCACAACTGATGGAGAGGCTGCACACATCAACACTGAATCTGGTAAGATTTCAGTATACTATCTCTCATTTAATCTCAGCTGTACAGATACTGTGCATATGTGTAAGATTATGGTGCTTGTGAGTCTTGTATATTGTGATGGTGATGTCTATATTTGTGGTTGAACCCCTTTAGACATCAGAGTTCTGCAACAGAAATCTCTTGCAAGTCTTTATAGAGACACCGCAGTCAAAGTGAATATAGAAGGTGACGACCAACTTAGTCTCTCAGGCTTATAATGCTTCATCCTTACTTCAGATAAAGCTGCCTTGCTAAAACAACACAGAGTTAAATGGACACAACAGACATGCCGCTAGACACTATGCTAATAGTGCCTGTGGTGCAGGTTAACTCTTTGACGCATGGAGTGATTTCTTTAGACCCTTATAATTCTTAATTCTTGATGACTTATTAATGCTTATATATTTTATTTGACTGAATATATTGTATGATATATGATGAAATCATCTATTGGACAGATGTGTAACTCTCAAATATTAATATAAAATATATTTAAAAATATATATATTTTTGTTATTTAAAAAAAATGTATACATCAAAGTGTTAAGCTCGCTTTTTATAGTTGTAGCCATAGTTATTTTTTATAGTTAAAAATTAGTTATAGAGCAATATATCAGCCAGCCTTATTATGCTAAATCATCAAAAGATATTTTAGTTTTTTGAGATTCTGTATAACGGTAAGCCAACCCTTATTTAATTTAATTTAATTTAATTTAATTTAATTTAATTTAATTTAATTTAATTTAATTTAATTTAATTTAATTTAATTTAATTTATTTTAATTAATTAATTTATTTATTTATTTATTTTATTAATTTATTAATTTTATTTATTTTTTAACCATCATTTTCCTTTGTACAACCTATAATAATAATGTGTTGTTCATTTGTTCAAAAGTAATAATGTTAATTTTTTTTATTACATTTTGTCTATATGTTTGCTAGATATCTGCATCAGCCTTTGGAAAACCCGTATTAGTTGACCAAAAAGTATATCAATAATTTTGTTCTAGATTTCCTTTTGACAGCGTTTAATCTTTTGTGCAGATACAGTCAGGTCGGCGTATGCTAATGGACAGTCAAACTCTGGGGGTTCGACCAGCAAAGAGTGCAGAGGATCCCCACAGGTGAAGGGAATCTTTCTGGTCCTAAAGCAGTTTTTCGCTCTTCTCATTAAGAGGTTCCATCACTCCACACGCTCTGGAAAAGACTTCCTTGCCCAGGTCAGAATAGCATCATTGCTTTGTAAACATTTAGCTTTGTAACGACAGTGATTAAGTCCATATATAAGTTATATAAGATTAAACTTTTTTTTTAAGTCAATTAAATGTAATTTAAGTTGAAATTACTTAAACATATAAGTTGATTGTACTTGTAAATTCAAGGCAGCAACTTTTTTTTACAGTGTTGATATTCTCTTCCTCAGATTGTTTTGCCCGCCAGTTTTGTCCTGGTTTCTCTGATGTTCACGCTGATTGTTCCTCCGTTCGGAGAATATCGCAGTCTTACTCTAAGCCCATGGATGTACGGCCGACAGTTCACCTTCTTCAGGTACATTTACGATGGAACAGGACTAGTTTTATCCAATGTAAAGTTACCTGAGATGTTAAAAGCATCATTTTTAATGTCTGTTTCCAGTAATGAAGAGATGCAAAGCCCAGATATGAGGTATTTTGGTGAGGTTCTTCTCAACAGACCTGGATTTGGGACTCGCTGTATGGTGGATGAACCTCTACAGTACGTGTACATGATATGGATGAATATCCAGAGGATTTTGTCCTACTTACTGTGACCATTTGTGTTTCCCACAGAGACTATCCATGTAATAACATAACCACAGACTGGGAGATGCCCCTGGTGAACCCGACGCTCATTGAGATGCTGGATAACCCGGAGTGGACAGACATCAGTCCGTCTCCCAGCTGCCAGTGCAGCACGCCCAAAATACTCACCATGTTACCTGTGTGTCCAGAAGGTGCAGGGGGTCTTCCTCCTCCCCAGGTCTGTCTCTCGACTGTAGGTATGACACTGCAAATTCCTTCAAATGTTGTACAATGATGTGGTTCCTGCTTTTCAGAGGATTCAATCCACTGGTGACATGTTGATGGATCTGACTGGAAGGAACATCTCTGATTATTTGGTGAAGACCTACCCAAACTTAATACGGACAAGGTATTGTGGCCCATTTATGACAAATTGTTCATTAAATAGCTCTTTTGTTTCCAGGTATTCATCTTATTTGTGTTTTTGTTTTCAGCCTGAAGAGCAAGTACTGGGTGAATGAACAAAGGTATTGGTGTCTTAAACATGCAGTAAAAAATACAACGACTCCCTCTTGTGGACACTTAGAGAACACATATATGCGTTCAATGATCTAAATGTGTGGAAGAATGAAAGGATGCGGTCTCTTTTCATCAGGTATGGTGGCATTTCTGTCGGAGGGCGACTTCCTGTTCTCGACGTGGATCCTAAAAGCATCCAGAATGCAGTTGCTCAGATAGGACGTCTGCTTAATGTCACAGGGGTAAATGTTTCATATTGTTTTCATTGTGAATTCGATGTAATCATATTTCATATTATAAAAAAAACAAAGCTACTCAAAGCCAAGTAGTAAATAAAAAATATTTTAATTTTTTTATTATGATTTAATTTATTCGTTTTGTTTACTACTGTGGTTCTAAAATGTAAGGGCACACTGTAAATAAAGTCAGCAAAATAATACTTTAATTTGACAAAACATAAGTTTTAAATGGTAAGACAATAGATATATTGAAAAAAAAACAACCTTATTTAGACACTTCTTGCTTGTCAAAAGTTTCTATTTTTAAAAACTTTTTTTGTTTTTAATACATTAACATTTTATAGATTTAATTTGGGTTAAGTATCAATTATTTTAAGGGTCACTTTATGTTCATGTTGTGATCATTTACAGGGCAGATACTCAAAGCTTGCTCTGCAGGAGTTCGGCACTTTCTTGAGGTATATGGAGACTGAAAACAATGTCAAGGTGAGATTTCCTTCAGCTTCACTTCCTGTCACAGTTTACTGAGCTCGTCCCATTCAAGATAAATAACCCATTTGTTATCTCCTCTAGGTGTGGTTCAATAACAAAGGCTGGCACGCTATGGTGGCCTTCATGAACGTGGCGAATAACGCCATCCTTCGAGCCAACCTGCCTTCTGGTGTCAATTTAAATGAGTACGGCATCACAGCCATCAATCATCCACTAAACCTGACCAAGGAACAGCTGTCGGAGGTCACAGTGTGAGTGTAATGCTCACAGAACATCACAAAGTTGTTTTACTTGCAAATCAGTCTCAGTTGAGTATGTAAAATATCTGTGTATGTAAGTATTGTTTACTTATTCATTCTCTCAGACTGACCACCTCAGTGGATGCAGTGGTTGCCATCTGCGTGATCTTCGCCATGTCCTTTGTACCGGCCAGCTTTGTGCTGTATCTGATCCAGGAGAGAGTGACGCAGGCCAAACACCTGCAGTTTGTGAGTGGGGTCAGTCCTATTGTGTACTGGACTGCTAACTTCTTCTGGGACATGGTTAGTATGAAGACAGTACATCTTACCATAACTTGCCAACTTGTTCATTGCCCACAAAAAAAACCCCAATGTATTTTTAGATTTGTTTGAAATATATCTATTTTTTATCATATGTTCTGTTCTTTACCATTTCTTTTGTTAATTAAATTCAATTATTTTTCATTTAAAAAATATTTATTTAAAAAAAACGCGCCCTGCAACAACAAAAAAAATGGTTTTACGTATTGCTAGAAATAATTACATTTCTCATTTACACATACATTTCCTTTGTTCATTGAATTAAACTATTTTATTCAAATCGTTTTATTTAATATTTTTTGTACAAAAAGACAAATGGGAAATTACTGCTACATGCAGTGCCATAAAATTCTAAATACACTTTTGCTAAAAAAAAAAAAGAGGAAATTATGCCATATGATGCAAAATATTATTTGGTTTGGTATTCTTGCTTATGCTTTCAGACTATCACAAATCACTTTTGCAATTTCAACAAAATCTATGTTAGCCAGCTAGAAAACATTATCTTGACAAATCACCGCAATTTGCAACTACATCCTTATTGCTGAGCTCTGTATAAATAATTAAATTCATAGGTTAAATACTAATAACCTATAAGCATGTTGTTTTGACCATTAAGTGTCTTTATAGTGTATAATAAATATAGAAGTGTATTTATTCTATTGTCTTATTTTCTCTAAAATAGTCTTATAATTCAGTTTTGCTGTTGTCCTGTCGTTTCAGATAAACTATGCTGTCAGCGCGGCAATGGTTGTGGGGATTTTTATTGCATTTGATAAAAAATGCTATACCTCGCCTGGCAACTTGCAAGCCCTGATAGCTCTGCTGATGCTTTATGGGTAATGTCTTTTTTATTGATCCTTTTACATTTCTTTTAGCAGAACAGCCTTTCTAGGTATATCTTATTATATATGTGGGTTGAACTCAAAAAGTACTCCGTGTAAAAAGGTCACCCTCAGTCCCTTAACAGCACGGTCTGAGAGATGAAGGGTCCTGAGTAGACCCAGCTGAAAGGTTTGAAAGGTGATTTGTCAGTGTTTTATTTATGTTGCCATTTCCCAATGTGTTTATTTGGCCCTTGATCACATCAACACAGGCAGTGCAATTGAAAGCCAAATGTCTCTCAGACTCTCCTCTGCTCATTGAGTCTTCTAGTGTGAATCCAATCCAGACACCCCAGCACAAACCCCTTATTCTGACGACAAAATCTTGTTGTTTCTGATAAATGAAGCATATCTTGACAGAATTAGAATGATTCATGCATTCAAAGGAATAAGTGGAAATTGTGTCTGAAGATAAACATGTTTGTATTAATGCGGATTTTATTTCTTTAGTCTCCATAAATCTGACCTGTATAAATATTTGAAAATATACTAATCTGTCTTTTTCCTCATCTGTGAAATAGTTGGTCAGTGACTCCCATGATGTATCCAATGTCATATGTGTTTAACGTGCCCAGCACAGCGTACGTCTCTCTATCCTGCATCAACCTCTTCATTGGCATCAACAGCAGTGCCATCACGTTTATCTTAGACCTGTTCGACAGTACAGAGGTGAAATATCCCACCCTTCAAACTATTTTAGTCTAAAATAATACGATTTATTAGCTTTTAAACAACCCTCCAATTTCGACCTATATTATCATTACAATTTTAATCAGACTAAATGCATTAGTCATTTAGCCCGAAAGTTCAAGTGTAAAAGTAAGGTTCATTTCATCCTCCATCTGTCTCTACTTTCATAGGCTCTGTATAAGTGTAACCAGGTGCTGAAGAAAGCTCTACTTGTCTTTCCTCACTTCTGTTTGGGCCGTGGGCTCATTGACATGGCAATGAACCAAGCCGTGATGGACGTGTATGCACGCTTTGGTGAGTCCTGCTCCTTTCCCCACCTTGCATTTCAGTCGGTCGTATTGAGGTTGCAGCAAGCAACCCTAGCCTGGCCCCTGGCAAGGTTTGGACTCTGTGATCTGACCTCCATAAAAGTCACTGAGCTTCAATCTATATGTCAACATGATGGAAATACAACACCTTACATTTGCCAACCGTGTCTTCATTGAGAATTCACATTGCATCTGATGGCTATTCAAAGCTACAATTGTTTTAGATAGCCAAAATGGAACAGACTCAAGCCGCCTTTCCACTATCTTCGACAAACGACAAGCGAGAGTCCGGAAGTCTTTCATTTTCAATGGAGAGCAGTACGGGAGCTGCGTGGAGTTCCGACCATATGCGTAACTTATGCCAAGTTCAATTTTACCATGGTGAATAAGCTTCTAAATTTTACCATGGTGAATAAGCGGAGAGTAACGGTTCCTTCACGGACACTTTAGCAACCACATAGCAACTCACTAGCAACCAACCACCCAGAACATCCTAGAAACTGCAAAGAAATTCCCGAAAAACCGAGAACACCCTGGAAACTTCTTGACGACACCCCAGCAATCACCCAGAATACTATAGAAGCCACTTTGCAACACCCTAACTACCACACAGAATATCCTGGGGACACCCTGGCAACCACTATGAACTCTCTAGGATCCTCATCGCAGCAAACTAGCAGCTACCCAGAACACCCTAGCAACTGCATACCAATGACCTAGCAACCAGCCTTAACACCCTAGAAACTGCCTGGCAACAACCCAGAACACCCTTGCAACACCCTGGCAACCACCCAGAACACTATAGCAACTCCATAACAACGCACTAGCAACCACCCAGAACACCCTAACAACCATATAGCAACACTTAACTACGTGTATAGAGTTTTTATAATTCATAGTTGGTTCTGAAAATGTAAATGTTGGTGACACTTCTTGTGAGGTTCATGTACTGTACATCACATGTGCGTCTCAGGTGAGGACTTCAGTCTGGATCCCTTCAGCTGGGACTTTGTGGGAAAGAATGTGACGTTCATGGCAGTTGAGGGGTTCGTCTATTTCATCCTGAACGTTCTGATACAGAACAGATTCTTCCTGGATCACTGGTGAGAAGAAATACATTCAGCCTTGAGTAGATCCAGTGGTTTCCATATATAAATATGCTGTCTCTTTCAACAGGATGTCAGATTTTAAGAAGCCACCGGTAACTGATGAAGATGTGGATGTGGCCAAGGAGAGAGAGAGGATTTACAAAGGAGGAAGCCCTACCGATATCCTCCAGATAAAAGACCTTTCAAAGGCAAGTCTGTCCACCTTACAGTGGTGCATGATGGGCATTGCTTCACACAACAGAGATAATGAATGCATTTTCTCTGTTTACAGACGTACATGGGAACAATCAGGCCAGCAGTGGACAGGATATGTGTTGGAGTGTCACCAGGAGAGGTAATAAATGGATGCATTTGGTCTTTGTGTTATAAGTTCCATGAGCTTTGCATGAACTGTCTTCCCCCCCCCCCCCCCCCCCTCCCCCACAGTGCTTTGGACTTCTGGGTGTGAATGGTGCTGGGAAAACTACCACATTCAAAATGCTGACAGGAGACATAGATGTCACTTCAGGGGAAGCTGCTGTGACTGGTTACAGGTTTGTTTAACTAGCTAATTGTAAAGGTTTGTTTGTTTGTTTATTAATTTATATAGCACAATTTAATACAACTGGTGTTGCCCAAAGTGCTTCACAATAAAAAAAAACAAAAAAACACAGAATAATAGCAATAAATAAGCATATCACATAAAAACCAGACACATAGACAGTAACCCAGTTAAGATAGCTCTCCATTAGAGTTTAAAAGATATTGTTTTAGCATAACTTTGAACATGGATAGTGTTTTGGCAGATCTAATCGACTGAGGGAGGTCATTCCATAGTTTTGGTCCTGCTCGAGAAAAAGCTCTATCACCCCTATGCTTATATTTAGTCCTGGTAGTACGAAGCAACTGTTTATTTTCAGATCTCAAGGATCTAGAAGGGGTGTACATTTCCACCAGGCTGGATATATACACTGGAGCTAATTTGTGCACTGCCTTAAAAACTAGTATGAGGATCTTATAGATAATTCTACATCTTACTGGCAACCACTTTAGTGATATTAATAGTGGAGTCACAGAGTCATATTTCTTTGCCGACTTTATCATTTTAGCTGCAGCATTTTGGATTTTCTGTAAACGCACAATTGCTCCGGCATCAACACCATAAAAAAAGGAAAATTACAATAATCCATTCTAGAAAAGACCATGGACGTAATGGCTTTCTCAAAATCTAAAATAGATAGAAATGGTTTAGTCTTAGCTAACAGACGTAAGCTTAGAAAACAGGATCGCACCACAGAGCTAATTTGCCTGTCCAACTTTAGGTCACTATCCAGAACAAATCCCAAATTTTTTACACTAGATTTAACAAAACCGTTCAAAGAAGTTGTATTCAAGCACTTCAGCACGTCATGTTTTTTTGGGCCAAACACGATGACCTCAGTTTTATTTTCATTAAGCTTCAAAAAGTTTGCCGCCATCCACTCCTTAACATCATGTAAGCATGCTAATAGAGTATCAAGTGAGTTTGAATTTAATTCTCTCATTGGCATATAAATCTGCGTATCATCAGCGTAGCAGTGGAATGACACTTTATGTTTCCGAAAGATTGCCCCCAAAGGTAGCATATAAAGGGAAAAAAGAATTGAAGGTGTATTTTTGACTGCTAACACAATACAAATATGGCTAGGATGGTGAACGTGATTTCACCAAGTACAACATGTTTCTGGATCAACATCTTTGTTGATCCTGGAACAATATTCCAAACAACCAATCAGATTTAAGGGACGAGTTTACAGTTTATGTCAAGTTTAGGCTTACAACCAGGGTTAAGTGCTTCTACATCAGTGTTATTCACCTATCATTTCCCTCTGATTTTAGGGATAAGTTATGGGTATGTTAACATGTTAATCCAGGAAGGTGTCTTACACATTTTTTTTTGCAACAATAACAATTTTTACATCAGTAAAAATATTTTACCACCAGTATAGTATTTTTACACCACCTAGAACACCCTAGCAACACCCAGTAGGACTTTTTAGGAAAGCAGTTTGAAAATAATTATTTTTACTATTTTGTTGGGTTCTGCTAGTGATGTGTAAAATTACACATTTTACTCAACAAACTCATTTGGATTGTGTTCATCAATTTGATTTCTTATGTTGCTCCAGCATTCTAACCAACATCCTGGATGTGCACCAGAACATGGGCTACTGCCCTCAGTTTGATGCCATCGATGATCTTCTAACTGGAAGAGAACACCTGCACTTATACGCTCGTCTCAGAGGAGTCCCGGAATCCGAGATCAGCAGAGTGAGACCATATTCCATTTTCTTATCTCTTCTTATTTATTTCTCTCTGGGGATTTCTGTCAGATACTTTAACTTCTATCTCTTTGATGCAGGTGGCTGAATGGGGAATTCAGAAATTGGGTTTATTTGAGTATGCAGGCTGCAGTGCCGGCACATACAGCGGTGGAAACAAGCGTAAACTCTCAACAGCTATCGCAATGATTGGCTGTCCAGCTCTTCTGCTCCTGGTAAGAGCCTTTCTTTGTGAATTATCTCAGAATATGATAAGCTTTGTTACTAGCATGCTGTTTCTCCTGTGCCAGGACGAGCCAACCACAGGGATGGATCCTCACTCTCGCAGGTTCCTCTGGAACTCCATCATGAGCGTGATTCAGGGCGGCAGGGCGGTGGTCCTTACCTCACACAGGCAAGAACACGACAAAGCACATGCGCATAATATAGTGCTAATTACAAATACTATAGGTATAGGCAATAATATCATAGCCTACTTTTTACAATTCTCCAGTATGGAGGAATGTGAAGCTCTCTGCACACGACTGGCCATCATGGTGAACGGAACGTTCAAGTGTCTTGGCACAATCCAGCACCTCAAATACAAGTAAGATCACACATTTTATTCAGTTACACACTTTTCTGCATTCTCATAGCTTTCTGTTTGCATTGCTATTCTGTGAAACATTTCTTATAATCATTTCCCTGCAGATTTGGTGATGGATACGTGGTCACCATGAAAATCAGGGCGGCCAAAGCAGGCACAGTCCCGGATCTGAACCCGGCTGAAGCTTTCATGGAGAGCACATTTCCAGGCTGCATTCAGAGGGAGAAACACTATAATACTCTACAGTACGAGATCGCTTCTTCCTCTCTGGCCAAAATCTTCCAGCTCGTCTTAGCCAACAAGGAAATGCTGAATATCGAAGATTACTCGGTTTCCCAGACAACGTTGGACCAGGTATTTCATATGATCCTGTTGGGCTAGATAAACCTTTACCATTTAGATTTGAAATGAAATGACAACTAGTAAAAATATTTGACAGTATATCCTTATGGTAGACATTTAAGTTTGAAAAATGTATGATTCTCTTTATGTAGACCAAAACAGAGAGATCTATTATCAGTGTATGCGCTCTCCTACTTCTGAGACATGATGTGCCAAACTAGACAAGCGCAGAATAGAACAGTCCAGTTCAGGGTCAGAAGATTGCAACAAGCATTCATCCATCTTGTGACCGTCACCATTTGTTTCCATACCTGAATGTGACAAATGCACTGGAACAAGGGCATTTTGGCTCCTTATGTAGTCTCGCTCTCTTTGTTTCACTCCCTGTAGGTGTTTGTGAATTTCGCCAAGCACCAATCCGGAGAAGATGATTCCATTGTGTTGCACCCTAGGGCAGCCGGTGCCCGGCGGGACATGAGAGTCTTTCCAGTGAAAACGAAAGCCTGAAAGCTTGAAGAGGGTCATCTGAGCAGGTCAATTGGAGTCATCTTGCAGGGTCGCACAAAAGAGTCATAAAAGAAAAGATGTTTTTTTCTTCTTTACAAAACACTCAGTTTGAGACTTTTGATCGTTTACGCCGTAACAGCTTTGCAGCTTTGATTGGCCTTTTTTTATATAGAAATGCATAAAAAAAATACAGACAGAACTGGACTGAGTTAGTCTTATGAATACTGTAGCACTTTATTATCAAAAGTGATATCTATTATCAATATCACTTTTTTTTTTACAATATCATTTTGTTTTAAAAACAAATCAAATGATGCAATAGATTTTATTGCAAAGGCTATTGCTATTGAAATGCATATTGCATTGTTGTGACACATTGCAAGTCACAGCTTTAAGAATTTTTGCCAAGTTAGAAAAGAGTAGCATACAAACAGTTGCTGTAAATGAACTAAATAATATATGTTTAGTTTTTTAATTTGTTACTAGATATGGCTGATAAGGCAAGGAATTATAGAAAGTTGATTTTCTTTTTCTTTTTGTAAAAATTCACCAAAATAATACTATTAAACCGGTATGTGGTCGCTCACTTTGAACCTTGTCAAGAATTAATGAGATAACATAACTATTTTCAATACAATACAGATATATGTTTAATGGTGTGACTCTAGATTAAATGGCATAACCATTTAAACCATTTAATGAAATTTCAGGTAAAACGAATTATTTTTATTTGACCCAAAATTTCTTATATAAATATAGTTTTGAATTCCCTTATATAGCTCAGTGTCTCCCTGTGTTTAAGAAAAACAATTTTCTTTCATGCTGAAGTAGTTGGTTTAAAGAGGTAGAGTTCTGTATATTGCACATGGATGGTTGGTGTAATGATTTAACCAACAAAAATTCCCACAAACCTGCTAATTTCAAATCCCAAGTGACATACCATTGTAAGTGCAACAATGTGCGACTTCATCTTGCATGATAACCGTGATATATTTTTGAAACGAGTATCTAACTTTCACAATTCTGCCCTGAGGGTGTCATAAATTAGCTTCATTTACATGCAGCTGTTCAGATGTGTCATAGTTCTCTCAGCCAAAATCATAATGTCTCTGCATTTTGACCTGAAGTTGGTATATGTGAATGTCAGAGGATGAAGGGGAGGATTGGCATGCGGAGGTTTGGGTAGTCCTTAAACTCTTGGGTGTAAATTTTGTGTTTTCCTTTGGCCCAGATGGTCATTTGAATGAACCCTACAAGTGTGAAGAGAGCCACTGAAAAAAAAAAAAAAAAAAGTAGCTCAGTGTATATCAGATATATCAGAATCACAGAGCTGACACCTGTTTGATTGCAGTTACTCACCTGGAACACACTGGGTCATGATGGACAGGCCCACCCAAACACCTATCTAAAATTTAACCAAAGATGTGATGGGTCAGGCAAAGGTAGTAGAAATTAAGTTATAAAGATATAAATATGTTGCTGTTACCTCATATGTGTAGTTGGGGCATGATACAAAGAAAAAGAGCCATGTAAAAGGGTTTTTGGATGGATGTGGGAACCTCCGACATTTTGTACCTTTTAAACAAAAACAAAACAAACAATAGGATCATACATGGGGTCACAAGCTGTAAAGTAGTCGAAATTTGACATATGCTTTGACTTACCTTCAGATTTTAAACTGTTCAATGACCAGTGGATGGAGAAATTACCCGCCTCACATAACTGAAACACAAACAATATACATCATGTTTGTTCATTTATCCTTAATATAAAATGGGACCCAAACATCTGAGATCACTAGTGAAAATACCTCTGTTTTGATTTATATATTAGATTTTTAAAGGGGTACCAGATTTTTTTGGATCACACTGTAACCTATGTCGTGTTTATTAAACCAGAAACATCACGTACCACAAAGATAATTAGTGCATAGTTGACCTGTGTCTCTCCGTATGCTGTAAAACATAAAGGTATGTTCAATGTATCAAACTGAAGCGACTATTAAATACCTTTTATCTCTTTTGGTACTCACATGGCGGTGTGTAGAGAGGATGATTGATGTAGTAAGCTAACCATGCTGCAAAACCCCAGTAATATGCACAATTCTGTGAATTCAGAGAATCACCAATCAACAGAGGATTCGACATAATTGTATTGTTTAATTTGTAAAATTGCTCATGTCTGAACTGTATTCAATGATCATTTTACCATGTCTGAAGTAAACAAGGGTGACAAATTACTTCTCAGACTAGTTTTTATTTGTTACAGTAGCAAACCAGACCAGTGTGACCGAACACTCACCCTCACAATGGCTCTAAGAGGCATCGTGCCTTGAGAAAACCGATGCACAAATATTATTTCAATTAGCCTCTTGATATAGTGAAAGGAGTGACAAGCACAAGCCAAACTAAAGAGAAAATTAAAATGTTGTTATTTATTCATATCTTTCAAAATCCATGAGATTTTTTTTCATCAATGGAGCACAAAAGGTGTTTTTTTTAAGGATGTACCTGACCACAGTATGAGAGCTGGAGGTAAAGGCGTAATTGTGGCTATAGATGTACGGGACACGGACATAGAAGAGGAGATATATCAGAAGGGGGCCAATGTACTCCACCAAAAAAACCTGCAGAGCATTTTTGTATTTAAAGATCATATGTTTGATACTGTCAGAATTACATTTTGCAAATCTATAGCACTCTTACCAACGTCCATCCCAGTTGTGCGCCAAGGTCTCTAAAATACATGGTCGTCGAGGTCCCAACAGGAAGATTCTGCAGTACATCATCATCTCTCAGTGCTTTTCCTTCTAAAAACCACAAATGCAGAAGTAGATTTGCTACAGCTAGTTTGGGTAAGTATAGGTTTTGGTCTTGCTGCATCAAAGTAGCTCTCAACAGATAGCACTCATCTTGCTTTCTGAAACCGGAAATATCCTGCCTTCAAAAGCACTACACAGAGGTAGCAAGAGATCAAGGGACATCTGAGTTCATTGTTTGAGAAACATCCTGTCTACTAAGTTGCCTTTATCTGGTCAGTTTTTAAAAGCAACATAGATTAATCATATCCCTCAATTCAATGTGGCTTTAGCAATAGTAGAAATGGAGCAGATGAAAGAATTTTTTATGATTCCATTTCTACCCAAGGAATAAGCCTGTCCTGAAATATTCTCTCAGTTATCTCTAAAGAAACAGAGGTGAGAAAAGCAAAAGGACATAATATGAATGTGGTTATAATTATGGATGAAATATAGAATTCCACAACCATACTAACATAAACCCCCTGTAAGGATATCATCTGGAAGTTTTTGTTTTTGTATACATATATAAATTATGTATTATGAGTTCATCATACTCACTGGGGTCCAGCCTCAGGGCTTGTCTAGCTGGATACCATTTGGGATCTGACAGTAAGACAGAAAAATCATACAATATTACACAATGCTGTCATAAAAAGAGCTAAGGATAATTTAATCACTAAATAATGAAATAGTTGATATCTAAATATTTAAATAACATGTCTGTTTTAAACATGCACATTACATTATTAATACCTGTCCTGCAATATAATTTTCAAATAAATGTTTCAAATAAATGTTCATCACGCGCTCTGGAATAGGGCTACTTGATTCTGATTGGTCAATCGAGGGATTCAGCGGATATATTTTTTCAGATAATTATATTACAGAATGATCCTATACGACACATGTCGTATATTCGAAGTGGAATAAGAATGGCATACGGTAAAGTATTTGATATGGCATTAGAACAACAGGGTGAGTAACCAACTAAATTAACCGCACCACAGGAGTGCATTCTGTTTCTAATACCGGTAATTGAAATGCCCACCATAAATTCCTTATTAAATAAACCTCGACAGGGTAATGAGGACCCCGAGGAGGAGCAGAGGTAAAATATGTGACTTATACCTATCATAAATGACCGGGCAAAATGACAATAATACCATACCACTGTGGGGTAAAAAAAAAAACTTACATGACTTGTGAAACAAAATCTTAATGTCACCTATGCTTGAATGGGGATCAACCTGCATTAAAAACAAAATAAAATATTTGACTCAGTTTTAGCTGAGTGCAGCAATCACTGTCATTGATTGTTAATTGTAAAATCTGCTTACCTTGTCAAGAAAACAGAGCTGTTCTTTGGTGTTTGATAGAATTTCGACCTGAAAGCATATCAGCTGGGTTAAAGGGATAGTTCACCCAAAAAGGAAAATTAGCCCATGATTTACTCACCCTCAAGTCATTCTAGGTGTATATGACATTCTTCTTTCAGATGAATACATGATTTGGAGTTATATTAGTTAGAGTTATAACGATCCCTTTAATAGACATTATTCACAGCAGCGCCATCTTTGATTTTTAACGGCTGTGATCGAGGGATAGACACATCTCTTCAGTGGGTTGTTATTATGTTATGTGTTTTTGGATTGTACTGACGAAACACTGCAAAAATAGCTTTCCAAGATATTTAAGTATTAAAAAAAAACACCTGACAACATGAGCTGTTGAAAATTATAAGTGAAAAAATATTTAACGGCAAATGCGGCAAGTCTAGGGATCTCCCAGTCACGTGACCCCTAGCCGCGTATTATTAGTATATTATTATACTAATAATATAATTATTAGTATAATTAGCCTAAATATTGCAATACTTTGCGCTACAGTATTGATATAATTGCATGTGCAAAATCATGGTGCAAAATATCTCAATACTGAACAGAATCGATTTTTTCCCCCACCACGTCATGTCATCGCACTTATTATTAGCATCACA
Source organism: Tiaroga cobitis (assembly GCA_030578255.1). Classification (NCBI taxonomy): domain Eukaryota; kingdom Metazoa; phylum Chordata; class Actinopteri; order Cypriniformes; family Leuciscidae; genus Tiaroga; species Tiaroga cobitis. The sequence continues at coordinate 7,900,800 of CM060614.1, read as the reverse complement.
AAAATAAATATACAAGAGGAAGATAAAGGAATTAGGAATCATCCATATGAAGCACCACAAGTTCTTTTTACAGGCATTACATAGAAAAACTTCCTGACATTGAGTTCGGTGACATTACAGCCACCTTATTCACTTCCCATCACGATACACCGGAGTTTCATTAAAAGAAAAATATTTTTTAATCATCACCCCAAAGGTTGGTCAATGTATTTTTATCACCAAATTATAGTAGGCCTACCTGTTATAATTTTTAAACTGAGTTTACAGGGAAAAACACACAAAAAAAAATCACCAACAAGATTAAGTGTATCTTTAATGAATTTGTTTAATCTAGTTTGATCCAAGAAAAACTTATATACTTTTTTATACCTGTCACTGACCGTCACTGTATGATAAACTGTCATTGCGACTGTGTTTCTAACGATTTATAAGAAGTGTCAAAGAAAATACAAGATCAGCTTTTGGTATTTGAAAACGAAAGAATGTAATGTGATAATACGCCTAACAAATTAACTGATCTAGGAATGCATGGATGCGTTTTGCCTGTTTATTGCCGCCAACCACTTTTCTCCGTTTTGTTTCTTTTGGGATACGGTATAAAGATATTCCTTTTGTATGATCAAGTATCAGATCGCATCCAAATGCACAGCATCCCTCGGGCATGATAGGAATATTTCGCGACGAGCTGTATTATCACCGGCGGTTTAGCATTTTCTATTCCGTCAAGATGGCTGCTCCAAATGGTGTGACGTCATGCGGGACGTCCCTATTAGCCTATAAATCTAGACGCACCCTAGCGGCAGCAAAAATTATTTCGCAGCCAGTGTGGTCTAGCAACTCTCCGTTGGCTTTTCGAGCTGGAAAAACCAAACTCTAGTCAGGCCAATCACATCTTGTATAGAGTTGGTGGGCGGCCTTAACATAATGACGGCAGAGTTGTGACGGTTCCACGTGATTTCCATAGGGGATTTCCCATAGACAGTATAAGAAGGGGACAGAGCCATCTCATAGAACTCAGTTGAGACAGTTGAAGCCCATTTTTAGCGATTTTTGAGCACTTCCGTTCCTGACGCGCAGACTCAAACCGACTCAAACTAAGCTTGATGACGTGAGCAACCTGTCTGACAGACGTAAATCTTCTAGTAGCTGTGCGTGAAAATTGCCCACGTTAATCTTGCAGAGACGGGGGAACTTGAGCAGAGTTATTTGGCGTGAGTGAGCAGGAGTAAGTATTCTGATTAATTATTCATTTGTATAGTATAGCTTTTATGGACTCATTATCTATGGGCTTCTCCCTTGACGGGACGTCCCCCCGATTGCCTGCGAGCTTCTCCTCCTGTCTGTACGGTAATTTCTGTACCACGCGACAGAGAGTCGAGTGGTTATGATACAATCGTTAGCCTATTTTTACAAAAACTGTTTCTACGGGGCCATAATGTAACATAGAAGGTAATGGAGCCCTTTATACATTGTCGTGTTTCTTTAGAAATAAATAATGGACAAATGGAGTCTTTAAACGCCTCAGATGTAAAGTTATTCGCTGTCAAAGTGACGCCAAAATGAATGGGAGTCAATGGAAATGCTAACGCAAGTGAAGTTCTGCTACAAGATGGCGGCACCCGGCCGGCTTCAACTTCCGGTCGATGGATTACCCCCTTGGGATTATTTCCCTACTAACGTTACTTGAAAACAAAGAAGATGCTGCTGGCGAACACCGGTCTTTCGAATCGGCTTTGGCCGCGACTCTGGAGGACTTGGAGTTAAGAGAACGTCACTTAAGTCATTCTTAAAAAAGGAAGATGTGTTCAGAGTTTTTACGACGGGATACGGCAAAAGTTTAATATACCAACTAGCTCTGCTGGTGGGAAAACGCATGGGACTCACTCAGCCACAGCCGTTCGTTGCTCTGGTTGGTTGTAACGCTATCCTATTGCGTGCCGAGGGATATTGAAAGACAACCGTTTATCCCGCCCCTCGGATTGAGGTATGCCAATTGTGAGTTCCCAGACCTAACAACTTGATGTAGGTCTGGCTTGCCAGGCTACTCACAGCCTCACTTTCAGTCATGGCGCTTCTCTGAATAAGGTCTATAACTGCATGGCACAGATACTGTGTGAAGCCTGAAGCATAGGCCTACTTCATTTTTTTTTTTCATTCCATCAACATAAATCAAGTTAATTTCGTGAAGGTCTGGCCTCAGGGTGAAGCTGCCCATCACTTCTCCCAGAATTGAATGCTTCAAAGATGCATCACATAACTGACAACTGAGAAAAGCAATCAAATCTTTAGCTGTTTACATTTCATATTAATAGAAAATAAGGAGTTTAAGGAATAATTTGCAACATATCTCCCCTTGAGTGATCGCAAAAGACGTGCTGTGAAGTGATATACAAATTCATTCTGACACAGCTTTTGTGTAGGCTATCGCAGAAGCCGTTGAGCACCTAATGAGGGCGGCACAGTCCAGACGCTGTATTGATCAGAGCTTCTGGTTGACAGATCTGGCCCTTTTTAGCTCATTGTATTCACTTCATCACCCCAAAACAACAATCTCTTACATTGTCTGTATTCGACCTGTCTGAACTCTGAATTCCGGGGATGCATCTTTTTGCAGTACGGGGATCTTTTTAATCTCAATTAAAAGGTGTCAGCCTTGATCTACAGAGTACTGTGAGTTGAGTCTGCTGCAATTTGCCTTGAAAGCACTACAAATTGTGGAGCTCAGCAGAGCTGTCACCCTGAAACTACTGGCTATTGTAATAATCTTCTAATGGACACATAGGATTAGCCTAATGCTCAACTTAAAGTAAGAATCCCAATGGAGTGGTTGAAGTTATTCGACCTAAATTCAACAGCTAGTTTTCTAAACTCTTACACTTTCTACGGCAGGTGTTTGATGAAAATGCAGCTAGAGTATCTCCAGTGAAAACATATTTATCATTCAAAAAATTTGAGCTGTGTGCCCTTGTAAGTAAAATAAAATATATAAATATCAATAAAGCAAACATCACTCTATTATCGCATACATTATATAGCATAATAATTATATTATAGGATTCATAGCACATTCTAATGTGGTTTGGAATCTGATAAAAATGTGATTATCTCATTCTGAAACTTTTTTTTATATAAAGTGTCTGGACTCTTGATATTTCTGCATACACTTACAGTGTTTTCGCTCTACCTTTAGTTTTAGTGAACTAAATGACTCACTCACCGTAATACTCGTGTATAAAGACCAAGCAGTAAAATTGTCCTGTTTTCAATCAGCCAGAGTAATCAATAAAACCACACTGTGGAGTGCTATTGACAGGATGTCCTGCTTCTGTTATACCCACCCCCCAGTACTGTAAATACCGCAGTAATGTTGAGGAATGTACCAGGCTCAAACATTACATAATTCTGTATCCACTCTGGAACCTCGATTTTGCCGTTCTCTCTCTTTGCTTACATCTTGCTGACAGAAAACAGTTCTGTACATTACATTAAAATGTTTGATTTCTGTACATTTTATTTTAAAGTGGTTTATATAGAGTGTGTGTGTTAATCAATAGCACAGCAGTCTCTGGCGGTGTTTTACATAGGCAGTGGCAATGCATGAGACGGTCATTAATCCTCCTCAGATGACAGGCCGGTCAGTTATGTGCTAAATTATATTTACTTGTGTATGTTCAGCAAGCGTAAAATTAAAGCAAACCAGCACACAGCAAATTTGCTCTTACAGTATGACACCCGATTGGAGGAACTGAGGACTGACGTAAGACAAATTTTCAGCTTAAAAAATGCTGTGATTGTTTTTAATTAGCCTAACATTTAACATATTTAATCACTTTTACTGTCACTCATATTTATGATTAGATCATGAATTTGTTCAAATTCATTTCATGAACAAACCCAAATATATATATTTTCTGGTAAACCCACACACAGTGAAGGATCTCCTCTTTGTGTTGTTTCTATGAGGCTTTACTCTTTAGAAACAGAAATGAATGGCCCTCGAAACCCATAGTTGAAAGTTTGTACAAAAAATCTTGTAAATTAACTTTGATGCCTTACCTCAAAAAATATTGTCCTGCTCATTCCGGGGCCCTTGTCTGACGTAATGTTTGGTCCCCCAGAGTTGGACAGGCAGCTCCGTCCTTTCCTGTGGTAATGCCAGTGTTAATTCTCCATTCTAACCCTCGTCCTTCACTCTCCATCTCCCCTCCCACACTCACCCCCTCCTGCCTTTGCTTTTTACTGTCTTTTTTCTCTCGTCTTGCTCTTTGAAGAGCATATGTTCTTGAAACCTGTCTTGGTCTATCTTGTCCTCAGTGTGTCTGTAGGGCCTCAATTTTAACTTAATGTGAATTGATGATTTCTGATAGATAGATAGATAGATAGATAGATAGATAGGGTCATCGTGATTTTGCCAAGTAAGACATGGTCCAGGATCAACATATTTTGTTGATCCTGGATCAACATTCCTGTCCCAAAATGCAGTCCTTACCCAATCCCTACCCCTAAACCTAACCCTACCCATAACTTTTCCCTAAAATCATAGGGTAATGATAGGTGAATAACACTGATGTTTAAGTACTTCACCCTGGTTCTAAGCCTAAACTTGACATAAACTGTAAACTTGTCCCTCAAATCTGATTGGTTGATTGGAAAGTTGATCCAGGATCAACAAAGATGTTGATCCAGGAACATGTGGTACTTGGTGAAATCACGTTCACCAGATAGATAGATAGATAGATAGATAGATAGATAGATAGATAGATAGATAGATAGAGGTTTTTTTCAATCCTCCCATACTATAACGTTAGCCTATACAGTTAAGTAATAATATGGTTATTACCGTATATACTCGAATATAAGACGAGGTATTTGTCCTAAAAATAGGCTGAAAAATGGGGGGTCGTCTTATATTCAGGGTCATCTTATATTCGAGTGGAGGAATCGATTGATAGCCTTTTTCTCCCGCGCCGTCGACTGACGAGAGCGCCGAGGATCTCGATGCGGCGCGGACGCGCTTGGAAAAAAACGAGCGCGTCGCTTTCATTATGAGCGCGCGCCTACATTTGAAATAACGAACTTGAGCGCGCAAAAGACGCGATATGTGAACTATGGAAAGCCGTTAGGGCCAAAAACACGCGAATTTTAACGCGTATTTCACGCGTATTTCACGTGTAAAATACGCGTATTTTACACGTGAAATACGCGTGAAATACGAGTGACATAATCAACGCGTATTTCACGTGTAAAATACGCGTATTTCACGTGTATTTTACACGTAAAATACGCGTGAAATACGCGTTAAAAATCAGTATGAACGGGTCCGTGTCATTGGCTGCTGAAGACTTGGGTCTAACCATTTGTGTGAGCTTAGAGGGGTGTACCTTTCATAGACTAGGCTACCACCAGTTAACATTCTAGATCAGCTTATTCAGGTTTTTTTGTATAACCTATATGAATAATATATTTAAATAGCAGTTTTATGACAATTTAGATAAAAATAAAATTAACTTGTTTTTCTCCACTCATGCCTTTTTGTAAATAAACACATTAGTGGACATTCTAGCTTTAACATCAAAGCATTAACGTGTGTGGGGAAATCAGATACAGTGGAGGTAACCAATGCAGGTTTATGATCACTGCAGGTTTCAGATACAGACCACTGTAATCAATATCTGTCTTTGGAAAACAACGTGAGCTTTTGTTGTGCTTACATTTATAGCTATAGCAAGCAGGGGGCGCTTTTTCAAACCTTTTTGTTCTGAAATTGGGCACTCAGACAAACTGTAATTAGGTATACAGGTGATATTATCAATTTAAAGGAATTTAATGACTTAAAGTATTTAAATATGTTATTTAAGGCTTTCAGGATTAGAATGAGAGCTTGTGCTCAGGTCAGGACAGGTATAAGAACTTGATTTGGCTTTCCTGACAGAAGTATTTTACTGCTACCAAAATTAAATATCCTCCTATTTCTTTTCCTATTTCTTTTCTTTTTCTTCGTTTTCTTGTGTAGCCCAAAGAAAATAGATAGATTGTATAGATAGTATTTTACAGGTCACCTTGGTAATTGGTATTAAAGCAATTTATCTGTAAAAATTATTAGACACTTTGGTAAAACACCATATAACATTTAAGTAAACATATAAACATAAAAATCAGTGACGTAACTTTGTTTTAAAAAGTGGGTGGAACAGGTGGGGTGGGGGTTACTAATAAAATGCTAAATCAGATTTATGCTACAATAACATTACGACGTCCAGCAGTCGATTTAAATAGTAGGCTACATGGGGTTTAATTTGTTGTTTAATGAGATGAAGTATAATGTATAATGTATGTTGTCAGTGCCGTGTTGTCTCTAATATTTAATGTTAGAATATTTACTCTGCATTTTCTGTTTCTATAGAAAACCACACACTAATACACCCACAACTAAGTACCATTCAATCCTTGTTAATAACTGAGTTGTTGTGGTGACAAATAAACAGGTTACTCTCAAATTTCCAACATATTTTCACCAAGTCTCTTACGGACACCATGTGGCATATTTCATACCTAGCCAGCAGTTTACTGAAATAAGACTGCTATAAAGCCAACTCGTTTTTTTTTTTTCAGTTCCCCACTTACTTTACCTTCCTCAAGCACTGACAGAACACATCCAAGCTTGTGATCATAAATTCATACAAATCATCTGCATGATAAAAGGCACAGTGGGTCAGTTTGTTTTACATATGCATTACCATTTTAAATCAGAATTGATTTCACTGAAAATTTATTACATTTAGAAAAAATGAAATGAAGCTGAACTCTGCAGGGCAGAGGGCATTGACCCTTGAGGACCGTGTTTGCCCATTGCATTCGGAGCATTCCAAGTGAACCCTGCTGATGTAAAAAAAAAAAAAAAAGTGTAAAGGGTTAAATTAGCAATTTAAAAGGGTAGTCATTGCAGTGTCACCTGTCAATCTATCTTTGTTATCATGGGCGTCAGTTTGGTTTGAAATGTGCTGGGGACAGAGACGCATTCAGAAGTGCATTTTCAGAAGTGCTGGGTACAATGACGTATTCATTTTTTTTTCTCTCTTTCGCGCAGGTTATGTTTTTAAAGACGATGTCCTGTAGCTCAGGCATGGCCCCACTTTTCAACAGGCCCACCCAAAACTTTCACACACACAAAAAAAACCTTTTACTATATTCTAATTTTGTCAATAATTATAAAAAAAAAATTGCCAAAAGCTCATAATTTGTGCTCAAGCGCACGACCGCACGCATAAAGCTTGCCACAAAGAACCGGTAAAAGTAATGATTATAAATAAGTCTAAATACGCTGTGAATGTGAATGTGCATTATACGCCGAGTTTCGGTTAATTTATGAGACGAACTCCAATTCACTCGCCGGCGCCTCCATGTCGTGATTCTGCTATATTTATTAAATAAATCCAGACAATTGGTTCATGAAACATTGATTAAAATTAAGATATAATTAATATAAAACGAAAATAAATGTAAAGAAAGGCAGCTGTTCTGTTTGAGGTCTCTGTGAAAGTTTTAAAGAAGTCGTTTAGTGCCGCTTTCAGAACGCTCACGTCCGTAAACGAGAACTGACACGTTGTTTTTTCCCTCATAAATGCGAACAGAAAAATCAATAAAAAATGTATTATAGTGGGTTTTTTTTGCTGGGTCAGACAATGATTGCCAAATTTCTCTCTCACATTGCTCCTCATAACCACTGAATATAATAGATATAATTTATTGATCCCAGGTTTAAATTGGTCATGTCACCATTGCTCACATTTAAGAAAAGAAATAAAAGCGTATGTGAAATCTTAAAAATTAAGATTACTTGTACATATACTCTACTTATGAAACTAAACAGTAGAAAATATAGATTTGAGTATTGCACAGTTTAATTTATTGCATTTGTATTAGTCTACTATTAAAGCATTGTATGTTTAAAGATATAAAGGATATGGAGCTAAGATAAAAGGATATTAAGCTGCTGACAAGTCTGAGGTAAGTACAAATTGCCCTGAATATTAGTTAATAATATATGACACTGAGGGAGGACTTGAAATTATGACCTGGAATGGTTTCCTGAGGCTGTATTGCAGAAACAACTTCAGTCAGAGTAATATCTTGTCTTAAGTAACCACTGTGATTTCATTTTGGAACCAATTTAAAACACTGAACTTGTCAGATTATAACTTGGGGCTTAAAGGGATAGTTCACCCATTTACACCCTTATGTTCCAAAGTTTCTTTCTGGAACTTCCATACTATGGAAAAAAATATTATGGAAGTCAATGGGGACCAGCAATGTTTGGTTACCAATAATCTTCAAATATTAGTAACCAAACATTCAAAGAGGCTCATGCATGTTTGAAACAACATGAGGGTGAGTTAATGAAGACAGAATTTTAAATTGAGTGAACAATACCTTTAAGATAGGACGTTTCTGTAATTTGGTCCCTGCAAGCAAGGTTATGTTGTTTTAACAGATATTCATTACAATTGCATTGATCAAGAACCACAGCTGTAAACTTTTCCACAATCAAATGTTAACTTTTAATATTAGAAATCTTGAGTTGGGTTGATTTGTTTTACAGATAAATTCCTACTTTTCCTGTAGCTCAAACAGTAGAATGTTAGCGCTTGCAAAATTCATGCAAGGGTTCGATTCCCAGGGAAAGCAAGAACTGATAAGAACGTAAATGTGTACATTGAAATGCAATGTAAGGCACTTAGGATAAAAGCATCTGCCAAATGCCAGGGACTGCAGATGAAATTTAACTCTGTAGCTAATTCTGGGACAGTTCTTTACTGTCCATTGTCCCTGTTATAATAATAATAATATGTAAATGTACTAATATGCAAAAGGGGGCAATCTTGGTAAAAATATTTGTTCATAAAAATGCAATCTATCTATTTTCTTTGGGCTACACAAGAAAACGAAGAAAAAGAAAAGAAATAGGAAAAGAAATAGGAGGATATTTAATTTTGGTAGCAGTAAAATACTTCTGTCAGGAAAGCCAAATCAAGTTCTTATACCGGTCCTGACCTGAGCACAAGCTCTCATTCTAATCCTGAAAGCCTTAAATAACATATTTAAATACTTTAAGTCATTAAATTCCTTTAAATTGATAATATCACCTGTATACCTAATTACAGTTTGTCTGAGTGCCCAATTTCAGAACAAAAAGGGTTGAAAAAGCGCCCCCTGCTTGCTATAGCTATAAATGTAAGCACAACAAAAGCTCACGTTGTTTTCCAAAGACAGATATTGATTACAGTGGTCTGTATCTGAAACCTGCAGTGATCATAAACCTGCATTGGTTACCTCCACTGTATCTGATTTCCCCACACACGTTAATGCTTTGATGTTAAAGCTAGAATGTCCACTAATGTGTTTATTTACAAAAAGGCATGAGTGGAGAAAAACAAGTTAATTTTATTTTTATCTAAATTGTCATAAAACTGCTATTTAAATATATTATTCATATAGGTTATACAAAAAAACCTGAATAAGCTGATCTAGAATGTTAACTGGTGGTAGCCTAGTCTATGAAAGGTACACCCCTCTAAGCTCACACAAATGGTTAGACCCAAGTCTTCAGCAGCCAATGACACGGACCCGTTCATACTGATTTTTAACGCGTATTTCACGCGTATTTTACGTGTAAAATACACGTGAAATACGCATATTTTACACGTGAAATACGCGTTGATTATGTCACTCGTATTTCACGCGTATTTCACGTGTAAAATACGCGTGAAATACGAGTGACATAATCAACGCGTATTTCACGTGTAAAATACGCGTATTTTACACGTGAAATACGCGTGAAATACGCGTGAAATACGCGTTAAAATTCGCGTGTTTTTGGCCCTAACGGCTTTCCATAGTGAACGGGCGGGGTCTCTGCTCGCTTGTCTCCATCCGCTCTGGCATCCTCTCTGAACGGCGCTTTTTCTTGCGCGGCTCGAGCAGAGAGAGAGAGAGAGAGAGAGAGAGAGAGCGGGAACCGGATCGTCGTCGAAAACGGCCAGACGACCCCGCAGGGTTAAATCCATCCCGTCGCACTCAGGGCAGCCGCAGTCATGGCCAATCAGGAACCGCATATGTGCCGGTCTCCGCCGACGAGCGGGCCTCTGCACGAGGCACAGGCGATGCGAGGCATTTGGAACAACGCCTCGGAAATTTGCTCTTAAAATTATTTTCTGTTGAAAACCAGATTTTTTCCACAAAAATCTATTTTTCTACAAAAATAAGTCTGGAAAATGGGGGGGTCGTCTTATATTCAGGGTCGTCTTATATTCGGGTATATACGGTATTAGTTCCATTAACCTATTGTAAGAATGGTAGCCCAATGACTCAAGTGTTACTATACATTCTTCTAAAGGAATTATTAGCTATTTGGAACAGTTTTCTGAAGTCAAGATCATGGTAACCCAGAAGAAATGACTCAAGTGTTACCAAATCAAAAACCTTACAAAAACTTCAAAAGCTTATGACTTCAATCTTTAGGGAGTTATCATGCTTTTTACCTTAGAATGCTGTTCCTTCTGAAGGATTTGGTAATACTTGAGTAATTACTACACTGTAAAAAATTTGATGATCGATCAGTTATGACAACATGTTTTTGCTTTAACCCATCAAAATAAGGTAAGCAATTTTCAACTTTTTTATACAAGTTATAGACGTTTTAAAGTCAGTTTAATGTAGGCCTAATTTAAGTTGAAATGACTTGAACAGCCCAGTTGATTGTACTTAAAAATTTAAGGCAGCAACTTTTGAGTGGGTTACTCTTCACTTTAGAATGAATTATGGATTATTCGGAAAGATAAATGTAGTAGTTCTTAAATTAATGTAAATGTTCTTAGTAGTTCTCTGGGAGGTATGAAAAAATAGTTACTTATTAGCTGACAGTGAACTAACGCAGTTCTATTACTTACTAATTAGTCAATTTGAGTTTGTTGTTAGTTCATATATAGTAGAATATTAATGTTGTATTAAACATTTGTTCCTGTGTAGTTATTTATTAATGAAGGAACAAGTGTCACCCAAAAAAATTCAGTGAAGACTTAATTAGTCATGATAAAAAAAAGAGAGAGAAAACGATTAGAAAAAAAGGGTGAAATTATATAACCACTGTTATGTTCTATATGTGTTTGGTTGTTGTGCTTGTGCTTTTGTTTTTGTTTTTCCCTCCCTCTCTTGTACGCCTCCTATTCGCTCTCAGGTTCCTGTGATAGGCCGTGTCAGCTGTCAATCATCATCAGGGCGGCTCTTCTGCGTGCAATCTGCTGTCGCCCCGCTTTTTAAAAGACTTCCAGCGCATCTCGTTTTGGCAGCAGTGTGTGTTCGTGAAGTGTCCTGAGTTGCGTACTTTGTATCAGTTTAATCGAATCCCATTTGTGTATGTGTAGTCTAACATTAATTTCTTTAGTGTTATTAGTGCTTTAGCCTACGCCAGTGTTCTAAGTTGAATGTTCTTTAGGCCTATGTGGCTAAAAAGTTTTTTATTATTATTTTAGAGTTATTTTGTTATATTTGGTTCTTTAATTTGACGCCACTCAAGTTGTACATATAGCTCACTCACTGTATCTAGTGTTTCCAACACTTTGTGTAGGCTATTCTATTTATGGTTCTTTATACTGTACCCAATCTACCAGCATAGTGTGATATCTGAATTTTGCGTTCCATCTCCTAGACCTCGACCTTTAAAGATCGTAACAACCACATACAGCAGGGGGAAGAACAGTAAAGAGATAAGAGTAAAATGTGTAGCCTGACAGTGGCTACTTCTTTGGGAGCATGTTCTCTGCACTGCAAACACTGAGCTTTACAATCTGCCTCCAATACAACTGCCTGAAATATACTTAACATTGAACATTGAGAAACATTAAAAGGCATGATTTTTTTTATTAAAAAGCTTAAAAACGGCCAAAGCAGGAGAAACCCCAATTATTTCCATGTTCATTATGTGTTGCATTTCAGCAGGTTTTGTGTTTCTCAGTTACAGCCTTTTCTGTCTCTGTTGTCAATAGAGTCTGGTCACGTCAAGTGGCTTAGACATGGTGATTGAAGCTTCACTCTTTGTTCAAGTGGAGTGCAGAGGCAAAGGGCCCTTGGTCACAGCCTAGCAAACTCTTGAAAAGCATGTATTCAAAAAGCTGCCTGCACTTCAGAGAGCTCACGTATCTGCTGTGCTGACCACATTCAGTGTCCATGACAGCATCTGCTGCCATTCTGAACAAACCTCATAACAACCACAGACTAATACTGTAGATAGATAGATAGATAGATAGATAGTTAGATAGATAGATAGATAGAAGATAGATAGATAGATAGATAGATAGATAGATAGATAGATAGATAGATAGATAGATAGATAGATAGATAGATAGAATCATTGTTATTCTTCAGATGTCGTGAGACATCTCTCAAGGTCAGATTGGCTCCCCTATATCATGATGTGAATCCTCTATTTCTCATCTTTTTCCACATCTGTGGTTGCTCAGCCTCACAAGCAACCCCCCTCGCCGAATCTCTGACCCAGCTGCCATTGAGATGTGAAATTCAAATGAAAAGACACTCTGAATTGCCAAAGGCACTAGGGCCACTTCAGGGAAAGTGAACAGGACGTCGGCTGTCAGAGTTCCTCTTCAGCGTGAGCACACAAATACAGCCCAGAGAGTGTTTATATGATAAAGGGCTGTGTAACAACTTCATAAGTGTCCAACTGACACTTGTGAAATAGCGTGCAATGTGAAGGTATTAGTGAATTTATTCAAAACAAGGGAGATGAGCAGGAAAATATCTTTTATCACTCACACTCTGTTTGACATTAAAAGTGCTTATTAAATTTGCCGCTAGAGTGTGCTGTAATCTTTTTAAAACATCTGTGATTTCTGTAATCCTTCAACTGTGGAGGAACAGGAACTTATGGGGCGTTCAAGTCCTCGTGTGGGGTTCGTATTTATGGTATTTGCGAGGTATTTACAGATAATGAAGAACAAGGAATGTGAATCAGGTGTTTTAATGTTTTTAATTAATTTATGAAGTCACTGTAAACTTTATTGTAGGCTATTTTATTGTAATATTACAATGCCATTAAATTTTGTGCAGGGATCTTATTTTGTTGTAAATAAAAAAGCCTGACAATGTCTGCTATATAGGCCTACCTATAAATATTGTTGTGCAGATATGACGTAAAATTGTAGGCTAAAACATAGAAAAGAGTTAGCATTTTAGCACTTCCGGTTCCATCCCCGAAGTCGTTTTTTGAACGGGTTTTTGGGTAAATGCCTGAAATAAGGTCTGTGGTGAACACATACTTTCACGTTTTATTCTACGACATAAAATACATCAGTATTACCCCACTCGTGGTTTTTTAAAAGCTGTTATGTGTCTTGAAAAAGGCTTGGTAACATGTGGCTAAATGGGACTACAGATCAAGAATCATCATCACAGCGAACAGGTATGCCCAGTCCGCTTTTACATTTTTGTTATGCTTATAATTGTGCTCTTATAAACTATCCAAACTTAAACTTTATGGGAAGATGTTTTTTTTTAGTTTTTTTTTTTAGATAAAACCTAAAAGAGTTGTGTGAAGCTTAGTGGTGGTGGTGACATGAAGTCGTGAGACCGTGGTGTAGTTTGTTTATAGCATTTAGCTTTTTACTCCTGGCTACAGCATTTAGGCTTCAAAATTTAAAAAAGTTGTGTTCATCTCAATGGTTCTGCACCACTTCATTCCACTACTTTTTTTCACTGACACGCCCCCAACTCGTATCGAGGCTTAAAAAAAAAATCCGAGCTTCCCACCCATATTCACAATCTTTTCGACATGTTGAACATACCATTAGTAAGTGGCCTTCTGAAGATATGCTGACCTAATACCTGGAGCTATTGGATAACATTGCCGTTTATGTGGCTGATGCAGGACTAATTGTGAATGCATGCTAGATGGTGTAATTATAGCATCAACAGGGACTAATTGGGCCATGCTAATCAGCCAAACCCTTTGAAAGAACTCTAAAGATGGTTTTTAGTGTTCTGCAACTTTAAAATAAACATTTAGGTCTTTAGTTGAAGGCTTAATTAATTAATTATTTTAAAAATGATTATTTCAGTCCACAGCAGTCAACAGTTTTGGCCTTGAACCTGCAAGTCTACTCGGTCTGCATCTTAAATATGTTTCTTTTCTATCCTCGATTTTTCCTGCTTATTATCTGCTTAGCATCTCAAAGCACTGCCAATTTCAGTTGCCCAGGTAAGGAATCAATTTTGATTTAAAATCTACCCTGATTATCTTAAATAATAGAAAGCTTAATAACCCTGCAATATAATAAAAAATGAACTTGACGTAATTTAAAAGCCTGTAACAGTGACGCTTTTGTGAAGCTGACATTTTAATTTGTGCATTTTCAACACTTCTTTTCATCATTCTGAATAATATCTAGCTGTATTTGATACATGGGGAAACCATTTCTCTGAAAATCCAAGAAAAAAAAATGAGAAAGCTGTTTTGTTCTCAGCACTTTATCTATTTTAACCATGTATTGTGCTGGTGCTGCCTTTTTGTAATTTATGCTCTTTATGTATGATGGTGTTTGTTTTACCCCATGGCTTTGTTGCATATCCATGAACTCTATGTTCTTTGGTATTCTCTTTGATTTTAGTGAGATGTCTTCTGTCTTTCACTCCATTTTGATGTCTTTGATAGGATTTCAATCTCGATGCTTCTGAAGTGTTTTGTTTTACGAATCACTAGTAATTTTGCCTGAACTCATACAGGCTTCATCTGAACTAACCAACACCTGTACATTGGCTTCCCTCGCCATCTGTCTGCTTTCCATTGTCCGGTTTAAGATGGCTCATTAGAGAAAATCCATATAGATCTGAGGTGCTGAGTGTTTCCTGGTAGGTGCGTTTTGGCTGCAGTGGATGGAGCGCTAAATTAAATTTTCATGGAGGGCCAGAAGAAGGCTAATTGCTGCCTCATCTTAATGTCACAGAGACTAACGTGAATAAAAAGAGCTGATATGGCACTAAAAGCAACCGTTGTGCTTCATGCCAGTTTCCCTTCTTCAGTACAAGGGACTTAACTTAATTTGTAAATTAATGTTAGTGAGCTGGCACAGCAGGGAAATCCCTCTTGTGTTCCTTGTTTTAGGGAGCTTTTTATGGGACTCATTTGATGTTCACCTCAGCTCGGAACTGACAGGATTTTTAAGAGTACTGTCGTTAAAGCATTACATTTCTTTCTTTTCTTTTTTTTTTGTGAGAGAGAGGATGTAAACAAATGTATTCAATATCTCTCATTTAACAAAACCATGTTGAGAGCCCAGCTAACTAAAATGTTCTAAGAACGTTCTAATGTTCCCATTAAGTTCCCATTTACACTGTGTAAATAGCAACTAGATTATATTTACAATAAGTGAAAATAACATTTTCTTTGCGATAGGTGCTATTTATAGTAAGTTTAAATAGCATTAGATTCTATTTACACTATGTAAAAATAGCAGTATTTTCTTTGAAATTAGTGTAAATAGTAGTTAGATGCAATGTATACATTAGTAGATACTATTTGCACCTTAGTGTTGTTGTACATTAAACGGTATGCAATAATAACATTGAGTGTAAATGATTATATTTATTACAATTATTAAATGGATGCCTCCTTATTGGGACAATAAAGCCCTCTCTACACCTACCCCTAACCCTAACACTACGATAAACACTTTATTATTAAACACACGTTAGAAACTTTATTTCCACTTTTCCAATATTTTCTTTAAATAAATGTCTTTCCGATCTGATATGTGATGGGAAAAGGAGGTAGAGCGAGTTATCCATAATTGTGTCTGCCTGGCCCAATCAGACGTCAGTGGGAGGAGTTAGTGTAAATAGCCTCTGCTAACAAGGCAGGCTCTTTGCACTTAGTGTAAAACGAAAATATTTCAGAAAAGTTGCATGAACAATGTATAAATAACGTTTTGTGCTAAAGTTTTGAGAACATTGTTAAAGGCCAGATAACTTTGAACGAACATTCAATTAATGTTACTGGAAGAACTTTTATTCATAACTTTGAGAGAACCTTGCTAGAATGTTAGCCAAAGTTCTGAAAACGTTCCTTGCCACAGGCTCTAAACCAGGGGCGTCCAAACTCGGTCCTGTAGGGCCAATGTCCTGCAGAGTTTAGCTCCTGCCTGCCTCAACACACCTGCCTGGAAGTTTCTAGTATGCATAGTAAGACCTTGTTTGGCTGGTTCTGGTGTGTTCCAGGAGCAGGATTGGACACCCCTGCACGTCTGTGTTTCCAAAACCATAAGGACGTGCATTACAGACCGACCTCTTTTCTTTCATCTGACTATGTCTGACAGAAATCCATAATTCTGGGAAGTATAAAAGTCTTTTGCAACATTCTAAATCATTTGCCTCTAAAGCGACGTACTTATTTCAGTAACTTGCATCAGCCAGACAGACTTCTGGTGATTTATTACCCAATTACTCTGCCCAAACACCTTGCGTTTAAACTCCTGAATCTTTCCCAATCATTCGCGTATGTCTTCGCCGTTTCACATATGAGTGCTCGCAGGCATTTGGTCTTTTTGTGAGTATGGTGAGCAATGGAAAAACCTGTGGTCCTCTCTGGACGCCCCACCTTCTTCTGTGCACCTGCATTTGCATGCAAAGCGAGCAGTCGTGCACTGCACAGAGGCATCCAGAGCTGTGAAATGTGTAGAGCGCTGTTGGTGTTTTGGTGGTAATCAGATTTATTGTCAGAGGCATCAGAGTCCCAATATGATAAAATAGGTGGGTGACAGTTGGGGGGCACTGTGTGGCCATTAGCGTTTTACATGCAGACATATACCCCACATGACGAGGATGCAAAAATGGCGAAGCCAGCAAAAGCAAAGCCAGACGGGCTGTAAAAGAGCTACTGTTATGAGCATCTGCGGTTAAGTGAGCTTTTTGGTAACACTTTATTTTAGGGTTCATTTCTCACTTTTACCGTTGCCTATTAACTTGAATATTACTATTGGCTGTTTATTATACTCTCCACAGATGATGTATTTTTTTTTGTTTACAATGAGAGCAATATTTTTTGGGCACAAAAAGTTCAGCTAAAATATGCTTATATTCAAAACAGTGATTTAAAAACAGCATTTAATTGCTTTAAATATTTTGCTTCAAAGTAATAGACTTAAATTCGGCATGAAATTAATGACATGATGAATTCTTTCATTTTTAGATTTTTGTTATTACACTTACACATATGCTATCAAATTTATATTTAGTATCTAATTAATAAATATCATAATTAGTATTTAATTAATAGGCCAAAATGAATTAATGATGAAATTCATTTTTTATATATATACTTTTTTACACAAACCAGGTTTTGCCACTTGAAGCTATAGAGACGCGAGTGATCTGAGCACTCAAATATGTGCTGGTTTGATAATCTGTCTGATGTTTACAAGCCTAGTTTCATTCATTCATATATTTGAATAGCGAGGGCTGAATGCATCTTGTTCTATTTCTCTTTGTGGCCCATTTTCTCGGTCAGTCCCCACTCGCTGTTTTATGATCAAGTCATTGCTTGTTCCAGCCTGGTCAACCATAACACTCCGGCTCTTATTAACAGTGTGGCAGGATCCCTTACTCAAAGCAAGAGAGACCTAGAGCTCTTCCACACCTGCTATGTCAGAGTACATCATTGCTCCTGGCATATTGAACGTCTGGATGGGCTCCAGACTCTCAGCTCAGTACGGGTGGGGACCTGCCAGAGCTGTGTGCTGAATCAGAGATATAGGCAAATAACCTCAGCTGAACTTATCTCTGCTAATCATTGGCAAGAGAAATGCCAAGGCTGAATAAAAAACAATAGCATACCAATCTGCTTACTGGGTGGTTGTTTACACATGTGTGCTCACAGGAAAGTGCACAGGATTCAAAAATATAAAGCACTGCACAGCCAAAGCTTGCAAAAGGAGTAGTTCACTTTTAAGAAAACTTTTGCTGATAATTTACTCACCCCCATGTCATCCAAGATGTCCATGTCATTCTTTCTTCAGTCGAAAAGAAATTAAGGTTTTTGATGAAAACATTCCAGGATTTTTCTCCATATAATGGACTTCAATGGGAACCAAACGTTTCAAGGTCCAAAAGACAGTTTCAGTGCAAACTGCAAACAGTTCAAAGGGCTTTAAACGATTTCAGACGATGAATAAGGGTCTTATCAAGCGAAACGATCGCTCATTTAAATTTTTTTTTAACAAAGTTTAAGTTTTATAAGCTCAAAGGTCGCCTTGCTCTGTTCTGTGATGCGCGTTCGTGACTCTCCTGTTCGAACTCTTTTATCAAAATGAAAGAATCTTTTCCCGAGTCAACTCGTTCATTTTGTTCGTTGAATGAACCAAATGACACGAAAAAAGATTTGTTCATTTTGATAAACGAGTTCGAACAGGAGAGTCACGAACGAGCATCACAGAACAGAGCAAGGCGACCTTTGAGCTTATAAAACTTAAACTTTGTTAAAAAAAAATTTAAATGAGCGATCGTTTCGCTTGATAAGACCCTTATTCATCGTCTGGAATCGTTTAAAGCCCTTTGAACAGTTTGCAGTTTGCACTGAAACTGTCTTTTGGACCTTGAACCGTTTGGTTCCCATTGAAGTTCATTATATGGAGAAAAATCCTGGAATGTTTTCATCAAAAACCTTAATTTCTTTTCGACTGAAGAAAGAAAGACATGGACATCTTGGATGACATGGGGGTGAGTAAATTTTTAGCAAAAGTTTTTTTAAAAGTGAACTAATCCTTTTTTAGGCTGGCCCACATTAAGATTTTTCAATCTTACCAGATTTTTTAAAATGTGATAGACCACAAACACAAGTGACAGTAAAAAGATCATAGATTTAACAGTTTTGTCCCCATAGTGTGTGGTGTCCTGTCTTGGTCACTTCCCAGCACTCCACACACTATCAGATTCAAGTAAACAAACATGGCGGCCGACGGGCAACAAGAAATGACGATCATAGCGTTTGGACGGCTTTTTACAGAAAATTTGCGGGGGAAAAAATAAAAAGGTTTGGATGAAGTTGTGTTAAGCATCCATCTTCTGTCAACTCGCTTTCTGATTGGGGATCGTTTCATTCCACGTGGCAATCTTCAGAGTGTTTGCGCATTTGTCCTCAGGGTTCCCCACACTCAACAGGATTTCTGATCATAATTTTCAACATGTTGGATATTTATGATTTGAGATTGGTGCGGCCCTGACGTTCTTCCGAGCAGATTCAATCTCTCTTAACACGCATCACACCACATAAAAATCTGATAAGATAATCTGTAGAACGATCAAGATAATCGTGACTTTACCTACGGTTTTTGGAAGGGGAAAATTGGCCCCAAAATCATCCCGATTATCTTGTAGTTGGTGTTTAGTTTCATTTTCATGGACTTTTAGTTTGTTTCTCTTCAGTTACCCGTTTCCTTTGTTCTAGTTTCCCACCAGTCTTTAGTTACCATGGTTATTCATTATTTGATTAATTAGCATAACTGTTTGTGTTTGTTCATTAGCCTTTTATATTTAAGTCCCTCATTTTGTTCTGTTCATTGTATGGAATTTTTTTGACCTAGCATGCGGTTTCACTGCTTTTGCCTGTTACTCTACCTGAGTTTTGTAAACATTTTAAGGAACTCTTAATATGAATGTAATTAATGTCCAATTAAGTTTGGTTTAAAGCACTTAACTAATGACATTCCGTGACCTAATCTAAAGTGAGAACAATTTACGGTTAATAAGTTGTTAACAAAGCATTATCTACCTCTTTATATATGAGCTAATTAAACAATAATAATTTGTTAATTACACTGACATTGCTGTTTGTCTATTAATATATTAACTAAAGTTTATAAACTATTAATTAACTATAAACTAATAGTTTGCAACTGATTTGTAAATACTTATTACTGTATACTTATTATAAAGTGTTTGTTTAAAAAGTATAAGCAATAATAATAGCAGCACAAATAAGGTCAAATGAAACAAATGCATAAAAAGGGTGATAAGCTGAAATACAGTATTAGCACAATATGACCCATCACACACTTTGAGGCAAAGACAGGCAAAGCAGCGCACTACATGATACGGGTGATGGAGGGCAGTCTGAGTCACACTGATGTGTTTTTATGTTTGTGTTTCAAGAAAGTCTTGCCTATAGCTTTCGGTAAGCCCTTCATCACCCTCTAGCTGGCGGTTACCATGGCACTAGCGTGTTAGGTCAAGCCGGACCCACAGACCTTTCCTCTGAACACAGCAATCCCAGAGGACCGTTCTGATGAGAACTAAAATGATGAAAACAAAGCGGATGGACAGCCAGCCCCTGCTACTGCATTTCTTTTCACACCTCTTCTCATTTGCCTCAGCAAAATAGACTTCAGAGTTAGGTTTATTTATCGTAGCAAAGACTGACCGTCTGGTCCTTGAAATGCAGCGTCTTACGTGATTTAAGCATCTTTCATCTCTGCGGCCCATCTATCATGTCACAGGCTGTTTCTCTCGGGCGAGAAGCAAGATTACATGATGTTATTTACAAAGAAAGGCACTCGCTGAACCATGCGGTCAGTGACACATTCGCATGTTCTTTTCGTTGTGGAACAAAAAGTTAATTCGTTTAAAGTCTGTGCATAGAGGGGAAAGTAATTACAGAGCCGAAGAACATTTTCCATGCCATACAGACTGTTCACTAATGAAAAAACAGGTGAGTGACTCCGGTAATTAATTTCCAAGGAGACTAAAATCAACATGTTGAAATTATTGATGGTTATTGAAGTCCTCCCTTTTGTGGCCATTTAGTAATAATTATGCTTTATGACGTTAGATGGGCTATATACAGTATATATTTATATATATTTGTCCCTTACCGTCGCGGTATGGACGTCATGGTTTGGTGCGTACAGTCAGATGACGAATACAGTAATATACACAGACAGAATATATATGTATTTTTTATACATATCATGTTTGGGCTGAATGACCCATATATACCAACAGAATGAACTAAACTGTACTTTTACTCATCACAGTCAAAAGTAGCCACTGTATTTAATTGGACATTAATAAAAAACTGACTAAGATCCACGATCAGGCATTGTACAGGCCAGACTTGAACCAACACACCCTGCATTTGGACCAATGTGTCGAGAATATGTGCAAGTGACATCATCTTGTTCATACCTTGTTTTTTGAGATGGGAACTAACCATCATACTGCATGCAGACGTGACCTTGGCAACCACATGTAGGTTAACACTATATAATGTAAACACAGTCAGTCAACAAACAACACAGTCCTTGCACAAACATGCATGTTCATCTTCCTCTGTTGGAACAAGATAAGGGCTCAGGGCAAACATGGATGGTCTTTTTTTTAGAGCAGACCTTTTGTGGATTCATTTGACCTCACATGCAAAGCAAATAATACCTTTTCCTGTAAAAAAATAAATCTTTATGCCTTAAAATTGCTTGAACGTAACTCTACGCCCTTGCTTCATTTAGTATATGCAGACCAATTAATATGCAAATTAGCCCCGCCTCCACTCACTCACACCAGCTCAGAGACCCACTTGGTCAACTTTTACTCAAGTTACTGTAGTAAACGCTGCACAAATGTATCGCTCTTTACAACGTCGGACACATAACGGTAATTAATTAGATTAGCCTTTTGCTATCAAACAGCTAATGTGTTTGCTAATGTTACACAAACCATGTTCCCTTTCGCCACCTCGGAGTCAGACAGCTGCCTTCTAACAACCAGTAGCCTATCCTTAGAAATGCTTTGAACATCATAGAACGTCAGTGAAGAAAGGCATATAGTTCATCATAACCGCGTGATATACATCATATACATAATTCACCTGCTATATTGCTAAATGTACAATGATTTTTCATACCAACAGAAAAATATACTGGTTTGGCTTGTTTTGAGACTCCCCTGCTTCGCAACATAGTTAATGATATGCTAAAGCCCGCCTGCACGTTGAAGACGTGATTGGTTACAAGGTAGTTTGTGACGTCAGAAACACCAGCGATTTCAAACTGCGTTTTTGGTTCACTGGACTTTTAAGGAGAAAATACTCGGCAATGGTGTTGATATGAATTTGCACATGGGTTGTTTGAAAGCATATTAAAAACACCACATAGACGTATAAACAACATTAAAAAACTTGATTTCCACCACAGGGGCGTCTTTAAAATGCATTTTCACATTTAGTGGCTTGCAGCTGCAACAATTATTCACTGTTACTTTGCAACATTTCTTTCGTCTTCTCTTAGCAATCTGCTTTTTTTTCTCTCTTGGGAGCTTGTTGAGGTCTCAAATGATGCTCTGCGCAAGTCGAGGGAGTCGCTTATGGAACTCATCCAGGAGAGTGATCAACGTGGGAGTGATGAGCTTAGAGTTGCAGGCCGAGACAGGCACTGGACTCATTATTCTCAATGACATTTTAAGCATCGCTTTATAGAAAGCTGCCATTGTAAGTCAATGCCAAAGGGATGATAAGGGGATCGTGTGCAGTACAGTCAGCCAACTAGTTTCAACTGCTGCTTTTTACACTACACTACTACTTGGGATTTGGGTTGGGGTGTACCTTCGTGCTTATTTTTTTCCTAATAATTTTACGATTCACATTCACAATTCTAACAAAATCGCAATCTCATAACATAGTTATATTTTCCTGTGAAATCAGGTTGCTCAGAACACATTAGCACCCTAACAACCAACCTCAGTCAAAATACAAGTTCGGTTTAACTTGAAGAAATTGTGACAGAATTATATTACTGCTGTGCAGTATAATTTAGCTATGTCTCAATGTAATAATAATACTAACACTAATAATAGCAATAATGATCTTTTAAGGAATAATCAAAAATTTTCTTCCATGTTAAAATTTTAAAAGTAAAGCTCTGTGGTGCAGCACTTTGTTTGACAAAAAGTTTGTTCATTTCATATGATTAAAAGATCAATTAAATGAATGTTTTATGCCTTAATTTGATTGGCAGAAAAATTGAAATACACAACACAGAATTTCTGGAAAAAAAACACCATTTTATGGAATTTTTTTATTTTATTTAATAATTTTAGTTCCCTTTCGTAGTCACTCCGAGTTACGTCGGATGACGGAGAATGGGGGTTTCGCCAGAAAGCCAATCCTCTTCGAGTATTAAAAAACGAGCCTATGGCAATGAAATGCCATGGGTCTGCGGAATTTGCATAATGTATCTCCGCCTCACTGCGTGAGTATTTAAGGAGAGACAGCTGCAACAGCAGATCATGTTTTCGCTTCGGAGCCAAGAGAATCTCTTCACTCCACAAGCCAAATCCTGAGTATTCTCAGTGACTACATCTCTTCGAGACGAGCGAACTCTCTGATGTTGGTGTGACGGCGGTATCCAGCGAGTTTCATATTGCCTGCGATCTGAGCAGTGGTCTGCCGGTCTGTGTGTCTCTCCCTGGTCGCTTCAGCATCCGCAGAGTTTTTTTCCTCTCACTAAAAGAGCGTGCACGCGGCACGTCTTTTTAAAGACGCGTCTTTCTAAAGACGATCTGCCCGTGTATTTCTGAGTGCGGTATTCTGATAGATTCAGCTGTTGGGCGCGAGCGCTGTTTGGCGTGTTTGGGCTTTGATCACGCTCGGACAGCGCTCGTGGGTGTGTCACGTTCTCTCAGTGGGAACGTGACCATCGCAATGTATACGGTCGAGACTCTGTGAGCTCATTTGAGTGAGAGTCCCCTCATCCATCACCCGATCTATTTTTCTCCACGTGAGATAATACTTCGGCTGGTGGCCAGGGTGACTAAGACGTCAGGTCTGGAACTAACCGACGAAAATTCCTCGGTCCACACCCCGTCTTTCACGTTGCAACCCACGTGGTCCCGAGTGGATTCGCCGGCCCGCCCGCGGGCCCGCGTTCTCATTCGGTCCACGAGCTGATGAAATCATGTTTATCGCCGCATCACAAGGTGAGCTGGAGTCCTCTGGAGATGGCTCGTCTGTGCTGCTGTCCTCGGATGTGCTAGCATAGCGAGCTTGATTCAGAATTCACAGCTATGCTTTCCCGGGCTGCCACGAGTATCGGGTTTGTGTGGAAAATTCTGCCATATCCCGAGCACTTGAGGCTGATGATTGGTTTTTGGGGGTGGCGAACCCAAATCCTTTCTACCCGGATGTGCATGAAGAGGCCATGAGATCGTGGAAGTCTCCTTTGACTTTTCGCGACTGCTCTGCGGCCTCTTCCGCCTTCTCTGCCCTCGTAGAGGCCGCAGTCTACGGTACACTGGGGTGCCCCCCTGTGGAGTGTTCTGTGGCAACACTTAGGTGTCCCCACAGCGCCTCCACCTGGCGTGGCAACCCTAAGCACCCCCCCAATGCCTGTAGGTTCTTGTCTACTCCGGTGGCGGGGACCTATAGAGCTGCGGGGCAGGCTGCCACCTCACTGTGTGTTATTGCCATCCTTCTGGGTGTTCAGTGACATGCACGAGGGTAGGGCTGATTCAGGGCTCATCCTTGAGCTGCCTGCCGTCACCGACCTTGCTCTACGAGCGACGAAGGTGACCGCACGCTCCCTGAGTCAGGTGATGTCCACATGTGTGGTCAGACATTTCTGGCTTAACCTGGTTGATGTGCGCGAGGCTGAGTGAACCAGTTTCCTCAACTTCCCCATATCCCAGGCTGGCCTCTTCGGCGGCGCGGTCGAGAACTCTGCCCAACAGTTCTCGGCCGCCCAGAAGTGGACTGTGGCTTTTTTCTGACCCTGCGGCTTCTGCTGCCAATCAGCCGGCGGCTCAGACGCTTCAGTCCGCTTGCCGTCGAATGCGCCCTCCTGCGACTTCCGCCCCCTCCCGCCCGGCCCCAGCAGCACCGGGCCGGGCCGTGGAGGTGGTCGCAGGGAGGTGCCCCTGCCCGTACCAGCCCCGCAGCCCCGCTGTACGCCAGGCTATGCGGCGCTCCCGTTACGGGCAGCTCAGTTATGGCTTGCAGTTCTCATGGAGTGGTTGCAGGCCCACTCCTTCCCCCGGTGGAGGGCTGGGGGAGAATCTTTTAAAAAAGAGCTGCATCCCATCTCTGAGCACGCAGAGCTGGACGGCAGTGCGCGACGCCCCCGAGCCTCGCCACTCTCGTTCCCCTCTGTCTCTGAGGGTGCGGATGACAGTGCGTGCCGTCTCCAGACCACACCACTCTCGTCCCCCTCTATCGCCAGACCCCTGGCAGAGCAGACCCCCGCGGAACGCTGGTCCTTCCCTGGTCTCCTCTGTCAGGACGCGGAGCATGACTGTGCACGCGTGCTGGGCCGCTATGCCACCCTCACCAGTGCCGGTCACTCCGCTCCGCTGCCCCTCCGGGGGGACGCCTGTGGCTCGGATGATTCCACTGGATCAGTGTTTGGTGGCTTGGTTAGAGCTCCCCAATCTGTCCTGTTGGGTCGCCCGAATGATCAGGCTCGGCTATGCGATTCAGTTCGCACGGTCTCCTCCCCGCTTCAGGGGAGTCCGCTTACTGTGGTCGGTGGCTATGCCCCGATCATGAGAGCGGAGGTTGCCACCCTGCTGGCGAAGGGTGCAATCGAGGCTGTCCCTCCAGCCGAGGTGGAGTTAAGGGTTTACACCCCGTACTTCATACGTACTTTCTACGGGCCGGGGTTCCCCTAGAACGAGTTTCCAGGCATGTTGTCGTCTCCACAGATGCCTCTGCCACGGGCTGGGGCGCCATGTGCAATGTACATGCAGCCGCGGGCTCCTGGACAGGACCCCAGCGCCTCATGCATGTCAATTGCCTCGAGTTGCTGGCAGTACGCCTTGCCCTGCACCGCTTCCGTGCGTTGCTCCTGGGTCAACACGTACTTGTCCGCTCGGACAATACCGCGACTGTAGCGTACATCAACCGTCAGGGTGGTCTACGCTCTCGCCGTATGTCGCAACTCGCACGCCACCTCCTCTTATGGAGTCAGAAGCACCTGAGGTCCCTTCGTGCTATTTACATTCCTGGAGTGCGGAACCGTGCAGCCGACGAGCTGTCACGGCTCCGGCCAACCTCTGGCGAATGGAGACTCCATCCCCAGTCGGTCCAGCTGATATGGGACCAGTTCGGGGACGCACAGATAGATCTGTTTGCCTCCCACGACTCATCCCATTGCGCCCTGTATTACTCCCTGACCGAGGGCACGCTCGGCACGGATGCACTGGCGCACAGCTGGCCGCAGGGCCTACGCAAGTATGCGTTTCCCCCAGTGAGCCTTCTCGCACGGACTCTGTGCAAGATCTAGGAGGACGAGGAGCAGGTCATATTGGTCGCCCCATACTGGCCCACCAAGACCTGGTTCTCCGAACTGATACTCCTCGCGACAGCACCTCCTTGGCCAATTCCTCTGAGGAAGGACCTCCTTTCTCAGAGACGGGGCACCCTATGGCACCCTCGTCCCGATCTCTGGAGACTCCACGTGTGGCTCCTGGACGGGACGAGGCAGGCTTGAGTACCCTGCCACCAGCGGTGGCGGCTACCATCACTTCCGCTAGAGCATCGTCCACGAGACATGTCTATGCGTTGAAGTGGAACCTCTTCGTTAACTGGTGCTCTTCTCGCCGAGAAGACCCCAGGAGATGCTCGATCAGCGTTGTGCTTTCCTTCCTGCAAGACGGGTTGGAGCGAAGGCTGTCTCCCTCCACCCTGAAGGTGTATGTGGCCGCTGTCGCCGCATATCACGAAGCAGTTGAAGGTAAGTCTCTTGGAAAACACGACCTGATCCTCAGGTTCCTGAGAGGAGCGAGGAGACTGAATCCTCCTCGCCCTCCTCTCGTTCCCTCTTGGGACCTCTCAGTGGTCTTCTGTGCCCTGCAGAGGGCTCCCTTTGAGCCTCTGCAATCAGCTGAGCTTAAGATCCTGTCAATGAAGACAGCGCTCCTGGTTGCGTTGGCCTCCATCAAGAGGGTAGGGGACCTGCACGCATTCTCCGTTGACGAAGCGTGCCTGGAGTTCGGGCCCGGTCACTCTCACGTGATCCTGAGACCCCGGCCTGGATATGTGCCCAAGGTTCCCACCACTCCCTTCCGGGACCAGGTGGTGAACCTGCAAGCGCTGCCCCGGGAGGAGGCAGACCCAGCCTGGGCACTGCTCTGTCCAGTACGCGCACTCCGTGCTTACGTAGACAGGACGCAGTGTTTCAGGACCTCAGACCAGCTCTTGTCTGTTATGGTGGGAAGCTGAAGGGAAAGGCTCTCTCCAAACAAGGTTGTCTCACTGGATAGTGGACGCCATTGCTTTGGCATACCAGCAGCAAGGTCGACCATGCCCCCTTGGTGTGACTGCCCACTCCACCCGGAGTGTGGCGTCCTCTTGGGCTTTAGCGCGTGGCGCCTCGCTAACAGACATCTGCAGAGCTGCAGGCTGGGCGACACCTAACACATTCGCCAGATTCTACAATCTCCGAGTGGAGCTAGTCTCCGCCCATGTACTGTCTTTTTCAAGCTAACATGGGAGCTGTTAAGTGTCTCGCTTGCTCGCCATTCCACTCCACGGACTGGATACGTGCGATATTTCCTCAGGTGAGCCTTCCTCTCTGAAGCCCTGAGTTCCTCCAGCACTGTTGACGCTGGCGCCAGTGTCTATTGCCTGTGCGTCGGCTAGGTGCCTCCGTGTGCATGGTTCCTCCTCTGAGTAACCCCCACATGTGTATTTTCCACTGTAAGCCTCTTTGAGCATGTGTCTTTCCCTCGGCAAGTCACCTGCCACTCCTGGAGTTGAAAGTAGATGCCACCCTACGGGCTGGTCACTCCAGTGTTCCTCCATATGTAGCCCCCTTGGGCCATATGTGTATTCTTAAGTCCTCCCTATGGGTAGGCATGCTGCGGCATATCTCCTATGAGATATGCTTCCCAGTGTACCTTGGTATTCCTGTGTTAAGTAGGACTCCTTCGTCCGTGCCTATATCACGACAGGGAGGTCAGACTTCGCAGGGCACTGGAAGACAGCTGTGAAGGTGGCGTGATTACACGGGGACCCCCATTCTCCGTCATCCGACGTAACTCGGAGTGACTACGAAAGGGAACGTCTCGGTTACGGATGTAACCCTCGTTCCCTGAGTAGGGAACGGAGACGTTACGTCTCCCTGCCACTTCCGCTGTACCGCTGGGTAGACGCCTGAGTTCAGTCTCGGCTCCTCAGCGAAGACATGATCGGCTGTTGCAGCTGTCTCTCCTTAAATACTCACGCAGTGAGGCGGAGATACATTATGCAAATTCCGCAGACCCATGGCATTTCATTGCCATAGGCTCGTTTTTTAATACTCGAAGAGGATTGGCTTTCTGGCGAAACCCCCATTCTCCGTCATCCGACGTAACGTCTCCGTTCCCTACTCAGGGAACGAGGGTTACATCCGTAACCGAGACGTTTTTATAAATGTAATTAATTTGACATGCTTTTTGATTACTAAAATGTAATTTAATCATTAAAATGGAGTAAAAAAAAAACAGAATCCAGAAAACAAAACAAAAACGGAATTTGGACAAAAATAAAGCGGATTTTATAGGACACAGTAACAACTGCCTAGCAACACTACTGTAAAACCACTCAGCACACCTTAGAAACCACAGAGCAATGCCCTAGCACCTAAACAACATACAGTAATAGCAACTGATATTAAAAAACCCTTTAAAAAAAATTGCAATTTGTACACAGCAATTCTTTCAAACAACACTTGATCAAACGGTGTCACTTTGATTAGAACTGATCATGTGGTATCTATTAATTTTTCAATCAAGTGCTTTGCTCAGTCTGCCTTTTGATGCAAATGTGATGGTATTTACATTGTTCCCTCAATTTGCATTTATAGTGTGCTTCACAGCCTGGATATACAGACATGTTTAGCACTTATTTTTACTATTAGCTGACCAGCCATTCAAGCATATTAAACAAAAATATTTTCAGAACCCCCCACAAACATTCTCCAATGAAGATAAATCCATACAAATAAAGCCCTCCTACAACTTTATGAAGCTTCAAAAGAACACAACAGAAAGAACAGAATGAAATATAGTGACGAAACTAAGATTTATGAGGACAATTTAATTTAAACTAGAATGTAAATAACAGCTGAGTGATTACTTCTTTCCGAAAAGTGACGCATCCAGTTTGTGTTGCATTCTTTAGGAAGGCTTTGAATAATATCTAATCAGTTTTCATTTATACAGACACAACTTTCCTCCTTTTTCCTCTAGGAGTTCAACAACGCATGGAATGTGTCACTATCGTCTAAAGACGTAGCTAAATGACATTATGGTACATTTAATAGGACCTACATATATAAAACTTAACTGTTGAATAAGATAACTAAATATAATATGACATTAAGAAATCCATTGCCTGATAATTCATTGGCTGAGCCATTTGTTTCCCAGGAATAATTTTCAGGTATTTAGAATTATAAAGACTGTTTCTATTAACTTTTCAAACATAAAATATATCAGTGAAAGGCTAAAGAAAAAAAAAAACAGCCTTCATTTTTATTTCCATATTTCGTCTCAATCAGACAGTTCATTGAGTTTTATAACTTTTAATTGAGAGATTGATTTGTTTGCCTTTGTTTCATTTCAGTTATGAAACTACATTTGTATGCACACAGCACAGCAAATTGATTTTATGCTTGCATTTTCAGCAAAGGATAACCACAAATTATCCGAGTGTCACCCGCCAACTTGATTTGTGTCCATTTTATGGCTCTTGAGGATGTCTCACCAGTGAGTCTGTGTGGTGTTTTCACCACAGTAATCTCACATTTTAATCAGTGGCGAAAACATGGCTTGCTGGCACATAAAGACAGATAAGAAACCGCAATGATAAGGATAATAATTGGAATTTTTTTATGGAATATGCTGTAATTGGACATTGAGGGAGAGAATATTAATTTGACACTGTTAGTTTCGATGTGACCCGATTAGGCAGGAATGGACTGTTGAGTTGTGCCGATTATACTATGTCTTTACCTTGTGTCTTTATTGAAATTCATGGCAGTGGAAAACCTTTCCCCCAGGCTCTTACCTCTCTCCATTTCAAAGATCCTTCACAAAGATTTGATGTGCCTTTGTCAGGGTGTTGAGGGGAGGGGGGTTGGGGGGGGCATAATACTTTACATTTTCTAACATAACATTGGGCGACGACACCAGCAGTGGAGGGATCATAAAGAATACCAATAATACAACACTGGCGAGCTGTGTGAAACGAATCACACATACACGCACACACAGGTACAGAAATAACAGGTTACCGTGATTGATATGGAAATCAGTGGTGTTTTTTTTAAACACCTTTCAATGTGAAATGAAATGCAGACTGCTGTTGATCTGCCGGTGAATTACTCTCGGCTTTAGTTTGGGCCTGTGACAAGATGGCAAAAGGCAATGTTGGTATTCTAGGCTTTTCTAGGGAAATAATCAAAGGTTGTTCAGTAAATACTGCTCTACATTCATAATGCGGTGAGGTATTGAGTTTGAACCTGTATCATGAGGCATGGTTTTCATCGTTTTTCATCAAATTGTGTTGAATTCTCTCTAGAGCTTTTGGGATTTTGAGAAATTGAGTGTCATACATTTTAACATGTTAATATTGTGCAATTTATTATGCAAAATCTAAAGAAAATAAAGCGATACTGCTATCGCTTGACCCATACAAATATTATCTACCGCGAACAAACTAACAAACTTGAAAAGTTTATGTTCAGTCATATAGAATAATATCATCTTTTTTTGAATGATGTTAATTTAGGTGCAAAGTCATTGATGCAATATAATATCTATGTGAAAATTTGAGCCCAGTTTTTTCATTGGCTACATATGTTTTAGTATTCAAGTTTATCATTCATGGTTAGTGAATTAGACCCATGTTGTTTTAATGGTACACTATATAACTTTTGGGCCTCTTGCAGTTAAAAATCAAAACTGCATGCATTTTGCGGAAGAACATTTTTTGGTTGTGCTTTGGTTCTGCGTGACTGCGGATGAATATGGTTATTCAACTGCTCATAAAACATTCAAGGGTTAAGATATATAACCAGTTTAGATGGTAAGGATCTTAAGCTGACTAGCTGAAGATGTTACTGTAGCTATAATAGACATGGTACTTCTTCCTTGGCAGACTGATCTCATAAAATTGCGTGTGTATGACACGCCAATTCGTATTTCCATTTTTGGCGTGCTATCAACACGCACAATCGCTTTTCAGCGTGTTTATGAACGCAGTTGACTTAACGTTATTACTGTATATATAAATATGTGACCTACCTCCACCCCGTCCCTAAACCTACCCGTCACTGGGGTTAATAGCATTTATGAGTCTTCCCCTACCATCCTAGGGAAAAAAAAATATCGCTCCCCAGATGTAGATCTACATTTTGCTTCGTTTCGCTCGGAAATTTAATGGCGTGTACATATACGCGGAATCACTTGGACACTAATGGCGTAGACATACACGCATACACGCGGATATCTCAAAATGCGTACAGATAACACGCCACTTGACTTGAAAGTGGCGTGTCTGTTTACGCAAAAGTCATGATGTCATGTTGTCCTTGGAAATAAATTCCAGCACAGCGCTACAACACCTATAATGAAATGACCCTTCACACTAGATAATGCTTTACAATTAACTCTGTTAGAGAGCTACAAATGGCGATTTATCAGAATTTTCAGTAAAATACCCTACTCACCTGCTGAGTAATAAAAAAAAAAAGCCATCTCCGAGTCACTTTTAGATTTCAAATCCCTCAGTTCTCGCCATCTCTCGAAAAGCCAAGCCAATGTTGATTCTTGTTTTAATTACAAGCTCTGTCACATTCTCTTTTTGCCAACAGACTCTCGTCTGTTCTGGTGTGATTAAACCTTTCTCGCTCACTGTAACAGACAACTAACCTATGCCACTCCCACACCATACATGCGTCAAAGTAGCCGGAGCAACTTTTCTCTATTTTCGGATATGACATACACTGGCTAATGATGTATGTACGCTATTTCCAGTGAAATCCATCCCGTTAGGTCTAAAAAAAAACACTTATAATAAGCTTATCACAGTGTATCAGGTGTATGCTTATTATACCTTTAATTGTAAGGTACATACCATTAATAATTAAAGGTACTACCACAGTGTACCTTTAATTATTCAATCTATGAATCTGACTATAATTTAATTCTAATTCAAATCGACTGACAGCCCTATGTAAATGAATCTGAAATCATGTCTATGGCAATATTGCATTATGTATGTGTAATTTGGCAATTATGTTTTGGAACTATAAAAACAGAGTGATTAAACCAGTAATTGTTCAATTTCACAAGAAAAGGGAATACATTTAATCAAGAATCAAGTCGACCAACAGATGTATTGTGGGATCTAAAACTCCTGCTGGGAGAGATAAGTCTGCTGTTAAAAAACCCAATTGAGACATAAAACGCCCAGCTGAACACTGCCTTTTAATTGGTGGTTCAGAGGGCCGGAGAACAAACTCCCTCGGGAAACAGCAGCACTTCAAGAAGTTTGTCCTTTTAGTGAAGATCAGAGTGTAAGAGTCAAAATACAACAGCCATGCCATATTCAAATTCATATGTATAATCACATAAGTAATGATCTTTAAAAATAAGACTAAAGCCAGTTCAGCATTAAGGACAGATGCTATCAGCTCAAGCTACAAACAGATGTCTTTCTGGAAAATAGCAAAAAATAGCAAATTTTCTCATTATATAATAGACTCAGGGTGTGTAAGAACTCAATAAAAATAAGAACGGTTTCTAAAAGTCACTGAAAAGTCAGAAGTTCGTTTATTTATTATGCAGCCTCCCTTCCGGCATTCTTTTTCTTTTTAAACTCAGACTTCATTTCTTGACTAGTCGGTGAAGAGAGAGCGTGAACAAATGCTGTGAATGGAGAACAGATTTAAAGTATGATTGGATTTCATCAAAAGATCTTGGGAATATTGTGCATTTTATTTAAACTCAGTTTAATTTTGTGATCAGATACTTTTCAAGAGATCAGAATATTTTTTCTATTCTCTGAATAATCTTGCAGAACAAGTACCAAATGTCTTAAAGTCCCCATGTGGTGATAATCATGTTTATGTCTTATATGTGGTATTTTTAATATGCTTCAAGACAAACCTTGTGCAAATTCATAAGTCAAGACCAACCAAAGACAGTTTCAAAAATGCAGTTTAAAATCGCTGGTGTTTCTGACGTCACAAACTAGTACCTTGTAATAAATCAGGTCAACGTGTGATCGTCAACGAGTCTCTGAACTCGAGAAAGTGTGAGTGAGTGGAGGCGGGGATAATTAGCATATTCATAGAACCGCGTATACTAAATGAGGCAAGGGTGTAGAGTTACATTCAAGCTATTTTAAGGCATGATGATTTTTTCCAGGGAAACATTTAAATGTCATTTTGGTGATCAAAGGTGAGTTTTAAGGTATAAAATGATTGACTAGGGGGACTTTAATATGAATATTGCTCAATAATACTATCATGTTAACACTTTACAATGAGGTCTCATTTGTAAATGCATGAACTAACAATGATATATTGCTCATTGTTTGCTCATGCATTAACAAATGAGACATCATTGTAAAGTGTTAACATGATAGTACAGTCTTACAGCATTTATTAACCTTTGTTAGTGTTTGTTTGTTGTTTGTTAATGTTAGTTTATAAAAAATGTTATTTCACTGTGTATTAACAATTATCAAGATACGATGTTGGATCTTTAAAAACATATTAGTAAATGTTGAGTTTAACATAAACTAAATTAATATATATTTTAGAAAGTATTGTTCTCATTGTTAGTTCATGTTCATAATTAATGTTAAATGAAACCTTATTTGAAAGTGTTACAACTATCTCAATGCAAATATACTGTAAGTCTCATATAGGATTTACAGTATATAAAACTATTTGTGTTTCTTCCACTGGCCAGTTTTTCCTGTAGGCTGAAAAAGGTAAAAATGGGTCTATAAATATCAGTGCAATGATGGAGAATAGAAATAGTATGGCATCCCACTGAGTTTCTCATTTTTTTTTGCACATTCTCTGGAATTCAAAATGAGTTGCAATGTGGAGCACAATACACTCCACTGCCTTGACCGAAACTGTCAGGTGACTGCTGAAAAGATAATGTGAATATCAGTCTGTATTGGCTTTATCATCTGATAAAACAGCATTAAATATTTATATTCATATTGATATTACTTCTCTGCTGAGCCAATTAGTTTTATGCATTTGTGAAATAGGCCTCATTATAATGTGGTCGAAAAAAATACAAAACTCTAATGGACGTTTTATAGACCCACAGGAAATTGTGACTTCCTAATGCAGGGGTAAAAAAAGTTCTTTTTAATAAATAAAGAAAAAACAACAACAAAAACCTATTGTATAGCTCCAGAAAATTCAAAATATAGAGCACAAGTCATATGGACCACTTTTATGATTTTGAACTATTCCTTTTAAGTGGTTAAATATTTGGGAGTATTATAGACAATACAACGTTGAGAAAGTGTAGAAAAAATAACTATTTAAATGACCTAATTGGGTTTGTAATTGAAACTCTAAACTCAAAAAACATCAAAACTAAAAAGCAATTTAAACTTTATGATTGCAGATCTATTGCAAGACTATGTTGTAGGCAAATATTCAGAAGAGATGCACTGGGCGTGATGGGAGGAAACAGCAGTAGTAAATCCCAGTGGGTGATCAATTCCCAGAGTTGAATTGATGGTGGTAAGAGTGCATTTAAATTCCCAGTGCCCAAGCAGACAGGGAGGCTTGACACAGACATGAAGGGAGAGGAAATTGCAGAGAGGAGTTGGAATCGTCCCCTCCTAGCTCCTGTGCCCTTGATCTTGATTGAAAATGCCAAAGGACAGCATTCAAAGTCATCAAGTGAGAAGGGCTGCCCGTAAATTAATGTGAACGCGACCGCATTCGGGCTTGTCACAATCATCAGCAAATGACCTCATTATAACCCCCGTGAATTCGGGCTGAATTCCGACAAAATTGCTCTGTGTCGCACATGGCTCCTTTCTGTTGTTTACATCTATGGATGTAGATTTGCGGCTTCTTTCCAGTTGATTTATTGTTTTGTTCTAGATTTAATATAAAATATTTCCTCTCACAGTGACAATGAATGTTACAATCGTTTACATAGGTTCACATTCAGAGCTCTACAGTTTGTACAACTAAACTTGACACAACAAGATATTACCAGGAGAGTCTGGACAAATTAATGTTTACAAAAGTACATCACTATATAAGAAAATGGGATTTCTGATATTCAAGTACCACGTAAAGGATGGCAAAAGAATCAGACATTCATGCTGTTGAGCAATCTGTGGCTCACATTGTGAAATATTGCAAGTAAGATCTAACTTTCAGAGCAGCTATGAGAAGATGAGTAAAATAACAAAAATCGTTCTGTTTGTAATGGTGTTGCATCAAGTCTTTATGTGTCATCAGTCCTACAGCGAGACGATGCTCAATTCAAACCGCAGTCTATGGTGAAGTAAAGGCAACATGTCTTATTAACATTTGGGAAAAGAACCATGAATGCGTAGAAAATAACAATAAATTCAATTCTGAATTGTCCTTTCGTTTATCCATACTGTATGTCCATTAGGAATCATCTTCGGTTTTGATGACATGGAAAAGCGTGACGTTGAAAATGACCTGATGTCCATTGTTCCAGGCGTAAAGCGCCCGTTCTTGAGCGTTGTAGTCAAGCATGGAAATGTGAAAGTACTGGTTGTGGAATGGGATGTCCATGTACTCATACGTCGAGGTCTTTGTGTTGTAGGAATAATACACCTTGGCTCCGGTCAGATGGGAATTGGTGATGTACAGCGTGCCGCAGATCATGAAAGACTCTCCTGCGTTCCTTTTGGAGTATTCCGTGTTCCACGTCTGGAGAACCTCCAGCGTCTGCGGTTCTAACTCAGAAATCACAATGTTTCCTGCATTCTGATTGGTGGCGTATACAGCCCACAAACCCAGCTCGTCCGCCATCAGGTCGATGTCCGAGAAGCCTCCCCAGGTGTAGGGGTAGACGTTGTGGAAGCCGGCGTACTCCAAGGCACGCTGGGCAAGAACCCGTCCGGTCTCGAAGCTGTATTTGACAATGATGTTGCTCTGCTCCTTGTTGTAGTACAGAGAGCCATTATAGACCACATGGTTGGTTCCAGCCCATTTAAAGGGAAGGTAATAGGTTCGCGATTCCTGACCGGAGATGAAGTCCTCAATACTTTTATACTCTCGAACCACCTTGCTGTTGGTGTAAGTGTCCATATACCAAATCTGTGGGAGAAAGACAGAGTGAGATTGAAGTATGTAGATGAGTGGCTCCCTAAATTATTTTACACCTGGTGGAAACCGGTTGTTAGCAATCCTGGGAAGGAAGAAGATTAATCAGGTATATGTCAGAACATTAATCAGCTTGAAGAACATAGCGCCGCCCCCTTCCAGAACTCACCCGGTTATTTCTTGGAGATGCTAGAGGGTCGGTCATCCATGCGCCAAACCGCGTCCCAGATGTCTTTATCGTCACAGGGCCGGTGATTTTCATTAATTTCCCACATGCTATAAAAAAAATCCAAATGAATATTCTTTATTTTTAACATCATCTCTTTTTCAAATGGCTGGTTTCCTAGAAGCAATTTCATTCCTTCTAAAGACTTGCTTTCGGTGCATGTAAAAAAACAACCGCAACTTTTAATGATGTACTAGGTTAGTGCATCCAAACCCCAACGCTAGGATGCAATTGTCAGAGCTATTAATAACATATTAGAACATCTGTTGAATTTGCCTAATCAACTCATTCATATTTTAAGGCTTTTTAGCACTTCATCGTCAGAATCACAGGTGTTATATGAAGATTGTCGAAAACACATTGTTATTTAATTGCCTTGCTTGACGTTCACTAAGAGTATTTGAATATCCGATCTGGACAAGCTGTAGCTGGAGGGTTAAATCTGAGTTTTGATGTTTTGCTTTGGGCAAGATATTTTTAGTTTTAATTGAAACATTACTTTGCAAATTTCTTTTACAGGCTGTACTATAATACACTTTAAGCAAAATTAATTTCAGTAAATATTAATGCATACTGTGCCATAAATCAAGGGGGAGGAACAACTGAATGTTCACATTGACTACTGTTAAAAAATGTAGGGTCAGTAAGATTTTTATTTAAAAAAAGAAAGATTACTTTTATTCAGCAAAGGTGAATTTTAAATATCTTTCCTATTTCAAATAAATACTGTTATTTTAAACTTTCTCAGCAAAGAAACCTGAAAAAATGTGTCATGGTTTCCACAAAAAAAATATTAAGCAGCACTGATAATAATAAGAAATGTTTCTTGAGCAGCAAATCAGCATATTAGAATGATCTCTGAAGAATCATGTGACACTGAAGACTGAAGTAATGATGCTGAAAATTCAGCTTTGCATCACAGAAATAAATTACATTTTAAGACAGTGCAACTACAGTTCAATCCTTGCTTTATTATTATTTTTCTTCACCTCCAAATAGCTGTTGCAAGAACACATCTTTTGTTAACACCCACTAAGAAACTCATTGGGACAGTTGAGCCTGAAACCTAGTTAATCATGTTGGTTAACCCAAAGGCTCAGCCAATCATAGCAGAGGTTAGTTACAGATAGATTTTTTTAAAGATACAGTAGCAAACACAACCCATTTCTTAACCCAACCCAATTCTAATGTAATGTAAAATGATATGAAACAGTGGAATGTGGCCCCTTTAAAAAAATGCTTGAACTGTGAATGTAAAAAGTGCAGTAATTTCTGTCAGTACTTCTACTTACTGAGTTTGCTCATGCAGTTTCGTAGACGGCTATCCAGGCTGAGGACTCTCTGATAGAGCTGCTCATAGTCATAAGCTCCCAGCTCTTCCTGGATGCCCGTCAGCACAGCAGAAAGATTCCTGATTTCCTCTTTGAACTGAGAGATCAGCTTAGCATCTGTTTTGTACTGCTCCAGCACAGGAATCAATGGCTGGAGTTCATCCATACGATCGTTCAGCTCCTGTAGAGAGACACACACACACACACACACACACACAGGCTGTTATGCTTTACACGTTGGTCCCAATAAACAATGTTTAGTCGTGAAACGCATGTAGTTCTATTATAGGCCTGCATATGTTTTGACTTAACACATACAATATTCATGCCTAATGCTGATGTTTGCATTTCCAAGCAGCAGATCTATTGTAACATAATAAAAAAACATACCTTAAAGTTTCTAGCCATTATAGTTTTCCTGTCTTCTTCAATTTGCCGGAACTTGGTCCGTAACCCTTTCATTTGATTTTCCATTTTCATGACATACTGGAAATCGCGCTGCGTGCGCAGATTCAGGACTTCAATGGACTGAGACATGTTCTGCACCTGCATCACAAAAGCACAAGTTAAGAAGTAGGACTAAACTAGGGGTAGCTCTCATATAAAAACAAAACAAAAACAGCACAACTGTTTTCAATATTTTGTAATAATAAGAAATGTTTCTATGAGCAGCAAATCAGCATATTAGAATGCTTTCTGAAGAATCATGTGACACTGAAGACTGGAGTAATGATGCTGAAAATTCAGCTTTGCATCACATGAATAAATTACATGTAAAAAAAATATTATTTAACAAATAAATGCAGCCTAGTTGAGCTTGAGAGACTAAAACATTTTTTTTTAAATCCCCAAACTTTTGAGCAGTATTGTAGATGTAAAATAAACCATGAGAAAAAACTTTTGCATCATGCAGTAAACAAAAAATCCATAGACAATTCATATGTATAATACTTTTTTGTTTGTTTTGCTCCTTTTGACCAGCCACTAGTCACCATGGACATTTGTTTTATAGAAAACAATACATTGTTTGAAGGACATGAGAGTGAGTAGATGAATTTATTATTGTGTGAACTATCCCTTCAACCTCAGCGGGTGAGAAGCACTTTCCAAAGATACATTTCTTTGCATATGTTATGGATAAACTGACTACGATAAAAACAAAAAAAAACAAAAACAGCAGTCACTCCAATCTCATGGTGTTTGTCCCCATCAAACTGTCTGATTAGATGCCTTGACTAGGGCGTGAGAAAAGTGGAAATCCATGAATCATGAATGAGATGTAGGCCTGGGATTTCTTCTCAGGCTATAGGGAAAATGGAGGCGTTAATAAATGTACATATAAATATTAAAGGCAGTCAGGCTCCCGCTGAATTGAGGCATGTATCATTTATCATAAAATCAGGTATTAATGACCTGCATAAAATCAGCCTCTTGTGAATGCAATGGAAGCACCCATGAGTGCTTTTGCTTTTTACTTGTGTGTGTGTGTTTAAAGGTCCTAAGTGGGAATGAGAGTGATAAAAGAGGATAAAAACGATGGGGGAGGGGAATATGTAATGTGTGATTTTCGAGACCGAGAGAAATAAAGAGCAAGAGGACAAGTGTGTGTGTTTGTTTATGTCAGTATTAGTGGTGAGCTGTAGAGTACTGTAGCTCCTGAAATGTGAATCCCCGAGGCAAAACGGTACATTAGTTGTCCACACAATATACAATTGATGTGTGTGTGTGTGTGTGTGCTGATGGAAAGAACAGAAAGCAAGAAGAAATGCAGAGTGAAAAAAACATTGTGACATTACAGGGCTTTGCAGTATTTTGAATATTCACATTATATTCGCAATGCATGTGCTGACAATTGGTATTATTGTATAGGTAATGGGTATTACTATATAAGAAACATTGTGAATATCATGATTTTAATGATTTGAAAATGATTTTAGCCCGTTTATTAGGCCATTACATTTCCGAAAGAGCGTCCGAGTAGGCTAGTTTTGCACCCTTTCATTAGTATGAGAGTATGAGAACATTCAGACAAAGATGTTGTAATAGTATTAAATATCGTCAATATTCAGTTGCAAAAATGAGTTGGCAAGTTTGATTCATTTCCATGAATATATTAAGGGGAAAAAATAAATGTGTGTATATACTGTATATACTACCTTGAAAAAGTTAGGGGTCAGTAAGATTTTTATGCTTTTGAAAGAAGTCTCTTAGTCTTATGCTCACCAAGGCTGCATTTATTTGAAACGGTAATATTGTGAAATATTATTACCATTTAAAATAACATTCTATTTATATACATTTTAAAATGTAATGTATTCCTGTGATGGAGAAGCTGAATTTTCAGCATCATTACTCCAGTCTTTAGTGTCACATAATCTATCAGAAATCATTCTAATATGCTTATTTGGAGCTCAAGAAATATTTCTTATTTATATATATAAAAAATTCTTATTTTGCTGCTGAATTTTTTGTGGAAACATGATTCATGTTTTGTGGATTTTTTTAAGAATAGGAACAGCATTTATCTGAAATAGAAATGTTTTTTTTTAATCATTGTAAAATTATTTACTGCCACTTTTGATCAATTTAATGCTGAATAAAAGTTTTTAAAATCTTACTGACCCCACATTTTTGAATGGTAGAGTATGTACGTATATATATATATATATATATATATATATATATGTATATATATATATGTATATATGTATATGTATATGTATATATGTATATATGTATATATGTATATGTATATATGTATATGTATATGTATATATGTATATGTATATATGTATATGTATATATGTATATGTATATGTGTATATGTATATGTGTATATGTATATGTGTATATGTATATGTGTATATATATATGTATATGTATATATGTATATATGTATATGTATATATGTATATGTATATATGTATATGTATATATGTATATGTATATATGTATATGTGTATATGTATATGTGTATATGTATATGTGTATATGTATATGTATATGTATATATGTATATGTATATATGTATATGTATATATGTATATGTATATATGTATATGTATATATGTATATGTATATATGTATATGTATATATGTGTATATGTATATGTATATATGTATATGTATATATGTATATGTATATATGTATATGTATATATGTATATATGTATATGTATATATGTATATATGTATATGTATATATGTATATGTATATATGTATATGTATATATGTATATGTATATATGTATATGTATATGTATATATGTATATATGTATATGTATATGTATATGTATATATGTATATATGTATATGTATATGTATATATGTATATGTATATATGTATATGTATATATGTATATGTATATGTATATGTATATGTATATATATATATATATATATATATATATATATATATATATATATATATATATATATATGTGTCAAAAAAAAAAAAGAAAGAAGAGAGATAAAATGTGTGTGTATTATACGCGAGACCTTCTCCAGCAGCTGTCGGAGCTGTCTGCTCTTGGCATCCCTGGAGCAGAGGTTTTGTTCCGGTGCGACCACTGTGCAGATACAGCGTCCGTCTGCATCCTGTGCCGAACTATACACCTGCCATCCTTCCTTGGGACCAATTGTCTGTAGACACACACACACGCACACACAAACACTTTAAAAGAATAGTATGGTACTTAATAATAAACAACCTATATCCTAGTAATATGATTGCTAATAAGCAAAGTTAACAGTGACAATTGGATCCTAAACTAAAGTGTTACCATAATAATAATATACTAATACTAATTTAGTATTATTATTTAGGGTACAATGAGGCCAAATGCGCATTTGACTTTATTCTCTTTTAAACCACTAGATGGCACAAAAAAAAAAAACGCTTTTGATGACGCACGTGGAAATTTGGCTGATCCTTGACGCGGTCGCGAAAAATATGTAAAAGCATGGTATTTGAGGTAAAACAGTATATTTATTGAAAATTCATTATTTTATTTATCAAAATAAATAGCACAAACTTGCTGAAGTGATTGTAAAGTAAAGTATTAACTTTAAAAACATATTATTTTAGGGTGACCATATTTTGATTATCAAAAACCAGGACCCTCGGCCCGGCAAACCGATACTCAAATGATACCCGAAGTTTACTCAAAGATGCCTTATTAATTACAATACATTCAAAGTAGGCTATGCCTCCTCTGTATGGATAGAAAATTGTTATATTACAAGACACAAATTCAGATAGGCAGATAGTAACTCAACATGTATTATTATGACAGGTTTCAAAAATAATTAATGAAATAATGAAAGAAATAATGTCTCTTCTGTATTAGAAAAATAAATATATAAATCATAAATAACTAAAAGAAATACCTCCAAATTGAACAAAAATAGTTCTCACAAACTAACAAAATATATTTATATCTTTAGTTTTCTTCCTCTTTATCCTGTTTTTCTTCCTCATCCTCCTTGTTTGACCATCTATATTTTGCTGTAGAGCTGATCTTTCCCAGCAGTTTTTTGAAAACCAGGACATTTTCATCACTTTATAAAAATTCCAGCATATTCCCATGCTGGAAAGCCTTTTACCCCGTGTGTGAGGCAAAAGACCCACCTTGCCACCTCATACATTTATACGATTTTATTTTCACAAAAAAATATGTTGCTCCATCAATGTTGAGTATACACATATACATTTTTCGTAGGGTGTGCCTTTAGCCCCGTTGTACCCTACTGATAATCTTCAAAGCTGTTGTGACCATCTCTGGTAACTTGAGATCCAAATCCATCCGGTTCCTAAATGAATCATTCTGTGAACTGATCGGCTGTTTCAATGAAAAGATCTAAATCAAAAATGGATTTGTTTATGGATTTGACATTGCTACTCATGAAAATGCTAAGGAAAACTAGGCCAGATGTCAAGATTTTCAGTGAATTTCTATCTATTTGTCACACAAATCTATCAGGATGACTTCAAAAGACTATTTCAGAAGAATATTTCACTTGAGTCATATGGACTGCTTTTGAGTCCTTTTTGAAGTTTGAAAGCTTTTAATCCATGGAAGAAAAAAGGCATACAGGTTTAGATTGACATCAGGGTTGATAGTAAATGACAAAATTTTTATTTTGGGGTAAACTGTCCCTTTACTTATTATTGAACACAATTATTTTAATATGCTGTAGATAAAATAAGACTTGCATTTTATCCACTGAGCAAATTCAAAGGAACACCGTTTTAAAATCTCTTTTGTGCAGCCTTGAGATCACCATTAACAACAAAGCAGCAAGATGCTAAACCCCTCTGTTATCATGCAAAGGCCTTGTAAACAGTTAAAGACATGCTTTACCAGTGAAAACAGTCAAGCAGGCGTGCCAATGCAAGTTTCTTAGAAGATGAATGAAATAAATCACTTATTTGGACTGAAAAACCCACACGATAAAACCACTTTTATCTATTGGAAATCTGTCTTTTACTGGACCTGAGAGCCCGTGACATCATAAAGTGGGTGTGTCCCTGTCAGTCACGATAATGCCAGTGTTCTCTCGCTCTAATTCACTTGCGCTGTAACTGATCCAATTCCCCAGCTTTGATGTATAATTTGTACAGTCGAGTCTGAGAGTTGGAATGCGAGACGCGTAACTGTGCACTCAGCGGATACAAGCAGGGCTTAAAAAAATAAACAAAAACAATACAGGGAGAAAGAATTGGGATAGAGAAAAGAACGGATGGAGAAATGATAAGGAGGTTTCGAGGATTCACCTGAGAGGACAAACTGATAAGCTTTCCTGTTGAGGACAGAGGCATCCCATGTCATACATGCACGCGCACACACTGAATTTACTGACGCCCTCCTTGACTGCCTCTGCCTCTTTTTTTTTTCTACCTCTCTGTCACACATTCTTATTTTCCCCCACTCTTCTCCTCTCTATATATTTTGAATTGCGAGTGTGACATTGCTTTTATAAAACAGTAACTTACACTAAGTAACACACAGTAGTTTTTGTTTATTTAATGATCATCTTTCATTTTGAACAAATCAAATGAATTAATTCAATGA
The DNA here is from genome assembly GCA_030578255.1 of Tiaroga cobitis. NCBI lineage: Eukaryota > Metazoa > Chordata > Actinopteri > Cypriniformes > Leuciscidae > Tiaroga > Tiaroga cobitis. The sequence goes on along the minus strand of CM060614.1, from coordinate 7,856,785 downwards.
TTAAATTGTCATTCCTGAATGAATGTGTGCTTTTATCGAATCGGCTGAATGAATAATGACTAGCTCATGTCCACTTGTTTTGATCCTGAATGAATCTGTGTTTTGTATGAATCGGTTCAGTGAATTGATTGACCGCTCAAAAAGACCCTTCTGAAACCTAAAATGACAAATGGGACACCCTACGGTCTCATGGACTTGTCAACGGACACGCGCGCGGCACGAGACCGAAAGTGCATATGAAAGTGTGCAATTCAGGACAGGGCATGGCACTAGTTTTTCTAAATGAATTGGTGAAATGGTTAGGTGTATAATTCAATGACTCACTCATAAAGGCAGTCATGTTTCTTTCCTGAATGAATCCTTTGTTTTTGAACGAGTTGGTTCAGTTAATGATTACTCGCTCATAAAGATGTTCACTAGTTTCGTTCCTGAATGAATTGGTGTTTTTGAACGAATCAGTTACGTGTATGTTTTATTAACAATGTTCGGGAGGAGCACGTTCAAATAATCAGCTCAATCAGCACAAGAGGAGACCTATATGTGTGTATATATATACATATATATAGAGTCCATGAGACCGATTGGAAAGCAGTTGGTTCCGTATGCTTTCGAATCGCTCTCGCGGTTCTTTAATGCAGTCACTGGTACAAAGAGTGACTAAAAATCCCCACACCAATGCAAAGACTGACAACCTGTCTAGACCAGTAGTGAAATTGCTATTTTGCGTTGCAATATTTTCTGCAATAGAGTAATTTACAATAAATGCAGTGTAAGGTAGTTATGCCGAACCTTACATTACAACATCAGCAGCATCTCAACAAAGCACAAAATGATTGATTCTTTTACAATCAATCACCCAGAGTACAACATTCAAGTCCACTTCCATTTATGTTTGTTGATGAAAACGAATTGCACCCACCATCAATCCAGACAGAGAAATACCAAATATATCACTATCACTATAACTGGACAGAGCGTGGAGGAACATACATTGACCACACAGGTACTGATGATCATGTCTTTTAAATGGACTCACATTTCTGTCCTGATGGTGGAAATCATCATATTTTTATGTCCATGTCTGAGATTTGTACTGTGATATTAAATACACAGCAGAGAAAACAGCCCTCCTATCTTCAGTTCTCACTATGTTTGGCGCTGTCATGCTTTCAATCAAGTGCTGATTTAAACAACACCTGCTTGAAAATGAAAAGACTGCTCAGAGAAGTTGGGATCACTTTTTTCTTTCTCTTTCTTTCGTTTGCTTTCACTCTTGCTTTCTTGTGCGCCTCTGACCTCTAGAGTATATCTCAATATCTGAGTACACTTCTGAAAGAGAACGAGGCATAGAAAGATAAAAGGAATGCTTTCATTCATTATCAGTCACCTTCTCAGCAATAAATCTGTAGAGTAATAAGTGAGGGTGTGGCAGTGTTCGTGCACAGCAGATTTATTATTATATTGTACAAGTGTGGTTTATTACATTCATCATATGCACGCGTACTGTGGTTGTCAAACATGCAGTGACATTCATTCATTATTTGTTGTTTGTAATGTTCAGATTAGAAAATTAGATAGTTAGCAAACATATCTCCTGAGATTTCATAAAGTCAGATAGGCTCTGCGTCTTTTATGAATGTCACATAAAGGTTCCAAAATGGTGTTTCTTCATGGAACCATCAATCTCAATGAATAACCTTTATTCTTAAGAGTGTATTCTGGGCCAGATGACAAAAAACGAATGTCTTGATATGAACAACACAACATTATAAGAAACATAATGTGAATAGATCAATACATTACAGAATCGGCTTTTCCATTCAAAGTCATTCAAAAACTTACCATAAAACCGAACACTGAATGCTAAAGGTCTGTGAAGGTCTGTATTATTATGAAATCCCTCCACTGACATTAGAAAGCTGTATCCCGTAGGTGTGTAATGCAATTTGTCACCATAAAAAACGCATTTCAGCACGTCAAATTAATCATCATGAATCACTCATCCCACAAGCAACAACAATGTAATTAGAAGCCCATTACACTAATGTCCATTCATTTTCATAGACAAACAGCGGGGGGTTTTGTGTGTATATGTACTTTTGGACCTTTGACATTTTGTAGACTTCTACGGAGCCCCTAAAGGGACGTGGTGGTGGAAAAAAATTAGGATGGGAGAATATTTTTTTTTTTCAAATCTTTTGCGTTCCCTCGCAAAACCTTTGCGTTCCCCCGAGAAACTTTGTGTTCCCTCGCAAAGATATTTGCGTTCCCACGCAAAACCTGTTGGGAGCTCGGACAGACACTTCCTGTTTAATGTCCCGCTGGCGTTTCAGAGCTCCGTACCTTAATGAAGCGTTTCATAGTGCTTGAACTTGGACTCAAATATAAAGAAATGCGGTCAGTGCTTAACTCAAGGAGTTCAGTGAAGTTGGCAATATAGCCTATAGGCTACACATCGGCTATTTGAACTTCCCGGATCAATATTCTTGAGCTAAACGTTGTTAAAACACACAGTACACCTATTTACAATCACAGTAACCTAGACAACGAGCTACAACCCATTTCTCCACAAAACGAGCTTTAATATAAATTTGTCTTTAACCGGCCGATTGAGAGACAAGTCCGAAGAAGGGACCGTCTGCAAAGTGCAAATCCCAAAACCCTTCTGTACATTTTTTATATTATTTAACATACTTCAATAGCTTCACTGTGATACACTGTAGGCTACTGTCACCAAATTCAGTACCAATAATACCATTTTTAGAAAAAAATATTCAGTAACTCCATTATACAGTGTAGGCCTAATGCCATCAAATTCAGTAAGCATATAATGCAAAAGCTATGGTTGTAACTAGCTGCGTACAGTACCAATATAATTTGTGTAAAGAATGGGCCTACTTATTTTTTATGTGCAATTACTTCCCAAACTAAGTGTTGTATAACCAACATTAGAGCAGTGATGTGTGAACTAAATTTGGTGTGTTACAGTGAAGTTATTAAATATATATTTTTTTCATAATATAAAATGTGCAAAAGCAGTGCAGTATGACCAGTGGGTTTACCATTGATGTGTAAACTGAATTGGGTGGTTTGTAACATTGAAGTTAATGACTATTTTTATATTTTTGACTATGAGTTGATGCTGTAGTCGTTTTTTGGGTTATATTGCACTTTGGAGATGGTCCCTTCGGAGACAGCTCATAGAGATCCATTTAGCCTATATTATAAAGGTCGTTTTGAGGAGAATTGGCTTGTAGCTCGTTGTCTACTGTGATTGTAAATATGTGTCGTTTGTGTTTTAACAACGTTTAGCTCAAGAATATTGATCCGGGAAGTTCGAATAGCCTATGTGTATTGCCAACTTCACTGAACTCCTTGAGTTAAGCACTTGACCCGCATTTCTTTAAATTTGAGTCCAAGTTCAAACACTACGAAACGCTTCATTAACGTACGGAGCTCTGAAACACTGCCAGCGGGACATTAAACAGGAAGTGTCTGTCCGAGCTACCAACAGGTTTTGCGTGGGAACGCAAATATCTTTGCGAGGGAACGCAAAACTTTTGCGTGGGAACGCAAATAACTTTGCGAGGGAACGCAAAAATGTTGCGTGGGAACGCAAATATCTTTGCAAGGGAACGCAAAAGTTTTGCGAGGGAACGCAAAGTTTCTCAGGGGAACGCAAAAGTTTTGCGAGGGAACGCAAAAGATTTGAAAAAAAAAATTCTCCCATCCTAAAAATTTTTCCACCACCACGTCCCTTTAGGGGCTCCGTAGACTTCATATGGTGAGGTCAACATGCCAGCATAGAAGTACTAGCTATGCTATCCAATGGTTAAACAAATTGTTCAGACAAAAAGCAATTGTCTGTCTAGTTCATGCAGACATACTGAATGTCTGTATGTGAATAGTTCTCTTCAGCACCACGGCGGTGTGGACAGCTCCTGTCCTGCTATGACTAAACATCTGAAGCACCACACTCATTTTAGCACTTGTTACATCTCATTATGGTGATTTTTTTTTTCAGCAGTGGTGTCTTTACATGCAAATGTCCTGCAGTTTTCTTTGACAACACTGCATTAAAAGAGATAGCAGCTTGTTTAAAACAAATCTGTAGATTTCATGACAATGCTATATGCAGAGCAGACTGTTTATATATTTTGTTAATGCCAAAATTCAAAATAGAAGAGACTGAGCAAATCCAGCATAACGCAAAAAGCAGTTTAAATCGGCATACATTTCCTTGTGGTTCATTCCAATTCGTCCCATTCCCAGTGTGCACTGGGGCGTAAGTAATTATGGTTGCGTTGTCTGACCATTTGGCAGTTTTGATTTTGTTGTCACTAGTTGGTTTCTGCTGTCGCATTTTAGGTATTCCATGCATGTTTGTTTTTTGTCACATGTTTATGTGATGAGTATTCATGTGTTGTCATTAGACAAGCACTTTGCTTTCCAACAAAGGGAACAATTTGCTTAACATCTGATACAGCATCATCAGAAATATTTGTACTTAATTCATCTAATTACAGATTATTTCATAATATTCATTAACATTGAAGTTCTGTGTTTGGGAAAAAGTAACTTCAATTGAATTTGTTATATTTTATGTTGTGCAGTTGCTCATTTTCAATTATTCACCTTTGTTGAGCTCATTTGATTAATCATTTTAAACATTGTATGTAATTAATACTATTGTTTGTAATCTGCTGTCATAATTGTATATACTGTATCATTTTTACAGGGGCAGGTTATTTAGCTTACAGTGTTGGGCAGTGGACCAGAATTGATTAATCCACCATTATATTCACTGGCTGGTAAAATCATATCATAAGCATATGCACCATATGAGTCCACACTGACAATGAAAAAAAAAACATCTACAAAATTCATATTTCCAATGCTTATAAATATTTGCTGCATGTCCCTTTATCTGTTTGTAACTCAATAATGCATTCTCGGAAAATATCTGGAAAGACAAATGGCTCTCCATGCTTGAATAAACCAAAGTTTAATATCTGTGGACTAGTTTTATTTTTCTCCATCACGTACATATTATATGATGCATAATCCTGAGAACTTCAGTGTTAGAGGACCCTATATGAAATTATATTAAATAATTATATAAAAAAATATAACTTTGAGATTTCAGCAGCCAACTTAATTTAAAATATCAATATTTATTTCCTACTATACGGCATATGCAATCTGTTTCAAATAGACCCACATATAGAGAGAGATAAATCAAGTGCATTGCATTATCTTGAAATCTTTTAGCTTGCAACTCATTACATCAACTTACCATGGATGGATACAGTCCGAAGACAATGAGGAAAAGCAGGGGTTTTAATGCACCGAACAGAAGGATCATGCTGTCACGTCTCTATCGCACTTTTCTGGCGTTAATATCACGTCCTCGGTGTGGCAGATGATGCCAGAACAGAACAGGGCGGATTGATACACATTCATTACCGTGCAGCTCCACCGCGCGAGTTCCCGCGTGCAGCCAATACTGAGCGCGCGCTGCCCAAAGTTACGACCGCACGCGCATGAGGATTCAGCAGACAGCGCGTGAGAGCATCCAACACTACCAAGGCGAGCTTAACAGCGGATGTGACATCATTTGATTATTCCAAACGTTAACTTGTTGAGCAACGGTGGCGAGTGAATGCAGCCACTGTACCGTTCCAATGCATGCAACTGTGAGCTGAAATGGTCAGGCTGTCAGTGGTCGCATGTGGTGATTGGAGCAAATGTACACGGCAAAAGTTCCACCTCCAATGAATATAGGCTACAAATATTAAAATACCGTTGTTAGGTTTAGAAAAAGAAATGTTTAAAAAAATGAATACAATAATGTAAACGTCATTCAATTTTAAAGAGGAAATGTTAAGTGCAGTATTTTTACATTTGTAATTTAATGTAAAAAAAAAAAAGAAAAAAAGAGAAAAGCTACTAAACTGTAACTTACCTTAACCATAGGCGGCTACTGTAAAAATTATACAAGATTTGATGGGATAACATGTCATTTTACTGTACTGTTAATAGTTTAGGAATGAAATGCCTGAAATAATTTACAGTCAAAACATTTAATTCATGAATACATGTACTTTTAGTGTAAAATATTTTTAAAGTTGTTGGACTTTTACAGTAAAAGGATGTTCACAGATGTCCCTGCTTTAAGCATTACATTTGATTATTATTTAAATAATTATGTTTTTTAAGTTATGAACATTGTTGTTTTATGCACTGTATATGATCAGTTAGTCATGGCGACATATTTTTCCATTATTTTAACTCATCAAAAAAAAAAAAGAATATATATATATATTAAATAATAGGAGATTCAACTCTAGTGGCAACTCTAAGTCAGTTTAATATCATTTAAATGAACTGGGGGAAAACTTTGAAATGGCTTCTACAGCCAATTTGATCGTACTTCAACTTAAGGCAGAAACAGAACCTATGTTTTTAAGTGGAAGTAGGTGGACATTTTTACAGCGTGTTGCATTTCATGTTATTTTAGCTTTTTTTAATGAGATTGAATGCTAGAAATCTACACTTTTATTTGTCATGGCTCATGGAAAGGTTCATTTAGATGAACTTTAATTCATCATGTGGCCTTCTATATTAACACCCGCCTTATTAGGGTGATTGTTATAAGCAGATTTTAGTTCAAGTACGTTGGTATATAAAATAATAATGTTAATGAAATAGATGTAAAATATACAGTTTCAGTGTTTTATGGGAATGTTCCATAGATATAATGAATTTTATACTGTACAAATAGTATATTCTGTCCTCTAGATTTATACCCAAAACACAACCCTCACAGAAAACCTTCTGCATTTTTACATTTTCAAAAAAACATAATTTAGTATGATCTATAAGATGTTTTTCTCATGGGGATCAAAAAAATGTCCATTGTGGGGACATTTTGTACCAACAATGTAGGGTTTACCAGGATTACACACACACACACACACACACACACACACACACACACACACACACACACACACGTATAAACATAATATAATATACAGCATCCTGAAGTTTTAATGATGTATGCAAAATAGATACTGAACACCTTCCCAAACCACCCACATCTGTTGAACTGATATCCATGAGGGAAGTCTACATGAGATTCATTGAGGCAAAGGTGGTTCCTCAACACACCTACTGCCAAGATATTTTTTTCAGTATGACACGAGTATTCTTTAAAGACCTGGTCATACAGATAACTACTTCCTTTCTTTTTTAGATGAATATAGTTTTTAACCAACTTCATTTCACTCACTTTTTTGTGCACATTTTAGGCTCATCTGTTAATTATACAACCAACAGCATAATTAGGCCATACTCTGGTCTCATGTAGAGCATGTAAAAGCTTTCCATGAGTGTAAGACAGCAGCCCCAATTCAAGCTAAAACCGTATATACCCGAATATAAGACGAGGTTTTTGTCCTAAAAATAGGCTGAAAAATGGGGGGTCGTCTTATATTCAGGGTCATCTTATATTCGAGTGGAGGAATCGATTTTCTCCCGCGCCGTCGACTGACAAGAGCGCCGATGATCTCGATGCGGCGCGGACGCGCTTGGAAAAAAGAGCCGAGGGAGAGAGAGGCTGTGTTCGAAATCTCCCATTACTCACTATATAGTGGACTATATAGTGAGCTCGCCATTTTGTAGTGCTGTCCGAATGTATAGTGATGATTATTATACCCTATATAGTCCACTCAATGTATCCCAGAATGCATTTTGAAAAGTAGTGTACAACCGATGGTCACTAACCCAAGCCCTACATACCATCATGCATTGCGCTGATCGTAAAAAAGGCGGATGGACGTCAAGGAGAGCAGCGCGACAATACGAATTTGTCATACAAATGTAAGTTATGTTCGTTTTCTGTCTAGAAATCCTGTTTCTTTTGCTAATCCGCGAAATCTTCTGAATCACGAGAACAAACAAACAAAAAAGATAAATATTGAGTGGCATCTCCACAGAGTCTAAAAGCTGTTTTATTAAGAGTATTATGAGCAAGATATTTGATAACGTAGATCTGTTTTTTTTCTAATGTCGACAGGCAAGTGAAAACGGTGTGGCGCGAAAATGAAAATATATGAAATATGTGTATTAATTTTATTTATAAGTTATAATCATGTGTGGAGTTACGCATTATAACAGAAACGGCCAGAAATTACATTTAATTTGACAATTTTGGAGAAATAAGCTCAATATGATGTAATGTATTTATAAAAAAAAAATCTATTTAGCCCAGAGCTGGCGGCACCAGCTGACAGATGATGGCGCATTTAAATAGTGCGACAGTAATGCCGTAATCAACGGCGCCGAGAGACGATCGAGTAGTGTCCGAAAGTGGTGTTTCTATTATGCTGGTAGCTCACTATATAGTGCTCTACTCCCTACCCCCTACATAGGGGTTAGGGAGTAGTGGTTTGAGTGGAGATTTCGGACACAGCCAGAGAGAGAGCGTTCTTAAAATTATTTTAAGAGGGGGGAGGGGGTAGGGGGTAGGGGGTAGGGGGAGGGGAGGGGGTAGGGGGTAGGGGGTAGGGGGAGGGGGAGGGGGGGGGGGGTCGTCTTATATTCAGCGTCGTGTTATATTCGGGTATATACTAATAAATACTAAAGCAGTTAGGGAACGAGAGCTTATATGAAATGTTGATTTGCTTTCAGGCTCATATCCTGAGCGGTATTATCTTATGAAAAGTTATTGTTTCTCTAGTTAATGAAATAATAAAAATCAAAGTTATGAAAGTTTTCAGCCGTACATGGTAATGGTTGTCAGATGATTTTGTTCACACACAGCAAATCCTCATCGCGGGCAAATTATGCTCGGCAAACAATTTGAGTTCATCTCTGGCAGAGCGTCTTGTTTGAGGATGGTAAATTGGAGAAATTCTCATCCGGCGTTTATTTGCACATACAGCCTTCTGTGAGAAAACAAAGTCAAGTGTTTGAAAATTAGCTTTTTTGAATCTTTCTCTGCATGTTTATGTAAAACTTATTGTAATTTGCCCTTTCATATTTCGATTGCATTATTCATGAGTCTATCAGAGGACTCTTTACTTTTGCTAATGATCAGGAGATGGTATTGTATTGTTACTTTCAAATTCACCTCCTTACTTTTGTACACTCTCATACTAATAAGGCTAGGATGTCGGCTCTCCTGGTCTGTATTTCACTTGGAAATGTGTGTTTGTGGTGTTTTTTGAGAGTAGGTTTGCATGTGTTGTAGTCAAGTGTTAATGAGCCATCGAGCACCTGAGCTTCCCACACCACCTCACCATCGCATTAATCTCACTTGCCCTCCTCGATCTTCTCTTGCTCACCCATTCTCCTTTCCATGTGACTTGGCATGGCATCTTCCTTTCTCTTTCTTATTTATTATTGCTTTACTCAAGAGTTCAGTTGTTCAGCAACACCTGGGGCCTGTACCATGATGGTAGTTGAACAAACTCCGCAACTTTAGCTAACTAAACTGAAACATAGCTGGCTAGCCACCTAAACCGGCTTCATTGTAGGCCCCTGCTGATGGCTTTCATTGCCCCCGATATTTGTGAGTTTTTTAGCATTTTGTTTTACTAAAAAGCTTAAAGGTATTGTCTTGTCTGGTTGTTCATTACAATGATCCGTATACAATTATATTCTGTCTAGTCTGCACCTGTTCTCGTTAGTTTACCTTTCTCCACCTGTGTCTAGTTAGTTTCCGCATTTCCTCCTGTGTATTTATACTCTCTGTTCTGTTCAGTCCCTTGTCGGTTCTCGTTTATGTTGAACGTGGTTGTGTCTGTCCTTGCACAGATTGAGTTAGTTTCACATTGAGTTAGTTTCAATAAAAGAGTTAGTTTCAATAAAAAACTGTAGTTACCTTCATCTTCGTCTCGTGCCTTTAACGACCACAACAGCGTTACAGTATTGTTTTCCTGGGTCAGAATTAATCTTGTGCGTCATTCATTAAAGAAGTCCTATTATGCTTCTTTTTTACACTATCTTTAGTGTGTAGGCTTTCTTTTTGTTCATGCAAATGGTTTGCAAAGTTACAAAGCACAAATACACTCCAAAGAGAGTTATTCCTATATCAATGTGAACTTTTTCTGAACTCCCTCAAAAGCCTCAATTGTAGTCTTGAATTTTCATCCAGGAAACATACGTCACACTCACAATATTCCTCATTTAAATAATTCTCCAATTAAACAGTTGCCCAAGGCAGCACTAAAAAGAGGCGATGCCTGGTTGAGTTTCGGCTGTGTTTAACTCCACTTTTAGACATACTCTCACAAACTTCCCTAAGCACTTCCCCTCAGAGGAATCCTCACCACCATTTTGAAGTGCGTTCAACTTCGCCAAGTGGGTGCGGGAAGTTTATTTGGACAGACCCTCTACTCTTCGATTTTGACAGAGGGAGCGAGTCTGCTCAATATGTACTCTTCAGGCAGATCCATAGACCACAATGCAACACGATTGTGACGTCACAGCAGATCGCGCTTAATTTACCCCCACATGACTCTAGTGTATGAAATTGGAGTTATTTTCACATTTAAACGCATAATACTTTGTTGCTTCCTTAAGCTGATAGTGTTTTCAATAGTTCCCTTTCAAGGGAACTTCGAGCTGCGTCGAACGCTGCGGGAACGCCTCTGCGTTGTGCGTCATGAAGCACGTATGGAATCAGCCCAATGGAGAGATGAAACGTCATAGGCGGGTGACGTCATCGACCAGGAAACTATAAAGCACCCCAAAAACATAAGCGCAGTAGCTTCTGTGCCTTCAGTCGCGCTACATGTGAATCTGTCCCTGTCTGATATTGTTTGTCTTACATACTGTGCACCACACAAACAATTTATATTGAGAGAATGGCGGATAAGCAACAGTTTAAGAAGTGTGTTCCTCCCTGCTCGCGTTATTTAACGGGCGGGGATACACACGTTCTTTGCGTTGTTTGTCTGGGAGTGCAGCATGCCCAGTCAGCTCTCGAGGGAGCTGACTGTGAGCATTGCGAGTGTCTGCCGTTAAAGACGCTCCGCTCCCGCCGGGCGCTCTTTGACGAGAGTGGTTCGGTGCGCGCTCCCCGCGGTTCGGGTCCCGCTTCTGCCGAGGCAGAGCGGCGGCGCTTATCGTGGGGATCGCAGATGGATCTCTCAGCGGGGGTTGAGACGGGCGCTGCCTTATCTCTCCCTTCACCTGTGAGATCCAGTGCCTCATTCCTGGGTTCGGAAGCACGCGCTGCGGTTTCTTCCGCTCGGGATGAGGCACCCGTACTACAGCTATCCAGTTCTGAGGAGCTGGATGTTGTTAGTGTGGAGGGAGAGATTGAGGATTCGCCACCTCACTCTCCCGAAAGTGATGAGCTTATGGAGGTTTTAACACGAGCTGTTGAAAAACTCAGTATTGAATGGCCAGTGATTAGACAGGAGTCTGTGTCGAAATCGAAACTTGATGAAAGATTTTTGCTCTCACGTGTTCAGCCTCCACGCCGGTGTCTGCCGTTCTTTCACGATCTCCACACTGAGGTGTCGAGATCGTGGAAGAAACCGGTTTCATATAGAATATTTAGTCCCCAGACATCTACATATTCAAATATAATGGGGGCTAGATCATATGGTTATGGCGCTTTGCCTCGCGTGGAAGAGACGCTCGCGAGCTATCTCTCCCCCGAGGCGGCGTCATCTTTTAAGACACCGGTATTACCCACCAAGCCCCTCAGAAATACATCTGCTTTGGTGGGTAAAGCGTATTCGGCTGCAGGTCAAGCTGCGTCATGTCTGCATACAATGTCAATCTTGCAGGCATACCAGGCTGACCTGCTGAGGGACGTGAGTGAGAGTGAGGCAGTCAGTACTGACGTAGTTCGAGAACTGCGTCAGGCTGCTGATTTATCCCTGCGCGCCACCAGAGAATCGGCCAAGCTAGTGGGTCGATCTATGGCAGCTCTGGTGGCCGCAGAAAGACATCTCTGGTTAAATCAGACAAATATGAAAGAGAAAGAAAAAGCTTTTCTTTTAGATGCTCCTCTCTCTCCATCGGGGTTATTTGGCGAAGCTGTTAATTCTGTTATAGACAAATTCCAGGAAAAGAAAAAACAAGCTGCAGCTTTCAAAAAATTTCTCCCGTTAAAAATTCACGTCCCTGGGGCTGCTGGGCGGGAGCAGCCCCGGCCGTCTACAAGCTCATCCCATAGGGCGCAGCAGAAGCAGAGTGTCGCGTCTCGTGTTCCCCCTGCTGGACAGTGGGCTCAGGCGCGGCACTCTCAGCCGAAGTCTTCTAGCAATAGACCTGATCTGAGGACAGTGATATTGTCTAAGAAGGCTTCGGCTAAGAAGAAGTCCTGACGCCGAGGCGTTCAGGATGCTGAGGGTGGTCCCCACCGAGGCGGAAAGGAGTTCACCTCTCTTTACGGTGCCCATTCTTCCTCGGTGCCCTCAGGGGGCCGTTCTGCCAACCCCGCCTTCATGCCGGGGCGTAGGCGGGTCCCAGCGAGCGTTTTCCCGAGGGACGCTCGCTCCCTCTGAGGAGGGTCTCACAGCAGTCAAACCAGTCTTTCCCTGCCGGTGCGCCGTTACAGGGCGCTGTGTTTGCTGCTCAAGTTACACCAGAGGCCAGTCTCGAGAGACTGGTACCCTTAGTAGATTTTCTGGCAGAGTGGAAAAGCCTTCCAAGAATATCTCATTGGGTCCTGCAGACAGTAGAAAAAGGATATGCTATCCAGTTCAGGTGTCGTCCACCAAAATTCAGAGGGGTTCTGCACACAGTGGTGGGCCCCGAGCAGGCTCTGGTAATGGAACAAGAGGTGAAAACGCTCCTCCAAAAGGAGGCTATAGAACGGGTTCCTCCTCCCAGTTTGGAGTCAGGTTATTACAGCCGATATTTCATCGTTCCAAAGAAGGATGGGGGGTTGCGTCCAATTTTAGACCTGCGCCTATTGAATCGCTCGGTAGGGAAGCTAAAATTCAAGATGCTCACTATCAAGCAGATCGTGTCTCAAATCAGATCCGAGGACTGGTTTGTCACAATAGATCTAAAGGACGCATACTTCCACATTTCCATCCTTCCACAACACAGGAAGTTCCTGAGGTTCGCCTTCGGGGGCGAGGCGTACCAGTACAGGGTTCTTCCGTTTGGCCTAGCTTTATCACCCCGCACTTTCACGAAATGCATGGATGGAGCACTAGTGCCTCTGAGGCTTCAGGGCATTCGTATTCTCAATTACATCGACGATTGGTTGATTTTAGCTCAGACGGAGCAGATGGCGGTTCGGCATCGAGATGTCGTCCTCGCTCATATCAGAAAGTTGGGGTTGAGGCTGAACGCAAAGAAAAGTGTACTATCTCCTTCTCAGAAGACCACTTTTCTGGGTGTCGTTTGGGATTCGGTCTCGATGCGGGCGCGGCTCTCTCCGACCCGCATCGCTTCGATTCTCTCAGCTGTGAAACAAGTAAAGCTATGCCAGCTACTCACTGTGAAGCAGTTTCAGAGACTGTTGGGTCTGATGGCAGCAGCGTCCAACGTTATACCTTGCGGCCTGTTGTACATGAGACCGTTACAGTGGTGGCTCAGGACCAAGGGATTCTCCCCGAGGGGAAATCTGCTCCGCACGTTCAAAGTCACGCGGCGCTGCCTTCGTGCTCTGGTCATGTGGAGAGAAACTTGGTTCCTATCCAAAGGTCCTGTGCTGGGGGCTCTTTGTCGTCGCATAACGCTAACGACGGATGCTTCCCTCACAGGGTGGGGGGCGGTCATGAGTGGCCGCCCAGCCCAAGGTCTGTGACAGGACCATCATCTATCGTGGCATATAAATTGTCTAGAGATGTTGGCTGTGTTTCAGGCTCTGAAACACTTCTTAACAGACCTGAGGGGCCATCATGTGTTAGTTCAATCAGACAACACGTCGGTGGTCTCTTATATAAATCATCAGGGGGGCCTGCGGTCTCGCCGGCTTTACAAGTTGGCCCGTCAGATCCTCCTGTGGTCCCAGGGGAAGCTACTATCACTGAGAGCAATGTATCTTCCCGGGTATTTAAATGTGGTAGCGGACTCCCTGTCGAGGCAGGGGCCGAGGCCAGGGGAATGGAGACTCCACCCCGAGGTGGTGGAGCTCCTTTGGTTGAGTTTCGGTCGCGCCGAGGTGGACCTATTCGCTTCCAGGGAGACCGCGCATTGTCATCTGTGGTTCTTCACCAGTCATCCAGCCCCCCTGGGGTTGGACGCTATGGTGCAGCCGTGGCCGAGGTCACGCCTGTACGCCTTTCCCCCGATTGCTCTGCTACCAGGAGTTCTGGAGAGGGTTCGCCGGGACGGGGTCAGCCTACTATTAGTAGCCCCGTTTTGGCCGGCCCGAGTATGGTTTGCGGACCTGATTTCTCTCCTGGACGGCTCTCCCTTGGAGCTCCCGGTCAGGAGGGATCTACTCTCTCAGGCGGGCGGCACGATATGTCACCCCCGCCCAGAATTGTGGAAACTGTGGGCTTGGCCTCTGAGGGGGCCCAGCTCATAGAGTCTGGTCTCTCAACCGAGGTTGTTGAGACCATTCTTCACTCCAGAGCTCCATCCACGAGGAAGCTTTATGCCTTGAAGTGGAAACTTTTCACTTCTTGGTGTGGAGAACACCTGCAGGACCCAGTTAACTGCCCAGTGGGTGCAGTGCTGGAGTTCCTGCAGGAGCGCTTCTCCACAGGGTTATCCCCCTCCACACTAAAGGTGTATGTGGCGGCACTAGCTGCTTACCACGTCCCTTTCAGTGGAGTTTCTCTTGGGAGACACCCGCTTGTAACTCGTTTCCTCCGTGGCACTTTGAGGCTGAGGCCAGCAGTTCGTACGAGGGTGCCGACCTGGGATCTGGCCATTGTATTGGAAGGTCTTTCCCTAGCTCCTTTTGAACCTATCGAAGAAGTTCCTGAGAAGTTTCTCACTTTTAAAACTATCTTTTTACTTGCTATCTCCTCATTAAAAAGAATCGGAGATTTGCAGGCTCTGTCGGTGTCACCCTCGTGCCTGGAATTTTCGCCTGGCATGGTTAAGGCTTTTCTGCATCCTAGACCAGGTTACGTTCCCAAGGTCCCTACTAATGTTGTTAGACCTACGGTTCTGCAGGCTTTCTGTCCTCCTCCATTTATGTCATCGGACCAGGAGAAACTTAATTTACTCTGCCCTGTTAGGGCGTTAGACGCTTATGTCCACAGAGCTGCCCTGTGGAGGAAAGCAGAACAACTATTTGTATGTTTCGGGCCATCCAGGAAAGGGTGCCCTGCGTCTAAACAGAGAATGAGCAAGTGGGTGGTCGAGGCTATCTCACTTGCTTATGAGTCGGCTGGTCAGCCTTCACCTTTGGCTGTTCGAGCCCACTCTACTAGGAGTATGGCTGCTTCCAAAGCTCTATTGTCGGGGGTTTCCCTGAGTGATGTTTGTGATGCGGCTGGATGGTCTTCACCGCATACTTTTATTAAGTTCTATGACCTAGACTTAAGTTCTACCCCTGGGGCACAAGTGCTCTCGTCCTCTGTGCGCTAGTTCTCACATGGCGGTCATTTGGTCCTATGGCGACATGGGTATTCGCGTTCCCGCAGCGTTCGACGCAGCTCGAAGTTCCCTTGAAAGGGAACGTCTCGGTTACGTATGTAACCCTAGTTCCCTGATAGGGAACGAGACGCTGCGTCGTTCCGCCATACTCCCGGCACTCCCGTTAGCGCTTCCTTCAGGCCTATCAGAAGCTACTGCGCTTATGTTTTTGGGGTGCTTTATAGTTTCCTGGTCGATGACGTCACCCGCCTATGACGTTTCATCTCTCCATTGGGCTGATTCCATACGTGCTTCATGACGCACAACGCAGAGGCGTTCCCGCAGCGTCTCGTTCCCTATCAGGGAACTAGGGTTACGTACGTAACCGAGACGTTTATTGTATTATTATAATTGTCGTTTGTGTAGTTTTTTTTATATTTTCTTCAACAGCCCAAACATGCACACAGACCTTGTAAAGAAAAGTACATTTAGGACCAGTAAAGGAACTTGTACAATGTAAGCAATGACGTACAACTGAGTGAACGAGACGGATGGAAGTTAGCGAGGGAAGGGCATTAGTGTTCAAAGCTGAAACTAGCTGTTATGCAAAGGGGGGAGGGATTTACAAAAAAAGCTCGAAGTGGTCGACCAATCACAACACACTGGTCAAGCCGACCAATCAGAGTGCATTGTGCTTTTCGGGAGGAGGGGCTTCATAGAGAGAAGGACTAAACAAAGCAATACTGACAGACTGGGAAGAGAGGTGCTGCAACAATGCAAAATATGTGAATAATAATGTGTGTTTTTTTTTACATTCAAGCATGAAAGCCTCTTCTAGTAGGCCTCAAAAACAAGACTTTGTAAAAGGGCATAATATGGCCTCTTTGATGTGCAGTATGTACTTAATTACGCCACTCACAATCAAATTCTTCCCTTACATGTAAATGTTAAGTTTTATATGACTTTGATGTTTAATTACTACAGGTTCCTATAAGAGGATTCTAATGTGCAGCACAAAAAGGAACATAATTTTTTCCTGGCTGAGTCATTCTCCAGTAATGGACCACAATTTAGCAGTACAGTGACTGCTGGGAAAATAACAAAAACTGCTTCACATGCATCCTCTTGAGATTCATAATTCCATTGCACATGAATAATTGTTGTATATTATATATTAATCTGTAGTGGAAACTGTCTGGAAACATATGCTATACTGTATGCTGCACTAGTGGCTTTTGGAAACTGATAAACTAAAGTTTATTAAACCACAGAAGCCCAAGTGGCACTGGACTAATTACCGCAGCGAGTTGCAGGAGGAACCCAATGCAGCAAAAACAATTTGTCCCTTGCGTGAGCCGTTCTCTAGTAACAGAGCACAGGTTAGCAGTTTGTCCAGATATAAATGATTGCCTGAAATAGCCAATTTGGATCAGGGCTTCCAAAAATTATTATGGATTTTAAATGCAAGTTTGGTTGTAGTTGATCTTGGTATTGATTTTTTTTTTAATTCAGTTATGCAGGTTTAATTTAGGTTTATCACTGTTTAATATCTGAAAAAGATGACTTAAATTGAGAGAAATGACACTGGAGGAGTGAGGCTGTGGTTTCAGTAGTATTTGAGATATTAATAGAGTGCGGTATTTGAAAGCGTGGGTATTTATTAGTGGCATTGCATTTAGATGTAATCTTGCGCAGTCATAGCTATGACATCCCCTGATCTAAAACAATGATACAAATCCCAAGAAATGGAGAATACAGAAGCAGCTACAGTACTTTTCCTCCCATAAATCACTGAAAACCTTTTTTCCATTACAGCTGAACAAAATAACAGCTCCGTATTACAAAGCACCTGAAGCGCTGGAGGGGTTCTGCAACAGTCGATGTTCTATAATAATCAAATTTTAGGCCTTATCACAACACTCAGCTTTGTCTAAGGGATAGGAATGTGGTGCAGACCGACGGTATCAGCAGAAGTGAGAGACAAAGAGAAAGTGTGGATGGAATGGAGAGAAGGAAGTTCAAGTGTGTAATTTTGCTTTATTAATATTTACTGTAGTGTGTTAGATTTTAGGTATTTGAATCCCAAATCATATTATTTTGAAAATAGTATGCCTATGCCAAAGGTGACCGGATGGAGAATTATTTCAGGTTGATTTTTAAAGTATGCAAAAATTCTAGTTGCAAATAGCCATAGATGCTATTAACGTGAAAATAGCATGATTTTCTTAGCAAATAGTTGTTGGATGCTATTTATACTATAGTGCAGCAGAGGTGGACAAAGTACACAACTTGAGTGAAAGTACAGATACTACTGGTCAAATATTTCTCCGTTACAAGTAAATGTTGTAAAGACCGATTTTTACTTAAGTAAAAGCACAGAAGTACTTGTTTTTAAAAGTACTTAAGTATCAAAAGTAAAAAGTAAATGTCAATGCATTGTTTTATTATTGTTGCATTGTTGTATGTAATACAGTAACTTGTGCCTCTGAATCTATGCCTGCCTACCCTCATATCAACATCACATTTATTTCTAGAAAACAGTTTCATTAGTGGGATTGAATGTGAGATTGAAGTGCACTCAATAACGTCCACAATGGTTTTGGACACCCAAATGGCTGTTCCCTCAAATAGTGCCCTATTTAAAGTTTTTTGTCTTTTAGTATGAATATGTTAGCTCTACTGTTATCTATAAGCTAGTGTGCTCCAAAACAATGACAAAATTCGCATTTAGAAGACCAAACCCAACGCTGAAAATGAAAATCAGGTTGATGTCAGAATCCAATGTCAGATTGACGTTAATCTCCAACGTTGGACAGACGTTGTATTGTGGTTGAAAATGAAAATCGGGTTGGCGTCAGAAACCAACATCAGTCGGGTTCTGACGTCAACCCGACTTTATTTTCCAACCAAAATGCGACCCCTGCAACCAAAATCATCCCCTGACTGACTACTACTTTCTATTTAAGGACCTTGACAGAAATGTAGTAGAGTAAAAAGTATGATATTTGTCTTTCAAATGTAGTGAAGTTAAAGGAAAAAGTCTCCAGAAAAAATAATAGGCTACTCAAGTAAAGTACAGATACTCAAAAAGTAAATGTACTTTGTTACTGTCCACCTCTGACTATAGTGGAAATAGAATCAGATAATATTTGCACCTTAGTGTATTGTAGTATATTATAAAACAGTGTTCAATAATAACAGCATATTTAGTGTATATGATTATATTTATTAAAATCATTAATGGATGCTGCTTTATTGGGCCAATACTTGTATATTTGGACATTACCTCCCCTACCCATTAAACACTTTATTCCCACTATTAAATACATGTTATGCACTTTGTTTCCACTTTTCGAATACTTTCTTAATTTTTATTTAAAATAACCGCTCCATCCATCCATCCATCCATCCATCCATCGAAATTTTAACATGACACGCTGTAACTCTTACATACTGTATAAAGGATATGTGATATCAAGATTTTCGTTTTAGTATGTAGTATGTCCCATTACTGCCATAATACTTACTCCAACCTATGCACTTTCTATTTACCAGCTAAGTACGTTATTGTAGTGCATAGTAGCAGTTATCGAATTATGATGCAGCGAGTGAGCTGTTAAACTGATTTCCACTGTCTCTCCTTTTCTCTTTCTCTCTCTCTCTCTCTCTCTCTCTCTCTCTCTCTCTCTCTCTCACCTCTGGAGAACATGAATAACGACAGTTTATTCCAACACAGCGTTTGTCCAGCCCGTCCCATGATGCACATCTCAATCATTCCCGTCATTATCCTGTGCTGATTAGTTTAAACAAAGTGTCGGCGGAGCACATCGGGGAGAAACGGCTCTCATGGGTACTTTCGTTTAAACCCCCCCGCATGGTGCAATGCATCCAAATGCCTCCTTACATCACTGTCTGCCTGCAGGGATGAGGAAGACATGGTTGATCTTCCTCACAACCCGTGTTGAATTCTACAGGCTTTCCTGTGCGTCTGCTTCACAGCTCCCCGCTCCAACAAAAAATGGCTGAAGGATTGATCTGTCTCACGGCCCATCAGACCGAGGCATCCTGTTTCTGTTGTCGAGGTGCTGCTTCATTGTTCCAGTGGGGATTCCGACAATCCCTTTGTTCCCTATTTCCTCCTTCCTGGTTTTTTTTCTCATCCCCCCTCTACTCTCGCCCCCAGTGGAATCAGAGTTCTTCTCACACAATCTCTCATTTTTACGAAGACTTATTTTAAAAAAAGTTGCTCTTTCATTTCCCCCTCCCCCTGGGCTCAGAGTATGACTTTCTGTAACAGATCCAGAAAGGTCATGTTTGATCTAGCATAAAATACAGACAGAGCAATTTTTTTATAATTTGAACTGAACTAAAGTTTTCTAGAGTTCTGAACTTACTGAGTCATACTGTAAATGTTCTTCATTGCACGAAACCCAAGTGCGTCTTTGTTTTAGTGCAGGCTTGGAGTCTAATCATGTACTGGAGTCAGAAACTCAGTTTGCACAATTGGATTCTGACCATAGCCAGACTCTCTCGAACTGGACTCTCTCGAAACAACTGAAGTTGTTTGAGTAGCATTGATTGGAATTTAAGTTAATCTATTGCCAGATTGTAGATTTACAGACTGCTGTGCAGGTCATCCAAGAGAGAAAGATACACCGTGAAACACAACAAGATTTTTTTCACTTATTTATTGTGTATTGTGAACAATGTTTTTGAGTACTGTGAACGTATTTAGTTTGAGTCCATAAAAAAAATTCTTAATATTAAAAAGATTTAAAAACTTTACTAAAATTCTTTATTTACATGAAACGCATTCAATTATCAATAGTTATTAAATTATTTATTGGGGGTTTTCATGAAGCTTCGAAGCCTTTTCAAATCTTCAAAACTGCATCAATCTGTATCAAACTACAAAAGGCCACGTAATTTTTTGGAAACAAGGCTTCATTACATCATAAAGGTTTCGAAACGCTTTGAAATTTCAGTGTTTATTATCCTGAAGAGTAGAGCTTGTGCTTAGGTTGAGGATGTTGCTACTCAATTGCAAGAGCATTTCAGTGTCTTTTTCTTCCATTTCCGGCCAGCAGCATATTCTGTGTATAATTAAAAGAAAAAATAGCATTGTTATCTATAGAACATATAGGTTTTTGCTACACAATATAGTAGAGATAATTTGGCAGTTCTTTACCTGGCAGAGTAAAATGTGGGACAAGTTTATTTATTAGCTTTTTTATTATTATTATTTATTAGCTATTTTAATAGGGTTCCTGATCATTTCAAATACAAAGAAGTGTTGGTAACACTTTATTTTGATAGTCCCCTTTAGACATTCTGTTAATAAGTTGAATAAGTATATGTTGCACTTACATGTCAACTAACCCTAATCAACTGCTTAATATCTGCTAACACTTTATTTTGATTCTCCCCCAAAATACATTCTACTGACTATAATACTGTATATAATAACTTTGCAAGTATATATCGATTTATTCTACTAACCCTAACCCCTTAGTCTACTAACCCTAACTAACAGTCAACTAATAATTAACTAACACTCTAATAAGAGTTAGTTGATTTGTAGGTGCAACGTTACTTATAGTCAACAGAAAGTTTAAAGGGGACAATCAAAATAAAGGGTCTCGCTTTATATTAGGTGTCCTTAACTACTATGTACTAACATTTAAATATGTTCCATTGTACTTATATTTAAAAAATACCTGCATGTAATTACAGCCGTAATTCATTTCTGTAATTACATCCATGTTGATCTTTCCCTTACTCTCTTAAACCCAAACCTGTCCCTAACCTTACCAGTATCCCACCTCAGCAGCAAAAGTGTTTTGCAATACAATATGAACACAATAAGTACATTGTACTTATTTTTTGATGTACACTGAACAAAATTATAAACGCAACACTTTTGTTTTTGCCCCCATTTTTCATGAGCTGAACTCAAAGATCTAAGACTTTTTCTATGTACAAAAAAAGGCCTTTTTCTCTCAAATATTGTTCACAAATCTGTCTAAATCTGTGTTAGTGAGCACTTCTCCTTTGCTGAGATAATCCATCGACCTCACAGGTGTGGCATATCAAGATGCTGATTAGACAGCATGATTATTGCACAGGTGTGCCTTAGGCTGGCCACAATAAAAGGCCACTCTAAAAACAAAAGTGTTGCATTTATAATTTTGTTCAGTGTTAGTACACAGTAGTTAAAGACACCTAATATAAAGTGTGGCCAAATATGGTGTAAACAAAGTCTTTAAGACAATAGCAAAATAAAATAATAGTAAATAATAGTAAAAAAAAATAAATAAAGAAATGCAAACAAAAGCATGAGAGAATTCTAATGGTCAGAGAAAGTGAAAAGTGAAATGAAAAACTAAATTACAACTGTTTTACCCCACAAACTTTGTCTAATTGTGCCTTATGAAATTAACAAAAATAATGCTAGAAACTTCATAGGTTAAATCAGAGATTTTTAGCATTGCCAACTTAAATATAAAGGTTTTTCTGTTTTTTTCTGAAGCCAAAATAACACTTGCAAACTAAAACGAACAAACCAAATCTCAGCTTTAAATGAAAATCTAATTATATTTGTACACAAATCATTTTGTGTGGGTTCCTAAATGTGGGTTTTTGCCACTCTGTGTTACAACATCCCAGGATGTAAGACGCTAATTCATATCAGACCTGAGGTGACTTCAGCATAAAACGTTTAATGAAATATGCTAAGCGGAGTGACTCTAGCCTGGGGAGGCGCATAAAATCCATATAATCCTGTTACTTTCCATGTCGTCAGCTTCTGTCGAAGTACAAAACTACGTTCCTCAAATTGGAAATAACAAGGTCTAATTGACTAACTTTATGCAGTCTGAGTGTTGGAGCCACAGGAGCTGTCATCGACTGACTGCTGGAAACACAGTCACGCCAGTTACTTCAGCTGTTGTTTCCACAGTTTCCAGCTTGCTGTGGATGGGCAAAGAAAGCTTCTGCCCAACAAATGAACATATGGTAGCAGATGAAGCCTGTTAGAGCCAAACAATTGAGATTCCTTCCACATCTGATGAATAGTCATATACAATTCCGTTTCACAATTATTAGCAACTTTATGGGAAATATGAATGAAATCTTGATGTTGTGCCTTGTGGGTTGTATAAAAATACAAAAAGCTGTGACGGATGTTCTAGTCTCTGATTGTGTGTCTTCTGGTGAATATCTGATCCATTTATTAGTGATGATGGCTATATTTCATAGTTTGGGATGTTATTTGAGCTGTTCATTGCCAGTCTGAAATATTTCAAAAACTAAATTATCATTAATTTCACAGTATCATTAGTCGTCCGCTTGCAGTGTACACATAGTGTGATGTAGTGGCAGTCTTGAGAGAGAGAAAAAAGTAATGTCGTCTGCAAAAATCCCAGAGGGCAAAAGAAAAAGCACATTCATATCTAAGTAAGCGCTGGCAATGACTGTGCAATAGGCTAATTGCCCCAGACTTCAAACTATTTAAACATTTGTTTCTTAGTTTTTTTCTCCCACTGATGTACACAAAATCCTTATCACCAACATCATCAATTAAATGTTGAATCAAATAGAGATGCTCAAATGGCATCCCGGGAGCCAACAGAAACAGAAAACCAACAACGGTTCAATAGAGTGAGGAGACAGACAGCGGGATACATTTCTGTCTCTGAACACATGAGCTACTTTTTCCCATAACAAATGACAATTGCAAAGTCTCTTTCAAATCAAACTGTACACAATTCATATTCTGAGCACTAATTAAAGTATGTGAGAATTGGTGTGTCAAAATGAAAAATGATTGTAATTTTAACTGTAAAAGAATGTAATATTTACAGTAAAAACCTGTTAATTGGTTAACTAAGTTACTTTACTATATACAGGGTGAAAATCGTAATAGATCTTTTACATGGTGTTTGAACATTAATGTGTATTGGTAGTGTATGTGCACAACCACCCTATAATGGTAAAAATCCACCTCTCCTCTTTTTTAAATCCCCATAAATCATAAGCAGTTTTTAGAACAAACTGTTTGCAGATTGTAGCTTTTGTGATGTCACAAATGCTTAGGCCCCGCCCACCACTGCTGACGGACTCTACCCTATTAGCATAGACCCGCCCTGAGTGAGCTGTAAACAGTCCGCCATGTTCATCTCCTCGCCAGAGCATTTAACAGCAGCGTTCAAGGAAGAAATATTCTTATTAAAGCTTCTAAGTTATTCAATCAAGAGCAGTGAGTGATTTTTTGTTTTTCTTTTGTTGTTTGATTCATATTAACAGCATATATACAGTAGCAGTATATTACACTGCTTTCACTTTAATACACAGATCTAATATACACATGCGATTTCTTTACTTGCTGTTTACATTCACAGACATAACCGACTGTGTTTATGTGAACTTTGTGTGTTTTTGGCATAACCCTTATGTGTATTTGACCATTTAAGTGCAATAACACATGAAAGAGAACTTAGTTGAATACTCACGGGATGTGCCGTCTGATATCCAGCTTTCTGTGCGCGTGCTTCTGATGCTCTCAGAAAACCATATATCAGAAGTTTAGACTGAAATGGCTTTAAAATGCTTGCAGATAGATAATAAACTTTCATGATGATTAAGAACTTCAATGACACGTGAGTGTGACTGCGATAGAGATGATAATCATGATCAAAACCAAATCGATGTTTTAGTTGTTGTTTTTTTGGCAGAGTATCCGAAGCTGTAAAGGCTCCGCAATCTTCTGTAAGGGAGGGCGGGAGCAGCAGCTCATTTGCATTTAAAGATACATGCACGAAAACAGCATGTTTTTCCTTTTAAAAATGGCATTTACAACATATGGTATATGGTGGATGTCAGTATATAAGTACAGAAGATTTTAGTAGCAGCATGGCCATGCTAATTCAGTAGAAAAGAGCTGTTGGATTTACCGGTTTTAAACGTTTATTTATTTATTTGTAAATTGCAGTTTTAAATTATAAAATGTACAGGTTGTTCTGTAAATATGTTTACAATTTGTACTGTATTTTTACAGAATTATTCTGGCAAACCACAGCTGCCAGTATTTTTTTTAAAAATCTTTGTGTAAAATCGACAGTATTATTTATTTTTTTATTTTACCATTTTGTGTTTGCCAAATCAGAGCGAGTTTGATCGGTTTACTCACTAGGGCTATACAAATGTGTGGAAATATAGGGGGTTATTCATAGCTGGTTGAAGGTTTTCATTTTGCTATAATATTACAGGTTATTACGTGTGTTTAGATTTTTACTCCAAAAAAGTGTGATATGCTAGCCATGATATTAGAAAGGAAGAGTTTAGCTTTTGACTTTGGAAGGTTTGGGTTTGTATTTTTTATTTTTTTTACTACTTTCAGTGCATAGTAAAAGTATGCAAATTGGTACGCCTATTTTGCTCCCATTATAATCTGCAAGCATTGTGACGTTGACTGCATTGTATGTTGATTATAATAGAGCAATCTAGTTGTGTCACATTGCTTGCAGTTTAGACAGTGTTACATTTAAATCGAGGCTGTGGGAGTAATTCATACACAAACCCATAAAATATTCCGGACAGTTTGCGATACACAGCTGATTGATTTTTGTTTTTCAACGTTGCTTGCCTCCTTAGACATAACTGTGTCTGGGATGTCTCATCTAATCTTTTTAACATGAGCAGGGAACTGCAGCTGGGCTGGAAGATGCCCTGTGATTGTCGGTGGTTAAAGTTGAGAAAGGCTCTCTTGTGGCTCCTGCGGTGTGGTATTCACACAAATACCGCACGCGCACATTAACATAAATATAAAATCATGCAAATGATTTGCAATTCCTGCGCATTTGCAAACTACTTTAGTGAGGTCAGTATAATTTCCTCATTCTTGAAAATGAGGTTGAAAACACTATTTCTCTCTTCCTTGAAAGTAATAATTTCACTTTTAGTTTCAAAAACGAGAGACCTTCACATGAGTGAGAAGACAACAGAGATTTCAAACTGCTTTCTGTAATGTCTCGTGTATTTAAAAATTCAATTTGACCCATACACAATTATTGTGCATGTTTCATCAGTGCATGTTTATCCAATGAAAAACATTTCATTGAAATGAAACTGCTACCTGCGCCTCTAAAATGACTTTGCTTTTCAACTGATATCATCTACTGTAGGTTACATGTATTGATATCAATGATGGAATGCTTTTTTGTCCAATCTATTTATTTATTCAAAAATATGTTACAAATCCAAATCTTGCCGATCCTTTTTCAAGATCAAGAGCATATTTTGATAAACTTTATAATTCATGGTATTTGTAAAAAAAAAAACAAAAAAAAAAAAACAACAACAAAAAAAAAACATTATCAAAATGAAAATTCTGTCATCATTTACTCACCCTCAAGTTGTTCAACCTGTGTGATTTTCTTTGTTCTGTTGAACACAAAAGAAGATATTTTGAAGAATGTTGGTAACCAAACGGTTCGGTCCCTATTAACTTCCATAGTATTTTTTCCCCCCATGCTATGGAAGTCAATGGCGTCCATCAACTGTTTGGTTACCCATACTGTATTCTTCAAAATATCTTCTTTTGTGTTCAACAGAAGAAATTCATACAGGTATAGAACAACTTGAGTGTGCGTAAATGAAGACAAAATTTTCCTTTTTGGGTGGAACTATCCCTTTAAAAACAGAGATTTTAGGTATTCTTTTTGTACGGAGCTTCATGTATATCGTGGCCACGAATGACGTTTCACTTTGTTTCCTCAGTCTTAGTAAACCATGGCCATACGCAGTAACGAATTAATAAGTCAATGGACCTAATTCTTAATTTGTGGTGACGATTTAACTAAAACGAGTGAACAAATTCCTAATTCGTGACCATGATATATATTTTTGTCCGCATGTTATGTGCAAGGCTCCATATTTTTGGGACTTTTTTCCAGAAAGTAAAATGGGTTGCAGATGGCGTTTCATGTTCATGTTGACTGTTTGTGTTTACCGTGAAGTAATCAACTTCCAAGGAACAATTTTAGCTAATGACACTGAGCAGAGTCATGTTTAATTCTTAATACAGATAGCAGTAATTACTAAGCCATCTAAACACAGTCTTTCATGGTCATCAATAATTCAGCCAATCAATTCCAACAGCACTTGCATAGCAGCATCTCGGCAAAAGATGTATTCTGGTCTATGAAGCGTGGCTCCCTCTCGCAGTGTCAAATAACCGCTGGATTCTGGCTTAACAACTCTGAGACGACGCGATAACACTCTCCACGGCACGGCACGTTAGATCTTTTTGTGCAATTGTTTAATGCGAGTCTTAACTTCAACAGTCAGATGGTCTAAAACTAGCCACCGATTCATCTTTAGACCGTTGATATGGGTTTAATGTAACTTTAATGTTATGTATTGACTGCTGGCCGAGGGCCAGACGTCAATTTTTCCTCTGTTGGCTCCAACCCAACCAGGAATATGAGGGTTATTTTCTCCCAAATAGGATCTAAACCATAATAAGGAACATCTGAAAAATCGAAGTTCTGGGTGAGTGTAATTTTGTAAAGACTGACGTTGCATCAAATAGAAGTCAGCCTTAAGAGGACATCCTTGAAACATCCATAAAACATCCTTTCACAGAATATTCTATGATGAGAGCCACTTTGCATTCAGAATCCTCCTACATGGGCTCTCAGTTCCCCATCTTTTGATTTGTCCTTTGATCAGAGTTGTCAGGTGATACGGCTCCTCGTTGGGCGAACACAATCTGCTCACCTGTCCTTTGCATGCCCAGCACTCGATTGACCGTCCCGCTGGTGCCGCTGACCATCTTCTAAAAGCCACTAGGATTCGAGGAGCCTAGGGGTTTGAGTGAAATTGGCCTCGACACTCTGCTGCATCACGTTACAGTCCGTGGCAGCAGGACCTGATTGAACTTATTCAAATGCTGGGGTGTCTTTGAAGAGGGTGGATGGGAGGCTTTGTAGGGCGGCCCAGTGGGGCTCCGTGTTGACAGTCTCTCAGGTCTCTAAGAGAGGGAGACCTAGCGGAGCGCCTCAGGCCCTGTTCAGCATCGCTTTTCTTCTTTCTCTGATCACCTCTCCTCTTGTCTCAGCTCTTCCCTTGAAGTCCGTGCGCACTATGAAAGGGATGAAGGCTCACTTTCTGCCAGATTCATGTCAGGACCAGCATCTTCCTTGCTCTTCAAACTTGGTATCCTTGAGTACTCATGGTAGTTGAGTTGAGAGATTGCAAACACCACTTTGCAGAGATGTCAAATTTGGAAAAGACGACTTTAGAAGAAGGGAAGATGTGAGGCAATTTGCAGTGGTTCGGCACAGCGCCACCTAGTGGTCTGGAGAATTGAAAAATTGGTATTTTTGCTTATAACTTATGAAAGGTTTGCTTAAAATCCTTACAACTGGTCTCTTTTGATTCAGTTCAGCATACCAAGCCGAATGATACAAAGTTTTTCCATATCTGCCATTTTGAATTTTGTCATAAAACACTGTATTTTACAAATGCATTAGCACATTGTTACTCAGTATGTATCAGCAGTACCATGCCCTGAACACACTCAAAAAGCTGCGAGATTTTTTCTATTTTAATTAAACAAGTGTTGATAGATATCTTGAGTCATACAGAGGACAATGATAACAATTATGCCATAGTTGGTCGAAATGTCTGTCCGCCATTTTGAATTTTCTCAAAAATCCTATTTTTTCAAACTCCTCTTAAACCGTTGGTCCGATTTTCACCAAAATTGGCTCATATCATCTTTAGACCATTCCGGCAAGAAGCTAGTAAAAGCTTTTTGATTGACCAAACCATTCTTGAATAACGCATCAAAAAATTAAAGGGACAATGCCAAGCTGATTCTGAGGCTGTAAATCTGCAACTCTTTGGCATATTGACTCTAAACTTTTTATGTGTCATTATACCTCACACTGATCACACAACATCAGTCTGGTAACAGTGTCACCTATTGGTCAAAAGTACTAAATAATTAAATATTATTAACTCTTTCCCTGCCATACTCATTATTGCAGTCCGATAACTCATCATTATGCTTCATTTGTGCTTGGCCCCTTAACAGTTATATTTATGTGTGTTTTTGTTGATTATTGGAGGTAAAAAAAATGGTGCTGGTCTGAACTGAATTTTATGTATTTATGTCATTTTCATTTATATTTTATTATTGTATTTATCAATGATTTAATCCATGATTTTGTTTTAACTCACTTCAGTTTATCCACAATTTCTTTTTATTAGTTCATAAATTCAAAAAAATACTGCAATTTAAAAAAAAAAAATTTAGAGAGCAATTAACAGCAGTGAAATATTACTGGTGTACATTTTACGTTCCTTTTTACATTTTAGTACAGCTGCAATTTTGCTTTATTTATTTGTGGTTTGTTAAAAACATAACTATTTAAAAATTGACAAAGTGCACCAAGTGTGCCAGCCAGTTCTGTTATTGATGTTATTGCATCCAAAAAGAACAGGCGTAGGTCGCAGCCATGCACGAACACGGACACTATTGCTATCACACACTCTCATGTACACAAAAGCTGTGATTACAGTGGAGTTCAAAGATCAGATGCTGTCTTGGATTTTAATGACACATGTGAGCTGTAACGGCTCATTAGTGGATGCCTCTGCTATAATGAATGCTTTTCCATCCATTAAACTCATTCGTTGTCCACATGAGAACACAGGGCAGGTGAAAAAGATTAGCAAGTCTTCCCACTAGACGGAAGCCATTGGCTGGTCCTCCCACTCACACTCGCGGTCTCTTAGCTTTGCTGCCCTGACCCTTAACAGGCTCAAATCATACGATCAATAAATAGCAGACCAGTTGTGCTTGTATCTGGATGTTACAGCAGACTCATCAGAATGTGGCTGCTTTTTTTTTTTCCTGTGTACCATTGATGTTAAGATCAATCCTTTACATTTACACTGAAAATTTGGCCAATATGATAAAGCTTTTAGCATATCATGTATTTAAATAAAAAAAGATTAGATAGTTTAGTGTTTACACAAGAAATATGAATAATGTGAAACATTTGAAAATACAAAATAGTTGTCATGGAAACTGCACAAATATTTGTATTTACTCCATGAGTATATAACATGCAACCTACCTTTTTTCAAATTCTGATTTCTTTAGTTTATATACTAACTTATATTCATTTGAAATGCATTATGGATATTTATTTGTTTTTCAATATTTACATACAAGTATATTTTAACAGTAAAACCATTTCAGTTTCAGTTGTGAAGGGTTTTTTCAGTGATTCTTTCTGCAAGTTACATTGTTGCGCCAGTAGGTGGCGACAAGTAACCATCGCAATGAGATTAATTTGAATCAATCACTCAACTGATTCGTTCAAAAACAGATTTTAAAAAAAAATCGAAACAAGTGACTTTTATGATTGAGCCGATGGTTCATTTACTCAACTGAATGATTCAAAACACTGTTTAATTCACTGCTGCAGTGGTTCGGCTGTGGCTTTGGTTTGAAACTATTTTCATTGACAGAACAAAACAAAATAACTCAACATTCTGTCTAAAAAGTAAGTCTACTTAATCAGTAGTGTAAGAAAGTAGATCATGTTAGTGTTCACTTTTTTACCAAACATCAATTGCAAAAATGTTGTATTGGAATTTGAACTAGACAAGCTTGTATTAGACATACTCAAAACCTCATGGTTAATGTTGTGTGACAACTAGCCCCATTCTCTTTTACAATAGTAATAACATCGGTTTCATCCTATTGTCCTTTTATACACAGTCTGCTTGGACTCGTTGTGAAATTGCGTTTGAATTCTGATTGCCTTACCCTCAAGTATAAAAGGATTTTATACTATATTATATTATATTTCCAGTGTCAGGCCTCCAGTAATAAAGCCCAACCACCATTATATACAGAGATCTGATATCTCTCACAGCGATGAGATGTTAGTGGCCATGAAGTTCTGAAGGTTATGTGTACTATTACATCCGCCCACCAGGCGTTAAATGCTCGTTTCTGTAAATGGCATCAAATCCATACACCACCTGCTGTACTTCCCATCATAATCAGTGTTGCTTTTACAACACCTCTCCACTTGTGGATTTTTCTAATAGCCAGACTTAATTACCTGCATAGAGCTTCATATCCTCATTGCAGTAGTTAAACATCCCAGTTATGCTGAATTTCTCATTAAGTTCGCTTTAGAGTCTTTTAATGCATGGCTACAGAATATCTGGTGCTTTTCTTTCAGCTTTTCTCTTTGAGGATTGCCTTGACTGACAGCAACGGAAACCCTCCTGCTTTTTATTTCTCAAAAACGGTGGCTGTTTTATGATTTGAGGCTTAGCGTTCCTTTTGAGGGAATTATGGGATGGCAGTTACGTGGCATCTCTCTGTACCCATGCAGCTTGAATATTCAAAGTTAATGCCATTGGCCAGCCCGTTTGATCTTTGTTCATCTGCCTTTGAGAAGACGGAGAAGAGACAGACAGGTCCCATACGGCCCCTGAAGAGAGATGTGTGGGTGTTCTTCCCCTCCCCCCTTCCACAAAAATGGCGCAAAAGACAGCACATGTAGAGAATTAATTGAACATTTTCATTATTGGACAGCTCAGGTAATTACAGACAGTGTGAAGCACAGGCAAACACCTCAGTTATGGTTTATCTTTTGGAACAGGTTAGACAAATTACATCCTTCAAGTGTCCATGCACCCAGCAGAGCAATGCAGGTGATTGGGGGGGAGGGGGAGGGTTGGGGCTTAGTCACATCATCTCGTGATTGGATGATACACGTGTCAGACAGTGGAGTTGTTTTGGAGAGCGTTTCAAATCGGACATGACCAGAAATATATTTTTTTATTTAATTTTAATTTTATACGTAGTGAAATGTAGCGTCTTTCTATTTTCTTATTGCATGTAATTGTTAGAAATGATTTATCCATGCACATCACATCAAGTGCCCCTGTAAACATTAATAAATAACAAATAACTTCCCCTCTTTGCAACATCTCTTCTCTTCTCTGATGATGTGTTTACTGGTGTAAGGGCGGGAGAACCTGTCAATCACATGATATCACAGCAGTATAGCAAACCACAATGATCCAATCAATTCCTGGTTGACAAAATCAAGTCCCGCCATATTTGTTTTTCTAGTTTGAGAAGCCGTTTCAGTGGATATACATCACAAAAGAGAAGAAATGACTATCGCAACTTCCGTTTCATGGCGACTTTAAAGGCATAGTTCACCCAAAAATGAAAATTCCTTCATTAATTACTCATCCTCATGTCATTCCAAACCCGTAAGACTTTCGTTCATCTTCGGAACACAAATGAAGATCTTTTTGATGAAATCTGAGAGATTTCTGTCCCTCCATTGACAGCTACGCAACTACCACTTTGACGCTTCTAAAAGTTCATAAAGAGATCCTAAAACTAAAAACTAAGTAATTTCTCCCCAATTACTAATCCATATGAATTGAGCGGTTTAGTCCAAATTTTCTGAAGAGACGCAAACACTTTATGATGAACAGATCGAATTTAGGCTTTTATTCACATATAAACAATGATCAGCGAAACACAAACCGAAGCTCAAAAGAACCTGCTTGATGCGCGAGAACGAACCTCTTGAGAATGAACCACATTGGTTCTCGGCTTCTGGCACGTCAAGTGAACATGCTTGAGCTTCCGTTTACCACGACTGATGTGTGAGTTAATGAAGGTTTATGTGTGAATAAAAGCCTAAATTCAATCTGTTCATCATATAAAGCGAGAGTCTCTTCAGAAAAATTGGACTTAAGAACTCAATGCATATGGATTAGTTTTACGAACCTTTCGAAGCTTCAAAATGGTAGTTGCGTAGCTGTCAATGGAGGGACAAAAATCGCTCAAATTTCATCAGAAACGTCTTCATTTGTGTTCCAAAGATTAATGAAAGTCTTAGAGGGTTTGGAACGACATGAGGGTGAGTAATTTTTAATTTTTAGCAGAACTATCCCTTAACTTAACTAATGTTTGCTTTTTTATTTAGATTGTTCTGATTCACAAATGAATCATTTAGTGAAGTGGTTCAAACTTTTTAAAAGAAAACATCTCAAAAGAATCTCAAAAGGACAATGTTATTGCTACTCGAAGCAGGTCTTGATCTCCTCACTTAAAAATAACAAAGAGTGAAGTGTTTTTTTTTTTTAAGTATTAAAGTAAAAAGTCAAATATTATGCTTTGGAATGTAGTGAAATAAATCTTTCCAAAATGAAAATACACTGATAAAGTGCAGATACTTGAAAAATGTATTATCATCTGATACTGTATGTGAAGCAGTCAACCAGTTTGTTTAGGTTTTCTCCCCAATAGATATAAGTTTTGTGGGAAAAAGCCTTCCAGTGTTTGTCTTGGCTGTCTGCTTGGGATGCACCAGAAACAATAATATAGAGAAGTTATGCTCCACTATGACCAGAGGTGGACAAAGTACACAACTTCCTTACTTGAGTGAAAGTACAGATACTACAAATATTACTCCGTTACAAGTAAAAGTAGTAAGGACCGATTTTTACTTAAGTAAACGTACAGAAGTACTCGTTTTTAAAAGTACTTAAGTATCAAAAGTAAATGGCAATGCATTGTTTTATTATTGTTGCATTGTTGTATGTAATACTTAAAGTAACTTATGCCTCTGAATCTATGCCTGCCTACCCTCATATCAACATCACATTTATTCAGAACACAGTTCCAGTAGTGGGATTGAATGTGAGATTGAATAAGTGCTCTCAATAACGTCCACAATGGTTCCCTCAAATAGTGCCCCATTTAAAGTTTTTTGGCTTTTAGTATGAATATGTTAGCCCTACTGTTATCTATAAGCTAGTGTGCTCCAAAACAATGACTAAATTCGCATTTAGAAGACCAAACTCAACGTTGAAAATGAAAGGTTTATGTCAGAAACCAACGTCAGATTGACGTCAATCTCCATCGTTGGACAGACGTTGTATTGTTGTTGAAAATGAAAATCGGTTTGATGTCAGAACCCGACGTCCGATTGACGTCTAACCCGACTTTTATTTCCAACCCAAATCCAACGTCTGTCCGAAGTCAGATGTTGACGTCAATCCGACTTTCATTTCCAACCAAAATGCGACCCCTTGCAACCAAAATCATCCCCTGACTGACGTCACTACTTTCACTCAAGGACCTTGACAGAAATGTAGTAAAAAGTACGATATTTGTTTTTCAAATGTAGTGAAGTAAATCTTTCCTTACTGAAAGTAAAAAGTTTCCAGAAAAAATAATACTCAAGTAAAGTACAGTACTCAAGTAAATGTATTTTGTTACTGTCCACCTCTGAGCGTGAACTGATTTTTAAGCTTCAAACATGAATATTTGCTTTGGCCCTTGTGCTGTTTAAGAACAAAAACACACACAGGCATATGGTCTTTTATGCAATTTCCGCTTTAGGTTTGTGAAGTTGACTAAGCATGTATTGTAGGCAACCCATTTTTGCTATTATTTTGACTATAAAGAGGTTACCAGTCTTTGATTGGGCAACGAGCCTCCAAGACTCCCAATTAAAACACCTCTCCCTCCTTAATGTTTGCCTATATTTTTCGTTCACTGTTGCAAATGCAACACTGTACCTCATATATATATATATATATATATATATATATATATATATATATATATATATATATATATTAGTAGTTTGAAGTCCTCCTATCATGCAGAAGAGTTCTTGAAGAGACTGAGGTCCTGGCTCAAATGGAGTCCATTCGAGAGTCAAATCCTTTGAAAATCTTTTTAAATGCTAAGCAGAGAATCCCTGCCACAAAGGCTCATGGTGAAATGGCAAACTCAAAGTCTCTGCCTAAAGAAAAATATCAAATTGGCATTCCTTTGAAAGCTTAAATAGAGATGTCCAATAATGCAGAGAATTCATTGCTGATCTAACCGGTGAGGATACACATACATCAAAGAGCAGATAGAGAGAGCTTTTATTCGAACTATAGAGGCTGAAATGGAGACAGGCCTTTCATATTAAACACAATGTCTAATGAGACTCCATGTGTAGGTGCCATCAGATTGTGTAGCTTCCAGCGCTCGATTAGGAAAGGAGCCAGAGGGACCTGTATGAAATGAGTATGAAAGTTTTTCTAAAGTAAACACGCTGTTCTCATCCTGTTCAGACATCCCAGATGACCTGCTAATGAGCTGTAATGCATGATAAATGATACGAGGAAGTAATTAATTAAACATCGTGTTATGCATGAGTTTGCTAACATTTATTTTAACTAGTGCATTTTTGGGATAACAGCTCACTTATTGGCATTAAAAACGTCTCGGTTACGGATGTAACCCTCGTTCCCTGAGTAGGGAACGGAGACGTTACGTCGGATGACGGAGAATGGGGGTTTCGCCAGAAAGCCAATCCTCTTCGAGTATTTAAAAACGAGCCTATGGCAATGAAATGCCAAGGGTCTGCGGAATTTGCATAATGTATCTCCGCCTCACCGCGTGAGTATTTAAGGAGAGACAGGTGCAACAGCAGATCATGTCTTCGCTGAGGAGCCGAGACTGAACTCAGGCGTCTACCCAGCGGTACAGCGGAAGTGGCAGGGAGACGTAACGTCTCCGTTCCCTACTCAGGGAACGAGGGTTACATCCGTAACCGAGACGTTCCCTTTCGTAGTCACTCCGAGTTACGTCGGATGACGGAGAATGGGGGTCCCCGTGTAATCACGCCACCTTCACAGCTGTCTTCCAGTGCCCTGCGAAGTCTGACCTCCCTGTCGTGATATAGGCACGGACGAAGGAGTCCTACTTAACACAGGAATACCAAGGTACACTGGGAAGCATATCTCATGGGAGATATGCCGCAGCATGCCTACCCATAGGGAGGACTTAAGAATACACATATGGCCCAAGGGGGCTACATATGGAGGAACACTGGAGTGACCAGCCCGTAGGGTGGCATCTACTTTCAACTCCAGGAGTGGCAGGTGACTTGCCGAGGGAAAGACACATGCTCAAAGAGGCTTACAGTGGAAAATACACATGTGGGGGTTACTCAGAGGAGGAACCATGCACACGGAGGCACCTAGCCGACGCACAGGCAATAGACACTGGCGCCAGCGTCAACAGTGCTGGAGGAACTCAGGGCTTCAGAGAGGAAGGCTCACCTGAGGAAATATCGCACGTATCCAGTCCGTGGAGTGGAATGGCGAGCAAGCGAGACACTTAACAGCTCCCATGTTAGCTTGAAAAAGACAGTACATGGGCGGAGACTGGCTCCACTCGGAGATTGTAAAATCTGGCGAATGTGTTAGGTGTCGCCCAGCCTGCAGCTCTGTAGACGTCTGTTAGCGAGGCGCCACGCGCTAAAGCCCAAGAGGACGCCACACTCCGGTTGGAGTGGGCAGTCACACCAAGGGGGCATGGTCGACCTTGCTGCTGGTATGCCAAAGCAATGGCGTCCACTATCCAGTGAGACAACCTTTGTTTGGAGAGAGCCTTTCCCTTCAGCTTCCCACCATAACAGACAAAGAGCTGGTCTGAGGTCCTGAAACACTGCGTCCTGTCTACGTAAGCACGGAGTGCGCGTACTGGACAGAGCAGTGCCAAGGCTGGGTCTGCCTCCTCCCGGGGCAGCGCTTGCAGGTTCACCACCTGGTCCCGGAAGGGAGTGGTGGGAACCTTGGGCACATATCCAGGCCGGGGTCTCAGGATCACGTGAGAGTGGCCGGGCCCGAACTCCAGGCACGCTTCGTCAACGGAGAATGCGTGCAGGTCCCCTACCCTCTTGATGGAGGCCAACGCAACCAGGAGCGCTGTCTTCATTGACAGGATCTTAAGCTCAGCTGATTGCAGAGGCTCAAAGGGAGCCCTCTGCAGGGCACTTAAGACCACTGAGAGGTCCCAAGAGGGAACGAGAGGAGGGCGAGGAGGATTCAGTCTC
The DNA here is from genome assembly GCA_030578255.1 of Tiaroga cobitis. NCBI lineage: Eukaryota > Metazoa > Chordata > Actinopteri > Cypriniformes > Leuciscidae > Tiaroga > Tiaroga cobitis. The sequence continues at coordinate 7,820,309 of CM060614.1, read as the reverse complement.
CTCGCTCCTCTCAGGAACCTGAGGATCAGGTCGTGTTTTCCAAGAGACTTACCTTCAACTGCTTCGTGATATGCGGCGATAGCGGCCACATTCACCTTCAGGGTGGAGGGAGACAGCCTTCGCTCCAACCCATCTTGCAGGAAGGAAAGCACAACGCTGATCGAGCATCTCCTGGGGTCTTCTCGGCGAGAAGAGCACCAGTTAACGAAGAGGTTCCACTTCAACGCATAGACATGTCTCGTGGACGATGCTCTAGCGGAAGTGATGGTAGCCGCCACCGCTGGTGGCAGGGTACTCAAACCTGCCTCGTCCCGTCCAGGAGCCACACGTGGAGTCTCCAGAGATCGGGACGAGGGTGCCATAGGGTGCCCCGTCTCTGAGAAAGGAGGTCCTTCCTCAGAGGAATTGGCCAAGGAGGTGCTGTCGCGAGGAGTATCAGTTCGGAGAACCAGGTCTTGGTGGGCCAGTATGGGGCGACCAATATGACCTGCTCCTCGTCCTCCTTGATCTTGCACAGAGTCCGTGCGAGAAGGCTCACTGGGGGAAACGCATACTTGCGTAGGCCCTGCGGCCAGCTGTGCGCCAGTGCATCCGTGCCGAGCGTGCCCTCGGTCAGGGAGTAATACAGGGCGCAATGGGATGAGTCGTGGGAGGCAAACAGATCTATCTGTGCGTCCCCGAACTGGTCCCATATCAGCTGGACCGACTGGGGATGGAGTCTCCATTCGCCAGAGGTTGGCCGGCGCCGTGACAGCTCGTCGGCTGCACGGTTCCGCACTCCAGGAATGTAAATAGCACGAAGGGACCTCAGGTGCTTCTGACTCCATAAGAGGAGGTGGCGTGCGAGTTGCGACATACAGCGAGAGCGTAGACCACCCTGACGGTTGATGTACGCTACAGTCGCGGTATTGTCCGAGCGGACAAGTACGTGTTGACCCAGGAGCAACGCACGGAAGCGGTGCAGGGCAAGGCGTACTGCCAGCAACTCGAGGCAATTGACATGCATGAGGCGCTGGGGTCCTGTCCAGGAGCCCGCGGCTGCATGTCCATTGCACATGGCGCCCCAGCCCGTGGCAGAGGCATCTGTGGAGACGACAACATGCCTGGAAACTCGTTCTAGGGGAACTCCGGCCCGTAGAAAGCTGAGGTTCCGCCACGGGGTGAAGGTCTGACGGCAGGTCGGAGTTATTAGAACTCTGAGCGTACCGCGATGCCATGCCCACCTCGGGACTCGATCGCGAAGCCACAGCTGAAGCGGTCTCATATGAAGCAATCCGAGTGGCGTTGCTGCGGCTGCGGATGCCATATGCCCCAGGAGCCTCTGAAAAGTTTCAGTGGGACCACACTCTTGCCCTCGAACTGTCGAAGACAAGTCAGCAGTGAGTGTGCGCGCTCGCTCGTAAGCTGCGCGGACATGGCGACCGAGTCTATCTCCATACCGAGAAAAGAGATCCTCTGCACGGGGCAAAGTTTGCTCTTCTCCCAGTTGACCCGAAGGCCCAGACGGGCTAGGTGCCGGAGCACTAGATCTCTGTGTTCGCAACCCTGATCTCGAGAGTGAGCTAATATTAGCCAGTCGTCGAGATAATTCAGGATGCGAACCCCGTGTTCGCGTAGGGGAACAAGGGCTGCCTCGACGACCTTCGTAAAGACGCGAGGAGACAGAGCCAACCCGAATGGGAGAACCGCGTACTGGTATGCCTGCCCCTCGAAAGCAAACCGAAGAAACGGTCTGTGTCGAGGTAAAATGGAGACATGAAGTAGGCGTCCTTCAGGTCTATCGCTGCAAACCAATCCTGTGGCCGCACGCATTCGAAAATGCGTTTGGCCGTGAGCATCTTGAACGGCAGCCTGTGAAGGGAGCGGTTCAAGACGCGCAAGTCCAGGATTGGCCGTAACCCACCGGTTTTCTTGGGGACAATGAAGTACGGGGTGTAAACCCGTAACTCCACCTCGGCTGGAGGGACAGCCTCGATTGCACCCTTCGCCAGCAGGGTGGCAACCTCCGCTCTCATGATCGGGGCATAGCCACCGACCACAGTAAGCGGACTCCCCTGAAGCGGGGAGGAGACCGTGCGAACTGAATCGCATAGCCGAGCCTGATCATTCGGGCGACCCAACAGGACAGATTGGGGAGCTCTAACCAAGCCACCAAACACTGATCCAGTGGAATCATCCGAGCCACAGGCGTCCCCCCGGAGGGGCAGCGGAGCGGAGTGACCGGCACAGGTGAGGGTGGCATAGCGGCCCAGCACGCGTGCACAGTCATGCTCCGCGTCCTGACAGAGGAGACCAGGGAAGGACCAGCGTTCCGCGGGGGTCTGCTCTGCCAGGGGTCTGGCGATAGAGGGGGACGAGAGTGGTGTGGTCTGGAGACGGCACGCACTGTCATCCGCACCCTCAGAGACAGAGGGGAACGAGAGTGGCGAGGCTCGGGGGCGTCGCGCACTGCCGTCCAGCTCTGCGTGCTCAGAGATGGGATGCAGCTCTTTTTTAAAAGATTCTCCCCCAGCCCTCCACCGGGGGAAGGAGTGGGCCTGCAACCACTCCATGAGAACTGCAAGCCATAACTGAGCTGCCCGTAACGGGAGCGCCGCATAGCCTGGCGTACAACGGGGCTGCGGGGCTGGTACGGGCAGGGGCACCTCCCTGCGACCACCTCCACGGCCCGGCCCGGTGCTGCTGGGGCCGGGCGGGAGGGGGCGGAAGTCGCAGGAGGGCGCATTCGACGGCAAGCGGACTGAAGCGTCTGAGCCGCCGGCTGATTGGCAGCAGAAGCCGCAGGGTCAGAAAAAAGCCACAGTCCACTTCTGGGCGGCCGAGAACTGTTGGGCAGAGTTCTCGACCGCGCCGCCGAAGAGGCCAGCCTGGGATATGGGGAAGTTGAGGAAACTGGTTCACTCAGCCTCGCGCACATCAACCAGGTTAAGCCAGAAATGTCTGACCACACATGTGGACATCACCTGACTCAGGGAGCGTGCGGTCACCTTCGTCGCTCGTAGAGCAAGGTCGGTGACGGCAGGCAGCTCAAGGATGAGCCCTGAATCAGCCCTACCCTCGTGCATGTCACTGAACACCCAGAAGGATGGCAATAACACACAGTGAGGTGGCAGCCTGCCCCGCAGCTCTATAGGTCCCCGCCACCGGAGTAGACAAGAACCTACAGGCATTGGGGGGGTGCTTAGGGTTGCCACGCCAGGTGGAGGCGCTGTGGGGACACCTAAGTGTTGCCACAGAACACTCCACAGGGGGGAACCCCAGTGTACCGTAGACTGCGGCCTCTACGAGGGCAGAGAAGGCGGAAGAGGCCGCAGAGCAGTCGCGAAAAGTCAAAGGAGACTTCCACGATCTCATGGCCTCTTCATGCACATCCGGGTAGAAAGGATTTGGGTTCGCCACCCCCAAAAACCAATCATCAGCCTCAAGTGCTCGGGATATGGCAGAATTTTCCACACAAACCCGATACTCGTGGCAGCCCGGGAACTCCAGCTCACCTTGTGATGCGGCGATAAACATGATTTCATCAGCTGGTGGACCGAATGAGAACGCGGGCCCGCGGGCGGGCCGGCGAATCCACTCGGGACCACGTGGGTTGCAACGTGAAAGACGGGGTGTGGACCGAGGAATTTTCGTCGGTTAGTTCCAGACCTGACATCTTAGTCACCCTGGCCACCAGCCGAAGTATTATCTCACGTGGAGAAAAATAGATCGGGTGATGGATGAGGGGACTCTCACTCAAATGAGCTCACAGAGTCTCGACCGTATACATTGCGATGGTCACGTTCCCACTGAGAGAACGTGACACACCCACGAGCGCTGTCCGAGCGTGATCAAAGCCCAAACACGCCAAACAGCGCTCGCGCCCAACAGCTGAATCTATCAGAATACCGCACTCAGAAATACACGGGCAGATCGTCTTTAGAAAGACGCGTCTTTAAAAAGACGTGCCGCGTGCACGCTCTTTTAGTGAGAGGAAAAAAACTCTGCGGATGCTGAAGCGACCAGGGAGAGACACACAGACCGGCAGACCACTGCTCAGATCGCAGGCAATATGAAACTCGCTGGATACCGCCGTCACACCAACATCAGAGAGTTCGCTCGTCTCGAAGAGATGTAGTCACTGAGAATACTCAGGATTTGGCTTGTGGAGTGAAGAGATTCTCTTGGCTCCGAAGCGAAAACATGATCTGCTGTTGCACCTGTCTCTCCTTAAATACTCACGCGGTGAGGCGGAGATACATTATGCAAATTCCGCAGACCCTTGGCATTTCATTGCCATAGGCTCGTTTTTAAATACTCGAAGAGGATTGGCTTTCTGGCGAAACCCCCATTCTCCGTCATCCGACGTAACTCGGAGTGACTACGAAAGGGAAGGACAGTTCACCTAAAAATGAAAAGTCTGTCATCATTTACTCTCCCTCTGTTCCAAATTGTATGAGTTTCTTTCTTCTGTTAAACACAAAAGAAGATGTTTTGAAGAATGTTAGTAACTAGACAGTTGACGGTAGCCATTGACTTCCATATTTTTTTTCCCAACTATGAAAGTCCTATCCAACATTCTTCAAAATATCCTCTAATGTGTTCAGCAGAAGAAAGAAATTCCTATAAGTTTGGAACAACTTGAGGGTGAGTAAATGATGACAGAATTTTCATTTTTGGGTCATTTTCATTTTATCCCTTTATAATGTCATGTTCTAAACTGACGGTATGGGTCAGACGCAATGCACAATGTTATTTAAAACCTTAAAATCACACAACATATGAATCTTTACGGTAAACAAAACCATGTTTCCTGACAAAGCAAACAAACAATCCACACCTCAGTTTCATGGTTGGTTGGAATCCAGTTTTTAATAATGAAATGAACCATTAAAAGCACATTTAAAACAATTTCTCATTTTAGTTACAAAAATGGGTCACCTAAAAGGCCTTATCATTGAATTCACAGAAGGTTTTGAACAAAAAGAGGCCTAACAGATATGTATTTTTCCCATTAATAATAATAAAAAAAAAAAATCCCCACCCAAAATATATAAACTTAACTGTATAACCAAGGTATATACAGGGCACACCATACTTGCATCGGTATGGTTTTTTTCAAGAGAGATTGAGGTATACGACCGACCTACAACTGAAAAAACAAACAAATAACAAACAAAAATTAAATTAAAGCGAATGGCAAGATTACTTAAATCGAGCACAGGTTGCATGTGCTGTTGAATCTTCCTCTTGAGGTTTCCAGTGGGCCGAACTGCGAGCGACTTCGGGATGCTCAATATATACAAAGGACTTACATTACAATTAATAATAGGGAACTGTTTGAATGCTGTCTTTTATTTGCTTAATAATAAGTACACAGTATTCATCCACAAAATATCATTATTTAATTCTTTATTTATTCAGTTCTATAACTTATAAACGTTCGTGAGGGAGTTGGAATTTAAGAGCCAGATGTAATTGTGATACACATGCAAGTTTTGAAAGTGGATTCAGAAACATCAACAATGTACAAAATAATAATTACAGTTTTATTAAAATACATCCTCTTTCTCATAGCACCTCTTTTTTTCTATTTTGAACAAGCACCATTGTTGTCGTCTTTTTTTTTCTTTTTTAATTTATTTGTTTGCACTGCACCGATAGACTCCGGATGAGAGGTCCTCCCTTTCTCCAACTCGTGGACCTCCCAGGTTCACCGTTTGCCTTGGCTTGACGTTGTCCTTCACCTTTTCGTTCCATAACAGGTTTCATGTCATGTGATCCTTGCCCTACAAGGGCAACAAGTATTTTCCTGGGTAATACATACATAAATGGCAAGACGTGTTCGCTACCCCATTTTTTTAATTCAAAACTGGCATGTGGCAGGAACGGGCTCGATGGTTTGATGACGTCAAGAAAAAAGTCTTGACTCGTTCCGCTAACCCGTCCTACCCTGCCAAGTTATTGGTATTTTTTTTTCTTTGTCTGTGTTTTTTAGCCAAGGAAGCAGACAGGACCAACTTCGAATCCAAATTTCTGGTTGGGATCCCCAAAGTCAGTGAACATCACATCAACGATCGGAACCTGATCGATTTTGGGAGTGTTAATCTCCAGAACTGTCTTTCCGTAGCCCTTCCTCACCTGTGGGACGAGAACAAGGCCATCAGAACTGTGTGTTCGCATGTTTCAATGACTAATTGATTTGTACAGATCTACGACGGAGGTCTTACCGCACAGCCGTCTGACAGGGCCGTGATGAAGGGGTTGTTGTCGTATGACATCTCCTCGTCATTGGAGCCGAGGAAGCGTAGCGCCCTGTCGTAGCTGTCCGTAGTGGCGTCGTGCCAGGCGACCGACTGGTGGCAGTTGTAGGTCAAGTTTTGCCTGGCGGAGGCTGTCAGTAGTTTGAGGAACGTCATCTGGACCATGTTTATCGGGTTGCCTTCTGCGTCCACGTACGAAAGCTTGAGGGTGAAAGCAAAAATGATTTTTTGAAGTTTTAGAAAAACTTTTAAAGAACATTTAAGGATGTATTAAGCAGCAACAATTGTATTTGCCCCACCAAGTATGTTTTTGTAAAAATGTGTTATTATATATATATATATATATATATATATATATATATATATATATATATATATATATATATATAATAAGAATTATATTTTTTTTCATTCAGCAATAATCTTTCTTCACAAAAAATAATTAAGTTTCTCTGACCTATTCAAGTAGGCAGATATTATATTTACTTTATCCCTATTAATGTTTTTACCACAAAATAGGCATGACTTTTTAAAAAAGGTGATTGTATCCATTCCAGTAACATTGTTTCTGTTACTGTAAGCAAACATATAATATAATATAATATAATATAATATAATATAATATAATATAATATAATATAATATAATATAATATAAAATGTCCAGGTTTGTTGTATTAAGTTGCAATTTTATTTATAATCAGCTCTCATAAGATTAGGAAAAAATAATGAAATATTATTCATGTGTTTAATGTTACGTTTGGTTTTCAAGCTTAAAATTATGCAAATGTATGCCCATGCATCTTGCCCAGCATTTTAAATCATATAAAACTAGTATGTTTGCATAACTCATTTTGCACCACATGACCTCTGTAAATTTGATTTTTATTCACTTTTTCACCACATATTTGCACACGTTCCCCTCATTTTTAAAATACTATATGCTTTATCACTTAAAGCATATAGTTTATCACATAGTTTATCACTTTATCACTTACACAACACTTACACACTTAACACTTACACTTAAAGCATATAGTTTATCACATAGTTTATCACCTTATCACTTAACACTTACACAAATCAAGTACTCGAGTAAAAGTAATAAAAAAAACCTTAATAAAATATTAATTTTCCATTTTACTTGAGTAAAAGTACAAAAGTACTTGATTCTTGTATTCAAAATATAAAGCACTAATCAATGAACCATGTTTATTGTATATTCTATCCAGTACGCATTGCATTTATTTTATTACTAAAACTTATTATACATCAAAACATTAACACAAGTAAAATACAAAGCTAAACAAGTAAAAATATTTTTGTATTTGTTGTATTTTACTTGTGTTAATGTTTTGATGTATAATAAGTTTTAGTAATAAAATAAATGCAATGCGTACTGGATAGAATATACAATAAACATGGTTCATCAATTAGTGCTTTATATTTTGAATACAAGACTCAAGTACTTTTGTACTTTTACTCAAGTAAAATGGAAAATTAATATTTTATTAAGTTTTTTTTTTATTACTTTTACTCGAGTACTTGATTTGCGTAAGTGTTAAGTGATAAAGTGTGTGTAAGCGATAAAGCAAGTCACTTTTCACAGGCACCAAAAAATGGATTTAAAACGGGTAAAGTTGGAACTCTGAATAATAGAAAAATTATCGCTTCTGACAAAATAGAAAACAGTTTGAACAGACACCAGAAACACAAAGCCGTTTGGTTTCACAGAGGTGCAGCGATGCCTTCATAACTCTCCACTGAATCAAATATGAATGCGGTGTGTATGTATGTGCTCATTTGTGTTTGTCGTATGAGTGTTTGTGGGTTTGCTCGGCTTGTTGATGGATCCAGGGCTGCGGTGACAGCATCTTTTAAAAGCCGACCTCTTACTGGGATCTGCCCAATAGTTGAGTAAAGAAAAAAGATGAGGCAGAGCACTCAGGTTCTCTTAGTTTCGAAGGACAAGATGTTTTTGATAAAGGAGTAGATGAAAGAAGGATGAGAAAGTGCACTTACTATTTTGCCACGCTTAAATTCACTGAACCAGGAGCCGGGAACTTCTTTGGGCCATGAAGACAGTCTCACCTTAAAGACGACACAAAGAAAACGGAAAAAGACTTGCTGTGTCAATAGTTTTAAATGAAGAGCAAACTTGCTTCAGCAGAAAATGAAATCAAATTAAACCCAGCTATTTTTCATACAGCATCTGTTCCAACAACTGGAATGAAATGAACATCTCACACTGAAATGACTGCTCTGTTAACATAGCATGAGAAAAGCAGATTATTTTAATATTGAGAATGAGGTTTCCAATCAAATGTGATCTAATATGAATATTGTTCTGATCTTTCGGGTTTAAATGCACAAATAAACATACTGATAGTGTTGGAAAGACACTCGAACAGTCTTTTAAAAAAAAAAAAAATGTCCTGAACTCATATTTTACTCCAAAGTCAAAAGATAAAAATTTGTATAAATCCTATTTGCAAGATCATATAGTTGTTTTACAGTACTTTTGTGGTATTTTTTGTAAATTATGGACATTTCCCCCCACTGTATTGTCACTGGTGTATATGAAAAAAAAAAAAAAAAAAAAAATTATGACGACGTATATTTAAATTGTAAAGTATTTATATATTGCAGTAGTATCTGTTTTATTGCTTTTTAATATGAATTAAATATATATATATTAAATTGTTTCACTATTTTATTTTTTAAATCTAAGGATCATAGCTGAAATTGAAAGTGACAAACAAATTCAAAAGTAAACTTCTGGACTCTTTACAATAAAGAGAACTTGGGGGAAATGTGCATTATTGTCAATATTGTTGAAAAGTGAGAGTAAAAAAAACTTTAATATAGTCTATTTTGATGTATAATTAGTCTATTTTTGTATAAATAAATAGATTTATAAATATCACACCTCCAATAACCAACAGTCACAATAGAAAACATCTCTTTGAAGTGACTGCTCGATTCTCACATGGTCTTTATGAGAACCCTATTGTATGTGACAGAGGTAAGATGTTGTGATCATATCTGGCTGTTATTGGCTAGCTCTTCCTCAGGGGGTTTCAGAATGCCACTCACTCCATTTGACTTTTTATCAGGGAAGATGCAGGTCTCGCCTCCCGCTGTGAAGTTGCAGTACACTTTAAAGGAGTCCCCGGAGCATCCCTGGTTGGGATCGATGTAGTATTCACCTGAGGGAGGAAAAAAGCCCATCAGACATCATGACAGATACAGTATAAACTTCCAAGAAATCATTTAGATCATAAATGAAGATTTTTTTATTCCTTTTCTTCAGCTAAAAAAAAAAAAAAAACACTCTTCATGGGCATCAGCAGTGGCGATGCCTTGTGTAAATAAAATAGCAGGCTAATGCGATTGCGGTAAAACCAGCTCTGAAAGGTCAGTGTAAGAGCTGGCATTTTGTATGCCATGATTTGGGAGGGAGAGGTTGGCTCCCGCTGGACTCCGCAGAATGCTAAACATCTTTCGAATCAGCCGTCGGCGGCTGCTGTTGTTATTCAAATCCTCCCGAGAGACGGGTTTGGAATTTTAGAAGCACAGCCAATACCTACTGAGAGGCTCGGAAAGCAGCGAACGTTGCGTGTTTTCCAGATTTATCTGTTCAAGACCGTCTCCTTTACCTCCCACCTTGCTCACTTACCATCTGGGAATTCTGGGTGAGCGAGCTGAAGGTCTTTACAGCTTCGTGCGGGGTTGTGTTGCGTGCCCATGGGGTACTTCATGCGCTCGATGTCCTGTTTGAGATTATTCAAAGAGCTGAAGATGTCCTCCATGCCCTCTCCGTAGTCCAGCATGGTGCCGGCTTCGTCCGCTTGCATGTCGATGGAGCGACGGGACTTCTTGGGCATGTGCATAGGCAGAGGCTGGATGATCTCACCAGGAGGACCCTACGGAATGAGGGAAATGAGTGCGTATCCATGAGCCTCTTGCATTTGACAGTATATAATAAAAATCTCCTTGAAGCATGCAAAAGTTCACTTACAGGAGGACCAGGAGGTCCGGACGTGCCAGTGTCTCCCTTTTGACCAGCGGGACCCTGCAGGAAGATGATTTAAATATCATGAGTGCGTTTTCTGACATTATTATAACAAGCGTATCAAACTGATCGGCGCTAAAGTGGTACTTACAGACGAACCCTTGGATCCCTTTGGCCCTTGGGGACCCTAAAGGAAAATGGAAATGCATTCTGTGAAAACTGACTTATAAAATAGGATTAAAATTGAGCTTGGTAAAAACAGTTAACATTAGAATTTGTAACATTATAATTCTATTTTAGAAAACTGAATTAAATTTTTTTTTCTAAAATAAAACTAATATCAGTTCAACATATACTACTGTCCAAAAGTTTGGGGTCTGTGCGATTTTTTTTTTTATGTTTAAAGAAGTCTCTCCATAGCTGCATTTATTTGATTAAAAATACAGTAAAAACAGTAATATTGTGAAATATGATTACAATTTGAAATAATTGTTTTTTATTGTAATATATTTTAAGATATAATTTATTCCTGTAATGAGAATGCTTAATTGTGACCCTGGATCACAAAATCAGTCACAAGTCGCACAGGTATAGTTGTGCCAACAATACATTGTGTGGGTCAAAATTATCGATTTTTCTTTTATGCCAAAAATCATTAGGATATTAAGTAAAGATCATGTTCCATGAAGATATTTAGTCAATTTCCTACCGTAAATATATAAATAACTTATTTTTGCGAGTGAATGCTGCACAATCACCAACATAAATGGATAACTTTGAAGGCGATTTTTTGCACCCTCAGATTCCAGATTTTCAAACAGTTGCATCTCGGACAGATATTGTCATATCCTAACAAACCATACTTTAGTGGGAAGCTTATGTATTCAGCTTTCGGGTGATGTATACATCTCAATTTCATAAAAATGACCCATGTGTCTGGTTTTGTGGTCCAGGGTCACAATTTTGCTGTGAGATTCTTCAGAGAAACTTCAAAAGAACAGCATTTATTTTTAAAAATAAATCTTTTGTAACATTATACATGTCTTTACTGTCACCAATTTAATTTGTCCTTGGTATTATAATTTTATATACGTTTTTAAATCTTACTGACAGTAAACTTTTGAACGGTAGTGTATGTCAAAACTATGACACTTGTATATATTTAAATAGTGGATACAGTTAAAATTGGCAAGACCGCTGAGGTGGGGCAGACCAAAATCATAATTTTAAAAGGGGAAAGACATTTGAGTTATTTATCAAGTTATCAAGTTATTTTTTTGTAAGATGTCTCAAAATAGTTCTCTAAAAAAAACTGTGATGCTTTAAATAGGCAATGTGACACCAATTTTAACCTTGGTGCCATATAGTTTGACCTTGACGATAACACAACACTGAATGCAAGATGCAAGCAATAGAGAAAGACTCACGGGCAATCCAGGAGGACCAGGTGGACCAAGCGGACCAGCAGAACCACTGATACCCTACAGTTTAAAGAGCAGATGGTCAGAAAGCAGAACTTCCTATGATTGATATGTAAAGATGTTGGTCAGCAGAAATTCAAACAACTGTGTGAGGTGATGAGTTTGATATTCTCTCTAAGATTTGTCTTTAAAAATTACAATTCTTATGTCAGAGAGATGAAAACGACTCTTGCTCATGTATTCCTCTAGTTTGCATTACACACTGATCATTACACTTCATTAGAGTCAAGGACTTTTTGAGTTAATTCCATAGGGAGAAATTCAGCCTCTGTTACTAAACTCAGCAACAGATCGCAAATCTGTCCGGTGGGAAACGTTAGTGAGATGGGGTCGTTTTCGATTTTTTTTTTCTCCAAACTCACAGAAGGGGAGACTACAATTTCATTAAGCTAAATCGTAATACGTTTAAAGCTGCATTGCTTTAAACCACTGAGCAAGGGCCATAGCAAAGGCCAATGCAAATTCTAATTGATTATTCAATCAACTTTTAAAGGTTTTCTATATATTTGCTGATTGCACTGGATATGTGTTGCATGGTTCTGCAACGAGGCAAAGAAAGACAAACATTTCGCAGTCTGACTGTGAAAAAATGTAATCGCACTGGTGTTTGATGGGAACGTCTGGCGTAATAGAATTACTGCTGGCTCCGAGAACCTTTCATGACAGCTTCATCCATAACACGATTATGATGATGTACACAGATGCAATAAGTGCAGACGTTATTGTTTCAGTCGGTCGGTACTTTAATTTGCAAGCATTACAGGAGGAGAAATCCTAATAGGTGCGCTGCTGGAGGTACCACATTTGTTGTGTGGTGGGGTTAGAAAGGACAAATAAATCATTAGTGACTCACAGAATCACCCTTGCTGCCAGCAGATCCCTGAGGACCAGGCAAACCCCGATCTCCCTTCTCTCCCTGCTCACCGGGGGGTCCGATGAGGCCGATGAGACCGGGGTGACCCTGGAAGAAAAGATGTCACAGATCAGAACATCAGTTGATATTCGAAATGTACAAAGAATGAATGTTTATATAAGCATAACCAAACCATCAAAGAATATCAATTTACATTATAACAGAGGACCGTCCACACCAAGTACGATAACTATAATGATAATGATAAAGATATAATAATAAAAAATTGTTCTAAATATAAAAGAATAGCAGAGTCCAAACTATAACGATAACGGCAGAGAGAAACGATATCGATGGAATCACTTTTATAAAAAATTTTCACAGCTGATGAACAATAAAAACATTGACAGCCAATCAGAATCCATCCAGCTTTAAAGAACTCGAGCAATTAAAGCAGCAGACGACAAAACTCAGTGCGCACTTAAAAATAAACAAATGTTATCGTCCGCTGGTGTGGACGCTAATGTAATTATTTTTATAGATATCGTTCTTTGTGTGAATGGGCCTTAAGGTTAATTGAATTAAATGAAAACTAAAATGTAAAAACTAAACTAAAACAAAAACTAAAATAACACGAAAAACCTGAAACTAAACTGCATAAATATTATATAAATTATATAAAGATATATATATATATAAACCCAAATTGTGACACAAACAGACAAAAATACACTTTTTTATTTTTTAAATATGATTAAATGCCCAAGAAAAGAATCAGTAAGCACTTCAGAAAGGATTCCTAAATGTCTAAAATCAAAACAAAAACTTCTGTATATTATACTGAAACTTTTCCCAAGGCTTCCTGGAGTGGAGTGACCTAGTCTAGTCTTTATCTTTGACCTTGAGCCTCTTTGAAAGCACATTAATAAAAATGTCAGGAAAAGAAATAGAATGTCACTCACCTTCTCACCCTTAGAGCCGGGGTCTCCTTTCAGGCCAGGGAGACCAGGAGGTCCCTAAATATCAGAGAACCAACAGTGAGAATTCAATTTGCGCACATATACCCACATGTACACGCACACACAGAAAAGAGAGAGAGGATAAAAGGTGGACAGAAAGAACGAGCAAAGGGAGTGGGGTCTCTCCTCTTACCATTGGTCCTGGAGGGCCGTCTTGTCCAGGAGCACCAGGAAGTCCTTGTTCACCCTGTGAAAATGCATCCAATTACAAAAGCCATTATTGCATTGTTTTTTGCTTATGGTCTGCCATTGATTTACTCTGGGCTGGGGAGTGATTAATAGCTCAGATACTAAAAAGTTTTTAATAGACAATAAATATATACAAGAGAAAGATACAGATAGGAGATTTATTGAGGTGTTTCATATAATCCTATTCCTGTGTGTGTGTGTGTGTGTGTGTGTATTTAGGATATTCAGTGGCCATACAAATTATTTAAATACTTAAAATTGTATGAATGCCATTGCATTGCTTGGCCGCAGTGCAAAGAAAAGAATCATAGCTACACCAACAACTTTAAGTCCACGCAAAAGCACCAAGCATTGGCAGTGGCGAGTAGTATGTTAGAACTACTGCGCAAATGCCAAGTCACATAATTAATATTCATCAGCAAAGCTAGAAAAAGTTTAGAGAAAAGGTCAAGCATCATTTGTTTGCAGATGCTACCTGGTTTTCAAATTCACGGTAATTTGAGTGTATCCTAAGTGTTCTAAAACGATTTGGGGCCATTGTATTTATGTGTATGTATAATGGTGGAATTATTAGGTGATGAGTGACATGGGGACCCACCACAGGACCGGGGATTCCTCGTAGACCTTCGGGACCAGGCTTTCCAGCGGGACCCTGAGGGCCAACTGGTCCAGTTTTACCTGGTGGACCCTCAGATCCTGCCTCACCCTAAAGAGGAGGAGGAGAAGAGAGGATTATTGAAATTATTATAATGCATGAAGTTGGCATGCAATTCTCACTAAAATATAACTGATAAAGAAAGAAAACTTGAAAAAAAATGTTTTTTACTGTATTTGTAATCAAATGCAGCCTTGGTAAGCATAAGAGACTTTCAAAAACATAAAAAAACTTTTAAAATGTAATAATATAATATAATTAGGGCTGTGCAACGATTAATCACAATTAATTGCCTCCAAAATAAAAGTTTGTGTTTACATAATATGTGTGTGTGTGTGTGTGTGTATGTGTGTGTGTGCACACATGCATGTATGTATATATATATATATATATATTTGAGAAATATTTGCATGAATATAGTGTATATATATTTATATATAATTTATATTATATATATATATATAAATATAAATATTTTATATATAAATAAATTCTTCTTATATATACATATATATATATAGTATATATATATATATATATATACAATATATATATATATATATATATAAATATTTTATATATAAATAAATTCTTCTTATATATACATATATATATAGTATATATATATATATATATATATATATATATATGTGTGTGTGTGTGTGTGTGTGTGTATTTATATAGGCTATACAAAATAATTATACACAATACACACACACATATTATGTAAACACAAACTTTTATTTTGGATGCGATTAATCGTTGCACAGCCCTATATACAATATAATATAATATAAAAATATAATAGACTAACAAACCTTCAAAACATTACATTATAAATCTCTGTATGCTTACGCAATTTAGATCACGGGTTCAGTTGATGAACTAAAGCCAAAACAACCTACATACTTCAATCCCACAGTGACAATGCTTCCACATGTACTAACAGTGAGTCACTCTGTCAGAGATGTTCTTTCTCCCATGGCTCGCTGTGCTTTAATTATGGCAGTGGAGGCTCCAATATGTGCCTGGGTTGAATTGATTTGGAATGATACGTTACCTTGGCGCCCTTCTCTCCTTGTCTGCCTTCAGCTCCAGCGGTCCCCGGGGGTCCCTGCGGACAGAGAAGAGGACATTGTATTTGAGCATTTTTCTCTGCTGGGCTATAAAACAAATGGGGAAAAAGGTCACAGTGAGACATCATGGTAGCACTTGGGGGAACTTGCTTGATGGCTATTTATAGGCGAATGGATCCACTTGCATTTTTCGAAGGTCTTTTTTGAGCATACATTCATTGATATTCGTAAAGGTGACCGGGGCTAGTTGTCAAATTTTTTTACATTGCCTATTGATTTTTTTGGGGGGGATTTTTTGAAAACTATTATATCAAAAAAAAAAAAAAAAAAAAAAAAATCATGATGAAACAGCAAAAATGTTCAAGATAATACACACACACAAAAAATACATTTCTAATAACATATGGCAACTTGCCCCGCCCTGACATTTATGAAAAATATCCTTGCTGTTGCAACAGTTCAGTGTTTCAGGTTTCAATCTACCTTCATTATATTATATTTGAACCTTTGAATGCATGTCAGATTTGGAAAAATATTTGAATTTTAGTTATTCAAGAGGGTTCGAACTAGATGTTTGATACCAACATATAGACAATATAGAGAACCAACTAGAGAAAATATGCATTTGTGTAATTTAACTTTTGTCTCTAAGATAAAACCTGTGTGACAATCTCCACTGCATAATTTTTCATATGTAAATTTAATGAAGAGCAGGAAGACATCAACTAATGACAGTTGGAAGCTTCACCAAATTAAATAATTCCCAAGATGCTTAATAGTCTAGGGACAGTCTTACGGGTCCAAGACTGAACAGAGTCCAAGAAATAAACAGAGAGAGAGAATAAGCAAGGGAATCTCCATATTCATTTCCAACTGCGGTCTGCAAACTGCTGAGAAAGCAGAACGTCTCTGTGTTTGATGCAAAATAAGCTCCAGCCAGAATTATTGATGCAGGAGACTTAATTCCACGAGATCAGTCTTCCTGCGACCGTCTTCCTCTCGCAGGATTAAAACACCTTTGCTGATGAAATGGCAGTTTCTCTATCCGCAGTTCATCAGCCATTGCTATCCGTGTATGCTGATAGGGTGTATAATTTTCCCTGGGAGAGCTCCATCAAGCATATTGGGAAGGCGAGTGGTGTTTTCTCCACATTTTGCATGAATAATGGATGTGTGCGCAGAGATGCCATAAAGCTTTATGGAGGAATAATGGGATAGCTGTGTTGCTTGGGCTGGCTAATAAAATTGAACCAGGACTGCTTCCCTTATAGCAAGACAGTTTGTGGCCTCGAGGGGCTCCAGAAAGGTACTATGGGGGGTCCAGCAGTTGTTTACACCTGGTATTAACATCCGTCTCATGTGATCTGGTCAAAATTGGTACACTAAATAAATACAAGTTCTAAAACATCAGAAACATGTGACCACAGTGAAGAGCCACCTACTAACATGTCAATCAACCATTGCCGATTACACAAAATAGGTTAACTTTAGCTCAAACTAAGGTTAAGAAACTTAAGTTAAGTGTTTCTTTGTCCTTTCCACATTCAAATTTGGTAAGTAAAATTTAAATGTTCAATTGTATGACATTGTACATCAATGAGGATCACAAACGATCAAGTGCAAGTTCAGTGTAAATGCAACTGATCTATTGCAAAAGACACAATTCAATTATATTTCACTTGCTAGTGTCGTGAGAAACCCATCAATTCAATATAAATTGAAAAAGTGAACTTTTTCCCTCTTCTGAAAAATTATGAGTTCTTTTCGTGAGCAGTGAAACAACACTATTTTCTGCAAGGTTTCATTTGGCTGAACAAATTTCTTTTGATGTGGCAGTGGGAGAGAATCTCCAATTCCTGTCCCGAATGTGACAGTTATATTTCCTCTTCCTCTGTAACATCCTTTACACCGCTGTCCTCTCATCACTGTCACTCAAACAGGCCCGGGATCAATATAACGTCTTGACTGATTTTCTTCTTTCATCCTGAGAGAGATGTAGGACTACAGTGGAGGAAATGAGTTCTGGCTCTGACGCCATTTAAACGCTGTTTTCGATTTCAGACTGATGATTTAGTATGCGCTATTCATCACCCTGTGAAGGACTTTGTTTTTTCTCTTTGCCGTTGAGCGGTATGACCCTGGGTGAAAAACAACTGATCATCCGTGCTGATGAGGACGAGTCTTAAACAAAAATGGTGACTGTTTTACACATGTCAGAATCTTCATTCAATTAATAAATAGCAGTTTTAGTATATGCGTTCCTTTCTTAGTGAAAAAAATAATTTGGCCTCCTCCTTGGAAAAAAATTGTATAATTAAAAAGGTTTGTTATCCATGCCAGAGATGGTAAAAATAAATAAATAAATA
Organism: Tiaroga cobitis; assembly: GCA_030578255.1. NCBI lineage: Eukaryota > Metazoa > Chordata > Actinopteri > Cypriniformes > Leuciscidae > Tiaroga > Tiaroga cobitis. The sequence goes on along the minus strand of CM060614.1, from coordinate 7,802,414 downwards.
AATAAATAAATATGCTAAACTGGCACTGCTTAACGTATAATAGCGATGAGGACTATACATACTCTTTTGCCAGGAGGTCCTGGTGGGCCAGCTTCTCCAGAAGGACCAGGAGGTCCCTAAAATAGAGTGGAGGAAGAAAATGAATCAAAAACAGAAAACAACTGAACCAGCCTATTTTAGATAATAGACTTTAGGGTTATAACTAAACTTTCTTTCTTTTGCCTGGCCAACCTTAACCAATTTCGTGAAATTAACTGAACACAATTAAGAAACACAAGGGTTTCAAAAGCACACCGACATAGGATGGATACAATTTAGCGAAATTATTCAGCTGTGTGACTATCTGATTTTAAAATGATAAACTTCTAATCAGAAGCTGTGTGTATTTCTGTGAAAGTGTGTTGCTCAAAACAAACCTCCCCTCATTAAACTTTCATAGAACTGTAGCTTATAAATGGGCCTTGCACAAAGACCCTCAAGCCTAGACATTCACATTTGTAAACCTAGAGATTCAGATACATTGAATTTAATGGTAAATTAACCAATTTTCCTGCTCTGGAAAATCCAAATTACTATAATAAATGTTAATAAGGACTGCAGTTTATGGGCTGCCACTCCTCAGACAATTATGTTTGACTTCCGTATATCCAATTACCGTTTATTAATCTATTTGTACTGTATATATACTTATGCAAGAGGAAATCTACATTTAAATTATTATATTTTGAGTAATTATTGCCTGAATAAAATTACAAAGTATGCATACAGCAGGAAATTATGAATGCAGTACTCACAGGTTGACCTGACTCTCCATCCTCTCCCTTTTCTCCTGGGCCTCCATCTATTCCCTGATAATGTTATAGACAACATTTTAAAGACAAATAAACTGACGATTGACAAAACATGCAAACACCTTGCAGTATATTTACCCTGCAAATTACAGTTTTAATCCTTTAAATAGATTTAGCTACTTACAGCAACACCTGGCTCACCAGGTGGACCAGGGTCTCCAGGAAAACCAACAGGGCCCTATAGTAACAGATTGAAAACAGGTTTAACACAGTTCAATAACTTAAAACTGAATTCATCCTTAATGTCCTTAACAAATATTAGGACCTACTAAACTAAATGAATGTCAGTTGTGTCACACTTACAGGGTTACCCTTGGGTCCATCATCTCCAGGGGGTCCTTTGGGACCTGGAGGTCCAGCAGCACCAGAGGGACCAGCTTCACCTTTCTCTCCTCTCTCACCTTTTGGGCCCTGCAGAATAATAACAAAGATAAAAGGGCTGAATAAAGAGCCCCGAGGCACTCCATGAACAAAAGCACCCTGAGAACAATGAGTGCAGCCACGCTCTACATTCTGATACAGCAATTCAAAAGAGTTAATCAACCATCCATGTCAGTATTGACAGGCTAGAATTTTGACAGGCTGCATTTGTAATACATATATTCCATTAATAACAAAGTTAACTTTTTAGCTTTATTCAGTTGATTTCCCCCCCCAGTTGAAATGTTACTCAAGGTTTTTGTGAAAACACCAAAAAGGTGTAGTTTCTGAACGCCAACCAGATATTCTGGTGTCAGAAATCCAAGAGGCTGCTTTAACAGTTTAGTTTCAATTGCAGGGATGTTTTGAGTACATTTTCATGATATCACCCCTGTAAAGTTAACTGAGTGATATTGTATTACAAATGTCACTGTATTAAGCTATTCTTTGTATGATGAGAGGAAAGACCTTTATTGGAATCATTCCTGCAATTTAGCGACTCACTTAGTGTGGCCACTTAATTCAAGACAATCAATAAAGCCTGAAAAGCTTACAGGAAGTGATTAACTGCACCATCACACAGATTTCTCCTGAGAACTTTACTTACCCCAGGTCCAGGCTCGCCAGGAGGTCCAGGGTTGCCAGCTTCTCCTTGTTCACCCTGTGAAGGATATTACTAGTTATAAGCTATAGCACCATACCATATGATTGTGCTGTAGAATGTTGAGTTCTATTCAAGCTGTCAAACTTCCATTTTGGAAACTTCCAAATTCCAATTTCAAAAGTTTCTTTGACAAACACTAGCAAATCGAACTGTCCCATTGTCATTTTATCTTCAATGCTTTGAAAAATGGAACACCTTTTGAAGATCAGAGATACCATTTGACTTTTCAATAGAATGAATCAGAAATATTATCTAAATAATGCTGCATTATGTTTCTTAGCAGTAGCTTACTTAACTTGTCTGGACTGTAGTGGATATAATACTCAATTACTAATGGATGGAACATCATGGTGACCTGTAACATGTTCTAAATTCATCTCCACAGCCAGCCAAAGCATTAAATATTGATGGCCCGTGGGCCTGCCAAATAGCAGTGAAATGGAGGGGGTTTATCAGAACTGCAGTAATGTAGGCATTCATCGTTTTGTTATACTAATTCAGAAAAAAGGATGACACGAATAATAAATTAATGAAGTCTTCAAAAGAGACTTGAAATAGGTCTTTGGCCCTGATATTTTTGGGAATAAACACTGGAGATAGGAATACTCTTACCTTCTCACCCACGGATCCCATTCCTCCTATTCCACCAGGAGGACCTTGTGGACCCTTCAATAAAAGAAGTCAATTTGTTAAGAGGCATACGTGAAAACCATTAACACTGAAGCCATTTAGTTAAAGTGGTGTAATTTTATGGATTTGCTGATTGGATAAAATGTTCAATGTTGAGAGATGCTCTTACATCAGCACCAGAAGGGCCTTGAGGACCTCTGGGACCAGGTGGGCCAGGGGGCCCCTGTGGAGAAACAAGAAGAGAGATAAATGAGATTTTACTAATAGTTGTCAAAAAAAAAAAAATGGTCAAAGTTGTCAAAAGCAAAATAAAATAAGGCAAAATTAAATTAAAAGCTAAATAAACAGAACCCTTAAAGACACTTGAAAAAAAATTAAAAGGCTTTTATGAACAGAATTTTCTGTCCTGTATTCATATTTTGCTTTTAAATAGAACATTGGGAAGCGACATGTCAAAGGCATTTTGTTAATAAAAATGACCTTATTTAATAATTGGTTAAACATCTTACCATAGGACCAACGTCTCCATTTTCTCCTTTTTCACCAGGTGGCCCAGGAAGACCCTTCAAAAATAAATAGATATTATTGTATTTATGTGCATCTTCAATATATAAATGTCCATACATTCACATACTATAGTGCACTGATGTCAGTGACTGTGCAAAGATGTGTAAAGCTGTGAGGCACAAAAAAAGACCCTCTGAAGAAAAGAGAAAAAGAATCTGGCCCAGACGCAGTTACCAGAGGACAGCAATAATGCTTCATTTCAGAATTGGCGGAGAAAGGCAAAAGGGCCATATGGCAAATGGAAGAGTGCGAGAGTGTTTATTGAGTTTTAGTATCTGTCATCTTGAAATCTAAGAGAGCAGCTAATAACCTTTGTCAGATTTTTAGCTCACGCTCAATACGAACACTATATTATTTGTCACCTTTTCATAGCTGGCAAAATGTCAGGGGGGAAAAAACGTAGAGGACTTTCAACACTAAGCACAATATGAAAGCTATTTTACCCAGCACAGAAACTCATCTATGCACATTTGCCAAATATATTTCCCCAGAGCGGCACAGGATTTATTTGAACATTCGGGGGAGAACATGTCCCTCGTCTTACCCATTATTATGCCCTAAAAATGCACCTAGGACTTAAGAGAAACACATTTTAGATCCAGAACATTGGAGGAATAAAACGGGGAAACCAAAAAAAGTTAGATGGCCAGCAGCATGCACTTCATTTCATTTGACGCTGCTCTCCGCTTAGGGGCTAAAGCTGAAAAATTCATGCCGTTTTTCAGCTTAATTAATGGCCAATTAAATGTTTTTCCCAGCAGGAAAGGTAAAACATCCATCAGTGAGAGTAACCAGGGAAGCATTTGTGTTTTAAAGAAGTCCAAAATACTATAACATCAGAGACCTCGGATAAAACACACATGCATTGGCAAATAAACACGCTAGGCATGTGACCCCGGTATCATGCGTGTTTGATCCTTGACATTTACTCCCTAATTGCCTCACCGAGTGGCGACTTCGGGGGCTGCTCATTCAAAGGACTTTTCTTCATCATCCGTTACATGTCAGGAGCGACGACATCTAAAGTCTAATTTTGTCTGATATTTACTCGCCCAATACCCACGTGACCTGCAGACTTGGCAGACCGACACGCTGATTCCCGTGCTGGTAAGAGATCTCATCAGGGCAGAAGCCCTTAGTCAGAGACCATTAACATAAACACTCATTACAGACTGAAGGGTGTGTGTACACTGTCCTAATGTCTATTGGACCGGGTCACTAAATGCAATTAATAAAATCCAAATGGAAGTAGATTACGCCCAATTAAAACTCAATTGAATCAAATGGCTCAGAGATTTGGTGGCGTAAGAGGACTACAGGAGCAGTCGATGTTACTCCATTACCGCGATGACTCGCCTTCAGAGGAATCAGCTAATTGATGGATAGAGGAATGGCAGATCCTTGAGGCTTCAGATCATAATATGATCAAATAGAAAGAGAGAGAGATGAGATGATTAAAATAAATCTTCTATAAATACTGTTACTGTTTACTACACAAACATGACTGCTGATTTTTATGGTTCACAACAGGGCAACCAAATATATTCAGTGACAGGTTTTTTTTCCAATTAAAACATATACACTCACCTAAAGGATTATTAGGAACACCATACTAATACTGTGTTTGACCCCCTTTTGCCTTCAGAACTGCCTTAATTCTACGTGGCATTGATTCAACAAGGTGCTGAAAGCATTCTTTAGAAATGTTGGCCCATATTGATAGGATAGCATCTTGCAGTTGATGGAGATTTGTGGGATGCACATCCAGGGCACGAAGCTCCCGTTCCACCACATCCCAAAGATGCTCTATTGGGTTGAGATCTGGTGACTGTGGGGGCCATTTTAGTACAGTGAACTCATTGTCATGTTCAAGAAACCAATTTGAAATGATTCGAGCTTTGTGACATGGTCCATTATCCTGCTGGAAGTAGCCATCAGAGGATGGGTACATGGTGGCCATAAAGGGATGGACATGGTCAGAAACAATGCTCAGGTAGGCCGTGGCATGTAAACGATGCCCAATTGGCACTAAGGGGCCTAAAATGTGCCAAGAAAACATCCCCCACACCATTACACCACCACCACCAGCCTGCACAGTGGTAACAAGGCATGATGGATCCATGTTCTCATTCTGTTTACGCCAAATTCTGACTCTCTACCATCTGAATGTCTCAACAGAAATCGTGACTCATCAGACCAGGCAACATTTTTCCAGTCTTCAACTGTCCAATTTTGGTGAGCTCTTGCAAATTGTAGCCTCTTTTTCCTATTTGTAGTGGAGATGAGTGGTACCCGGTGGGGTCTTCTGCTGTTGTAGCCCATCCGCCTCAAGGTTGTGCGTGTTGTGGCTTCACAAATGCTTTGCTGCATACCTCGGTTGTAACAAGTGGTTATTTCAGTCAAAGTTGCTCTTCTATCAGCTTGAATCAGTCAGCTTGAATCAGTTGAATCAATTCATTCTCCTCTGACCTCTAGCATCAACAAGGATGTTTACTGGATACTGGATGTTTTTCCCTTTTCATATCATTCTTTGTAAACCCTAGAAATTAGGGATGTCCCGATCAGGTTTTTTTGCCCCCGAGTCCGAGTCATTTGATTTTGAGTATCTACCTATACCGAGTCCCGATCCGATATATAATACATAAAAAAAGAATAAAGAAGAGAGAAAAAACTGATCCAGGATGTTCCTTATTTTTTATTTAATTCACCTTATTTTAACGTTCAACAACTCTGTTAACAAACAGAGCACTTCTGTGAGGTAGCTTGCACAATCAAGTAATAAAGAACATAAAATCTTCAGTTTTGGACTTTAGTGCAACAGTAAATATAGAAAAAGTCTAATATAAAAACATAGCACCTCAACTTAAAATACCCAGCAGGCAAAAAATAAAAATGTTTTAAAAGTGTATAAAAAAATAATGATAATATATATATACATTAGGGGTGTAACAGTTCACAAAATTTGCGGTTCGGTTCGATACGACACAGCAAAAAGAAAGAAATGCCAGAGAAATTTCCTATTTATTAAAAGAAAAACTATTTTTAAATAAGTTTGAGTTTTTCTACATCTTGAAACTTTCAGGTTTATAAATGGTAATCTTTGAAGGATGAACAAATAATGTTTTGGTAATCACATTCAAAATAACATTTAAATATATATTTATATAATATTTGAGTTTTGAAGTGCAACATTAAATCCATGTTCATTCACGGCACAATGTTTCTCCTGGTTCCCACGTCAGCGCTGTTTGATCTAATAGAGATCTACGGTTAATAACGGAGAAATTTGAATGCTTCTCACTAGATCTCGCAGCGATGTTATTACTTCAGTGGCGAATTCAAATGTTTTCTTCACTGGATCTCTTAGCACAGGCCGCTTGATCTCCGCGCTGCACAGATGTTGCTGGTCGGAACTGATAAACGGTCCGTGAAGCACAATATAATGAGTAGCGCAGTTTCGTTCCGCTTTCATTACGTTTGCCATTTGATGTTGCGCAACGTTGTGGTGGTCGCGCCAGCGCGGATTTTGTCTGCAGGAAAAATGGTCCTAGGAATCGTTCGGTTTGTATGCGTACCAAACTGGAAGCTAGCTCGTACCGAAACGGTTCAATAATTACGTGTACCGTTACACCCCTAATTTACATATATCCGAGTCCTGATCAGGAGGTAACGTCCGATTCCGATCGAGTCTGAAACCACGTGATCGGGCCCGATTTCCGAACGCGTGATCGGATCGGGACATCCCTACTAGAAATGGTTGTGCGTGAAAATCCCAGTAACTGAGCAGATTGTGAAATACTTAGACTGGCCCGTCTGGCACCAACAACCATGCCACGCTCAAAATTGCTTAAATCACCTTTCTTTGTTCAGGAGATTGTCTTGACCAGGAACACACCCCTAAATGCATTGAAGCAACTGCCATGTGATTGGTTGATTAGATAATTGCATTAATGAGAAATTGAACAGGTGTTCCTAATAATCCTTTAGGTGAGTGTATATGTATATATACAGACAGAATGATTTCGGATTGATATTGTGCAAAAAAAACTTTTATAAATAAAAATTTTCTTTAATTCTCTTAATTTCTCCTTTTGTCTTCTCTCTTTAATTATTCCGCTTATTAGTAGAATAAATAAATCAGTTGTAATTATACCACCAGCAAACCAAAATTTTAACTGTTCATGTAATGGAGCCCGCATGTCTGTAGAAAGTGTCTACTTATTCACTAGATCAATTACAGCAGAAGTGGAATCAAAAAGAAAATCAATTCACATCTCAAACACCTCCCAGTGCATCTACTGCCCAAGGCCACCAGCTAATATTATTTGTGCTGCGTTAGTCTGGGTTACCATGGGACTGGCTACTCAGTGCTAAACAAAATAAAAATGTTAGCTTGTTAATGACACTGTGGGACTCACCTGGAGACCGATGGGACCAGGAGGTCCAGGGAAGCCCCGGGATCCTTCATCTCCCTTCTGTCCAAACATACCCTGCTGTCCGCGAGGACCTGGCTCACCATCAGCTCCCTGAAATAAGCATTAGTCAGAGTCTCAATGTATTCCTTATTAAAAATGACTGAAATAATAGATAAGGTCATTCTGAATGTGCAGTGAAGACGTACAGCAGGTCCAGGAGCTCCAGAAGTTCCCTGAAGACCAGGTGGACCTGGAGGACCCTAGTGGACAACACAATAAAGAAGGTGGTCAGAATAACAGAACTGTACTATGAGATGGGAATCATAAGGAATTGAATGATTCTGGTTCCTCAAAGATTTAATTACTTGCTCTTTAATCCTTTTGAGGAAATCACTTGTTGGAGTTGGACATGATGGTAAGGACTTGTGGTTCAGTAAATAAGTCAAGAACCGCTTAAACCGATTCAGTGATTGACAATTCAATTGTGTTCAAGACTGATTTATGACTCTTTTAGATCAATTTATTAAAGGAACTAGTTAATAAGACTTATAAATTTGTAAATCGGACTATACTGTTTGTTTTTTGTTGCATGCAACAACTAGCAACACAAAAGAAAGCCAATTTAATGTTTTTTTGTGTGTGTGTGGAATCAGTGAAAGAGCACAGATGCTAAAATAATGTCCTTAAAATCATTAGGTAATGGTTTGTAAGTAGAATCAGTTCTGCATACAAATCCTACTGTTTGTATAAATAAGGATTTTACGACAGATTTACTCACATGTTCACCTTTGTCGCCTTTACTTCCCTTCTGTCCTGGTTCACCAACTTCTCCCTGGAAAGTAGTTTAAAATCAGTCATGCAATATCCATTTTGTCTTTTAAAAACTATATTATGCATAAATCACACTGGTGATTCTAAATGAAAGAAACTCTGTTGAAGTAATGTTGAAGTAAACCGTTTAATGTGCAGTAAAAAATATGACATTGGCTATGACCTGCATAGAGTTTTAATGTAAATGAAATGACAAATATTGTCTCTGAACTAACAGACATGGGCAGATAAAGCTTTGCTACAACATATTCTTGGCACGTAAGCCATGAAGTTGGTTAGAGGATACTGATGGAGAGACAACGTTTATGGTACCCTGCGCTAATTTGATTATAGGCTGCCTTTGCTGATGATGATGGATTGGCGGCAGGGGAGAGCGACTGAGAGATAGGCGTGCGTTTCAGATGCCCGTACAGTGTGTGTTTGTGATGATGAAGAATGATCGCTGTCCAAAAAGTGAGGGCGAGGAATTCTGGGAAGAGTTGTGAGATATACTAGGGTTATAGGAGAGAAATTATTTTCTTGTTTTCTAGTACAAATATCTCAAAATATTTGAAACAAGAAAAATGTACTTGAGAAGCAAATTTGCATAAGACTTTTTTCTTGAATAAAAATTCGTACTCTATTGGAAAATAGTTTTTTCTTGTTTTAAGTACAAAGCGAGGGCAATTTAGTGAGATTTATGTATGATAGTTGGGATAAGAAAAGATATATTGATGTACTGACATACTGAGATTTTTCTGCGGTGTAAGCCTGTTAAAGTAACTTTAGATGCATTGGAACACCACTTTCTTCCATTAAATCTGTACGTGAGTTAAGATGAAGTGAAATCCGTTACTGTCCTTTTTGTGGCGACTGTGAATTGGCTGCAGGAACGGACACATCAATAGAAGCATTGTATTAATGTAATGTGGTAATGTAATGCTTGGTAATGTAATACACCTTCTCTCTACTGTCTAAGCTTATTAATGTCAATTAAAACTGCAATTAACCTTGTCACCATCTTCTCCAGGTGGACCCTGAGGTCCTGCTGGACCCGGCAGACCAACTGGACCTTGAACTCCATCCCGACCGGCTGGACCTGAAGGACCTCTCTCTCCCTGAACAAAGACACAGATTTGTCAGTTTGTGGCAAATTACATTCTGAATTGAAATCTATTTTTTTTCCATTTGCTGAAAAGATACATGTGCTACAGTATGTTAGAAGGTATGCGGTCACTGTGCTGTAAGCAACCGTAAACTTTTACTAATAAATGCAATATAAGAAACACATATTGATCATCTTCATATCTAATAAGTGAGATTACCGGTGCACCCTTCTCTCCAGCAGGTCCCGGGGGTCCCTGAGGTCCAGTACGTCCAGACAAGCCAATGGGGCCAGCAGGTCCTGCTGCTCCTCTCTCACCAGGGGAACCCTATAACCATCACGGACAAAACGATTGAACATATTTGACACTGAGATACACCATAGACATATACACACTATTTACAAGTCTGATTTACGAAAGCATTTACTACATCAGGGTTTTTTAAAGTGTAGGGCGCACCTCCCCAGGGGGCGAGAGCATGTCATGGGAGGCTAGGGCTGAGCGATACAACGATGTCAATCGATTGCGGTTTTTCTATATAGCTTTTCTGTATGTAAATTTATCTGCAGCGCAGGACTACCTAAACACGTTAGAGCAGTAAAGAAAAATGGATGAATGAGAAGAAAGAGTGGGACGTGCTTGATGATGAGTCATTAAAAGCACAATAAACTGCAAAAAAAAGAACTGAATTCGGTGCTGACGGGCGACTTTCTGTGGCACACCCGACGTGCGCGAGTGCTGAATTTAGTTTACTTTTTCGTCTTATTGCGCAGTTTGCCTAAATGATCATTAGATCCATGCATAAGGTCTTAAAGTGACAGCAGCCTCACATACCTGCTGCTGTCTATATCGTTAATGTTAATCAAATCATTCACAGCGCTTATATCGTTCACAAAAAACATAATTCACCCCTCTCATATCTTTCAAAGCTGTGTACAGTATGTAATTCATACAATGCAGACTATATCGTTGAAATGGGGGTTGGGGGGTGTGCATTGTCTATGTTGTGTTAGAAGGGAGGCCCACAGTCTTTGACTTTGAAAACCCCTGTGCTGAATTAATATGCTTGTAAAGATCTGCCGTAGCTCACTCATTAGTCATGTATAAAGGATTAAAACAGATTCTTCCAAGCGACAACTTCCTTTCAAGGATGTACTTTTAGTGCAGAAAATCCAAATGAGGAGCTTTAGCTTTTGAATGATTATGCTCTAGCCACAAAAACCAAACCATTTCAGACGTTTCCGTGTTATGGTGTTGCTATGCAGTTGCTAAGGCATTCTGAGTGTTGTAACATTGCTATGCTGGTGTTAGGGTGTTGCTATGCAATTACTAATGTGTAATGTTGTTATGCTGATGTTAGGGTGTTGCTATGTGGTTGCTAAGGCATTCTGAGTGTTTTAACATTGCTATGCTGGTGTTAGGGTGTTGCTATGCCGTTATTAATGTGTAATGTTCTTATGCTGATGTTAGGGTGTTGCTATGTGGTTGCTAAGGCATTCTGAGTATTTTAAACATTGTTATGCTGATTTTAGGGTGTTGCTATACAGTTACTAAGGGTTTCTGAGTGTTTTGAACATTGCTATGCTGGTGTTAGGGTGTTGCTATGCAGTTGCTAAGGCATTCTGAGTGTTTTGAACATTGCTATGCAGTTGTTCTCAGTGTTTTTAACATGTTACCATGTGGATGGTAGACCATTTTTTTGTGGTTGGTAAGGTGTTCTGAGTGTTCTTTATCAAAGTCTATGGGATTTAGCACCCATTTAAAATCTTTATTCCCACACCATTTCCCAACGATAAATTTGTGGTATCACGTCATGTTCATGGTACAAACCATGTGGGACATTTTAAGCACCAAATTGCACCTGATAGTGATATTTGCCTTTGCCAGCAATGCAAAAGAAATCATTGCACAGGGACAGTACAGAGGGTCTTCAAATGGCCTAAACATCCTCGAGGATGCGTGTGCGGTCCCGTGCAACGCTTTGTGACTAGCGAGTGCAATAAACTACAGCGTGGAGCGGACGGAATCAAACGATCAGAACAACACAGACAGCTCTGAGGGGAGCTGTTCAAGGACTGTAAAACTTTTGGTTAGGCGCCAAATGTACTCTTACTAGTGGGCGAACATGCCCTTAGACTCCTTATCTCTCTTTCTAAATGTGGTTTAATTTGTAGACCTCTGCATCTTCATACAAATGCAAATGTATCCTTTATCGGACTGACACAGTTGAATTTAAAACTCCTCAATGACTTTTCATCCATCTATTCTAATCTTGCAGTGCACTGTCAAGGCCTGAAAAAGAGCAATTATAGGGTGACAATACTTGTCTATTTTTTTCCTTAAGAGAAATGAATCAGTGAAGAAAAGAATGTGATTTTAATTCAAAAAGCTTGAGGACATTCAACGTCATGCCCGTCACATAAATTCTAATGAAACAGCTATGGTATAAAATGTCAAGAGGAGGTAATTATGAACTGGTGTTGTGAATCTATCTCTAAAGACACTGTGGTGGTCACCATCACACCCTCTAGTGTTAACTAATGCCACTGCATGCTCTTATAAGAGGCACTGCGGGAGACATCGATCCAACTGTGTCCGATTCGGTATCTCTCATTTTGAAAGAGTATGAATCAGCTGCGCACTCTTCTTTGTTTGCGCGTGTGTTCGGTAGCGAAGAACACTTTTTAAATCCTTAATGGTGTTTTTGAGCCTTAGATCTTCCTGACCAGTCCCTCAACCCTCTCAGACTCCTAAATATTGAATGCGGCTATTGGGAGAATGAGCTTTTCACGTTGAATGATGGGAAACCATGGAAACAGAGTACTTACAACAGGGCCAGGGGGGCCCTGAGGGCCCTCAGCTCCTTTCAAACCAGGTGGACCCTGCAGAGGGCAAAAGAGAAAGAAGAACAAAATATGGATGAGTAAATAGGCCTAACAAACAGCTTCATATTAAAGTGTCAGCATTGGCTATTTTCTCCTGAGCATTATCCAACACGTCATCCATTGATGCTCAAAGCCGTATAAACATGTACTGTATGTTTTAGTGCATCATATCTGAGCAAACAAATCTACCTCCAGCTCATAACTGAGATAACACATCTTCTACCCAATATGACCAACACAGAAAAGAACTCATAATGGAGATTTCACGTTGAAAGCTTTTGAGAATCCACACTGAAAGTGCTCATGGTGGTTCTTTTTCAAACTTTGGTTCTTGCAAATGTGCCGTAACCAAAAACGATGAACAAAAACCTGTGGCGTTTGCCTTCATTATTGACATTAAACCTAGTTCTACATATCTTTCGTGCTAAGTTTCTATGAAAGTTTGAAAGAGATTTAAGAACTGTGGCTTAAATGTCGGATTGTTATAACACAAAGCATATGGCTTCAGATAACTTGGAATATAGTGCACAAGTCATATTGAGTTTTCTCTTTTTTGGAGCTTTATCACTGTATGCTTTTGTTTAGAAAGGAGCAGCGTAAACGGTAACACTTTATTTCGATGGTCCACTAGACATTCTAACTATAACTATAATTAGAGTATTAGTAGACTGTCTGCTTAATATCTGCAAACACTTTATTTTGATGGTCTCCCAACTGACATTCACTATAAGTAACTTTTCAACTACATTCAACTTATTCTACTAACCCGAACGAACCCCAACACCTAACCTAACAGTCTACTAATACTCTAAACCAAAACAGAGCATACATACAATGTCTCATTAGTTTCATTGTGTTTTAGTTCAGCCTGTGTGACCTAGCTCTTCATCTTTGTGCGTTACTTATACAGCCACCCGTGACAGACATGTAGTTGCAAAGCTACTTTTAGTTTGTAAAATGTCTGAAGTGGACAATCGAATTGAGGTGTAAGCACATAAACATTTTGAAAACTTCTCATATATTAAACAAAACAAAGAAAAACATACAAGATTGGAACAACATGACGGTAAATGATGTTTAAGATAAACTTTCTATCTATCATTTTTAGACTAATTATTACTTTCAGCACAGGATCAAAATTAATCTTTGTCTGTGATTTTTTGCTCATCGACTTAACTGCTTCAAAAATTACCTGGAACACTGTGGGAGATACAAAATCCTGAGAGGATACTACTCTAATGAATTCTTATGAAATATTCTGCAATTCCATAAATAAATTCAGAGATATGGTGGTCTCATGAAACTCTCAGATTTCACCAACATAATTTTGAGCTTTTTTATTAAAAGGAATAGCTAACCCAAAACTATATACTTACCCTCATGTTTCTACAAACCTATATTTTCAAAGAATCTTTACATAGATAGAAAAAGGTACACAAACACACCATAAAAGCACCATAATCATAGTCCATATGACACGTGTCCATACTAATACTAATGCTTTATTAAGTCTTCTAAAGACTAATGACCTTTGATTTTACTGACATCCAACCTGTGCAATGGACAGTGGACACCATATTTGTATCAAGAGTCAGAAGTAGATAATGATATAAATTTTAGTTTGTTCCTAAAAAGAGCTAGCATATGATTTCATATGGTGCACATGTTATATGGACCACTTATATGGCATCTTTATGGTCCTTTTCGGAGCTTTTGTAGTTGTATGGAGCTTTTGTAGTTCCACAGAAAAACTAACATCATACAGGTTTGGTGACATGAGCGAGAGTAAATGATGGCAAAATTGTATTTTTTAACAATATGCGAAAGTAAATGAGGAAGTGAGAAGCACACACATACCCATGTCATTACAGACCGTTGAGTTCTACTGCTTCTAAACTAATTTTTGTACTTGCACAAACTACAGCGCAAAGTGACAGTGGGTTTTGGTCTCTTCTGACTGTGGGTTTCATTAATCTCAGTTTGAGAGAGAAATCCACAGAACTCGACTGCCTGCTGGTTCTGCTTCCACACGATTGATATTTACTGGCCTATTTTTCTCTCACAGGACAGTTGTCATCAGGGACACAGACAAGAGCTCTCGTGTGTGTGTGTGTGTGTGTGTGTGTGTGTGTGTGTCTATGCATATGTAATTGAACTTTTGTTTCTATAAATTACACTTATATAACATTTATTTAAAATACCCTGTAGATGTGTTTGTTTGAATCTCTTGTAGGTGCATCTGTGTGGGTGTGTGTGTCAGGGTTCATGGAGGTCCCGTCGTGTTTCGTGTGCTTATGTGTGTGAGGGCTTGAGATTGCCTCTCTAAAGGGCAGACACACACAGTGGTCTCAGTAATGACTGTTGCTGTCCTAAGAGGGGAGAAAAAAATCACCACAGTAGAAAATAATCAGGCAGCGCATGGAGAGCCAGCCTCTGCCACTGACCTTGAGATCAGACATCAACAATGAACAAACAACCTCATCTACAAAAATCTAATTGGCAACATTTCCAATTAAATCATTCTCTGGCCAGATAATACATATAAAGGACAACAACCCAGCCGTTTCAAAAGGTGGTAAATGTGAGCCGCAGCCAAATTAGCATAATGTACCTTTGCATTAAACAATGCAAAGTTAGCCCTTTTAGAGGTTATATGCCCTATTAAAGTCTTGGTGGATTGTATTGAAGTCCAATTCTGTGGCTGTAATGAGCCAAGGCTGCTGTCTAACTTTCTGTCTACCTCTAAGATTAGGAGGATTTATTGCAGAGATTTATTCGCGTCAGGAGCACGATCTTACCGTCACTCCGGGAAGACCTCTTTCTCCCGGGAACCCTCTCAGTCCTGGAGGACCGTCTTTTCCTGGACTGCCCTGAGGACCTGGATCTCCCTGCGGACAGACAGTTGGCAATTGAATATTTTATTGAACTTCAAATGTAATGAACAGGAAATTTAAACCAAATGAATTTTCAGTTTATGCTAATGAGCTTTGAACTGATGAAATGATTCTGAATTATTGCTAGCTTCAATTCCACCGTCGCTAGTGCTGGCAGGTCGATTCAATTTATATTTCTTACTTCACAGCATGATTAAAACTGAAGTGTGTAAATTTTATATAATAAAACACCGGCCTGTTGAAAAAGTTTTTACACCCCATTTTTTAAGGAAACAGGTTGGAATAGGAATGAGTATTTAAACACCAGAAAAGACATTTGAACTTTATAATATAATGAAAAGTATGTATAAGTTTAAATAAAAACTGATGCTGATAAAATTTCAACTAAAAGACAATTTCATACACTACTATTCAAAAGTTTGGGGATGGTGGGATATTTCATGTTTTTGAAAGAAGTCTCTTTTGCTCACCATAGGCTGAACTTATTTGACCAAAAATACAGAAAAAACTGTAATATTGTGAAATGTTATTACAATTTAAAATAACTGTTGTCTATTTTAATATACAGTATATTTTACAATGTGATTTATTCCTATGATGGCAAAGCTGAATTCTCTGAATTTCTCAGCATCATAACTCTAAGTCTTCAGTGTCAAATTTTACTTCCGAAATCATTAATATGCTGATTTTATGCTCATTTCTTAATATTATAATTTTTTTTAAAACAGTTGCTGCTAAATATTTTTTTGTTTATTTTTGTGACATTTTTGAATCTTTGGATTCTTCGATGAATAGAAAGTTCAAAAGAACAGCATTTATTTGAAACAGAAATCCTTTGGAACATAAATGTCTTCACTGTCACTGTTGATTAATTAAATGTATAATTGCTTAATAAAGTATTAACTTATTTCATCCCAAAACTTTTTTACAGCAGTATACATTATTAATAGCTCCGAATAAACTTCTGTTAATAAATCCTTAGCGCTGGTAGGTCATATTTCAGCACAATTAATGCAAGCCTGCCCAAAAAAGTAATAACAATAATAAATGTGTCTTAAGGGGCCAACAAATGCAGTAAACTGCAATCATACGTGCCTGCCTGAGGGGCTCAAGAGTGCATTTTTTTTAAATTGTAAGAAAACTTAACAGTTTTAGCCCTTTGAAAGACAATCTGCACTTGACCTTAGTGTCTCTGCATTTTGATAGGACCACTGAAAGTGCCATATGTCTAATAAGAAGAGGAAACAAAAGAGCAAAATCAGGAAAATGACCGAAGGACAGTGAGTCTGACCACTCAGACTTGGGCTGTTCACTCACGTCTGACAGACTGTCTAAAGTGAGCCGATGAAGCTGATTAAAGTGTCTCTGTTCAGGAGTGACAGGAATTGAAACCGAGACAGGAAGGTTGAACACTCAGAGAAGTTCAGTTCAGCTTTTAAAAGCCACGTCTACTAACAATTTAGACTCTCTTTAGAAAGGGAATTCAACAATTCTCCACAGTACTGATGTTATAGAGCTGGAAAACGTGGATGCACTTGGACACACAGATTGGGTTTTTGGTCAACAAATTGATGTTCACTGGTTCTTTCTTTTGTTTGGCCTTACTTGTTTGCTAGGCACTTTGCTTTTGTTATTAGTTTATGTAGTTTTCCAATAAGAAGGGTCTGAATAATAGCTGATAATTGATATTCCAAAACAATCAATTATTTTCTGATGGTCTATATTCTGTATGCCAGTTCGGCTAAAAGTCATGTAAACATGAATGTCATTTACCTTTGCACCTTCTTTCCCACCAGCACCTGGGAGACCTTGCTCTCCGGGGGGACCAGGGGGTCCAGGATGTCCTCTCTCACCAATAGGGCCGGTTTCTCCTGTTGGACCCTTTCAGGCCATTACAGATATATTTGAGTGATATTGAAAGGCACGGTCTCCCTGCTAAGCCTAAATGAGAATACAGTAATAAATGCTGTGAAAACATGAACGCCTACCTGTGGTCCAACAACACCTCCAGGTCCTGGCGGCCCAGTTTTGCCTTGGAAACCCTAGGGGGACATATTCACAGCAATTACCACCTGAAAAATCAATCAATAAATCTATCCATCCATCCATCCATCCATCCATCCACCCATACATCCATCTATCGTCGATGGACCATCAAGTACAACTATAATTTATATGACAGAATTTCCTGGGCAAAATATGTAGCTGCGGTACTTCACAAGTTTATTGCTCTTAAATGTGATAAACATCTCCCATTGGGTCACGAAGTTATTAATAAAGCCTCTGTCTGGATCAGACATAATCTCCATAACACCTTCAGGTTTACACATAACTCAGAGGAAGAACGCTCATTCAGTTCCTAGTTGCGTCTTTGAACATGCTTAGTCGCTTAGTCTCTCTTCCCAGATGCTCGAGCACCTGATCAATGATGTCTGCTATAGGTTATCATTTAGATACTGCTATTTGGGCAGCAGCTTTCTAAATGTGATTGATTGGAAACACTTACAGTTTCTCCCCGCTGACCAGGGTGACCGGGCAGCCCATCCTTTCCAGGTGGTCCCTAAAACACAAAATGTGGTGGTATGAATTGTAAATGACACTTTTAAAATTATTAGCATCTAAAACAACATGGATAATACTGTAACAAAAACGGGTACTTACAGGGGGGCCCTTTGGTCCTGAGAAACCAACGGGACCCTGGGGCCCTTGAGGTCCCTGGAACAGACCATACAAAATAAGTATATTTGATGAAAAGTCTACTGCTTTACTTGGTCTTACTTAATAAAGTAGGACAGATTGTCACATTACAATGTCGGCACCAGAACATGTACCAGAATATCTACACTGTATAAAGAAGGTTACCAGAATCAGAAATGTGTGCTAGAAGTGAATGTTTATCTGACCTGATCATTTGTTTGATCAACTCAGCAACATTTATAAAAACTTAAATAACAAAGCATCAATCAAATATTATAAGTTGAAACTATGTTGAAAGTACAATGTAGGTACATACAGTCAACAGGCTTTTGACATGCTTATAAAAATCCTACAGATTCAGACTGAAAACCGGAATAAATAAAGAGGAAAACACTGAAAAAATAGAGGAAAAAAACGAGAACAGGATTACACAGCAGATATAAACAGTACAACATCAGATTTCGAGTGATGTGAGCCTTGGACAACAGCCTTCCAGTGGTGTAATGCTCAAGAGCTCTTCATAAATCTATAATAGCTTCCAGACGAAAACATAGGTCTGGTGGTAAGTCCTCTTATCTGGAGTACACCCACATGCTGAGCTAATCCTCACTGCGCTTCCTGCAAAAGCACCCTCTCAGAGCGCTTCAAGCCGTACACCATCTCACTGTAGATAGAATGATGGGATGACAATGTTTTCTGCTGCAATGCATTCTTGGTGGCACTTACTCTCTCTCCGGGTGGACCAGGTGGACCGTCGTTGCCTGCTGTGCCCTGTGGGATAGTGAGAGAGGTGAAGCATAAGGACTGTGCGACGGAAGTGATTGACACAAGCACAGTCTAAAGGAAGTAGTACCTTAGGGCCTGGTTTTCCTGTTGGGCCTCTGGCACCGCGTGAGCCACGGGGACCCTAAAAATTCAGAATAATTAATATTAAATTCAGCATAAATGCTTATTATTGTAATGCTAATTTAAGTGGAAATGGAAGGTGATTGGGTAAGTGCTGAAGCAGTACATACCGTCGGACCTCTTTGCCCTCTTGGACCAGATTTCCCTGCCACCCCCTTTGAAAAGAAAGAAAAATGAGTGTGGTAAAAATTGAGGGTGAATTCAATAGCTACACAAAGCAAATCCAATCACTGCAGCTGTTTCCGTTCTTTTTTGCCAAGATGAGATGGCAGTGTGTACAGGGGAAAACAAGCACTGGAAACCTTCCCCTAGGATTTCTGGGAGCCACAGCAATATTTGTTTCAGATGAGGTGTAGTAAAAGCACACAAACATACACAAATACACTGGCATTTTGCTCCCTGCACACGATCTAAACACTCGGAAAAATAGCAGCTAACTTGACATTTAATTATGAATAATCATAAATGCTTAAAGCACAGTTGTTTTTTTACTGAGAGGTTTCCCATGAACAATATTGGACAAGCCCAAGGTTTGTTTCCAAGTGAGAGCTTTTCCCACAACAATAATAGATGAGAATCTCTCAAAGGAAATACTTGATTAATTTTCCCCGGTGGTCAACACCATTTCCCTTTCAAGGGAACTCGAGCTGCGTCGAACGCTGCGGGAACGCCTCTGCGTTGTGCGTCATGAAGCACGTATGGAATCAGCCCAATGGAGAGATGAAACGTCATAGGCGGGTGACGTCTCGACCAGGAAACTATAAAGCACCCCAAAAACATAAGCGCAGTAGCTTCTGTGCCTTCAGTCGCGCTACATGTGAATCTGTCCCTGTGTGATATTGTTTGTCTTACATACCCTGCACCACACAAACAATTTATCCTATATATATATATATTGAGAGATTATGGCGGACGAACAGCAGTTTAGAAAGTGTGTTCCTCCCTGCTCGCGTTATTTAACGAGCGGGGATACACATGATCTTTGTGTTGTTTGTTTGGGAGTTCAGCATGCCCAGTTTGCTCTCGAGGGAGCAGACTGTGAGCATTGCGAGCGTTTGCCGTTAAGGACGCTCCGCTCCCGCCGATCGCTCTTTGAGGAGAGCGGTTCGGTGCGCGCTCCCCGCGGTTCGGGTCCCGCTTCTGCCGAGGCAGAGCGGCGGCGCTTATCGTGGGGATCGCAGATGGATCTCTCAGCGGGGGTTGAGACGGGCGCTGCCTTATCTCTCCCTTCACCTGTGAGATCCAGTGCCTCATGCCTGGGTTCGGAAGCACGCGCTGCGGTTTCTTCCGCTCGGGATGAGGCACCCGTACTACAGCTATCCAGTTCTGAGGAGCTGGATGTTGTTAGTGTGGAGGGAGAGACTGAGGATTCGCCACCTCACTCTCCCGAAAGTGATGAGCTTATGGAGGTTTTAACACGAGCTGTTGAAAAACTCAGTATTGAATGGCCAGTGATTAGACAGGAGTCTGTGTCAAAATCGAAACTTGATGAAAGATTTTTGCCCTCACGTGTTCAGCCTCCACGCCGGTGTCTGCCGTTCTTTCACGATCTCCACACTGAGGTGTCGAGATCGTGGAAGAAACCGGTTTCATATAGAATATTTAGTCCCCAGACATCAACATATTCAAATATAATGGGGGCTAGATCATATGGTTATGGCGCTTTGCCTCGCGTGGAAGAGACGCTCGCGAGCTATCTCTCCCCCGAGGCGGCGTCATCTTTTAAAACACCGGTATTACCCACCAAGCCCCTTAGAAATACATCTGCTTTGGTGGGTAAAGCGTATTCGGCTGCAGGTCAGGCTGCGTCATGTCTGCATACAATATCAATCTTGCAGGCATACCAGGCTGACCTGCTGAGGGACGTGAGTGAGAGTGAGGCAGTCAGTACTGACGTAGTTCGAGAACTGCGTCAGGCTGCTGATTTATCCCTGCGCGCCACCAGAGAATCGGCCAAGCTAGTGGGTCGATCTATGGCAGCTCTGGTGGCCGCAGAAAGACATCTCTGGTTAAATCAGACAAATATGAAAGACAAAGAAAAAGCTTTTCTTTTAGATGCTCCTCTCTCTCCATCGGGGTTATTTGGCGAAGCTGTTAATTCTGTTATAGACAAATTCCAGGAAGAGAAAAAACAAGCTGCAGCTTTCAAAAAATTTCTCCCGTTAAAAATTCACGTCCCTGGGGCTGCTGGGCGGGAGCAGCCCCGGCTGTCTACAAGCTCATCCCATAGGGCGCAGCAGAAACAGAGTGTCGCGTCTCGTGCTCCCCCTGCTGGACAGTGGGCTCAGGCGCGGCACTCTCAGCCGAAGTCTTCTAGCAATAGACCTGATCTGAGGACAGTGATATTGTCTAAGAAGGCTTCGGCTAAGAAGAAGTCCTGACGCCGAGGCGTTCAGGATGCTGAGGGTGGTCCCCACCGAGGCGGAAAGGAGTTCACCTCTCTTTACGGTGCCCATTCTTCCTCGGTGCCCTCAGGGGGCCGTTCTGCCAACCCCGCCTTCATGCCGGGGCGTAGGCGGTCCCAGCGAGCGTTTTCCCGAGGGACGCTCGCTCCCTCTGAAAAAAAAAAAAAAAAAAAAAAGCAGAAGCAGAGTGTCGCGTCTCGTGCTCCCCCTGCTGGACAGTGGGCTCAGGCGCTGCACTCTCAGCCGAAGTCTTCTAGCAATAGACCTGATCTGAGGACAGTGATATTGTCTAAGAAGGCTTCGGCTAAGAAGAAGTCCTGACGCCGAGGCGTTCAGGATGCTGAGGGTGGTCCCCACCGAGGCGGAAAGGAGTTCACCTCTCTTTACGGTGCCCATTCTTCCTCGGTGCCCTCAGGGGGCCGTTCTGCCAACCCCGCCTTCATGCCGGGGCGTAGGCGGTCCCAGCGAGCGTTTTCCCGAGGGACGCTCGCTCCCTCTGAGGAGGGTCTCACAGCAGTCAAACCAGTCGTTCCCTGCCGGTGCGCCGTTACAGGGCGCTGTGTTTGCTGCTCAAGTTACACCAGAGGCCAGTCTCGAGAGACTGGTACCCTTAGTAGATTTTCTGGCAGAGTGGAAAAGCCTTCCAAGAATATCTCATTGGGTCCTGCAGACAGTAGAAAGAGGATATGCTATCCAGTTCAGGTGTCGTCCACCAAAATTCAGAGGGGTTCTGCACACAGTGGTGGGCCCCGAGCAGGCTCTGGTAATGGAACAAGAGGTGAAAACGCTCCTCCAAAAGGAGGCTATAGAACGGGTTCCTCCTCCCAGTTTGGAGTCAGGTTATTACAGCCGATATTTCATCGTTCCAAAGAAGGATGGGGGGTTGCGTCCAATTTTAGACCTGCGCCTATTGAATCGCTCGGTAGGGAAGCTAAAATTCAAGATGCTCACTATCAAGCAGATCGTGTCTCAAATCAGATCCGAGGACTGGTTTGTCACGATAGACCTAAAGGACGCATACTTCCACATTTCCATCCTTCCACAACACAGGAAGTTCCTGAGGTTCGCCTTCGGGGGCGAAGCGTACCAGTATCGGGTTCTTCCGTTCGGCCTAGCACTCTCTCCCCGAACTTTTACGAAATGCATGGATGCAGCTCTGGCACTGCTGCGGCTCCAGGGCGTCCGCATTTAAACTATATCGACGATTGGTTGATTCTGGCTCAATCGGAGCATCAGGCGATTCGGCATCGAGATGTCGTTCTCGCCCATATCAAAAAGTGGGGGTTGAGGCTCAACGCCAAAAAGAGTGTGATTTCTCCAGTACAGAGGACCACTTTTTCTGGGCGTGGTTTGGGATTCGACGACGATGCAGGCACATCTGTCTCCTGCTCGTATAGCTTCGATTCTCTCAGCCATCAAACAGGCAAAGCTAGGCCAGTCACTCACTGTGAAAAGATATCTGAGGATTCTGGGTCTCAGGGCAGCAGCATCCAACGTTATACCTTGCGGCCTGCTGTACGTGAGACCACTGCAGTGGTGGCTCAGGTGGTGGAGCTCCTATGGAAACATTTCGGTCGTGCCGAGGCAGACCTATTTGCTTCCAGGGAAACATCACACTGCCATCTGTGGTTTTCCCTAAGTCCTCCAGCCCCTCTGGGGTTGGACACAGTGGTACAGGAGTGGCCGAGGTCACGCCTGTACGCATTTCCCCCGGTTGCTCTGCTCCCAGGAGTTCTGGAGAGGGTTCGCCGGGACGGGGTCAGTCTACTGTTGGTAGCCCCGTACTGGCCGGCCCGAGTTTGGTTTTCGGACCTAATTTCTCTCCTCTGGAGATTCCGTTGAGGAGGGACCTTCTCTCTCAGGCGAGCGGGTTGTTACTTCACCCCCGCCCAGATCTATGAAGGTTATGGGCTTGGCCTCTGAGGGGGCCCAGCTCATAGAGTCTGGTCTCTCAACCGAGGTTGTTGAGACCATTCTTCACTCCAGAGCTCCATCCACGAGGAAGCTTTATGCCTTGAAGTGGAAACTTTTCACTTCTTGGTGTGGAGAACACCTGCAGGACCCAGTTAACTGCCCAGTGGGTGCAGTGCTGGAGTTCCTGCAGGAGCGCTTCTCCACAGGGTTATCCCCCTCCACACTAAAGGTGTATGTGGCGGCACTAGCTGCTTACCACGTCCCTTTCAGTGGAGTTTCTCTTGGGAGACACCCGCTTGTAACTCGTTTCCTCCGTGGCACTTTGAGGCTGAGGCCAGCAGTTCGTACGAGGGTGCTGACCTGGGATCTGGCCATTGTATTGGAAGGTCTTTCCCTAGCTCCTTTTGAACCTATCGAAGAAGTTCCTGAGAAGTTTCTCACTTTTAAAACTATCTTTTTACTTGCTATCTCCTCATTAAAAAGAATCGGAGATTTGCAGGCTCTGTCCGTGTCACCCTCGTGCCTGGAATTTTCGCCTGGCATGGTTAAGGTTTTTCTGCATCCTAGACCAGGTTACGTTCCCAAGGTCCCTACTAATGTTGTTAGACCTACGGTTCTACAGGCTTTCTGTCCTCCTCCATTTATGTCATCGGACCAGGAGAAACTTAATTTACTCTGCCCTGTTAGGGCGTTAGACGCTTATGTCCACAGAGCTGCCCTGTGGAGGAAATCAGAACAACTATTTGTATGTTTCGGGCCATCCAGGAAAGGGTGCCCTGCGTCTAAACAGAGAATGAGCAAGTGGGTGGTCGAGGCTATCTCACTTGCTTATGAGTCGGCTGGTCAGCCTTCACCTTTGGCTGTTCGAGCCCACTCTACTAGGAGTATGGCTGCTTCCAAAGCTCTATTATCGGGGGTTTCCCTGAGTGATGTTTGTGATGCGGCTGGATGGTCTTCACCGCATACTTTTATTAAGTTCTATGACCTAGACTTAAGTTCTACCCCTGGGGCACAAGTGCTCTCGTCCTCTGTGCGCTAGTTCTCACATGGCGGTCATTTGGTCCTATGGCGACGTGGGTATTCGCGTTCCCGCAGCGTTCGACGCAGCTCGAGTTCCCTTGAAAGGGAACGTCTCGGTTACGTATGTAACCCTAGTTCCCTGATAGGGAACGAGACGCTGCGTCGTTCCGCCATACTCCCGGCACTCCCGTTAGCGCTTCCTTCAGGCCTATCAGAAGCTACTGCGCTTATGTTTTTGGGGTGCTTTATAGTTTCCTGGTCGATGACGTCACCCGCCTATGACGTTTCATCTCTCCATTGGGCTGATTCCATACGTGCTTCATGACGCACAACGCAGAGGCGTTCCCGCAGCGTTCGACGCAGCGTCTCGTTCCCTATCAGGGAACTAGGGTTACATACGTAACCGAGACGTTACCCTTTCTATGCCATATATGGGCTTGCAGAGCGTGATGTACTGTACACAGAGTCAGTGTTTTTTTTTTCTTCTGTATATCCAATTTCAGTCAGCATGTGTTGAAATTTTGTCATAGTTTCCATCTATTTAACTAGTATCAAGCAATGCCGCTGTATTGGTACAGGTATTTAGCTCTTGTTAGTGCTTCTGGTTAACATTAAATACTTTAGCATACTGCTTAAGAAATGGTCACAAACATATACAGTATACACTTATCTATTGCTTTGATAAACAAAATACATCTTAATGTAAGTGGAACTTTATACAGTAAACCACAGGCTCTCTTTAGCACAACAGTGCTACTGAGGTAGCTCAATGCTAACACATGAAAAAATGCTGCTAACTCTCTTAATGAGGTATTTTTTGGTGTTGAAAGTGATAGCCAATAAAACAAAACAAAATAAAATGTAATTTAAAAACATAATTTGCATAGGGGATAAGCTAAGATAGAAGGCTAGTCGGCCTGTTGTAGTGAAGGATTGGTCAAAATCCCTTGCCTCTTCAAATACATCTATAATCATAAATCCTTTTGGATTCTTATATACTTCCTTATAAAAAATCAATAATCAAATATATTCATTATCACATACTCATTTTTATATTCTTTGTGCTTGTGAAATTATATTTTCTTAAATGCATGTGATGGAAGTAACCAGTTTCTTTTAGGTGCATTCCAATCTTACTTTGAGATTGCACGTAGTACACGCAGGACACGAAGGCCATGTAACCCACAAGGCCGTTTGTCTCTTTCTCTGGTATCAGAAGAAAGGTTAGAGGGTCCTAAAGGCAGCATGGACACATATGATCCTTCGCTGGACAAATGGTCAAGCTATATTGAGCGTTACTATTGAACTTTAATTGTTGTATTAAAGTGTATTCTTTCCAGTATATTTCCTTCCTTGGGAGTAAATGCCAGTTATCTGTTTTTCTCCCAAACGAGTGAATGTTTTAGCATTATGTTTTGGTATACTTAACTGATAATAAGGAGCTCAGACTCTCTTCAGCCTTGATGGGAGCTGTTATTTGCTAGTGTCTGTTATTTGTGTGTGTGCGTATGACATTCTATGTAGGTTCTGGACGTTTGGACCAGACAACCCGGCGCCACGAGGCCACCACAGGCCTAAATCTATTGAGTGGACGACAACTATCTTTACTAATGGCGATAGGCACCCCTATCTCCTCACATGTGTTAAATTGTTTAGGCTTGTTTCTTAGCCAATGAGAATCATTCAACCTGTAAGCAATGACGTAGCTTAGACCTTGGAAATGGTATAACTGCTGTGATCTTTGTAACTGTAAGGGAGGCGGCCTACGAACTCCTGTGTGAGTCTTGCAGCTGACTTCTGCTGATGAAACTGCAAACTATCTTCAGTAAAACTTTTCTTTAATTTTTTATAATTCTGACTCCGGGTCTTCATTCTTCATATCTGGTTCTGGGTCTTTAACTGTACACCCCCTTACAGTAGCCTATGCTAAGCTGGCAAACTGAGTAGTAGCCTAGCTTGAAATAAGAAAAGCTAACTAAAAAACCAAAACAACATTTAATTTCATCTACAGTTCTGGTTATTTACGGTTATAAGCAAAATATCATTTAAATGTAATTAATGGACATATTAATAAAGTTTAGACAACATAATATAATGTGACTTTGTAAGATTTCTAATCAGGCACTGAATAGTTTCAGTCAGTGGAATTTCTCTGGACTCAATTTAACAGGTGGAAACTAATTTGAATGAAACTACTACGATTTTAGTGCATACCATGTAAAACGTCCGTAAAGGTAAATTTATGGTAAGTGTGAAGGTAAATGCAAAGGCAAATGTAAAGGTAAACATGAACAGAAAAAGTAACTATAGCCTACATGTAAAAGTAAATGTAAAGGAGAAAAAGAGATGACCTTTGACTTAATGGATTCATGTACTTTTGCATACTTTCTGAAAGTGAATAGTTTTCCAGATGCGTGATCATTGTTGAATCAGGAGAACACAATCGTTCCAGCATCTTTTGTTGTCAGGTATTGATTCGTGTCCATGTTTTTTGTACAAAGTCATCATACAAATCCTTTCATAAAAGGAATCAATCAGCCTTTTTCATGTTTGTTATAATGCAGTGTGCACTTCACACAAAGCAGGTTGGAAGAATCCATCTCACCCTGGCTCCTTTCTCTCCGTTGGCTCCTGGGAATCCGGGGAAACCGGTCGAACCCTGCAAATCAAAGAAAAAGACTTAAGGGAGGAAGGGAAGGCAGCACGACCTGCATATTAATGAGGGATGAACTCCAAGAGTCCCGACTCTCCTACTGATTCCGACAGTTAAATGCCATTACAATCTGTTAGCATTAGCATCTTTGGTTTTGCTACTTCCACTGTAGAGTTTTAAATAGCTGTGAGACTGCTTTGTCCCAATTGTTGGCAAGCTTTTTTCTAAGAATAATAATTCACAGAGCGGTAGACTTGAATGTGTATGATACAGTATTATCCCAAGATAAACAAGGTCGATCTCGATTATCAGTTTCCTCGTTTTGTTTGCACAAGACTAAGCGCAAGAGAGCTCGGGAAGGAATCGCTTGTCAGTGTGGAAATACAACAGGGTCCACCAAGGATGGAGGATGATATAATCAACCAAAACAACAGATGTTGGACGAAAACAAATGGCCACTCAGTCAACCAAACAACCAAACATAGTTAAGATTAAGAGTCACTACTGATGAGTCTTAATCGCTCTCATTCTCACTACCTGTCAGTTTCTTTCTCTCATTCTCAGTGCAGTAAATTAAAAACAGCTTACCCACGTTCCTCAATCCTGGCAGCAGTGTAAGCATTCAAGAAAGAAAATCAATACACTGTTTTACACATTCATTTTAAGGCCAGGCCTCAGAGTCATGCCCTGCAGAAATCAGGTTTGATTTACCATAAAAGATATTATGAAACTGTAAAGGTGAGACACTGACGAATAAGCAATGAAACAATGCCACAACTCTGAAGCGAGTAAGCACTCAGACAGTGATGGCTGGTCTTCAAAAGTGCACTCCATGATAATTTGAGAGTTGGCAGGCTGTTTGAATCCATTCCAGAGATGATGGCATGTCAAAGTGCTTGTAATCACATCACTTGTCTGTCGTTCGTTAATGCTGCTAAATAGAAGCGGATTTACGAGACAGTAAATCTACCACCGTAGTCAGCACCTCTGCTAGGACGGGGTTTTCCCCCCATATTATTCCAGTCAATTCAAGATAAGCATTAAAGGTGAAATATGTAATTTCTACTCTACTATCGGCACCAAAAGGAACAGCAAAAATTGTGAATTAGGTTTCCCGAACACTCTGCCATTAGACTGAGAAACAGAACCTCACGACCACTGGTTGAGCCTGTCGAGTAAATCTGACATTCAAACTAACAGAGTGAGGTTTTGATAGAGTAACATAGTTACATTTTATAATATAGTATGTTAAATGGAGTGGCCTGCTGAAAAGTTCAGAAAAAAAACCAGGGGGATTTATTTACAACAACAAAATTAAAATACAAAAATAAAACTCATTCATGTTAATACATATTACATAAATGTTAATATTTACACATTTTTATACTCTTATCTTTTTAAGATGGCAGATGCAGCATGTTTGGTACTGAATTCACAAAAAAAAAATAAAAAAAAAAAAATAAAAAAAAAAAAAATCAGTGGCTCAAAGGTTAGTTCACCCAAAAATGAAGATTCTGTCATCATTTACTCACCCTCATTTCTTTCCTAGCCCGTATAGGCTTTTGTTCATCTTCGAAACACAAATGAAGTATTTGAATGAAATCTGAGAGATTTCTGTCCTTCCATTGACAGCTACGCAACTACCACTTTGTCACTTCAAAAAGTTCATAAAGAGATTGTAAAACTAATCCGTATGAATTGACTGATTTAGTCCAAATTTTCTGAAGAGACACGATCGCTTTATATGATGAACGAATTTAATTTAGGCTTTTATTAACATATAAACATTCATTTACTCACACATCAGTTGTGGTAAACCAAAGCTCAAGCATGCTCGCTTGCCGTGAAAGAACCAATGAGATTCATTCTTGTTAGGCAGCACATTTGAGCTTCTACAACAACCAACGAGGTTTGTTCTCGCACATCAAGCTAGTACGATTGAGCTTGTTTATGTTTGCTGATCAATGTTTATATATGAATAAAAGCCTAAATTTAATCTGTTCATCATATTAAACGATCAAGTCTCAACAGAAAATTTGGACTAAACCGCCCAAATCATATGGATTAGTCTTACAATCTCTTCATGAAGTTTTTGAAGCGACAAATGACAGAATCACTCAGATTTCATTTACAATATCTTTATGTGTGTTTTGAAGAAAACCAAAAGTTTTGAAGGTTTGGAACGACATGAGGCTTGAGTAATTGACATGAAGTAATATTCCAATGGCATAAGAACATATTTAAAAAATGTGTAATATTCTCAGAAAAAAGTCATTGCCTTAAAGTCATTGCCTTTAAGCAGCTTTTTATCTTGTGCAGTTTTGCTACTCATGTATATTTAGTTTTAGGATGTTTAGATATTTTTGATTGACAAAAATAACTGATTTATAAATGATAAATGACCATTCAATGCACTTACATATTTACCAAGCAATGTAAAATATTGTGAACTGAAAACTCAGTCTTTCCAATTTTACCAACTAGCTGCCTGTAATGACATCAAAGTTATAGAAGGTTTCCAGACCTCCAAGACCACTTAAGGTCTAATTTGGGGCTGGCTTGAACCAGATTGGGTACTGCTGTTACAGCTGATGCTGTTGTTGATGAAAGGCGCTGAGGTCTGACACATGCATCTGTGTTCAGAGTTCTCCTCACTGCCTGCGTGACCAGCATCCCCAACAGCACAGGGAACAATCCTGGCATGAGCTCCTCATTTTAAAAGAGCCTTACTCGGTGCAGCATGCATAATGCATTCACAGGAGGGCATTAGTTCATGCTAATGAGCCAAGTTGTTGTTTAGCTCGTAAGTGAAACAATCGTGATGCACAAACAGGTGTCATGTTCATTATAAGTGCATACCTTTGGCCCTTGACGTCCTGGATAGCCAGGCAATCCCGGAACACCAAGTTTTCCCTGGAGGAAAACAAGCCAAAGATCATTAGTGCAGGAACATCTTTGGACAAACAAAAATCTAATTTAATATTAATATTCAAAACACAAACTCCGCATCACTTCCTGATTCCCCACGCCTCGCTAATCAACTTATCACAGTAAACCGAAAACAACAAGCAGCGTACCTTTTCTCCAGCAGGTCCCAGGGGTCCAGATTCACCGTTGGGGCCCGAACGACCCTTCGGGCCCTCCGGTCCATCCTCACCTCTGGGTCCAGCCAATCCAAGTTCACCCTGAAGATACACAGAAAATAACCCAATCAGTGCAGCCCTTCATAGGGTAAAATTAGCTTGGGCTGGAAGCCAGCAAGGCTAGAGGCTGTTTATTTACCCTGTCGCCTTTGAGACCCATGTCTCCCTTGAAACCCGGGAAACCATCCTCACCCTGAAAAGTAGGATGAGAAGAAAATACATTATGGAAAACATATAGTGATGAAGCTATAGCTTCTGCATATAAATACAACAATCAATTATTTGGAGTTGTACTAGACCTCCATCTGCTGACAATAAAGCAGTACTGCAACAGAATCTATTACTTTTATTCAGTCTGGGACTGGAAGGAACAATATTGTGAATATGGAGAAAAGTATGCTAATTGTTATGATTTATGGTGGTGATTTATGATTGAATTCTCATTTTATGTCACTAAGCTTTAGTCTGAATCTTTCACATTCATTTCCAAGATGCAACGTTGTGACCACATTACCTGCATTGTCAACTCAACTAATGCTTTATTTATGTGGATATGGACACACTCACTTTTGTCATGATGGCACTGCAACCCAACCGTCAATTGAGTATCATTGTCAAACATTTGAGACTGCAACAATCTGATTAGCATTCATTTCAAAATGTGTTGGTGGTTTTTGAAAAGGGGAAAGAAGAGGTTTGTGTGTATCTGGATGTACTTAATGGTGTTGGAGTGATTTTGTGTCTTGAATAAGTGTTATGACACTCTCTCTGCATGATTAAACAGCACTTATGATGTGATGTTTAAGTGGACAGAATGTGTAGTGGCTATTGAACTCTTTTTATGCAGATTTACTGACCAGTCAGTATGTCATTGCAGTGATTCTTAATACAAGCTACTGTATAACGTCAAGCTGAGGGTACGCAGACACTTTCTCCCTATCTTCTTTTAGAAAAGATGTGGATTTATGCATACCTTCTCTCCTTTGCCTCCCTTCAGACCACGAACGCCGTCAGCACCCTATAAGACCGATAGCATGTGATAAAGCAAAGCTCACAAACTCATCGCACACCAATAAATCTCTATCAAACGCAATAACTGCTTTACCTTCACACCGCGAGGGCCAGGATAGCCGATGGGGCCCTGGGGACCAGGCTGGCCCTGAAAATGACAACATTGAAAAATTATGAAATGTGTGTGGCGAGGAATGAAAATCCGTGGCTGAAGTAGCCTTGCAAGAGTTTTATAGCTAAACACACAGGTCAAAAACTTTCAAACACTGACTTCTTAATCTGAAATTGAATTAAACATTCAACCTTCAACCAACTCATTGAATGTATTATGTATAAAAAAGGCAGTTAACAAAAAAACATTATCAAAAAATATTATTTGTTCACTTTGCTGTTTTTGCAGTTTTACTGGTCTTACTGGGCTCTGATCATAAAAAAAAGATCAATTAAGACATATTCAGCGTAAATACTCCCTAAAATTGTGTTAGCTTACCAAAGCTCCTTTCTCTCCAGGTGGACCCTCTTTACCAGGATGTCCCTGTAGAATAAAGACACATATTCATTATAAAGTGACAGATGAGAGATATAACTGACTGTTTAGTGTCTGACAATAGCTATAGTTCTCAAAGATCTAAAGATACATTTTTTAGTCACAAAACACATTTTCCCCGCTATGATGCTCAGTGTTGGGGGTAACGCATTACAAGTAACGCCAGTAAAGTAATCAGATTACTTTTTAAAAAGTAACTAGTAAAGTAATGCATTACTTTTAAATTTACAACAAAATATCTGAGTTACTACTACCTACTGACTACTTTGTTTTCCCATTTATTGACTGACACCTCTCCTGTCACAATGTTAAGAGAAATAGGAAGTAAGTGCAGAGGTGTTGTGTGCGCTGTGTGAACATGATGGTTATTGTAATCTAAATGTAATCATGCATTCACTCATCTCGCTTGCACAAAAACAGATTCAGTATTCCTCAAAATGAAATGAAAGTGTTGAACTTTCTTCTTCAGCAATCTAGAATGGCAGCACAGCTGAAAGCTTTGTTTGTTTCTACTGTACAGTACAGACGTGAATGTGCATTTCCTTGAGCCAGAGTCTTATTCATTTCACTTTGTGTGTAAAAGGGTCTTTACATTTGCCAAAAATATTAATTTTTGTGTTTTATTAAAAAAGAAACAAGCAAGCCTAGCCCAGGTGAGAAATAGTAACACAAATGTAACATAACATATTACTTTCCATAACAAGTAACATAATTAGTTACTTTTTAAGGAATTAATGCAATATCACATCACTTTTAAAGTAACTTTCCCCAACATTGACGATCCTTCTGTGCTATCAATAATATAGAGCATGTTTAGTATGTAAAATGTGTATAACGATAAAGAATCAGTTGAGGTCTTTGTTCAATTTTTAAACAACAGTCTAAATCATTATAATGATACCGTGAAATGTATTTCAATCATCACCTCTCAGTAGTTTAGTAGGCATGAATCACTTGGTGTATTAGTATCACTGAAACTTACAGGAGGTCCGTCTGCGCCAGGCAATCCAGGCAAACCAGACCTTCCGTGAGGACCCTGTATGACGAGACAGAGAAAAACACCTTCGATTGGATTAAGAAGGATTTTTAAGACCACAGATGCCCTACAGGAAAAAACATGCACTGAATCGTGATCCATCTGTCTTATGAAAAAGGAGGTACGCTCGAAAATGAATGCTACTAAATGCATGTCCCAATGATGTATGAGCTACCCTGCACTGAAGCTCCATTTAACATTTGCATTTATTCATTTATCCACAGCAAAGGAGAACACAGATATAAGGGATAAGTACTAAAGAACCAACAATATTATCTAAAGTTTAACATCACCATGATATGTTGGATAATCTTTCTTTTTGGTCTCATTCTTTTCTCTCGAGAATTATATGCATGAAAACTACAGAACACTTACTTTTTCTCCAGGCGGTCCGATAGGGCCTTGCGGACCTGGAAGACCCTGTACAACAGAAAACAGACAGCAAACGTCAAGCTTTGTTGCCATGACAGCCGGCGGGGGGGGGGGGGGGGGGGGGGGGGGGGGGGGTTGGGGATAGAGGGATAGGTGTGTGGTACAGAGGAGTCTTTTCTGATGACTTACACCCAATAATAGACGTATTGTATTGTCCCTGTGTGTGTGTGTTGGCAGGGTCATTCGTGTTTGCACAGTTGTGCTTGAAGAGTGTGTTTACTATGTGTGTGTTTACAGTGTCTGATTCTGTGTATTTGTGAATGTAAGTGTGTGTGCTGTCCAGGAGTTCACTCCAGGGAAATTTGATCTCCCTGCTCTGATTGGACCGCTGCAGGTGGGGCGTTATGAATGAGACGCTTTCAGCTGCCCACTTCCTCTGGGCCCAGCAGAGGCTTACAGAAATATTTCAGATCATTTCATCGTGCCCTCTGAGATTCAGTGCTTCCGTTTGGAAGTAAGATTGAAAAATTATGGTGGGGATGAGAAATTCCCCCCCCCCCCCCAAAAAAAGTTTCATGAATTGGGCTGAATAATAATTCAGAACTCATTATTGAGCAAAATCAAAGCCATGGTACACTGCAAAAAAAATTTTTTTTGAAGTTATAAATAAAACAGAGTGCATTTTCCACTTCAAAATTTCAGGTTTAATTCAGTGTTACTTACCGTTTCTTTGTAATTGGTTCTACACACAAAAAAAAATTTCAATGTAGAGAGAATGAAATATGACGAAACTAGCATGTTTGTGTGGCAATTAATATATGTAATTTTGTGTATAAATAAAGATTTAATGTAATATAATTATTTTAATATATAATAATATATATTTTCTATATACTAATATATATTTCTGTTTCACTTTTTTACTTTACTGTTTTTATTTTTATTTAACACAAAAGACAATACTTTCTTTCCAAAATATTTAAATATTAGAGGGATTGCACCTAAAATATCATTTAGACCAAAAAAATTTAAAATGTAATCCCCATGACTTTTTCATGACCTTTAAGGTTTTATTAATTTCGGTGACATTTCCAGGACCTTGGGAACAAAATAAAAAAATAAATGGCAATGATCCAACGTCAACCAAACTGGATCTTGCTCAATTCTCAATATTCAATACTAGTAAAACCTGCGAGGTTGTGTGTCTGAAGTGTGTGTTTGTACTCGCCTGTGTTCCTGGGATCCCCTGCTGTCCAGGAGGGCCCGGCTCTCCCTGGGGTCCCTGTTCAACAGAAGAAGATGCTTTGCATCAACTGCACTGAATATGTCAAATATCCAGCAATGTTTTATATGTTTTTATGTGTGTTGACATGTGAGCTTTATTTGCTAATGCAAATATGATGCTAAAACATTAATTTGGTAAACACGATGCTGACAAAATTGTTATTATTATTATTAAAGGTAGCAGGCCATTATACCATGTAAGCTTCAGGCCAGCTAACATTATTTCTGAAAGTCCTCTGAATGTTACGTCCAGTTTTGTGCTAACATTTTGAGAACATTATTAAAGACCGAACATTCTATTAATGTTACTGGAAGAATGTTTGCTTATAACTCCCTGTTAGCTGGGAGAATGCTAGTAGGTCTACTACATTATGATTCAACTATTCTCAAATTTGACAGTACGTTCACACAAAGTTTTAAAGTGTGTTTAGTTACTGTACAAGATTAACTGCCATCAGAGTAGCTTCTTTTTCATGGCATATCAGTTTAGTTCTGAAAAAAGCTCCTGATGGGTGATGACTTAGCATTTATCCTGAATTAGCTGTTTTCATTAGTCATAATTTGGTTTCTGAAAAACAGAAGATGTTTCGGATTTGATACGCTAAACGTAGAACTATTTTGTTACACAAGGTTTATTCATCCACCAGCGTTGTTACTGTGGCAGAAAGTAATGCGATTTAAACTTCACAGTCTGTTTTAGTCTGTTTCAACAAGGCCACAACACATTCAAACCCCACAGAGATTTACTCAATATTATCAGCATGCTACTCTGATTTTATCTACAAAATGCCAGGTTTGCAAGAAGCATGTCTCTTACCATGTTTCCTTTGGGACCGTGTGGACCATCAACACCAGCAATGCCCTGCAGAAATCAATTGTGAAAGATTAGAAGCGAGCAATCAGCATGAGATCCACAAGATTATACATTTAAAAGTTCAATCACTTACAGGCTGTCCAGGAGGTCCAGGGGGGCCTCGAGGGCCGAGCAGACCTCGCGGCCCCTGAGATAAAAAGAGATAAAAAGGTCCTGATTTAAAAGGGCAAGTATTCTCATCTGAATTTTAATAGGAATCATAATAGGCTGTTGGGTGTCTCTGCCCCCTGGTGGCAAACTAGAAATAATACATTTCTTCTTCTTCATCTTCTTCTTCTTCTTCTAAAAAAAAGGACACACTTACGCTCTCACCAGCAAGTCCTCTTGGTCCAATCTCTCCATCTTCTCCCTGAAAAGGAGGAAGAATTGAATATGGTTATTCTAACGGCTGAACCAGTGAAATTATGAAAATGGACGTTTTTGTTCTTCAGGTGATTCAGAAAAGCACTTACTCTTGGTCCGTCTTCTCCGGTAGGTCCATGGGGACCAGGAGGACCATTCTCACCCTGTCACAAAGAGACATCAAACTTTATTACATCTAACTTAATATATAATCTTTTCACCTTTTCTTGCAAGTGATCTAGGGAGCCATTTTGGATCCCTATAATTATTACCTTTGTTGAGATGGGAACAGGATGGAAATACCCTACTGTATAGGGTTTCCTAAGTATGAGGCTGTTTCTACTTCTTCTCAGTACCATATATTTATTATGAAGGTGAAAATAAGCATTTTAACACATTTTTGTTTGTCGGTGCTTATTCCTGAATCAGCACCAAAATAATGATGGATTTTTGAATTATGTATAAAATTTGCTAATATAAATTTAGCGAAATATAAAAATGCTAATCAATTGCATTATGGTAATAATCCGCAAAATACTTTTGATAAAAAGAAGCTGCATTATATGTCTGTTTAGAAGCAAGTTAGACAAATTATAGTGGGGATGGATGGGAAATTACCAAAAATGGGAGTTAAACGAATTGGGCAATCATTCAGAATTCAGCTTATGAATTCATGTCTTTAAGCCCATAATTGAGCTAAATCAAAGCCTAAGTAGAGATAATGCAATATGAAGAAACTAACTTGTTTGTGGCATATTGTATACATTTTTTTTCCTGATTTTATTTTAACACAATATACAAAGTTACCACACTTTCTTTCTAAAATCTTAAAGGAGTTTGACCAAAGAGATAATACAGAAATTAGAAAAAGCTGGACAATTGTTGTGAACATCTTCGTCTACTTTTTACAACCTACTCTATGCAACCCTGATTATTAACTCTATTGTTCTGTGTGTGTTCATACTCACCCTGTGTCCCTTTTCACCAGGCAGACCTGGAAGCCCATCGAAACCTCTGTCACCCTGTGAAGAAGACCAGGTAAAACAGTCAGGCAATATATTTATATATGTACTGTATAACGGCACAATACTGTCTGTAATAGCATAGTATGGCATATCTGTGGGTAAGAATATTTCTTGTACCTTAGATCCGGATTCTCCAGGCATTCCACGGGCCCCATCGGCTCCAGCACGCCCCTGTCACAGAGATCAGAGATGATATACCATAATGTATCTATCCCCTGACCAAAACATTGCTTATTTAAGAAATGTATATGTGTGTGTGAAAGATAAAGGGAAATCTCTCACTCTCTTGCCAGATTTTCCCATTTGCCCCGGTGGGCCTTGGATACCCCTTGGACCCTATGGTGGAAAGATACATGATTATTTAGAAAAGTATTTAGTATGTAGTTATGGAGTGTAGGGTGATGGGTGGTGGTGAGCAACGCTGTGTCTTACCTGAGGACCAGGGTCTCCACTCTCTCCCTTCAGTCCAGGAGGACCTGGAAGACCCTGAATGTGTTTGACATTAGAGAGATGCATTAGACCAAACCAACACATTTTTAACACAGGTACTGAAAGATTGTAATGCCTGCACTACACATAACCAAACAGCAGGTGGCAGTCTTTCACAGAATAAACAATTCCACATCATTCTGCACTCTCCCAGAGCATAAAAATGAGCCAAGAATAAAAGTACAGAAGTTAAAATAGTAGTTCTGCTGTGTTTTTTTTAGCACCGCACCACATGCATCTGAGAAACGGATGATTTCAAAATTGCTGCTATCCCAGACAGACAGTCCTAGTTTTTTTCATAGCTAATTTAAAAGATAATTTAAGAGTTTATTCCTAAAATTGTACCCTACCATAGAGAATCATTTGGAAACTCAAAGATTCTCATTTGTCTGCTTTTCAATTGACACATCTGAGCAACTAGCCATTAAACAGTTCTTTTGATTTTCAAAGTCTCAGTCAATTATGCAGGATAAGTATGACATGACATGACTGGTTGTCATGCTTATTTGAGTTTTTTTGTCATTACTTTTGTTCTGTCTGAGCAGGATCATTTCTCGCCTGAAGTGGTTAGGCTTGAGGTCTCTGGCCCACCGTGTTTCAACAGGTCAGACAGTTCATTAATCTGGTTACCTGGCCTCTATACTCATTGAATAAGCAGTAAAAGAAAAGATATTGTGAAATTGTGCGAACATTTTGGAGCCCAAGGACATTGTCCCCCTTGGTGGGATGATCTGAGTTGTAAAAATGATATATCATATTTGCTGAATGAAATCCAATATTTGTATCGCTGTAGCACATCACACATTCTCAAAAAATTAATTTCATTGCATTTTTGCTTTTGACAACCATTTGTACGGTGAAGAAGTCTTTTATTATACATTGAAAGGCATGATTCCTATTTTTCTCCGAGCCAGGATAGAACTATTAATTTTCAGCCCATTTTCACATACTGTATATGACATTATTGTATGCCTAATCCTGATTTCAAGGTTAGAATTACCAGTGACTGAAGAAAATGCAAACAGCGACAGAAAAGGACATATTTCATGAAAAAAGCTTATTTATAACCTTATGTTTATGTAAAGTTCTTTGCAATTAAGTATTTGAACATATTGTTCCACTTTTTTAAGTATTGTAAGATAAAAGATACATTTTGATTTCTTCTTTTTGCAATTAAAATATTGACTCTTTGAATCTTTAAATGTTAATAAGTGCATTAAAGCTGATACATACATTATATATAAACGGAAAATCTTCATTCTTAATTTGTGAAAAACTGTGCATGATGGAAAGCTTTAATTGATATTTTTTCAATTTAGCATACTGATATTATTTTGGGGAAGATGTAGGGCTGTGTAATGAATGGGACAGTGATGGTGTCCTGCATATAATTAGTGGTGATGAACTTTGAATCATTACATGAAATTGCATTGCTTAGATTTTCAGTCAGTCAGATGGTCATTCGCAGGTTGATTGGGTGAGACTTTTGCAGAGGTCATGAGGTCATTGAAACTCACCACTGGGCCAGATCTTCCAGTGAGACCCATTGGACCTGATGTACCTCTCATGGCGAGCTGCGGACACAAACCAAAAAATCTAAATCATCAATCACGCGCTGTACGACTGGCGAACATCGGCTCTCTGTACCCAGAGGAGGTGGAGCCGTGTGTGCATTTGTCAAGGACAGATCTGAGCGCTCACACTAATCTGCAACACCTGTCAGGGTCGGCCTCCTGCGGGTCGTGAACCTTGCTAGTATTTTTAACTAGTGTCTCGGCATGAGTCAAATCACCCTGTGCTGCTCCGTTTCACTCTTGTTTTAGCGCAAACAAGGCCGGAGCAAACCCCCTCTCCACCCTTTGACCTATCGCTCCACCTCTTCCCAACAAACAGTCAAGAGCCCCCCACCTCCCCCCTTAGCAAACAGCTGGCTGAAGCTCCGGGGCCATTTGGCCCTTTAATTCTGCTCGCCTGGCCCTGGTCTCGTACTCACCCTGGCCTGGGACAGAATGGCCTGAGCCTGGGCCTCCTGAGCCGACACCACCGGACCCTTTTCCCCATCTCCGCCAAAACGGAACTGTCAAACAGCAGCAGAGTATTAATGATCATTTTCATTTAGAAAAACATTTCACACCATCATATACTAGACTATAAACGCTAAGTCAATCAAACAGTAAAAGGCAACATAATTAATATTTAATTAGGATTGGGTGGTATTTTCAATACTTTT
Organism: Tiaroga cobitis; assembly: GCA_030578255.1. Taxonomy (NCBI): domain Eukaryota; kingdom Metazoa; phylum Chordata; class Actinopteri; order Cypriniformes; family Leuciscidae; genus Tiaroga; species Tiaroga cobitis. The sequence goes on along the minus strand of CM060614.1, from coordinate 7,763,224 downwards.
TCAATAAATATGCTGTCATTATTTTCCTATATGTGTCCTTATTATCTACAAGATTTTGTACTGTAATATATTGTAAATTCTAGGTTAATCGAATACGAGAAGCTAATTATGAATATTTAATTAGGTTTTTAAATCATTTAAAATCTACTACTAACATATAGAAATATAAAATTATGACTAAAATCACAAAAATATTTTCTAAAGTAAAGTATGCAGTCATTATTTTCATATATTGCAATTGCATTTATCATTATAACATTTCATACTATATTATATTATACTGTGCAAACCAACTTAATCAAATATGAAAATAAATTTTATGAATAGGCCTATTTAATAAGGATTTAGATGGAATTTAGCATATCATCATCAAACACTTAATTCAATTGTATACTATACTATAAATATTAAGTCAATCAAACACTAAAGCAACATTATGAATATTTAATTAGGATTAAGATGATTTTCAATACATTTTGAAAACAACATGTTCTAATGCAGTCATTATTTGCATTTATGTATCATTACGTAGCCTACAACTCTTCATAATACTATAATGTAAGTCATTCAAATATAAAAAGCATTATCCATTTCAATTATTTCCAACTTATATATGAAAAAGCAGCTAAATTAATATTTAATTAAGATTTAGAGGGGTTTAAATTCCTTTTAAAAACTACTACAAAATCATATATTCTAAATAAGTATGCTATTATTATTTTAATGTATGAATTTTTGCTGAATGCATGCATGAAACTTGTGCAGCAGAAGGTGGACAAATTTGCAAAGTTTTTTTGGTGGATTTAGGGCTCTTACTGGCAACATCAGCATAGTACCAGGGGGTCCTGGCAAACCATCCGCTCCAGGAAGACCAGCACGGCCGGGAGGACCCTGAGGAAGCAGGAAGAGAAGAGAGAGAGAGAGAGAGAGAGAGAGAGAGAGAGAGAGAGAGAGAGAGAGAGAGAGAGAGAGAGAGAGAGAGAGAGAGAGAGAGAGAGAGAGAGAGAGAGAGAGAGAAGGGATAGATCAGTAACTTGACACTTCTTGACTTGACAACACCCAGGTAAGAGAATGCCAAGAGAGGAATGAGAAAGGGAGGAAGATCAAAGAGCGATAGAGAGATAGACCTCTCACTTCCATTACCCATAAGTGAAGTTGGCCATTTTAAAGATACTGATTGGTTTCATTTCCAAGCTCATGAGTACAGGGAGAGGCACACTGTGTAACAATTACTTTTGCCTAAACGACACTTCATATTCCCCGTCCAGATGGTTCCATGTTGTCTCAACCACGTCCAATTACAACAAACTAAGATAGGCTTTTACTTTTGCAACAGGTTTAGCTTGGGCAGATGTTAAATAACACTAACAAAGGAAATTAAAAGTAATTTCTGACACACAGAATGTGCTTTTCCCATCCACTGGGATTTAATTTTCCATAGTTTTTCAATGTAAATAGCACTAGACGAACGTCTTTAACCGTGGCGCTCGCAGTATTTTGCAAAATCTCGCGCATGACACAGCATTCTAAAAACGCGGTGCTCAAGTTAAAAGAAGTTAAACATTTTTAAAAAACGAGTCTCTAGACCTTGCACTTTTTTCCGTTCAACTGACCAGTGTCGGTAAAAGGGATTTCACCAAGTACAATATGTTTCTGGATCAACATCTTTGTTGATCCTGGAACAACATTCCAATCAACCACTCAGATTTGAAGGACAAGTTTACAGTTTATGTAAATTTTAGGCTTAAAACCAGGATTAAGTGCTTCTACATCAGTGTTGTGTCTGTGTCTGATTTTAGGGATAAGTTATGGGTAGGTTTAGGTTTATGGGTAGGGACAGGGTTAGGACTAAAACTTAGGACTAAAAACAGACAGGAATGTTGTTTCACTATCAACAAAGTATGTTGATCAAGGAACATGTCTTACTTGGCAAAATTCACAGGGTGACCAACCCGCATCTCACGTTTTTAACAGCAAAAATATATTCTGTGTGAACCGGCCCTTAGTTTGTTTTTGCATGATGGACAAGTACTCAAGGAAGTACTCAAGACCTACATAATGTTTATTTCAGTCCCACATTTTATTGATATGCATTTTTCCATTTAGTTGTTTAGAAATCGTCTCGGGTTATGACTATAACCCTTGTTCCCTGAGAAGGGAACGAGACACTGCGTCATTGAAAACGACTCTTTGGGGACGCTCCCTAAGCGTGCGCTTCTGAAGTATGAATGAAACTAATCCAATTCTGATTGGTGTTGCGTCGTGACGTAACATGTGACGGCATAACCGGATGCATAAAAGTGACGCTGACATACACACACATCAGCCTCGCGATGAAGCAAGACGCTCTAAGGCCTCGAGGGGGGTGGCAGGACGACGCAGTGTCTCGTTCCCTTCTCAGGGAATAAGGGTTATAGTCATAACCCGAGACGTTCCCTTTCGAGGGAACTCACACTGCGTCGTTGAAAACGACTCTTTGGGGAACGAATGCCAACTAGGCCACGCACCGAAACAGGCCTGCCCTATAGTGAAACTGATTTCAGGCACTCAGCTAGGACGAGAGCACACGTGCACCAGGTGTACTAGGGAGGTGCAGACTAAGAACCTGATAAAAGTGTGCGGGGTAGCCCAACCGGCTGCCTCACAGACCTCCTGGAGGGGCACTCCCGAAAGGAGGGCCCTAGAGGACGCTATGCCTCTAGTTGAATGAGCCCTTACGGCCAAAGGTGAAGGCAAATTGCGCACCTTGTTAGCCGAAGCAATAGCCTGAACAATCCAATTACTAATGGTTTGCTTGGATGCCGGGAGCCCCTTCCTAGGTGACCCAAAACACACTAACAGTTGGTCCGACCTCCTCCAAGAAGAGGACCTCTCGAGGTAAATACTCAAAGCTCTGACGGGGCAGAGCAAATGGAGCTTCTCTTCTTCTGCCGACACATGAGGTGGAGGATGAAATGCCTGCAGGACCGTAGACCGTGCCGTATTAGAAGGCACCTTAAACACATAGCCCGGTCCCGGGTGCAAAAAGGCCTCAACTCTGCCAGGGGCAAACTCCAAGCAAGCTGGTGTCACTGACAGGGCTTGGAGATCTCCCACCCTCTTAAGAGAGGTAATAGCTAAGAGAAAAACCAATTTGAACGTCAGATCCTTGGGCGAAGCCGACTGAAGGGGTTCGAAGGGGCCCAGGGATAACCCTTCGAGAACCACCGCCAGGTCCCAGGCAGGAACCCTGGACCTGGTCGTCGATCTCATCCTCCAAGTACCACGGAGAAAACTAACGACCAGCTGGTGCCTCCCCAGAGGCCCATCACTCAATGGCGCGTGGAAAGCCGCAATGGCAGCTACGTACACCTTAAGCGTGGAAGGGGAGAGACCCGCAGAGAAACGATCTTGAAGAAACTCCAGAACTGAAGCCACCGGGTAGTTAACTGGATCTAACTCATGTTCTCTACACCAAGTGGAAAACACATTCCACTTGAGGCCATACAATCTCCTAATAGACGGAGCCCTAGAGCGAAGTATGGTTTCAACCACCCCGACTGATAGACCAGCATTCGAGTGCTGAACCCCCTCAGGGGCCAGACCCACAGTTTCCACAGCTCCGGGCAAGGGTGGAAAATTGTGCCCTCCGCCTGAGACAACAGATCCCTCCTCAGAGGAATCTGCCACGGCGGAGCTATCAGGAGTGAAATTATGTCTGAAAACCATACTCAGGCCGGCCACATTGGGGCAACCAGAAGTAGACTGATGCCCTCCTGACGGACCCTCTTCAGGACTCCCATGATGGTCCTGCCACAGACACCTGGCAAAGCGGCCGTCCATGACCGCGCCCCAGCCCGTGAGGGAGGCGTCTGTCGAAACGGTTTTCCGGCGACAGGACGCTCCCAACACTGGCCCTTGGGACAGGAGCCAAGGTTTCTTCCATATGAATAGAGAACGAAGGCATCTGCGCGTTACTCTGATCATACGGAACGGATTCCCCTTGGGGGAAAATCCCTTGGCTCTCAGCCACCACTGAAGGGGCCTCATGTGTAGAAGGCCCAAATGTATAATGTTGGATGCCGCTGCTATGAGACCCAGCAGTCTTTGAGATTGCCATACAGTGATGGCCTGGCCTAGCTTTATCCCGGACACCATGGACAGGATGGATTCGATACGAGCGGGAGACATACGTGCCCGCATTGTAACCGAATTCCATATCATGCCCAGAAGAGTAGTCTTCTGAGCTGGGTCCAACACATTTTTCTTAGTGTTGAGTCTCAACCCCCGATTCTAAATTTGGCCAAGGATGACATCTCGATGCCGAACTGCCATTTCTCGAGACTGGGCCAATATGAGCCAGTCGTCGATGTAATACAGTATCCTGATGCCCTGAAGCCTCAGTGGAGCCAGAGCCGCATCCATACACATAGTGAACATGCGGGGAGAGAGTGCTAGGCCGAACGGAAGAACCCGATATTGGTATTCTTTGCCCCCGAAAGCGAACCTCAGGAACCTCCTGTGACATGGAAGGATGGAGACATGAAAAATAAGCAACTTTTAGATCTACCGTGCCAAACCAGTCCTCAGATCTGATTTGGTTTCCGGTAATGGAAATAGTAAGCATTTTGAACCTGGATCTCCTCAAAGAACAATTCAAAAGCCTTAGATCTAAAATCGGCCTCAGTCCGCCATCCTTCTTTGGAACTATAAAGTACCGGCTGTAAAACCTGGACTCCCTGTCTGGTAGGGGAACACTTTCTATGGCCCCTTAATTCCAATAGAGTCTGTACCTCTTGTTCCATAACCCGAGCCTGTTCTGGAACCACTGCAGTCGGTACGACCCCAACAAACTTGGGAGGTCGGTGACCGAACTGCAATCTGTACCCATATTTAAAAATATTCAGGACCCATATATATTTGGAAGGCATTGCCATTCTACAAAATCTACTAAGGGAACCAGCCCTTTGAGACCGGCCTCGGGTGTTTTTCGAGCACTATTCTCGACTTCCTGAAGCAGAGGACCGGCAGGAAAAAGTCGAGAAAGATTTCGTGACCATAGTCGGTGCCCGATTGCAAGCTCTTGGGGCGAACGCCACGGTGTGCGTTCGCTGGAAATCGATGTAGCCCGAAACGTTCAAGACGGCAGGACAACATATTTTCCCCGAGGGCTCCTGCTGCTAGAACAACCTTGATTGCTCCACAGCGGGGGGCAGCCCTCAGAGGTCCTACACTGCATTAGGAACTCTCACCCGAAGCCCTCTTCGCCAGACGGACGACCCTCAGGTCACCCTTCTGGCAGGAAGACTACGGTTGAGAGCGCTTACTCTGTTGCCAGGCTCCCGCAGGAGGGGCTCTAGAGGCAACGCTCTCCTACTGCTCTTGCCGATGGGAGGAGCTGATTGACGGCTGAGATACTGTTGGAACGGCATTGACTTTAAAAAAAAAATTTTTTTAAACCTGTCGACGACTGAAGTGACAGCGTCGGAGAACAGGCTAGAAGGTGATAGCGGAGCGTTCAACAGAAAATATTTGTCTTTCTCTTTTATACCAGACAAATTTAGCCACAGATGTCTCTCCAAAGCCACCATAGCTGCTACATAGAGCTATGGCACGCTTAGTATCTTTAGTAGCCCGGAGAGACAATCTGCAGATCTTCTCAACTCAGCGAAGTAGGCAATAGGCCCTCACTTAGATAAGAAGATCGGCCTGGTACGCCTGCAAAATCGTCAGAGTGCAGGCACACACCAGCCTGACCAACCGCCATATAAGCCCAGCTAACCAGTGCAGAGGTGTCCCTGCACGATTGTTGGGCAGCACCGGGACTTTAAGCGAAGATGCCACATCAGGAGAAAGATCGCTCACTAAAGCTTCCTCCATTTACGGCTTCTTGCCATAACCCGCCTTTCTCACACCCACCACATTCAAATAATAATCATATAATGAATGTGATGAAATATGAAAAAGAGTGTTTTTTTTTTGTTTTTGTTTTTTTCCAGGATCTTGAGTTTCTATCTCTTTATGAAGATCTGGGAAAAACAGTTAGCCCGGCGCTGAGGTTGTGAACAGTGCTGCAGGAATCTCTCGTCTAGCTTTTTTTCTTTGACAGGGATCATCCTGCTTATTTTGTGGCCAGCTAATATATATATATATATATAATTATTTATTTTAAGTCTGGCCATAGTATGCATCACAACCTCCACAAGCTCTACATAAGCAGAAACATGAGCCGCCGAGTGTGACTCATGTTGCTCGTTCCCGATGCTGAGCATAATCTACTTCCTCAGAAACAGATAGCTCGAGCAACAGGCACTCGTCACGGGCAGAAGATGCCGCATCGCGGGCTTCTGCGTCATGAACGAGTGTTATAGAATCTGCAGATGATGAACGAAAAAGTGCCTCAGCAGTCTCGTTCTCATCCGCGAGATCCTTCTGCGATCCCCGCGATCCAAGCCGCCTCGCCGCCTCAACGGACGCGGGAGCTGAAACGCGGGGATCGCGAGCCTGGCCATCATCAGAAAATAATATAGTCGAGCGGGAGCTATACAACTATACAATCTGCAGATCTGCAGATCTTTACACTATACACACACAACTGATGGTTGTCCCCGCCCGTGAGATATACAGGGCAGGGGTACACACACTTAGTGTATTGTTCACTCGCCATATGTAGAGCTTTGTCACAGACAAACAACACCAAATAAGACAGACAGTTTCACAGAGAGGGCTTGCTGAAGAGCGAAAGCTGATGTGTGTGTATGTCAGCGTCACTTTTATGCATCCGGTTATGCCGTCACATGTACGTCACGACGCAACACCAATCAGGATTGGATTAGTTTCATTCATACTTCAGAAGCGCACGCTTAGGGAGCGTCCCCAAAGAGTCGTTTTCAACAATGCAGTGCGAGTTCCCTCGAAAGGGAACCTCTATTTTAATGCTCTTTCCTTCATTTAGGCTACTTGTAAACTGCATCTGTCAACAACTGATGCAAGTGAGTCTCATCATTAGCATTCTTGTGTCTGTGTGCTGTTCAATAGAGTGTGTTTTTACGTAGATGTGTAATACCCAAAACACAAACCTAACATCTGACTGCCAGACTTTGGAGTTGGTTGGACATTTCTAATGATAATTATCCTCAAACAGTTTAAGACAGAAGACTGTGAGCAAAAGATACCTATTAACCCACTGAGCTACTCACTCTGATGTACTCACTGTATTCACTATTACTGTCTCGCTCTAATTTGTGTGTCTAAAAAAGAAGCTCAGTTTCACATCTGAAACCTAATATGTCAGAGAGGGTGTAAATGTGCCCTTAGGGTCAGGAATCTGCCATGACCCCATTCAGAATAAATTAGCATTATGTACTGTTTACTGACACAAGGGGTCTTTGCAGTTTACTACAGAAAGACTGTTTTTCTAAGCCTTTCTTACCTAGTCTCCAGTCTAAACCCCTATCAGGCTTCAGTTATTCTCTCTGCGAAGCTGTTCATCACACATTTCATTTGACATGCTTCATTAGTCACTTAATCAGTGCCTCAATTCTTATCAAAGACTAATTCAATTTCTGTAAAACAAAAGCCAAATTATGATAGAAAAAGTTAGAGACCTAAATCTTAACTAAGTCTTGTTAAAATCCTGAAAATCCTGTGGTCATAAACATGGGCCTGGATTCGGAGACTGGAACAAATTCTTACCCTGTCACCAGAATCTCCGGCCGAACCAGGGGGGCCGTGTAAACCTGGAGGGCCCGGAAGACCCTAAAGACAAAAAGAAAAAAGAAATAAACACAGACAGATCTGATCACAATGATAACCCAATTACCAAAGATTTTAGACCATTTGTTGTTCATACAACTCGCTAGAACACATCGGTTGAATATTTCATATTATAAAAAAAAAAAAAAGCAACTTACAGCAGGCCCAGGTGGTCCAGGAGGTCCCTCAATCAGCATGCCCTATGAATCAGACAACATCAGAATTACAATCAAAAACTGATTGCAACATCAAATTAATAAATCAATATTCATTCACTTCATTCACTAATTTCTCGAATTAGATTTTCGTCTCTCAAAACAGTAAATTCAGATCTCTGAACAATTCGTTTCTTGTTCACATCAGATTTGAATTTCTTATTGATTGAAGTAAATTGCATGTGTTTTGGAAGATGTGAGAGTACAATTGTCTACAATTTGAAAAATAACTAAATGCACATGGCGTGTTGTTCAAAACTGCTGAGTTGATTCTGAACTGTCAAAGGTCTTCACGGCTTTTTTTCATCGTGTGAGCCATCACATGCAAAATGATCCATTCAGTTATCAAAATCTGTCAGACATGCATGTATGTTCCATAAATATCTGACAAGGAATGCTTGTAATGTCTGCTAAATTGCCAAATGGACTGTCATTGTAATAGGTATGTAATAGGAATCCCAATCTTGCCAATCAACCAATCAAGTTTGGGATCATACCTATATATGGAATTTGCCCAGCACAATCCCTACCATTTTTGAACATGGAGGAACATCACAACCATAAACAGCAGCAGCTACAGCAATACTGTATGAATGCATTTGTATTTTTTTTTGTGAAAAATATGCCAAAGTGATTGAAAAAAAAATGTCCAGAATTGCCCTCTCACTCACTGGCTCAATCACTGCAGGCTCTCCCTTCTCTCCTTTCTGCCCCAGATCAGCACCTCTACCCACCTGCAAACATACAAGATAGGTTAAATATGACAGATAGAACCATATAATGATAGATAGATAGAACAATAGAACGATAGATAGAGAACGATAGATAGAACATAGATAGATAGATAGATAGATAGATAGATAGATAGATAGATAGATAGATAGATAGAAAGATAGATAGATAGATAGATAGATAGATAGATAGATAGATAGATAGATAGATAGATAGATAGATAGATAGATAGATAGATAGATAGATAGATAGATAGATAGATAGATAGATAGATAGATGCAACAGGTAAACTATTATGGTTAGTGCTAGTGCAGAGTGTATGAGGTAGACTTACTAAAGGAAAGATGCTCATATTTAACAATATTCTCTCTGAGATTAACCAGAAGGGAAGTGTGTAACCAGCATTGTTAAGGGCAGGATCTGATGCCATGAAACCTTTGCTCATGTGGCCTGTAAGATAAAGGTACTGGAGTGTTTGACGGAGGGGAAGTATGAGCTTCTTTAGGAGAAGGGTGTGTCTGAGCAGACAGCTGGGTCTGTGGTATGGGGTAATTGTTGTGTCCTGGGGCAATATGGGAGATGAGGTGCTGACAGTCAGGGAGTTGAATCTACAGCAGCTCCATGGGTCTCAGGTATGAGAGTGTGAATGTAAGTGATCTATGAATCAACGTGATCTATAATACGAAACTAATACAGACAAGAGGAAAAAGTGCAGTGGTCTGTGTGCTTCAAAACATGCTAATAACATCCAGTGGACAGAAATTAGTAAAACAAACGCACTGGACAGGAAAATGAACGGACCCCATGCAAAATGGTGCAATACAAAGCCAACAATGCATGCTAGATTCCCACATCCAACACTCCCGATTGCAGGACGACACCCTCGTTTTGGGGGAGGGGGATACTTACGTCCGACGTCACTTCTGTTTCATCGATGTCGGTTTCGGCGGCGACTCCTGGCCCAAAACTGTCCTCATAAGTGGACGTAGGGTTCGGAGCCGCATTGCCAAACTCATCATACGCCCCGTACTCATACTGATTTTTGTCAAGCCCAGTCACATCATATTCCTTAAGATCATACTCCTTAAAGTCATACTCGTCCACTCCGACGGGTTCGACGGTGCCGCTGGGCAGCACGGCCTCCGGGACAGCGGTCGCATCCAGACCAGCCTGGGACGTCTCAGTGACATAGTCACCGAAAACTTCCTCTTCCACAGCCTTATTATACCCAAGCAATGCGGCCGGGTCGAGGGGAAGGGAGTTCGAGGGAAGATGGATGTTAGTTTAAGCAGTTAAAGCAAATACTACTGTAACTAATCTACTACTGTATGCAAAGGAAAAGCATGTTGCAAAAGCAAAAGCAATTGCATAAGAGTTTACTAAGAATATCACATACATTTTTGGCAGCAACAAGGTCTCAGCTAAAGGAAATATGTTTTAAGAACGTTTTGCTTACTTTAAGTTATACAAACTTTATTTCTGAATGTTCTCTGAACGTTAAAAATGTTTTTATGGAACATTCCATTTGATCATTTCCAAACATTATGGGATTGTTACTTTTGAATGTTCTCTGAACATTCTTTAACAAGTAGTAACATTTAAAAAAATGTTAGACGAACGTCCAACTAAAAGAAGTTCCATGAACGACGAATAAATAATGTTTTTGTGCTACATTATTAATGACCAGATAACTTTAAATGAACGTTCTATTAACATGACTGGAAGAATGCTTGCTAAACATAGCTAAAATTTGGAGAATATTCCCTGTTAGCTGGGGATAATTATTTGTCCCGTTCAACCGAAATATATGGGATGATTTGGATTGCATAAAATGATTTTGATTAATTGATGAGAATTTATGGCATAAAATAATTGTGGATGTGTAAATGACAAATTACATATAGGTTACAGTAATGGACAGGGATAATCAGTTACGCGCATGTTAAAATTTTTGGGGCATTTTTGTGTGTTATTAGCCGAGAGACAGATTAAGTGTTAATTATATATATATAAAAAAACATTATTATATTTACTAATTGAATCACACATACAAGTCTATGACAGACTTTAGGATATTCCTGTCTTTTGTCCACAATAAACATAATGGTAAAATGGAATTATGTTTAGAGGTGAAAAAAGAAGACAGAAATAAATCACACTGCAGTGTTTATGAAGGTTAATTGTGTGATCAAATGCAGGAAAAGATCATATTTAAATGAACTTATCATATCAACTAAAAGTGTCTCTGAAATCTACATTTGATTACAACGGCAAAGAAACATCTGTTATTATTTGTCCTAAAAATGTACTTAGCACATGGGACAATTTCATAATGCTTTTTATTTGAGAAAAACACACTCACACTTATTATAAGATATGCAACATCAAAGATAAACATCTGTATATACGTGCATCTAAATGGCTGTGAAAGAGCTCGATTATGTTAAATATAGTTCTGCTAACTAGTGCCAGAACTATTCAACCACACTACAACAGGGACTAATGCTATGATGTTTTACTTCATCAGAGGTCCACATTAGCATGTGGACGCTTCAACATCAGCCCTCTTTGGGTCACTTACTGAGGGAACTGTTTTGAATGGGATGTGCCATCTTCTCAATGATATTCAGGGCTAGAAAATCAGCAACCTGTCAATATTTTAGTAATCAATTCTAAGACAAAAATAGATATCACTGCATTAGATTTAGATAGGATGGTTGATCATTCATACACTGCTATTTTTTCTTGAATCCAGCCTTAAACATCATTGAAATCCACAACAGAAAGCTGAAAACCAACTAAAAGTCAATCCACTGAGAAACATACTTGACATGTCCAAAGTTTCAGACATGACAGGAAGTGGATTTGCTAAATTTAGAACTTGGCGGTTTTATGGTGAATATCAGCTTTTACGTTGTTGGATAAAAACAGTTCCCTTGGAGTGACAGTTCCAGAGTCAAAAAACACAAAACAATTGCCATGAATTGCTTTGTCTTTGTCCTTTCAATCAAATACTCCCTTATGTGTGCCTGGAATTTTCCTCTTTCTGTCCCACATTTTAGAGACCCTCACCCCTACTGTCAAAGTATATAATCGAATGATTACCTGGTTTGGTCCAGTGGTTGCGACAGGAGACCGAGTTTTGGAAGCATCTACTGTTCCGTAGTCAAGTTCACTGTCTGTATAGTACTCCCCATCTACATTGTTAAGCTATAGCAGTTTCAAAGTGAGAAAAAAAGAGGAAGAAGATAAGAAAGGAGGAATTGACACAGTTCAAGCAGTTCCACAAGCGTTACAGGCTGGATCCGCACGGACAGCACCTAAGGAAAAGTAGCGGACGGCACTCTCAGACTATCATCAGAGATTTCCCTCACTGTAAGAGAGATCTTGATGGGTTCTGACACGAACTACACTTGTACGGTTACCCCTAGAATGGCTTTTCTTGGTGGCGGTGGCAGGTATCCATCTCTCTTCTTCTTAGGGACTAACTTTTTAGCCTGTTTTTGCTCCTGGTACTTATAGGGTTTGGAAAAAGACTTAGGGGACTTTCTCGTCCTCTTCGTTTTCATGGAGACACTACGTCTCACTCTCTGGAAAAAGGTTATGGTGAAGGGAAGAAGACACAACACATCAAGGCATCCATGTTAGAAGATTCATAAGATCCAGTTATTATTCTTCAAATGTGGCTTACTTGGATAGCTTCAAGATAACTTGGTATACACTACCATTCAAAAGTTCGGGGTCAGTAAGATTATTATTGTTTTCGAAAGAAAATAATACTTTTATTCAGGAAGGGTGTATTAAATTGACCAAAAGTGGCTTTTACATGCTTAAAAAAATCAATTTCAAATAAATGCTGTTCTTTTGAACTTTAAATTCATCAAAGAATCCTGAAAAATAAAAATGTATCAAAAATGTTTAAAAATGCAAATGTTTTTTAAAATATTTTAATATGTTTTAATAAGTATGAGTAATGTTACACGTTAAATGGATCAAAAGTGACAGTAGAGTGATATTGTTACAAAAACAATTCTGTGATTTTCATCTTTCTATTTATCACAGAATCCTGAAGAAAATCTATCATGATTTCCACAAAAATATTGTTTATAAATATGAATGATATTGAATGATTTCTGATGGATCATGTGACACTGAAGACTTCTTTTCCAGCTTTTAAATTATTATTACAGTTTAAAATATATTAAAATAGAAAGGAATTATTTTGAATTATAACAACATTTCACAATATTACTGTTTTTACTGTATGCAGCCTTGGTGAGCAAATGAGACTTCTTTTTAAAAACATTAAAGCATCTTACCGACCACAAACTTTTGAACTGTAGAGTAAATCAGGGATATATCAGAAAAGTATATATTCATCAGGTTTGAGTGGTCAAAAATGTTGTTTTGATACCATAACTGAGCAGGTTTCAGGCTTGCTTCAAAAAACGGTTATTAAACGGTTATTTTTTAAAGCATCCACTTGACTCTTTAAGTTCACAGATTGTTTTATTTTTATTTTTTTATTTGTATGAAACCCAGTAAAGACACACTAGGCATTGTAAAACATTAGTAAAAACATGGACGGACACACATGGGCAAACGTATGTGAACTGCTACAGTAATTTATAGGTCTGGCTATTTAAGCTAACTAACAGGTGCTTAAACTCTAGCATTCAGCCATATAATCTCCTTAAACAAACATGTCCAGTAGTACAGGGTGTACCAATGACTTGTCAGCATCACAGCACGCCACCAAGAAACCGCTGTGGAACAACTTGACTGACCCACACACCGGTCAGCCCACACCACACACCTTTGCCCATGTAATGTACTGTATATAGGACAAGGAAAGGGGGTGTGGCCACCTCATGATTGACATAAACACGTCACACATTTCCTGCATTATTTACCTGCGGCTCAGAATATTCATCTGTCGCTGTGGGGGTCGCTCCCTCATAATAATCATATAAATCACCATATTCAACAGCAGTTGGGTACTGCACACAGGGAGAGGATGAGAGAGAGGTTAGCAAAGCATACAAAATTCATGTAGAATGTAATCTACCCTTGGGTGCATTACATACTTGATGGTTAGGTATACTGTATAGCTGGTTTTATACAGTACAGATGAATTAGAAACAGCAATCCTGATCACAAGTTTATCATGTTACAGCATATTTTCATGTTTGCTAATGTGTCCAATGAAAATAAGCCACGTTAAGAGTGCCAAGTCATGATCAAAACAATCTCAGAATCCTAAAAAGAAAGCAAAACTACTGAGTTTGTGTTACTGGATTGATTAACTGTGTGAGAGTTCAGTATATATGAACATAATGCATTAATTACTTTAATGTATAACATGTGATGTACTAATTCTGATTTACAGGTGGGTGTTTAAAAGCCTATAAAAAGGCCCTGCATGTCTAAAGCAGAGATAACATCCATATGTTGGTTGTTTTCTTCCGTGAACCCCCTTTTTTTATTCTTTCTCATCTTTATATGAGTGTAAAATCCCATCTGCCTTCTAAAGCAAACGCAGATTAAAGGCTCAGACCTGTAGAAAGAGTCAACTCTGATTTCTTATTTCTAACACATTTCAAAGTTCTATTAGCTATAAACCTTCCTGTGTCTAATACAAAGTTTTAAATGTATATCTAGACTTTATAATTGTCATTAAATAAATGTTAAGTGTTACGTTTAGAATATTAAGTTTAATGTTAATAAAAAAGTGTTAGATTTGGCTATAATAAAAGTGAATTTCTATATGCATTCATCAATTATGACACATTTTTAATTAATGAATGGATGGTTTAATACATATTTTGCTTATGTTTGTGTCGCAGTTTCTCTGTTTCTGCTTCTTCAACACAAACAACGGCTGTTAGAGGAGCAGAAAGGCCAATAAAACCACTCAGTCGGGCTCTCCAGGGCTTCATCCATCAAACATAAGTATATGTTAATTCTCATACAGCATAAGAGCTCATAAAACACTGCGCTGATGATCAGGCCCTCTTCCACGGGTGGTGATCACTCAGCATTGATTGGACCCCATTCAGCCTGGCCCAGTATGATTTATGAGCAGAGCATCTCAGGGTTATTGATTTCTCACATACAGGAAACGGCCCTCTCCCTGTTTCAGCAGGATATAATGGGTTAAAATGACATATGGTGTCTGTGCTTACAGGAGTCATCAAAAAAGGTCAGACGTGTCAAGGTGAGGCTGACCTTTGACCTGTCGTTGACCTGTGATATGTTTTTATAATATATACATGTCCAAAATGTAGTCGGTAATGCATTTTTTAAAGAAATGAATACCTTATTTTAGTGAAGACATGTCAAATTGATCAAAAGTGACAATGTTACAAAAAAATGCAATTTAAAAAAATTCGCTATTTTGGATATTTATTTTCTGAAGACTGCTGAAAATCCAGCTTTGCCATCAAAGGAATAGATTACATTTTTAAATGTACTGTAATAGAAAACAGCTATTTTAAAAATTTTAATAATATTTCAGAATATTACTGTTTTTACTGGAATTTTTTATCAATTTAGGTACGATTAATATTTTTTGAACAGTAGTGTAAAATATATATCTAAAATTGATTTGATCTATTATCTTTGTGGCATGAGAGAAAATTCCTTCCATAATGATCATTCCTCACTATGATGCGTTTAAAAAAAGTTTAAATAAAAAAATTATTGTATCTATTTAATAATAATAATATGATTTTGAAAATAACATTTTTGGTCACTTCCGGTTCTTCAATGTTATTTCATAATTTTGATGACTTCCCTCTAATTCTAACATGTGGAAAACAACGACAAAGTCTAAGTCTGTGTGTCCAATCGTTTGACCGGTAGTGTCAAAAGTATCAACGACGTGTCAGACTTCCAGAAACGTTTGGCCTTCTGGAAGGCTTATGGCCTATACTAACCTCCTCCCCGGGCTCTTGTGCTTGCAGTGTGTCCTTGTGGGGGACGTCACAGTCTGGGCTGTAGTGTTCACAGTAGTCGTAAGCTGCTTTAGGGTCGGACACAATCAGCAGTTGTTGGATATCACCCTGAGGGGACGAATGACAGAAAGATACATGAGATACATGTGCTCATTTAACAATAATACCTCTATTGTTATACTAAGACATATGTATATATGTACTACTGATGAGGCTCTTGAAATGGTTGGCATTGGCATGGTTCCTTGAAGAACCTTTAACATTGGTGGAACCTTTCCATTCCACACAAGGTTCTTTATAAAAGGTATGTTTTTCACACTATAAAAAACTGGTTCTTTTAAGAACTGTTCTCTGAAAGGTTCTTTGGGGAACCAAAAATGGTTCTTCTATGGCATATTTGTAAAAAATCCCACCTTTATTTTTGAAGGTTGTGGTTAGTCAAAACGGAACAAAAATACCACTTTTGGATTGCAGGAAATGCATGGATGATGGAATGTCAAGGCAACAAAACAAAAAAAATCATCAACCACTTTCACAATGAGGAACGTGGGTCAGATGGTTCAGGAAATTGGTGTTTTATAAGCAGGTAAATAAAACGTGTTTCGTCACGAAACACCTGGTAACAGACACCCAGACAGGAAGTTTCCTCTCATATAAAATGCGACCTCTAACAATGGTTAGACAACAGTTCATAAAAGCTTCTGGTCAACAGCACAGTCTTTCTTCCAAATGAGTGAAATCTGTTTCTTGCCATATTCTGGTCAGAAACAATAGCACACATTCATCTTGCATTATGATCAACAACCTATTGATTAAAAACATCATTTACTGTATGAGGTTTTGATTTAAGCGATTATTTTTGTCCATTTTAAGGCCACATGTCTCTTATAGGCTGTAACTGATTCAGATCATTCTGTTCAGCTGCTGGCTTTAGATTGGTTCAGTATGACCTGGGTCTGTTACGAGGAACGTGCATGACTTCTACAGTGAAGTCCACAAGTAGATCTGGGGGATATGTTCGAACGTGAGGTCTCTTCTTGGCACTGTCACAAAGAGAGAGAGAGAGAGAGAGACTGTGCCATTTAGCAGCAAGGCAACCACTGGAAAAAAAACCCAGCAGGCTCGGACTTGTTAGGGGCATGTGTGTCTGTGTATTTTTATACCGCTCTCTGTAAACTCAACTGTATAAACAGCAAAATGCTCAGGTGTGTCCACAGAAAAAAAAGAGATGTGCTTGACCTCCTTATTTGAACAAAACACCAGCTCTTAATATTATTATATTTAATTAAAGAAAATGAGACATTTAAGGAAATAGTTTATCCGCACTTATAAATCCACCATCACATGACTTACTTTCTTCAGTAGGATGCAAAATGTGAATTTTTGAATAATATCCAATACAATCATTTAAAGTAATGAAAGTGAATGAGAAAATGGGCTTTAAAGCATCGACATAACAAGTGGTTGAAATGAACAACTTATGAAGTCATCTGGTGGCTTTGTGTGAAGAACAGATTTAAATTTAAAGGCAGGGTAGGCTATTTGTTCCAGACATT
This sequence comes from Tiaroga cobitis, assembly GCA_030578255.1. NCBI lineage: Eukaryota > Metazoa > Chordata > Actinopteri > Cypriniformes > Leuciscidae > Tiaroga > Tiaroga cobitis. The sequence continues at coordinate 7,746,031 of CM060614.1, read as the reverse complement.
TTTTTGTTGTTGAGCTGGTTAAAAAGTCTCTTGACATCGTGATAGCAATCACTACGTTAAGTGGTCTAAACATATTTATATGCATATCGTATGTGGAAAGCGTAGGACCATAAAATTTCCATCCAATCATTGCATTCGGTCCGAATGTCCTACATGCCAGTCAACTTGTGTATTTCCATACCTCCGCGCACCTGCTTGCGCAGACATCACACTTCATCAGTGCGTTTCATGCTAAGCAGAGTTAGACAAACGTCAGTCATTGTACACCGTAACCAAAAGGGCAGCCACCTTTTACAGTTCCTCTGAACCAAAACAACAAGCTTATGCTGCGTTTACTAGGCCTGTAGCGGCGCGTCGATGACGTCGACGCTTCGACGTCAAAATTTCGTCGACGTCATATTTTTTTGTCGACGCTTCTTTATTTATTTATGTATTTATTTTTTTGCACCGTTCCCGGCGGTACAGCTCGCTACACACACGTGGGAGACCGAAACATTGCAGAATCGAGCACGAAACAGCAACCTCTTCACAGAATTCACAACGAAGCCATGCAAAAGTCCCAACAAAAGAAAAAGTCCTAAAAAAAAACCCAGCTCGCACTAAATCCTCGAAGGTATGGGAAAGGAATACTTCAAATTTAGTCCCAAACGTAAAGGTGTCGTTATTTGCGCTCTTTGTCAAATGTAGTTGACATCCCAAGTCTCCCGCATATTGATAGTGGCTCCCTGATGCCCGCAAATTAGTTAAAATCTCCCGGAATCTAGAGCTCGCGAGCTCCAAACCGTGTAGCGCGCGACAGAGAGGGAGAGAGCGAGAGACCTTGCGTGTGTGTGCAAATGTGCGTGTGTGCCTTATGAAGCGCATGTAAACCCCACCCCCGTCAACAAAACCGAAAAATCAGTCCGGATGTTTTTTATGAGCACTGAAAACATTAAAATGAGCACCACATCCAAGTGTGATAGGGCTCATTTGAGTAGCCTACCAAACATTTTACAGTGTAGATACTCCGTAGGCTAAGAACCAGATCAAAATTGTTGTGGATTGAATGTGCACCCCTGCAATTTCCATGTTACAAAAAAGAATCGTTCAATTAGTCGTTAGATTAGTCGACTAATCGATAAAATAATCGACAGACTAATCGTTTAATTAATAATCGTTTACCCCAGCTCTAGCGTTTACGCCATAACTATTGTAATTTGGAAGAGATGGAAACCCGTAATGTTCTATTCTCGGAGCGGTTCGTCACTCGAATTTAAGCGTTTTAGCAACACTATCAATGCCGAAATGAATCTGCAGCAGTCAGGTGGTACAGGTCAGTGCTATTTGAGTTGTTTACGTTCATTATTATTGCGGTGTTATGTGCTTTGAGACAAGAGGTATTTTAACGCAGTCTCTCATGATGCTTTTGTTTGCTCCCTGGTGCACAAGTTCATGTTTTGAAGGAGGCGTGGCTTTGGAGAAGCTCTGAAGGAAGAGTAGGATGTTGTTCTTTCAAAGCTAGCTCGCTATTGCTAGCCTCTCTGAAAATTGCCTATCCTACCTTTAGTTTTACTAGTATTTTTCAGTGAAAATCCTGAAAACCACCCTAGATCCGAACTCATGATATTTCACGAGAGAAGAAGAACGTGGACGGATCATTGTTTGAGTCTATGAATCTTTAATCAATGATTCAGTCACAGCAGTCAACATTGCTAAATTATCAGTGGAAAACTAACCTCAAATTGCAATCTGTTCCTCACACAAATCTTCTTGAAATACTGCATATGAATCATTCAGCCTATATTTAAGCAGACTTTTATGTCATAATTATCATAATTCATTAAAAAAACCAATCAATATCATTAGTCAAATCACACTACTAAGCTGTAGTCATGTAAATCCAAGCCGTATTTGCATTAATCACCTGTTGGCCCAGTAGCATACAGTACATTTACCAGACCATGAAAGCCAGGATTGGCCCCAAAAGCCAGGCTTGGCATTAGAGCCTGGTGCCAAGATGGAGGGGAAAACAGGAAGATCAAGCCAACGGCTGAATAAAAGTGACACGCATTACCTCATTTGTCACCCATGCACCTTAACAACTCCCTGGACCCTGCAGAGCTTATTCTGAAGATACGCATGAAAGCCTGGTCTAAGACTAGCACTGAATCAGTTCAAACAAACTTAAGCAAACTATAGAAACATCAAGCCCACCCAGTGGTTTCTGTTAAAGTCACCATGACATCAAAATGGACAATTCTTGTTTTTTTTTTAATGGAATATTGCAGTATTTATTATACCACAACCATCCAATCAATTCCCAACTGACACAATCCAGCCCTACATTTTTTCTTGTCCGAGAAACAGTTTCACTAGGATATAGTTCCCAATAGGGAAGAAAAGACAATCGCAACTTCCATTTCATGCCGACTTCAATGCTGGCTTGCAATGTATATCGTAAAAGATGTTTATTAGGTAACTTACATTTTTTTGGAATTTACAGCAGCTTTCTCTCTATTGTCACAGATACAATATAAAGTGCAATCCATAGAACAGTGTAACCTAGGGAAAATGTTAAGTGAAAATCTATGTAGTAATGTACCAAAGTCTTTAAATAACATGAACCAATAGCATCACTCAACAGCTTTTCACTAACGACCCATGAGTCATTCGTAAACATCTCAGCTTTGTACTAAAAAGCTTGGTTGTCTGTAAGGCCCTGTGTGTGAAAAACTATTTAAGATGCAGACCCCCAGCATGAGTATACAGTAAACTGTTCAAATAGCAACGTAGCACAGTAGGAAACCTTTCATTAAGTGCCATAATGCCTCAGCTTTACAACATGAGAGAATTTGGTCAATTTCCCTCAGTCATTTAATTGTGCTTAACTGCTCTAATTACAGAACTAGAGGGAGCCAATGGTGGCGAACACCAAATCGGAAACAAAAGGAGCAGTGAACTTTGATGTATCCAAGCCTAGAGCCGTGAACTCAGCGGCCTGTCAACACACCCAACGCTATTAGCTGCGGTCAACGCTATTTCCTCACCTCACAGACAATAGTAATTAAGAGAGCAACCTGGCCATTTAGGAAAAAGTGTGGATGGGTTTCTGAACTGTCATTCAAAGTGTGTCAATGACCAATGCAACAATTCACTCAGGAAACATCCTTTACTAATCATTTTTATATTTTCACTTTGTTTTGTCATATTTAGGCATACACTGTTAAAAAAAAAATATATATTTTCATGATTTATCACATTTTTATTTTGTCAAATCAACTTAGATTTGAAAAAAAAATTCAATTAACTTAATTTCAATGACCATATTTTAAAGGGTTAGTTCACCCAAAAATGAAAATTAAGTCATTAATTACTCACCCCCATGCTGTACCAACCCCGTAAGACCTTCGTTCGTCTTCGGAACACAAATGAAGATATTTATGATTAAATCTGAGAGGTTGATCACTCCTCCATAGGCTCCCTAAGGGAATGACACCGGACGGCCCAGAGAGTCATTAAAGAAAATGTTTAAATATTCCATGTCGCAACAGTGGCTCAACTATAAGTTTATCAAGCGACGAGAATACTTTTTGTGCGAAAAAACAAACAAAAATAACGACTTTATTCGACTATTCCTTTTCTTCCTTGTAGGCCTGAAACGAGACTTCAAGAGATTTCCACGACGCGCACGCGTGAGAACTTAACTGAAGTAGTTGAAGGAGATCGCAATTCTCGCGCATGCGTCGTGGAAATCTCTTGAAGTCTCGTTTCAGGCCTACAAGGAAGAAAAGGAATAGTCGAATAAAGTCGTTATTTTTGTTTGTTTTTTCGCACAAAAAGTATTCTCGTCGCTTGATAAACTTATAGTTGAGCCACTGTTGTGACATGGAATATTTAAACATTTTCTTTAATGACTTTCTGGGCCGTCAGGATTCAATCCCTTAGGGAGCCTATGTAGCAGTCATAAACCTCTCAGATTTAATCATAAATATCTTCATTTGTGTTCCGAAGACGAACGAAGGCCTTACGGGGTTGGTACAGCATGGGGGTGAGTAATTAATGACTTAATTTTCATTTTTGGGTGAACTAACCCTTTAAGGCAACCAGGTTACTTACTTTTTTTTACATTCCAAATCCATAAGATTTTCCATTTTCTTTTAGTTAAAGATTCATTAATTTAGCTGTGTGCTTTTTTAAATATTTATTTATTTATTATTAAAGGAATAGTTTTCTTTCTTCAATTACTCACTCTCATCCCGTTCCAAATCCATACGATTTTCGTTAATCTTCGGAACACAAATGAAGATATTTTTTATGAAACCTGAGAGATTTCTGTCCCTTCATTGAAAGTCAATTCAACCAAAAATCTGACGCTTTAAAACGTTTATAAAGAGATTGCAATATGAAATTGAGAAATTTAATCCAAGTCTTCTGAAAAGACAAGATCACTTTATATGAAGAACAGATTTAATTTAGGCTTTTGTTCATATATAAACATTGATCAGCTAACTGGAAACTAATAGAAAATTAGAAATTTTACCTTGGCGACTAGCTGAAATTAAATAAGTATGTTTTTTAGCATTTTATTTTATTGCAGTTAACGCTTACTTAATTTAAAGTAACAAAGGTGTTTTTTAATGTTTTTAGTTTTAGTTAACAATAATAACCCTGGTTCTTTAAAGAAAAGTTCTTATGCATTACGAGACAGAAATTAGACATGTGGAACTAAGTGCAGTAAAAAAAAAAAACTCTATATGTCAACATATATCCGTTTTTGGACCACATCCTGCAAATATAGTACATTGTACACTCACGTAGAATCAAAAATCAAAGGCTTCTATACAGGCCTTACAATGTGTCGATTCATCCAGGGATAGTAAGGGATGTCGTTCCTATGGGTCTGACCAGGTATTTCCACCATATTTCCCAAAATACACTTCAGAAGTAGCCATACAGTGGGAACAGTCATGGTGTTCATGCTCTCACACAGAGAGCTCTGTGTTTCCAACTATACAAATCCCAAATGACACGCCAAATCTAAATACTGGGCATACCTCTCATAGCTTTTCTATATATGCTGCAAGAGGTAAAAAATTATATATCTGAATATATCTGGAATGAAACTCTCTAAACTCTCATGTGTGGGACTCCATAAACATCAAATACTGAGTATTAAAGGTTGACATATACAAATGATCACAGCCATCATATATTTGTGGAACCGAACACCTGACAAGCTCTGTCAGCATCACCTTCTAAAAAAAAAAAAAGGTTTTGAAAACAATGCACGAGGAATTAAGGTAACATAAACAGGATTCACAAAAGGGCAAAACCTGTAAGGGTCAAGCGACTATATAATGTCACTTCACTAATAAGAAGTCCCAGTTAAAAATACTTGCATTAAATTTTTTTTAACAACAATATGGGCTAATAAGAAATAATTCCCATCCCCCAGTAAGCAAGTTCTCAGTTACACAGGCAAACACACATCCAAGGCCTAAGCTAGCCCTCCTTCTTAACAAGAAGCAATGCATTTTAATATCACCTGTCAATCGGCCCATTGTACGTCATTATTTACAGCTTTAACTCATTCTGACCCTGCATTCCACACTGCCTCAATTGTGACTTTTAAGAGAGCGTGAGAGAACAAACGCACACACAACACTGTGAAACAAGATACCTAAAAGACACAAGTTTGCACCAAAAACAGTCAAACTTTATATGTGAGATGTTAATATGAATAAAAAGTGCAGAAACAAGTTGCTGAGCACATCTATATATGCCATAATGTATCACATGCAGTGACTGTGAAAATATTAACTAGCATTAATTAGCGTTTTCCGCTCTAATCGAGGTGCAGGGCTACTGACTTTACTTTAAACCTATAACTCGTCATGTCTGCTGTGCTAATTAATACATAAATATGCCACCCCTACAGAAATCTCTATGGTCTGAATGAATCACACAACAATTGTTTTTTTTTGTACAGTGTGAAGTAATTTGGCAAAAAACACTTTTTAATACCTTAAACCACCAACGAATATAATGGGGTTCATCTTTAAAATGCATTGTACGTTTGTCCAGATACTATAATTTTCCTCAAGGAAATTCACAACTTTAGCCATGTTGAATGAAGGCCTCGGCTGAGGTAGTGAGCAGTCCGTGCATGAAGAGGCTCCTCTGGCTTTGAGTAGCTTTAATTACAAGGTGAAAGAAGCCTTCATAACAGGAAGCGAGGGGAAAACCCGACCGCATAAAGGTAAACAGCGACACAAGGCTTGTCTGTGTTATCCTGAGTAAGCCAGTGTCCAGAGGGACAAATATTCACCTTTGCCATTATAGAACTGATCTCTACTGGTCAAATCTGAGTATTGCGTCTTTAATATGTGGAGAAATAAGGGCTACATTTACTTCCATGGTCTTTGAAACAACTTAAGGTTGATTGCTTAAGGTGCAATTAAGACCGCATTAGGCAAAGAGGATAATGTTACCACAAAGTTACATAAAAATATGCTGACAGGTTGCCATAGAGATGTAAACACTGATCTTTCTCATGGAACTATAAAAAACAAAACAATGAATGGGATGCTAATGCAAATAGGCTAGCTGTTAGCTTGTGGAAAACACAAAGCATAGGCCTACATAAAATGCCACAAACTTCACTTTTGTGACATTTGCAAAGAAACTCTCCTTTTATAGTACTTAACTAAACAAGTAGGCAGTTGTTTAACCCTCAGAAACCCCAAAATTGCAAAGCGTTGCCATTCATCTAAAATGAAACACGTTGAGGAAAAATGTTACAGGCCAAATAGTTATTTGCAAATTTCATAACTGAACATTTAGCATGAATGAATATAGCAAAATGTAAATATATTCCTGCTTAACTTGTTGGTGTGATAGAGTTTAAAACCTGAGCTGTTGTTGTATGCAGATGTAACACATATTCAGTGAAAAACAGGTATTATTTAATTGATTGTGATGAAATTAAGCTGCAGTGGGTTTTTGCAGGTAAAATATTTTAGATGTGATGTATACATGCATGACGGATACAAGCCTTTGCAATCCACAAGATGGACAAAAGGAAAGGCCAGATTTTACTCTCAATCCAAAACTTTTCAGAAGAACCTTTTTTTATTTACAGGCCAGTTTATTTCTACCCCATGCTAGTTTTATTTGTCATTAAATGGGCTGAACAGAGCATGCAAAACCCCCCGGAGCTAGACCATAAATCCAACTCTGGTTTCCTCTCCTTTTCTCAAATGAGCAGATGTACATGTAAATTTATACTTGATCAAGCAGCTCACACAGTCAGGCCTTCATATCCGTTCATTATTGCACTGAAAACAGCTTTACCTCAAAAGATTCCTCATCCAGGATCCTGGTGCCAAAAACAGTTATACCATTGGTGTCAATACTGGCACGGTCACTCCTGCCCAAGGGCTTAGTTAGCGTCTTCTTACAGTCGACAACGATGGTCACAGTCTTCTTCTCAACACTGATGCCTACACGATGCCACCTATGAGGAACAAGAAAAGTAGGTGATTACAAACCCAGCAAATGGTTAAAGGACGCCACACGTGAGACGTGTCTTATTTTAAAACCTTAGACAATTCGCCTCGATTCTTGAGATATAACATTCCTGAGTGGACCACATTCCAGCCTTCAAACTTTGGCCTTATTTAACACTGGATTACACTCATTAAACCCTAGACCAAATCCCCTCCTGTGAGTTATCCAGCATGACAGACACTGTGAACATTGTAGAAAGTGTTTGTCAGGAAGGTACGGCAGAGAAACTGAACTGTAGAGTCAAAACATTGAGCTGGGGAGGGAAACTGTTGGACGGGCTTGCGGGAAGAAGCCACAGCGAGATTTCAAAGGCGTATCAATAGCACCCTCGAGGGTGATCAATTTCCCATAATCCACTTCATTAGAAAGAAAAACCTTTATTCTGGCTCGTGTCTTTAAAGTACTTGGCAAACGTGAACTAGGACATGCTTTACTGTGGCTAGAAACCAATGCTTTGGATTCAGTACCTGTTAACGGAATAAAAAGAGGCAATTTACATTTATCAAATGATTGATTGATGTGTGACGGTGTAAAACCACAGTATCGTACTTCATGCCTTTAGGTATTAAAAACATCCTGGGAATATTCTAAAACTTTAGTTAATTCCTGGACTTGCCAAATGCAATGATTTAAAGTCACACATTTTTTTACATCAAAAATAACCCATTTCCCCTAAGGACGTACAGAGGTGTAATTAATCTTTCCATGTTCCATATGCATAACTTATGTAAGCAACACATTGTTGCATTATCCGATTATAGTACTGTATGGCAGAGCAACACATTTTACACATTTCTCATAAATGCATTTCAGATTCTTTACTCAAGGTACAATTTCCATCATTATGACGTTCTAAAAAGCAATTATTTTTATGTTTCTAAGAAAGATAAACCACAAAAGCAGATGAAATTTATATTAAAATGGTAATAGCTAATCTGTTTAGCTGCACAAATTATTTTGATAAAGTCACTTGCAACTATAATTCTTCCAGCACAAGGGAATTGGAATGACAGAATTAGCTCAATCAAGGTGCATTTAACCCAAAATCCCCATCAGAAACATAAGCGCATTAATCCTTCACAGAAATATTGTTGTTTTTACAGCAAAACACCCCATTGAACTGATACCTACAATAAAGCCTCTTAAGCTTAATAAGACAAAGCACTTTGTCCATTGAGTTACATTGTTCTGTCAATTAATTTTAGCACTTGGGGGTGTCAAAATAAGACTCAAAGGGTTTCTGGACAATAACGAGCATTGCAAAACATTAATACCGGTAATAATAATATCTAAGGATGCATGTTTTCACCTCAGTTTAACAAAAATTGCGACTTTATTTCTTGTAAATGTGACTTTATATCTTGTAATTGTGACTTTAGTTCTCATAAATGTGACTTATCTCACAATGTGATTTTTTATCTCATAATTATGACTATTTCTCGAAACTGTGACTTTTTTATCGTAATTATGACAGTTTCTTGCACATGTGACTATACAGTATCTCATTATGTGACTCGTAATTGTGATTATTTGTCACAGCTATGAATTTATATCTCACAATGTGAATTTTTCTCTTAATTATGTTTATTTATTGTGAACTTTAAGGCCAATTCACACCGCACAAACAGCGTAACCCCTGTCGGCGACGGTTGCTCTGAGTTTCTTTTCACCCGACTGAACATGTTTAATCAGCGTTTGTTGATGTCTATTGGGGCAGTGTGAACATGACAGTTATTTTCCACAAAATACTAAATCCTACGGCCAACTTGTTTGATGGTGTTTGTCTGTGCGGTGTGAATTGACCTTTATATCTCATAATAGTGACTATTTCTCAAAACTGATCTGTAAATGTGATTATGTGTCACAGCTATGAATTTACATCTCACAATGCGACTTTTTATGTCATAACTGTGTAGTTCTCGCAACTGTGACTATATTTCACAATGTAACCTTTTATCTCTTAATTGTGACTTTGTTTCTTGCAACTGCAGCTATTATACCTCACAATGTGCTTTTTGTCTTATTTTAAACTTTATCTCACCATTACCTTTTTTATGTTTTACTTTGAGGCAGGAACAAGCTTCCAAAAATATCTGTTCATGTTGGTAAGAGCTTCCTGATGATGTAACCAAGGAGGTTAATTTCTGAGGTCAAGCTTCAGCCCCAACGGATCCGACTCTCCATCTTTCTAAAATAACAGAACCCTGGAGGTCAGATCACCTGCGGCCCTGTCCGCTTCACTCCATCAATCCAGACTCACAGCGAGATCTCCTCTGGCTTGCCTCGCAGAAGAAATCACACATAACTAACGCCTCAATAGTCTTCTGTAATTCTGATTTGTCTGCTTGTCAACCGAAAAGACTCTAAAACGGTCCCAGAAATGTCTTCATATACATATGTAATGGATCAGGACTACAGTGTAAAAGTCTAGGCTGGTAACAAAGGACTTCATGCTGGTACAGGCTGATGACTGACCTCTGTCTGACCCTGTCTGGAGTCAGTCTCGGTCTTTCTCTTTGAGGATGGATCTAAACGGGTCTAAAAAAAGCCCCCGTACATTCGGCTTTGTGGTCTGTGACTTACTTTCCATCGGCCAGGTTGAGAGAGCGGAACAGGGGGTAATCCTCCGGGGCAGGCTTGCCTGTCTGATCCTCGTACAGGAAGACAGGTGAGCGGCCCACCTCGACGCCTAGTTGTTGGACGCCTTTCTCGTTGTAGATGGACAAAAGGAAGGACTGGATCCCAGCTTTGGGCTTGATGGTGGTTAGGATGGAAAAGTCTTCAGGGAACACTCCATCTAGAAAACAGCACAAACAGGAAACAAGTTCACTGAAGAGTTCGTTGAGTTTTTGAGGTCCATCCAAACAGCTAATTGCTTGTTGAATTCGCAAGCATTATGGAGGACTGTAGAAGTGCCAATTAAACATAAAATAAAGGAATCAATTGCTTTATTCATTTCAAATGAATTTGGCTAAATTATACTGAAAAAAAATTGGCTAGCGATTAAAAGTTGCATGTGTTTGTATTTTATTTTATTGTGACATTTAATTAACATTTTAAATATAAAAAAAGACATTTACTAAAATGTCTATATATTTGTCAAAGTTAAAAGGGATTAATTATTTAACTGTTTTGAATTAAATCTGTCTATTTATTTGTCAACTTGACAGGTGATTTATATATATAAAATATATATATATATATATATATATATATATATATATATATATATATATATATATATTAGTTACATTTAAATTGATTAATTAGATTTTTGATCCTCCATAAAGCATGTTCTGGCTTTCATGGTGCAGTTTTATTCCTGCTTTAATTATTTTATAATGTTATATTAGTGCATTTACATTATTTAACTAAAAAGGCCATAAATGAGAAAAGCATTGGAATAATATTTGACATTTCAAACACTTTATATCAGTTGTAATCCTTTATATCTAGCTTAAAAGGGGAAATGAGACTTGATAATAAACACCAGATATATGGCATTAGGACGAAGAAATAATAACAAGTAATAAACATGCATCTGTTTTCCACCATATAAAGAAACATCTGTAAAATTATGATCACATTCCAATTACATAATGCATCTCAAACTTATCGTATAAATCGAGAGGATTTGGAATGTATTACTGAATGCAAGTTGTATGGGGTACTTTCATGGGACTTTTTTGGGTGGGATTGCCTGGTTAAAAGAGCAGCTTGGATATTCTGCAAAATATCGTCTTTTTTGTTTTGTTTCATAGAAGAAAGAAAGACGTGTAAAGACAATGTCATTTTTGGGAGAACTATCTCTTTAAACGTTTATGTTAATTTCTTATGTAACTAAGCAGACGAGACGAGCCATGCTGTGGTCAAGAGATTTTAGCCAAGTTCTCCTGCCGCTTAACAATACAAGCGTCTGAGTGAAACATGGCCCTGCACAATCAGAGATGGCATCTCATGTCAAAAGCCTTGGCAACCACAACAAAGGGCACATTTAAACGCAGCTAAACGTAGGCAGGATATGGAGACATGTTCATGGGGTTCGGCTTACCTGGGAAAAGCTGCTTGGTTGGGGCACTGATCTGGGCATTCTTGCCTATTTTGTAGGCCGTGTCTGGCTGTGATGCTCTTCTGTTTGTGCAAAATCCTAAAGTTTTCTGTACTCCTTCTGGGACAGTGGGAAATTCTAATACTTTAAGGACATCCACAGGTTCTGCTGCATGGGGTTGAGAAGATACACAAAAAAAGATGAATAAATAAATGAATAAAGAAGGAGAATGCATTAGAAATATTCATAGTTAAGCAGATAAACGTTTTTATAATACTTTTTTTGTGCCCCTATTATGCTTTTTCAAATATTACCTTTCATGCAGTGTATAATATAGCTGTGAATGTAAAAGGTCTGCAAATTTTAAAGATCAAAGTCCACGACAAATAATGTTATTGTCTCCTAAAAGAAAGAATAGATTCTAAACTGCCGAAACGAGTCGTTCGAAATTCCAGACTCACTTTCTGTTATTTACATAACAATGTAATACATTTGCATAATGCCACATAATGGTCTTCATTGGCTGCCAGCGAACGACATCTACTTTGACCCGCCCTCAAACACTGTAGTTGTAGCTGAGGCCAGGAATAGGTTGGTTTGTGTTGTCGACATGTCAAAAAGATGGAAAAATGCAGAAAAACCAACACCATCGATACTGTTTGTATCACTGTGTATAAAAGCGCTGAGGAAGCCTCTGGATCGGAAATTCAAATATGGTAATGGCCACTTGTTTCCAACACACACTGTAAGCGGTAGACCGATCACAACGGACTGGGCCAGAGGGGTTTAGAGAGACTGAATCTTCGAACAAACCGTTTTTCAGACTCTTTGAACATTTTTTTGGCCTTTGACAACATGTAAATCTGTTGTAGGAAACCTCCAAAATAAAATTAGCAACTAAAAATTAGAAATGTGTTTTTAACTTAAACTTCAATTTTAGGATAATCTACACATATATTTATTTATACAATTTTATTCCATTTTTAAAATATGTATACTGTAATTATTATATAATATCAAGTGCAAATCCATGATCAAATCATATAAAACAGACACTGTATTTTAATACTTTTGTATCTATAATATTTACTTGTGTGGTTTAATGAAAGCTGTCAAATTAACTAAACTGACCTAATGATGACCAGAGTGACTGCATCAAAATGATCTCTAAATATTATTTTATGACCCACAACCACAAAAAAGAGGACAATGTCTGAAATTCGGTCTGTTTTGCGAGGCTATATATATGATCAAAACTCAAATCATTAGTTTTCATTCCTATGAGATTTGGCCCTTGTGAAATTCCCGATCCCACCTTCAACTCTTTGGGGGACACTTCAGCAACAGCTGGGTTAAGTAAACTTGAACCAACAGTTTCATTATGGTTAACGAAGCAAGATGAAAGATAAACACTGTTCACCCTGGATCACCCTGAAACTTCATAGAGAGGAAGAACTCAAAACCTTAAAGCACCATTGAGAGGGATGTCTTCATGATTAATTGTGAATGTAGGGCCACATGTTTGGCATCTGGGTGTCTTTTTAGAATCTACCAACAGTACCATAATGTCTTTTGGGACTTGATTGAATCTCTGGCATCTACCACATAAAAACTGAACGCTCAAACCGCCAACAATAAAGGCATGCTACATCACAAAAGGATGGACTGGGAGGTCTAAACCGCTATAATAAAGACGCGGAGGCATTCCCAGTGCTGAGAAAACATTTACCACCCCATTTAAAAGTCTGAAAAGCAAAAGGTGACACACCATTCTTCTGCCAGTTCTTTGTGTGTAGTGGAATGATCCCTCACGATCTGAGAGACTTAGACCGAGCTTAAGGCTGAACACACAAGCTAGACAAAAGGAAAACCTCAAATTCATCTAATACAATGAAGGATCTTCTTGAGACGGTCTCCTCAGGCCTCATATAATCCAGATGTGGTGCTGTCGCTCGAGTCTGACCTTTTGTCGTTCAAGTGCCAAAGAAAAATGTCAATACTCCTAAATACTTCAGAATACCAACTGAGAATGTGCTGCCATTAGGAGAGCGCAGCTGATGACCTGGTGCGATTTTAACCAGGCTGCTGTGCAAACACACACGCTGATCTGTTTCACTTTCATTCATTCTTTGCATTAGGCAGGCTTGTGTGTGTGGGAGAGAAGGTTGATTAGACATCGAGTGTGAATGTGGAGGGAGGTACTAACTGAGAGAGAGTTGCACATTAAGATCATAAACCTGCCATCATTACTATTCCAAGGGACACCACAAAGTGGGAGGGGCTTCTTCTAAAGGAAGTTCTGTCATTTGCTTAAATCATTTAATAATGAAATTCACATTTATGGTAACAGGAAGACACAAATGTAGTGCTAAAATAACATATGTTCCAATGGATGAGCTCTCATTTGGTCAAGGGAATGCAATGTAATACATTCAGAATAGTTTTTAGAATTTCGTTTTTTAGGGTGATATTAACGGAAGACATTTTTACCTGCTGCTCCTTGAGACTCTAATAATGAATTCAGTCAGAATCTCTCTCTCTCTCTCTCTCTCTCTCTCTCTCTCTCTCTCTCTCTCTCTCCCTTTTTCATCCTCTATCTCCCCCTTCTCCCCTCTTTGACACATGCGTGCCGCTTGAACAAGAAAGCATTATGCCACAGGCTCTCCATGAGGCAACCTCATTGACGGAATTTTTTGCAAAAAAATGTTTCCCTCACGACTGTAGAGAAACATCAAAGAACAATAAAGCCTTTCAGCCATCTGCTTCTCAAGAACACTGTTCAGTTCACCTAATATTCCAGGGACAGTTCAGCTAAAAATTTAAAATGTGTCATCATTTACTCTCTCTCATGTCATTCCAAACATTCTAGTGTGAAACAGATGGGGAACAGGTACAGTATGTGTTTCGTCTACAGCATAAATATCTCCTTTGTGAAACGAAGAAAGTCATACAGGTTTGGAACGACCTGAGGGTGAGCAAATGATGACGGATTGTTTATTTTGTCTGAACATCGAACGCTTAAAAAAAAAAGGTTCTTTATTGGCATCTGGGGTTTCATGCAGAACCTTTAACCTCCATGGAACCTTTCCATAGCACTTTATAGTGGAAGAATGTTTTTTTAGATTATAAAGTTCTTTACATAAAAATGAAGAAATGTGCACTGAAACGTTCTTTGGGAAACCCCAAATGTTTCTTCTATGGCATCGTTGTGAAAACCCCCTATAGGAACATTTATTTTTGAGAGTGTACATTTAAGAGAACCGCATGCAATTATGTAACATCAAAACGTTACATAAACTTCCAAAATGGACTGAACCACAACAAACATGCATAGAGTTAACTCGCAAATGCATGACTCGTGAATAGCCCAAATGGTCTTGATACCTAGTCAGCACCATCTACCATAAGAGTAAGGAAAGATTTCTGAAATGTGTGCATTGTTTGAAGGAATGCACATCTGAGGTTCCTCAGCCCCAGGGGCTGAGAAAACATGTCAGTACACTGCCAGCTCAAGAGGGCACCCGGTAGAAATGCCTTCACAAGCCACAAACCGCAAAGGATATAATGCATTGCCTCAGAAGTCCAATTGGATTAATACATTAAAAGATCCATTATCAGTTATGATAGGCAAAAAAAAATTGTTAAGCATGACTGACACTTCAGAGAAAATAAATCCGGTTATTTTCAAGCAGCCTTAAGAAATGTGGCAAATAAGAGAACAACAACAATCCATTGTCTTTGCCATTTTAAAACAAAATAAATGCCTAATTTAATTTTGCAAGGAACTTTGTTCCTGTAAGGGTGAGTGAGACCTATCATAAGGCCAGACTGGGGCCCCTGGATGGCTCTGGGCCCTTTGAAGCCTCCAAAATAATAGGGATGGACAGAGAGGACAGTCATCAAATAACGGGAAGGCACTTAGTAGAGAAACATTCCCACTGGGAAACTCATCATGTGGACCTAGAAAAACATGGGAGTCACAATGTTGCGAAAGCCACCACTTGGGCTTCGGTGGAGCTAGGGGTGAATGGGGAAAGGGTGATTTTGGCTATAGCCCACTGTGGGCTCAACGCTAATTCATTACCCCGCAGCAACCTCTAATGAACAGTATGAAGTGGACAAGACAATTTTTTTAAATTTTTTTGTTACCAATTTCAAGGGAAAGATTTTATCTGTTATATTTACACCATATATATATATATATATATATATATATATATATATATATATATATATATATATATATATATATATATATATATATATATATATATACATACACACACACACAGTTATATATTTATATTACAAATGCATTATTCACATTTCCATATTTCTGTAACCGAAAAGAGACAAATCCCTTGTTGCAGTTCTTATTATCAGTCACGCCCATTGTAAATTGGAGCTCCCAGGTCTCAGTTACAATAAATCAAATTCTTATCATAGTTAAAGATTGTAAGATATTTCATAACACACATGAAAAAAACATGTCAATGCGGCCAGAACACTTGTTCACAATGAAGTCTTATGAGCATAAATTATAGCCTATATCAATTACAGATAATCTCCTATTAATTCGCCGCTCTTTGAATGCACTTAATTTGGCACACAACTTCATCCCCACAATCACACCATTCAAGAAGATACCTTTTCCATTTTCTTTTCTTAAATGTAAGGCATGGATGTAAAACCCTGAGGAATTCCACCCTGCTAACCGTGTCCACACACACCTAACGGACCACAGGTTCAAACAAAGAGCTTTTTTGCCCCAAAGTAAAACCTTAACTGTCTCTCCGTGACACTTTCTTGACACATTCCTCCTCGTCACCCTCTCATAAGTGTAATATAACATAAAATATATAGACATAAAATAAAATCGCAAAAGTTTGGGTATATGCAAATTGAAAGGGCAGAACAAACAAAGTCATGCGCAAAAGTCTACTTGTAGGTTACATACTTTCACTACTATTTGAAATGACAGACTCAGACCTTTCTGTGTTTAAAATTATTATCACTATCCAATCATGCTATGCACATATTGTAGATAAGTAAAGCATTATGAACCTTATGTGTTATATGCCCATGAAATTGCATTAGGCTATTAATTGTATTAAACGCTTGTGAAATCATTTGGGGAACTGGTGGCTTTATTTTAACGAATTCCAAAGAATACAGTCTTCTTCATTTCATTATTACAAAGTCTTTTGATTTCATGTGCACTGGTAGCCTATTCTATCTTGTAGCACACACACACACACACACACACACACACACACACATGGGATGCAGATCTACGATCACCTGTCTAAATCAAACGCGTTAAAATCCGCGGGCGCAAATGCGCATCTCCTATCTGACAGTCCCTACAACTTTATCAAAAGTTTGGAAGTCTACTATCTTTCCTTACCTGCTCTGACATTTGGAGCCTGCAGAACCAGGACGAGTGAAACTGTGATGAACTTGAAAACAGTGGAATCCAAAAGCCACCTTTTCGTTTTCCACATTGGGGACCATCTTGGCCTCTCCATGGTTGGGGCGCCCACAAATGTGTACAAAACCAGGGGCGACCTCTGTTTATTTGAAAATGATCTCCCTTCTACAATCCCAAAATGTGCCCGATCTGCTCTAAACAGCCATAGGTGAGGGGTATTTTGTTTCGCCGGGCCCCCTTAGATCCTCCTTTCCATGCGCCCAGCCTTCAGACTGAAGGGAATCGGGCTTTAATCAAAATGAGACGCTGAGCGCTCGATCGCCTCACCGTCAAGAGGGCTGGACCCAGACCCTGGATTACAGGAAAATGACAAGGGAAAAATACCCCGATTAGCAAATCACGGGGCTTGAAAGTTGGCTAGGGATCCACCCATCAGTTTTCCAAAGCCTCCCCTGGTCGCCCTCTTGCGCGTCCCCCGCGAAAGCCGGTAGAAAAAAAATCCATGGAGTAGCCTGGGAATGAGAGAGAGAGAGAGAGAGAGAGAGAGAGAGAGAGAGAGAGAGAGAGAGAGAGAGAGAGAGAGAGAGAGAGAGAGCATGCAAGCAATTCCATATTTCTTCTCGGATTAGGCATATTTGCATCACCAACAGAATGGTCAAAACCTTTATTATAACTTTTCTGATAACATAAACAAGCATGCTTACCAGATAATTAATGTAGCCTATATCAAACACGTAAATGTTTAGGCTATACCAGAATGTATAGCCTATATTGTTTCATAGCCTATATTTTACACATACTAACAATATTATATTACTTTAGAAATACAGCGTCGCCCAGGACAATATTTTCAGAAATATTTGACTGCAATAGTGCAGGGGTTGACCAATCAGAATCAAGGGTTACACTTTATTTGGTTACACTTTTTTTAAGGTGTCTTTGTTACACTGTAATTATACATTTAAGTACTGAGTAATATTACTTAACAACATGTACTATAGGGTTAGGATTAGGGTTAGTTGCATGTAATTATACTATAGTAACTACATGTAACATGCAACAATGACAGTGTTACCCTTTATTTTAAGGTGATAGTTACATTGTACTTACTCAAAAAAGTCCTGAGTAAAGAAAAAAGTATTGAGTAAAGTGAACTAACTACACTATAGAGTTACGGTTGGGGTTAGGGTCTGGTTTAGGGTATTTACTTGTAATAATGCATAATTTACTATTACTCTAGAACATGTAGTAACATGTAACTACGTCACCTTAAAATAAAGTTACCGAATCAAAGTATTCCAGAGAGCTATGTTTTAGTGTAATGTTTTCTGATGAGTCCATTAAGTTAGCATTAATTTTGAATAGAACTAACATACTGGATTTCGTCAACTGTTATTTAGAACATTATTATTGTTAATATTTTATCAAGGTTATTTAGAACCTTTGATGAAATCCACAAGAAATTCGTCAACTCTTGCAGTGTTCAGTTGACTTATCTAAAAAAAAAATAAAAAAACCCGTTGCCTTAAAAATTTTAAGTAAATAAACTTCAAGTGTACTAAAAAAAATTAAGTTAAGTGAACTTGACTATTCCACATAACTTACTTTTTTTCAATTACGCATGAAGTTTATTAACTCAATTTTAAGTCAACTGATCCCTTTTTACAGTGTGCCTTTGAATGTCAATAAGCAGGAAAAAAGTATAAAAGACAAGAAAGTAATCAAATGAATACACCTTATTGTCACGGTAGACATATTCTCTGTTCCTTCTAGTCTTGTGTTTATGTTGTTGTGTGAATGCACGTGTGTAGTTAGTGTGAGTGTATGACATCACCTGATCCGCTCCAGCTGATCGTCATTCATCACCAGCTGCAATCAATCCCAGGACTCCTTAAATACTCACCGTCATCTCATTCCCTTTGTCAGATCGTTGTTTGATGTCGTCGTGTTGGTGTTCCAGTGTCCAGTTCCTGCCTTGTGTTCCTGTTTCTCGTCTTCGTCACTGGGTTTCGTCTGCCGTTATCATCACCGCACTTCTCATCTCATCACGGATCCTGACCACCGAAGTCCCTGTGTCACCTGTTTAACATCATCCTGTACTGCTTCAACTATCATCATTAAATCACTGTTCACTTGCACTTGTCTCCAGCCGTTCTTGCGTTCCCATGACAGAACGATCTGACCCACAAATGGAGGCAGCGAGTGTATCTCAGAGATCAATGGAGGACTTTATTCATCATAGCATCAGGAGAATGGATTCACAGCAGAAGGAGATCGGCGACACGGGCCGCGCAGTACAGGCTCTGGTGACGCAGGTGTCCGAGCTCACCCAGCAGATCCAACGCTTACAGGGTCCCACTGCGCCGCCCACACCTGCCGTTCGTCCCACACCACCTGAGCGTCCCTCCCAGTCAGAGCCCCGCCTTCCTGTGCCCGAACATTATGCCGGTGAGCCAGCTTTTTGTAGAGCTTTTTTGACCCGTTGTACTATGCATTTTGCTTTACAACCTGGCACCTTTGCAACTGAACAAGCTAAGGTGGCATTCGTACTCACCTTACTGACTGGGAAGGCGGCGCTTTGGGGAACGGCGGTGTGGGAGAATCAACACGACTGCTGCACCTCGTTCCAGACCCTCGCCGCCGAAATGAGGAAGGTTTTCGATCGGGCTGTCTCAGGAAGGGAGGCAGCCAGAAGATTGGCGGAGCTGCAGCAGGGAGAAAGATCGGTTTCCGAGTATTCCATTGAGTTTCGGACCCTGGCGGCGGAGTGCGGCTGGAACGAGGAGGCGCAGTGGGATATGTTCCTGCATGGGCTGGCTGACCACGTCCAGAGGGAGATCTATGCCCTGGATCTTCCTACCTCTCTGAACGGGTTGGTCGACTTGGCTCTGCGGGTGGACAACCGACTGTCACGGGTCAAGCGCCGAGTTCCGTCCGCCCGTTCCTTCGCAGGGACCGACCCGTCACGATCCAGCGGCAGGGACGTGGTCAGCCCCATCTGCGATCCCGAGCCTATGCAGGTGGGTCGAGCTCGGCTTTCCCGGGAGGAGAAGGAGAGGCGGAGGTCCCAGGGCCTTTGCCTGTACTGTGGAGGGGCTGGACATTTCGCATACGATTGTCCGGTAAAAGGCCAAGCCCGATAGTAACATTGAGGCTACTATCGGGTGGGATCTCCGCTGGAAAGACCTCATCGACTACATCTACCTCCACTCTCCTTCCGGTAAGACTTAGGTGGTCAGTCCAACAACACGACTGTCACGCTCTTCTGGATTCTGGGGCTGAGGGTAATTTTATGGACCGCACTTTTGCACGGAAGATTCAGATTCCTCTCAGACCCCTCACCCACAGTATCGCAGTTCACGCACTAAACGGACAAGAACTCCCCACTATTTCCTTTTGCACTGAAGACATTACCCTCACCACTTCCGGAAACCATTCTGAATCAATTTCATTTTACATCATGGACTCACCTCTGGCACCCGTCGTCCTCGGACATCCCTGGCTCCTCCGACACAATCCCCGGGTGGACTGGCTTCATGGATCAGTGCTGGAGTGGAGCAAGGAATGTCATAAGTCTTGTCTCGTGTCTGCTTGTTCGTCTGTGCCTGTTTCTGTTTTTCAGGAGGAAACAGGGGATCTGTCTAACGTGCCCGCAGAGTATCTGGATCTGAAGGAGGTGTTCAGTAAGTCTCGTGCTGCTTCTCTTCCTCCGCATCGTCCCTATGACTGTGCTATAGATTTACTGCCAGGTAAGTCTCCGCCTAAGGGCAAGTTATATTCACTTTCTATTCCAGAAAGAGAGGCTATGGAGAAATATATTTCTGATTCTCTAGCAACCAAGTTCATTCGCCCTTCCTCTTCTCCAGCGGGGGCGGGGTTCTTTTTTGTGGGGAAGAAGGACGGATCTCTGCGACCTTGTATTGATTACCGGGGGTTGAACAACATCACGGTAAAGAATACTTATCCTTTGCCGCTGATGTCTTCAGCCTTCGAGAGGTTGCAGGGAGCGTCTATCTTCACAAAATTGGATTTGCGTAACGCTTATCATTTGGTTCGCATCAGGGAGGGGGATGAGTGGAAAACGGCTTTTAACACCCCCAGGGGGCACTTTGAATATTTGGTCATGCCGTTTGGGTTGTCCAACTCCCCAGCCGTTTTCCAGGCACTGGTCAATGACGTGTTGCGAGATATGATCGATCAGTTCATATATGTTTACCTGGATGACATATTGATTTTTTCTTCTTCTCTCCAGGAACATGTGCAACACGTCCGACGAGTGCTTCAGAGGTTGCTAGAGAATGGGCTTTTTGTCAAGGCGGAGAAATGCGATTTTCATGCACAGTCGGTTCCGTTCTTGGGACACATCGTGTCGTCTGAAGGTATGCGGATGGACCCTGAGAAAGTCAAGGCTGTGGTGAATTGGCCAACCCCGGATTCTCGCAAGGCCCTGCAGAGGTTCCTGGGGTTCGCCAATTTCTACCGGCGTTTTATTCGTAATTTCAGCCAACTAGTCGCACCTCTGACCGCCTTGACCTCCCCCAGAACGACGTTCAGGTGGTCTGACACGGCGGAAGCCGTGTTTTCCAAACTGAAAGGCCGCTTTGTTTCAGCCCCCATCCTTGTCGCCCCTGATCCCTCACGTCAGTTCATGGTGGAGGTCGACGCGTCAGAGGTGGGAGTAGGTGCAGTGTTGTCCCAACGCTCTCCGGCAGACGACAAGATGCATCCCTGCGCGTTTTTGTCCCATCGTTTGTCACCAGCCGAACGTAACTATGACATTGGTAACAGAGAGCTGTTGGCAGTTAAGTTAGCATTGGAGGAGTGGCGCCACTGGTTAGAAGGGTCGGGGGTACCTTTTATCGTCTGGACTGATCACAAGAACCTAGAATACATCAGAACCGCCAAAAGATTGAACTCCAGGCAGGCTCGGTGGGCACTTTTTTTCGGTCGTTTTGACTTTACTCTTTCATATCGTCCGGGTTCCAAGAACATCAAACCCGACGCCTTGTCTCGCATATTTGATTTTTCCGAACGCCCGTCTACTCCTGAGTGCATTTTACCCGAAACTCTATTCGTTTCCACACTCACATGGGAGGTCGAATCGAGGGTCGAGAAGGCCTTAGAAGGGGTAACGCCTCCGCCCGGTTGCCCACCGAATCGTTTGTTTGTGCCGGAGGGATTACGGTCTGACGTTATCCAGTGGGGTCACGGCTCCAATATTGCTTGCCATCCAGGAGTTAATCGCACTAGCTTTTTAGTCAAGCAACGATTCTGGTGGCCACTTATGGCTCGCGACATTCACGATTTTGTTTTGGCCTGCTCGGTTTGTGCTACTGGTAAGACTTCCAATCGACCTCCAGACGGGTTACTTCAGCCGCTGTCGGTTCCTTCGAGACCCTGGTCCCATATCGCTCTAGATTTTATCACCGCCCTCCCCCCCTCTCAGGGGAACACAGTAGTTTTGACTGTGGTGGACCGGTTCTCGAAGGCAGCCCATTTCATTCCCTTACCCAAATTACCCTCAGCTAAGGAGACAGCGGTGACGGTCGTGGACCACGTCTTTCGGTTACATGGCCTCCCGATTGACGTGGTTTCCGACAGGGGACCTCAGTTTGTGTCCAAATTTTGGCAAGAGTTTTGTAGATTATTGGGGGCGACGGTTAGTCTATCCTCTGGGTTTCATCCCCAGAGCAATGGTCAAACCGAGAGGGCCAACCAGGATTTGGAGAGAGTGTTGCGATGTTTGGTCTCCAAGAATCCTTCCTCATGGAGCCAACAGTTATCTATGGTGGAGTACGCCCACAACACGTTGCCAGTGTCAGCCACGGGCCTATCTCCGTTCGAGTGTAGCGTAGGTTACCAGCCACCAATTTTTCCCAGTCTGGAATCCGAGGTTGCGGTCCCCTCCGCTCACGCCTTTGTTCAGAGGTGTCACCGCACCTGGATCAGAGCCCGTGAGACTCTACTCCAGGTGGGGGCGCGCACCAAGGCCAAGGCCGATCGCCACAGGTCAAAGCCTCCCGTATACGTCGTTGGTCAAAAAGTGTGGCTTTCAACTAAGAACATTCCGCTGCGCACCGTGTCTAATAAGCTTGCACCCAAATTCATTGGCCCGTTTCCTGTCACCAAGATCATTAGTCCGGTGGCAGTCCGCCTCAAGTTACCTCCAGCGTACAGGAGGGTCCATTCCGCCTTTCATGTATCCAAAATTAAACCCGTGTTTCATTCACATATTAATCCGCCCGTCCCGGTTCCTCCCCCACCGCGGCTCGTAGATGGGGAGACCACATATTCGGTGAATCGTATTCTGGACTCTAGGCGGAGAGGACGCGGATTTCAGTACTTGGTGGACTGGGAAGGTTACGGTCCGGAGGAGAGGAGTTGGGTGCCTGCTAGAGACATCCTGGATCACTCCCTTATCGATGATTACAATCGACAGGTAACGGAGTCTGGGAACGCCAGGAGGCGTTCTTAGGAGGAGGGGTACTGTCACGGTAGACATATTCTCTGTTCCTTCTAGTCTTGTGTTTATGTTGTTGTGTGAATGCACGTGTGTAGTTAGTGTGAGTGTATGACATCACCTGATCCGCTCCAGCTGATCGTCATTCATCACCAGCTGCAATCAATCCCAGGACTCCTTAAATACTCACCGTCATCTCATTCCCTTTGTCAGATCGTTGTTTGATGTCGTCGTGTTGGTGTTCCAGTGTCCAGTTCCTGCCTTGTGTTCCTGTTTCTCGTCTTCGTCACTGGGTTTCGTCTGCCGTTATCATCACCGCACTTCTCATCTCATCACGGATCCTGACCACCGAAGTCCCTGTGTCACCTGTTTAACATCATCCTGTACTGCTTCAACTATCATCATTAAATCACTGTTCACTTGCACTTGTCTCCAGCCGTTCTTGCGTTCCCATGACACTTATGTTTTGCAGACCTTTATTCTTCAAGAGTGCATGAGGAGGTTGTGTGGGAGGGGCTAAGTTTGACTGACAGCCCATCACTTCACGTTTCATTCCTCCACACTCTGCAACGTAAAGGTGAAGAAATTAGTTAACCACATAATGACTGAAAATCAGAGTCAAACACAAACAAATCAAAGTATGAATAAAATGATGGTATGCTTCTTTTAGTAGGCTATGATTTCGTAAAAAAAAAGAAAAAAACTGCCATCTCTTTGGTTTGCAAGAAATTCCCGTGTTAAACCGTGACCAATAGTCGTTTCAAAAAATGTCTCGTTCCGATTCAAATTGCCATGTAAAGGCTAAGTACCATACTTTGAAATGGAATTGTTCAACATTATATAATTTATGAACCTGTGAATGAAACATATAATGATAATTTAGTTTAGCTCCACTTCTAAAATGTAGTATGAATAAAATGAACAACTGGCTCAAACAAATGGCACGCAGCCAGCTCGTGATCTATGCCAGAAATAACTTTTTGTTAACATGCCAAATCTCTTCTGTGAATTGATTAAATAACGAATAAAAGAAAAAGAACAAATGACTGTGGCATTTTGCATTAATTCAAAATCAATAAATTAATTAATACAAAATCAGTGAGATAATTCATCATACAACACAGCATTATGTCATCACCTCAGGGCAAGTTGGAACTGCACTCGGTGAACTGTCTGCAGAAATATGCACAGTAGATCTTCAGATTCTAAGATTATTTGCATGCAGTAACGCCTGTGATCGTGATTACATTGTCGGATTTGGTGACAAAATGATTTAACTACCAAAACAAAATATTACAATATGTATCCTTTACTAATGTCTGCAGCTTATGAATAGTGTTGCATGCCATAGGGCTGAATATTTTGATTAATTGATTATGATGAAGTGCATTTCAAAAAAGTTTTGAAGTAACTTTCACTTACCTTTCAATGTGTTGATGGACTCTGCCAGAGATCAAAGGTCAAAACACATTCTGACAGTTACATGGCTCTGATATAACAAATGTGGCATTCTTAGGCTGCTTATTATATTGTGTGCAGTGGGTGTGAACACGGTGGATAATCACATAAATTAATAAATAAAACATAAAAGTGCTCCTCATTGCCAAGAACATGTGTTAAGATGTGTGCAGAACAGATTCTCATATTCCTGTCGTATAAAATTATGTTTATGCATGCTTTGAGCAAGATCATTAAGAGGCAACTTTTAGTGTGTTTGCATTTTTATCTTCAATGATACTATACATGACTTGACTCAGTCTACATCTCTTCACAATAGTAAATTCAGTTCAGTTCCAGGACTGTCCATGGATGTAAATGGTGGGTATAAAGGGCTGTCCATAATATGGACGAGCACGAGCGGGACATTTTTAAAAAATTATCTTTCTGTGTTCCATAAAAGAAGGGCATACGGCATTAGAACAACACCAGGGTGAGTAAATGATGACTCAATTTTCATTTAAGGGTGAACTATCCCTTTAATGTCAAGAACATTAAGATTTTTTTTTAGATATGACTAGTCCCTTCAGCATTATTATTTGACCTTAAGTGAAATCGTAAGGGGAGAATTTTCACAGGCACACACTATCCAGCCACTAGCTTCTGTCCATCAGAGTCTAAACACACAGAACCTGAGGGAGTATAGAGGGCTCTTTCTGTCTAAGCTCAGGGCCAGAGCGGACCGAGAGTTCAGTCACTCAACATACAACCTGTGCTCTGTGTTCAACAAAGAACTCCCACAGAACACATTCCCTCAACCTGGGGAGTGAACTTAAACATGCGAGAAACAATCGAAAATGCTCAAATTGTACGTTTGAGACGACTCTCTGAGGAAAAAGAAAATTCTAGACAGCGGTAGGACTGTCATTCTGGAATTGTGAGACGGTTATTTTCACTGTGGTCTACCATGGTGGGTGCTAGAATGAATACTGGTTAAATATCGCTTCCATTTTAAGAGCGTCTACATCTGTAATGTCCACATTGTGCATAGTGGAAGCCAAAGGGGGGAATTGCTACTAACTTTATTTGAGTAAATATACATAATTAGCCTACACAAGCTCAAAATAGCTTTGGTTAGAGGTTCATAAATGTGCAGAACTTTGTTGTGGCGTCATTAAGCATTTAAAAAGCCCATGCTGAACGTTTAAGAAATCATATACATTGATTGTTGACTATGGCTGATTTATACTCCTTTTTATAGTGTTTAAAGCCTCTTATTTAAAGATACAAATATAATGTAAGTCTCAGGTCCGGATATAAGTGCAAACGAAACCTATGAATCACCTCCACATTCAAAAGCTTTAGTTTATTGTTGATGGAGGTCAAGTTTCAGTCACCTAACACCTAACAAAGTGGATCACAAACTGGGTAGCAAATCTCCATTAATATACCACACTTTTCAAGTCGTTCTTAGACCCTTGATCACAAACATACTACATTACAGGCGGTAATGGCTCTCTTCTTATGTTTAGCAGTGGTTGGAAACTCACCCCAGGGCCCTCAAAGTTATTCAAAGCTTGGTTGTAGATGTCAAATCTCACAGTAGTTCATTCACTCTTCCTCACGAATGCCATTTTGTCTGGGCAAGCATTCGACACCTAAGGAAGCGTGAAGCCCATTACTTCAGATGTATAGAATATTACTCCAGACTCAACGGTGTTTCAAATAAAACACGTTATGCAACAGCAATCTTCTAAAACCATATGAAGAACATATGCTGGGATACATAAACCTACTATATTTAAAAAGCAGTTTGGTTTCAGCGAAGACAAACCGTACCAGGTTTTACATAGCTGTGCAACACTCCTGGGTTGTTGAGTAGCACCAAGGACGTATGGTGAGTGAAAATAAACTGTAAAAAGGTCAGTCAGTCAGTCATTGGAGGTCAAACCAAATGATCCCAGATGGACCACAGGAAGGGTGAGGTGAGCAGGACGCACCCAGTGTCCAGGACATGAGGTCCCAGGGAAAGTAGATGGGTGGTCTAGCACTGCAGGAGGGCATTCACAACCCCCGAAAGTAGCCGAAATGGACAAGCCCATGAAAGATCCATTCGTCAGGCCTTTTGGAACATGAAATATGCTCTTGACATCGATATGATCTGCCAACGTCAGGGTGTCAGGGCCTTGGCATCACTCTCTAGAATTAGTCAAGATCAGATCATTTACTCTTCCATTACTGACTTCAGTAAGGCCCATCGACCTCATCTTTTCTCTGCTGTCTCTCTCTCCACTGCTTACTCATACACTTTAGAAATATATCCCATAAAGTTTAACAAGTGTATAATTCAAACATACAAAGGAAGAAGCCTCTTTAGTGCTCCTGCAAACTTTATGTTTTATTTATCCAAACAGATACAAGTGTGCCTGTCTCCAAGCGCTTATTTAAAGAACTTCCTCAGTAAACATTTAGGGGGACCACACATTGTCTATACCCATCTGGCTCAGGGTAGTGGAAATGCATTTACATTTCTTGGGCAGTTTTCACAAGTAGCCTAACCTAACCTAAAACCCCAACATTAATTAAAGTTGTTTCTTTATAACCAACACTAATAATCAATTGTCAGCATGCTTATAAGTATATTTTAAAGTATAGTCAAGTTCTACAACACAGGATGAACCAGGCCTGAAAATTTGTCAACATCATTTTGTAATCACAAAAAATAAAGATCAAGGATGAAACTTACTGCATGGGAGTCTTATATCTTCAGTATGTTTCAACACTCTCACAGCTCAGTGTAAACAACTCATTCCTCTCCAGCCCTTACAAATGAAGAAGTACCTCATATGCACTCCCATGAGCCAAGACATACAGAACCTCTCCCTCTTTATGTTTAACATATTACCAGATAGAGATAGATAGATAGATAGATAGATAGATAGATAGATAGATAGATAGATAGATACATAGATACATAGATACATAGATAGATAGATAGATAGATAGATAGATAGATAGATAGATAGATAGATAGATAGATAGATAGATAGATAGATAGTGTCAGGGTTCTGTCACTTCTGTCTAGTCTATTTCTTGGTTTTGTGACAGAGCCCTGACACACCTGTTTTATCTTGTCTGTGCCTTGTTTCATGTGCTTTCATGTCTTGTGCTGTGTAGCACACAGCTTGTGTTTTACACTAGCTGTGTGCTTTCATGTTGTCATGTTTTGTGTGAACACGTGTTTTCATTAGCTGCGTGTTTATGTTTAGTTTTGTGTGAACACATGGCTGGTGATTGGTTTTTCTGGCCATGTGATTGTGTTCAGGTCACGTTTGGTGTGAGCACATGGCTTGTCATGCATGTTTCCTTGTGCCATGTGCTCTCCTGTTGATTGTCTAGCCCCTCCCATCTTGTTACCTGATTATTGGATTCATTTGCCCCACCTGTCCTCCCTCGTTACCTCCTTTGTTTGGTCTCCCTATTTATTCTCCCTGTGTTTGCAGTCCTGTGCTGTTTCGTTGTCGTATGTACCTGGTGTGTTACCTCTTGTGTCAAGTCAGTCAAGTCAAGTCAAGCCAAGTCAATTGTTTTCCCCTACGGGGTAGTTTTGTTTGTATTTTTGTTTTGTTATTATCATTAAAGAACCCATTATCTCTGCACCTGAGTCCTCGCTCCTTTCACCTCCACCACACCTGACAGAACGAAACAGCCATCAGAGGACTCAGCAGAGAATGGGCATCTTCTTGTTTCCATCTCCCAGCCCTTGCCCCTCCACTCGTCAGACGATGGAACGCTATGGCAAGCTCTTTTCTCTTCGCCAAGGGGGCTCCACAGTAAAAGAGTTTGCCCACCAGTTCATCATCACTGCGGAGGGGCTTGACCTTAACAACACTGCGCTTAAAGACATTTTTAACAGCGGCCTGAACGAGCCTGTCAGTGCCTGGGAGATGGAAATGTTGGGGATACTGTCTTTCTGGCAGTTTGTGGGGTTTGTATACAACCGTGGGGAAGAGGGTGGTCTTCCGCCTCTTGGCCCACCTCCCATTTACCTCACAAACTGCCAGGTCCCCAGTCCTCCGATGACCCCTTCGGAGAGAGGGTGGAGGAAGAACGGGTCCACCTCTTCTGCCACCTATCCTGAGGCGCCCGTGAATGCTGCTTTTCCCCCAGAGGTGGCCGTGAATGCTGATTTTCCCCCAGAGGCGGCCGCGAATGCTGCATTTCCCCCAGAGGCAGCAATCTCCACACCATCGCCTTGCAGACGTAAGCGGAGGAAGAGAAGGAAGGCTTCCTCTGTCTTAACCAGTCTGGTCCTCCCAGAGCCATCCACTTTCACTGTCGAGCCCCCAGTGTTGGCCGGAGAGGCTGCAGCGCCCCCCAGTGTTGGCCGAAGAGGCTGCAGCGCCCCCAGTGTTGGCCGAAGAGGCTGCAGCGCCCCCAGTGTTGGCCGAAGAGGCTGCAGCGCCCCCAGTGTTGGCCGAAGAGGCTGCAGCGCCCCCAGTGTTGGCCGAAGAGGCTGCATCGCCGCCTTTCTCAAGGAAACGGAGAAGGAAGAAGGCTTCCTGCTTACCACGGGGCCCGGAGGTTGTTCCAAAGCCTGCTGTCAGCCCAGAGGCCGTCCCCAGGCTCATTGCCCTGCCGGCGCCACTCCAGCGCCTTGCCCTTCCGGCGCCGCCCATGCGCCTTGCCCTTCCGGCGCCGCCCATGCGCCTTGCCCTTCCGGCGCCGCCCATGCGCCTTGCCCTTCCGGCGCCGCCCATGCGCCTTGCCCTTCCGGCGCCGCCCATGCGCCTTGCCCTTCCGGCGCCGCCCATGCGCCTTTCCCTTCCGGCGCCGCCCATGCGCCTTTCCCTTCCGGCGCCGCCCCAGCGCCTTGCCCTTCCGGCGCCGCCCCAGCGCCTTGCCCTTCCGGCGCCACCCAAGCGCCTTGCCTTGCCGGCTCCGTCCATGCTGCCAGTCAGGCTGGTTCCGCCCAAGCTCCAGGAGGCTGTCCCAGAGCCCGTTGCCAGTCCGGAGGCCGTCCCAGAGTCACCCGAATGTCTTGTCCTGCCAACCCAGTCTTTGCTGCCTGACCCACCCTGGCCTTCTGCCAAGTTTTCAGATCCGCCTGGTCCACCTTGGCCCTCATTCTGGAATCCTGAACCGCCTAAGCCTGCCTGGTCTGTCCCGCCATGGCCCTCTGCTGGGACTCCTGATCCGCTGGAGCCTGCCTGGTCTGTCCCGCCATGGCCCTCTGCTGGGACTTCTGATCCGCTGGAGCCTGCCTGGTCTGTCCCGCCATGGCCCTCTGCTGGGACTCCTGATCCGCTGGAGCCTGCCTGGTCTGTCCCGCCATGGCCCTCTGCTGGGACTACTGATCCGCTGGAGCCTGCCTGGTCTGTCCCGCCATGGCCCTCTGCTGGGACTCCTGATCCGCTGGAGCCTGCCTGGTCTGTCCCGCCATGGCCCTCTGCTGGGACTACTGATCCGCTGGAGCCTGCCTGGTCTGTCCCGCCATGGCCCTCTGCTGGGACTTCAGACCCGCCTGAGCCTCCCTGGCTCAACCCTCCCGTCCCTCCCTGGTCCCTTATAGAGATTTCCTGGACTGTCATGCTGGCTCTGTCTTGGCCCCCCTCCCTTCCTCCCCTCTTTGTCTCTGTTTTGATCTTCCCGTCTTGTGTTGTCTGTTGGTGAGTTGTCATGTTCCTGTCTTGTTTTTTTGGTGTTCCTCCTTAGGGACGCCAGGTGGCGTCCTTTAGAGGAGGGGTAGTGTCAGGGTTCTGTCACTTCTGTCTAGTCTATTTCTTGGTTTTGTGACAGAGCCCTGACACACCTGTTTTATCTTGTCTGTGCCTTGTTTCATGTGCTTTCATGTCTTGTGCTGTGTAGCACACAGCTTGTGTTTTACACTAGCTGTGTGCTTTCATGTTGTCATGTTTTGTGTGAACACGTGTTTTCATTAGCTGCGTGTTCATGTTTAGTTTTGTGTGAACACATGGCTGGTGATTGGTTTTTCTGGCCATGTGATTGTGTTCAGGTCACGTTTGGTGTGAGCACATGGCTTGTCATGCATGTTTCCTTGTGCCATGTGCTCTCCTGTTGATTGTCTAGCCCCTCCCATCTTGTTACCTGATTATTGGATTCATTTGCCCCACCTGTCCTCCCTCGTTACCTCCTTTGTTTGGTCTCCCTATTTATTCTCCCTGTGTTTGCAGTCCTGTGCTGTTTAGTTGTCGTATGTACCTGGTGTGTTACCTCTTGTGTCAAGTAAGTCAAGTCAAGCCAAGTCAATTGTTTTCCCCTACGGGGTAGTTTTGTTATTTTTGTTTTGTTATTATCATTAAAGAACCCATTATCTCTGCACCTGAGTCCTCGCTCCTTTCACCTCCACCACACCTGACAGATAGATAGATAGATAGATAGATAGATAGATAGATAGATAGATAGATAGATAGATAGATAATTAAAACTGGAACAACAGACAGACAGACAGGTCAAACTCTAAAACGACAAACAGGCTGGTCGAACACTGGAATGACTGACCGACAGACAGACAGACAGACAGATAGATGGAGAGACAGACAGACAGACAAACACACAGACAGATTGATCAAACACTGAAACAACAGACAGACCGACAGACTGGTTGAACACTGGAATGGCAGACAGACAGATTGGTCAAACACAAACGACTGACAGACAAATAGATTATCGAACATTGGAACGAAAGACAGAAAGATAGTCAAACACTGATATGACCAACAGACAAACTGGTCGAAAACTGGAAAAAACAGACAGACAGAAAGACAGATAAAACCGACCGACAGACAGACAGACGAACAGGCATATTTCATACTATCTTTAATGTTCTTTTTGATACCCAGTTTCTGGAGATTGCATCTAACCCAGTCCTTTCTCGGCAGCCACATACCAAACAGTCTAGCTCCGCCTCTAGGCATGATGTTTAGTTGCCGTGGCTGTGCCAATTATTTCATGCTCTCTGATGCTGTCAAATGCAATAACCTAATCATCTGGAGAGAACGCTGCATGAAGTCGGTTAAAAGTTTGCTTAATATAATTACAGCTCATCGATTAAGAAGTCAAATGATGTGAGAGACTGACTCATAAAGCTCATAGCCAGAAGACAATCATAAATGAATCAAAGCCCTTAAGTCCTTAAGTCTTTTTAATTCCTACAGTGGCATTACATCAACTTCAGTGAACATCTTCTCTATATCTGCAGCATTGCTGTTAAACTCCATTCTTTCTTCAACACTGTCACCCTTCTCCCTATGCATAACACAACAACTCTGAATTTATCTGACCACTCCAACAGCTAATTATATTTCCATGCTTGATAAACTCAGCCTGACTGAACATTTTGGCAGCATCTGGAGGGTAAAACAACAGCTCACTGATACAGGAAACATCTGATCAAACACATCAGGAGCTCCAGACTGATTCAACAAAGCACTCCGACACACCAGGAGATATTTTCCCAGCCTTGGAGTGATGCACATGGCTCCGACTTGCTGATGTTAGTGATTCCAAGAAAACCCTATAAGAAACATCACACAAGCAATCTCTTTAATGTCTCAGTTGTTTCAGCATCCTGCCTCTCAGATGTTTGTTTTTTTTCTGAGGAAAAAAAAAACAGTTAGCTTACATGTATCTTTTGTGAAGAAGTGTTTCTAGTTTCAGAAGAGACCTCAACAATATCTCAAACTGTGCTCAGACTGACCAAGACAACAAAGTCTGTAATCAAAAGTCAAAGATATCACTATGAACTTAACTATTTCTCATCAGATTCGTCCAAAACCAAATTATCTGGGTTATTTAACCCTGAATTAATCTTATAGCCCTCCGCTTTTGTGTGTCAATAATCTTTTCACTTGGTTTACATTGGTTTAATATCGTTTAAGAAACTTTAGAAGAAATATCTGAGGGTTAATACTTAACAACCGAAAACTCTTGCCTATGCCCTCAACAGCTTAAGGGGCTGTTTACACATCACCGTTTTCAACTAAAAACTTAAAACTTTTTATGCATTTTGGCCGTTCCTTTACACGACAGCGGTGTTTTGGGTGCCTGAAAACGCAAAGTTTTGAAAAAGGGTTACTTTTTTCTTGTCAAAATTTTTTAGATATATTTGTGTATAAATAAAATGTCACGCATTCAGGATGACGGAAGTGGAGACAACAGAGTAATTACATCTTTCCTCTCAGAGTCACTAAAATAAAACCAAATCTCACATGCTGATCACTGGGTGGCTGTCTCTTAAATTACCATCCCTCTCTAGAACATTTTCCACGATTGCACGCTAAGAGTCCCTTAATTACAAATGCTTATGCAAAGAAAAATCTATTGCAGATAGAATTAAAACAAACATGGTTCATTATTGAACTGCAGCAGAGATGTTATAGTAGGAGGAAGGGGACCACGCATAGTTAAAATTAGGCAAAAAATCTTAACATTCAATATGCTGGCTGCAGGAATGGAAGACCCGCCTGTCAGTTTAAAAAAGCCGACTTGCATAAAGTGACTTTGACGTAAGTGACCTAAACGCTGTGACCCATGGCAATCCAAGTCCCGCGCTCTTAGTCTAACTGCATAGCCTGCCTTGGCTCTGTTCAGACCTGCACTGCCTTCCTCAGTTCCTCTCCCAGCAGCCTGATCTCTGCCCTATCCCAGTCATGCCCCACCCACTGCAGGCCACTTCCAGCCCCAGCCGACACTGCCAAACACAGTCATTTAACCACTGAGATTACAGTTCCTGCAGGTGCAGTGTAAAATAAGCAGGCTTTGGTTTGCATCAATTTCAAAACCTAATTATATTAAGTAGGCCTATATAATTAGTCTATAATTAGTGATTAACCCCAGGTAATCCAAGCCATATCAAGAGACTAGTGGACAATTGCAACAAACCCCATACGTTAGGAACCTAATTGTAAGGTAATTATTAAAAGCATATCTCACCACAAAAAAAAAAGAGAGGAAATTTTGACATCTGTAATATGTCGGTGTAGCAGGCAACACACACAAGATAGAAATAATCAAAATTGACTTTAATAATTAACGCAGGCGAATAGATAAACACATTATGAAAGACAATAACGGACAGAGGACAGAACAAAACAGACAGTATAATATATATATATATATATATATATATATATATACATACTGTATATATATATATATATATATATATATATATATATATATATATATATATATATATATATATATGAAGGAGATAACAATGAAATAAATAAGACACAGCTGATAATTATAAGTCACCACAGAAACAGGGCCATGATCAGAAACCGAAACTAAACAGCAGGGAAACAGGAACTAATGGGAATACAACAGAATATCAAAAATAAAAGTAAGAGACCGTGACATCATCAGGTATACTCACCAAACCTGTAGGACTTTATTTCTTCTGTGGAACACAATAATAAAAATTAAAAAATAATTTTCGCTACGTCAGAATGTAGGCTCACTATTGGCCAGCATCACACTCATGACCAGCATTGGCCAATAGTGAGCCTACGTTCTGACGTAGCGCTGCGCTGTTACACTACGTGAACTCACTCTGAGGCCCACATAAGAAATAGTTGAATAAAGGTGTTATTTTTGTTTGTTTTTTGCTCACAAAAAGTATTCTCGTCGCTCGATAAACTTATGGTTGAGCCACTGTAGTCACTTGGACTATTTTAACGACGTTTTTATTTACTTTCTGGGCTGGAAAGTTTCAATTACAATAGAAGCATTTGCAGTGATCCAGCTCTCAGATTTAATCAAAAATATCTTAATTTGTGTTCTGAAGATAAGTCTTACGGGGTTGGACCAACATGAGGGGGAGTAATTACTGACAGAATTTTCATTTTTGGGTGAACTATCCCTTTAAGAAAAAACTAGTACATAATCTATACAGTATAACATGCATTATATATAATATATATTTATGCAATATTATATTTCCGATATTACATTTTTTTATACAGAAAACTGTAAATGTACTGTATAAAATTAAGCACACAATTACAATGAAACCTTATATCTAACAGAAAACATGAATAATAATAGTTTATGAAGTTTATGAAAGATTTGTCTTTTTAAAAAAAGGCTACTCACCACCATCAAATAACAACTAAACATATAACACATTAAACAAAATATCTGATGCACAGGGACTAAAGCTTCTACCCAAAACCTTTTTATAAGGCAGGCTATAAATGAACACATCTGTAGGTAGCCACATATTTATGTTGGATGTTGTAATCAGCAATTGGTGTTCATGGGGATGTCAGATCGAGTTCTAAAAACTATTTCTTTTATGAATAATCTCAGAGGAACTATACTGGTACAACCAATATGCAGTTTGACCATTACATATTGACAGACATTTTCTCAACAAAATGATGTGAAAGCCTATTGCTGACAGGTAATTATGTAGCCTAGATTTGAGTGCTTCAGAGAAGATATGGAAGGCTCAGCTTTAAATGAAAAAAAAAAAGCATGATTTTATATTGAAGAATGGAGCCATGTCATATGCATGCAGACAGTCATGAGTCCCATTACCCTTAACATTTCCACTTTCTGTAAAGGTAATGAGTGGTTTGGAGAGTTAAAAAAAAGGCAAAAAAGGGAAAGATAATATTCACATCCCTCATTCAAACATACCCCTCGTGGAAGAAAATGTCTCTATTGAAGTAATCACAACGTTACAGCAGCTTCAAATACAGGGGGAGTAGCCCTTTGAAACATAACTTTCAGACATTTTCATCACTAAGGCTTTAGCAACAAGTATGGTTTAAAAGGTGAGGAGGCAGACCCTCATCTTGCAAAAAAACTTGAACCACTAGCATGTCTATGCTTGTCAGTTTCAAGTGTTAAAGCTTACACTGTGCAGATGCTTTAAAACCCCTTAGGGCTGTTCCTCAGTGCAGTATACATTTATGATAGTTATATGTTTTAACTGCAGCAAAATAAAACCTATAAGTCACTAAATAAGCATGTACAATAGTCTGAAACACAAACTAGGTTGAGATAGCAACATAGCTACAGTTTAGCTAAATGCTAATGGACACGTTTTCCTGAAATCTCTGTTCACTTGACCTTTTTGAGGCCCGCAGACTATACATCGGTAGGCTAAATGCATTTGACCAAATTCAGAGCATCTTGTATGCATTGGTTGATTATTTTTCCCACTCTGGCTAGAACATGACAGCTGTGCAAATATCGCACAAAACGTGGAACAGCTGGTCTACACATCAAGAATTCCAAGATTGCCTGCCCACTCAGCAATGAAGACATTTTCAGGAATGAAAAAAAGAGAAAGAAATCATGTGTGCAACAACAAAGTGATCATTAATGGTATAACCAGGGTGAAGGAGGAGACCGCTTTAGTGGTTATGGTGAACGTGTTCATGGCCATGTGGTCCATGTGGGGTGGGGCGCAGCATCACCGAGATAATTGCTAGCTGGGATAATGCTGCCTGGTAGGGCCTATGCATTGGGCGAGGTGCAGGAAACATAGATCAAAAGAAAATATACAGCTAGACTGCTCAGCAAATCTCTTATTAGTGGGGCTCAAGAGCCAAAATAGCACGTCCTCCGCATCCATGAACATTGTGGTCACCTTGAAGCTTTATGCACTGCTAGGTTGAGTAATAAATGATGTCGCTATAGCAATTAGCTGCAGTTAGGGTTTGGCATCAAAGGGTATTCCTTACTTGTTAATAATTCAGCCTTGTCTAATTCTAAAACTAACAAGGCCCTACTTTGTTGTATAAACTGAACCTCGTTCGAACTTTCCATCTAAATGATTAATTCAAATTATGTACATCACATCTAGTCTATGAGCATTCTGAGTATAACCCCAAAATCACTTCACAAAACGAAAACTGCAAAGTCCTTTGGGCTAGAGTAAAACACTGGGTTCCTCCCAGCCCAAAGGACATGGTTTGATTTGTGAATCTCCCATTTTTTCTAAAGTGTGGAGCGCCATGCCTCAAATTCCTTGTTAACAAACTCGACTCAAATCCTCCACAAGGGGACGTTGAAACATGAGAATAAGGTCAGGCATTTAACACATCGAGTAATGTGTGCACGAGGCAAGA
Source organism: Tiaroga cobitis (assembly GCA_030578255.1). Lineage (NCBI taxonomy): Eukaryota > Metazoa > Chordata > Actinopteri > Cypriniformes > Leuciscidae > Tiaroga > Tiaroga cobitis. The sequence goes on along the minus strand of CM060614.1, from coordinate 7,709,000 downwards.
CTTTTCTGAAAACATCCCAAATGATTCTAATCTGATGATGTCAATGCAGGACTCATTTTGAGCCTGGCTGATCTGTCAAAACAGCTCCATGATAGCTTCAGTCAAAGCCACACAGTTCAAAGCTCTTATGATCAAGGGAATGATGCCACAGGACTTATAACTCCCTTAACTGATGGTACATGAAGAGAGAGAGGGAGGAAAAAAACTTGAAATGCTTCTTCAGATCACACGTTTTTACTTCGAATTTTAGAATTCCTATTCACACTGGCAAAATAGTCACTGAAAAGAACAGTCACTGTTTTAATTCACTGGAAAACAAACACTTGGATAATGGTAGCTGTCTGAAATAACTGGCGCGCAGGTGCCATCTGAAACCACAGGATAGCCAACAGTGACTGTCTGGAAACATTAGAAAACAATCACTTTAAACATTGGAGCTAGGTCACTGTCCAAAAACACTGGAGCACTGGTATTATGTACATCTGCTGAATATCAACCTACCAACTGCAAAAAAAAAAAGGATCACAGCTTTACAGAATATATTTTTTTAATACCATTCGCAATTTTGTCTTGCGATTCTGTCTGCTTCACATTCTGTCACAAGCTTCAGTGTCTTTTGTCATATCAAAACCAGAGCAAGGCATCACAAAGGCTAGGTTGTTCCCATTGTATTGGACTCACATCTGTATGGCACATTGCTCAGGAATCTGGTTTGTGCTGATATCACCATCATATGGGCTTGATTTTCTGTTGTCCTGGGACTAATTAAAGAAATGATAACTCGAATCCACTCCACTGGCGCCGTGTTTCATCTGTCGTAATTACAACCTGACTGAGACCCAAAACAACCCCCAAGTAGAAGCACTATGTGTCAAAAGCATGTTGTTTAGACATTGGCAGGTGCTGAAGGCCTTTTGGAGAGAAAGTCAAAGAAACGGACAGAGAGAGGAGGTTAGAAAAAGATGGAGAATAAGGAGAGATCTGAAAGTGGTGGTGCAACAGCAGCAGATCTCGTCTGTTTTCTTGATGCATGCTTGCACCCAATGACATAAGGAATTACTTAGACAGAATGTAGCGTCCTTCCTCTGTGAAATTACTTCTGATTAAATCTTTCCTTTTACTTTTAAAGACAGGAAGACAGCAAATGGAAGCAACTGCACTGTCAATGTGATTTAAAGGTGCTATAAGCAATTAGTCATTTTGTTATAACTTCTGGTGAACGTGTTCATGGCCATGTGGTCCATGTGGGGTGGGGCTCATTAATTCAATGAAATGAGTCAATAACTTTAATTTACATCACACTTGAACACTATTTGCAATTTGCTTTCCCTAAATCAGAAGTAGTTTTTTTTTTTAGGGGCATTGTCATTTCAGGGAGAATTGTATTGGACAAAAACTCTTGTGAATGCATGATGAGTCATCAATATTATTATTTAGTTTTCATAAACTTTTTAAACGCACATACTGTATCTGCTACAAATCAATTTTGAATACGTTTGAGAGTATGCTAAAAACCATGGACTAAAAGCCCCCAAATTCCATATTTGATGCAAGTTTCATCGAAGGCAAGAAACGGCAAGCAAATGCACTTCTTTAAAGGAATTGTTCACCAAAAAATGTAAATTATATCATCATTTACTCACCCTAAATTTGATCCAAACCTGTATGAGTTTCTTTGTTCTGCTGAACAAAAAAGAAGATATTTTGAAGATTGCCGGTATTTTGAAGATTGCCATACTATGGAAGTCAATGGTTCCTCGCAAATGTTTGGTTACCAACATTCTTCAAAATATCTTCCTTTGTGTTCAGCAGAACAAAGAAACTAATACAGGTTTGGAACAAATTGATGGTGATTAAATGATGATAGAATTGTAATTTTTGGGTGAACTATCCCTTTAATAATGTTCTAAGAGGCAGGATGAAAATGTATAAAATAACTGTATAAAAACAGCCTGTGATGCCTCTGCTTCCCTTTATGCTGTATCGGATCAAATGTCTTAACCAGGAATCCATGAAAAATGGGAAAAGCACACATACATTCCCAAAGAGAATAAACAGGAAATTTGTGATTGTTTATCTGTTTATTTACTTTCCTTTAGACATATATAGGACTCCGGCTGTTTCGGAACATTTGGGATTAAGAATTATTTGCCTACAGCAAGGACAGCGGGCTTGTTTCAGAGCTGTCATATAAATTACAGCTAGAGGAATGCAGTGTCTCTGCTTGTGTTGATCCAGAAAGCACTTTTACTGCAGACAGGCCCGTTACACTGATCTCTAGCCCCCATCTACCATTTAAACGAGCTGAAAAAAATACTAAATAAATAAACAGAGAGAGAAAGACTACATGGTTTACTTGCAAAAATTAATTTGTAATGTGGCAGGACCATTAAATAAGCTGCAAAATATACAATATTAATAAATAAATAAAAATAGAGAGAGACTGCATGCTTTATCTAAAAAAAATGATTTATAACATCACAGGACCATTTAAACATACTGCAAAAAAAAAAAAAAAAACACAATAACAAACATGTACCATGTTATTAGATCTATAATACATTTTATTGCAAACTACTTTACATTGACATCCGTCACCATCAAACAATGACCGGCAGGCTTCTAGGGTTCACAGTACTGTCCGACCATGAGTCAGCATGGTAGATGATTTATGCTTCACAAGGCAATGCTGATGGGGCACAAACCTTTCCTTCTTGACACGTTTCTGTCACTAGCCCGGCCAGCTGACAGGGTAGTCAGAGACGGGCCGTCCCGTTCCCTGCTCCCTCCAGGCTCTGGCTGTTCAGGCCAGGGATTAGATACCTTCCGCTCCTCCCTTCACCTGTGAAATTTCAGAGCCAGCCAGACTGAAAGGGGGCATTGTTCCCCCCTGTAAGGAATGCCCATGCCCAGTGAAAAAAAAAAAAAAAAAAAACTTCATTTGCACTGGAATTTGGAGGCTGTCTGACAATGGTGAGGACGATCTCCAAGTTAAGTTGGCCCTTAAACCAGGGTCACTTCTCTGTGACTGTTACCAGAGTATAACACAAACTCATAAAAGCTGTCATCGAGTTTGAAATTGTATACTAATGAGATTGCAACTACCTTTCATAACTCAAAAATGAAAAACTAACAGACAATATGTCATGGGACTGAAATTTGGCGAAAAAAAAAAAGTTATTTATAAGGCACAATGGCGACAATCAATCCAGATCTGCAACCGCTAGGCCACCCTAGGCAAATATAAACTGTTGCCAACTTACCACATGATACATTTATCTTTCAAGCTCATTGAATATGGATTCTTGAAAATGTGAAAAAGGGGTGTCATGGAAAAAAATTCGGAATAAGTAGGACTCGGGAGACAGAGGGGCAGTATGACTATGAAGGAAGAAGGGGGGCAAAGATTTGGCTTGGTTATATGCCAGCCATACACACATTTGTCTGATCTCCACATAGTATGAGCATTACAGAGGAAAACCAGTAGAGTGAAGAGAAGCCATTAGCACGTATAAGTCAGCTTGTGTTTGGCACACTTACACGAATACACGTTGGCCACATTCAAAGCTCAACCATTCAATCCAGTTACCAACATTATTAGAAAAAGATATATTGCAACTTTACAAACAATTTTTTTTACTAATTAAATGAATACATAAATTAAACGGCTCATTTAATATAGACGTAGAATTTCAACACTTTCTGTAAGTTAAGCACCTCTACTGAATACATGCTGATTAAAATGATTAATTCCGTTACCAGCAGTGCCATCTCGTGGCCAAAAAAAAATATATTTTCTGGAAGTTGACCGTTTGTGATTGATGTCCATTGCGCACCAATCAGTGAAGGAAATGACCCGCAAACAACCAATCAGGTATCAGATTTCCCTGACCTCATTAGACACGCCCACAAACTTATTGCGGAAGAGGGTGAATTTTTAACCGGGTATGTGTGTCTCATATCTCTCGCTCTTAATCCATCACTGTGTCATTTATTATCTTTATGCTGCTCTATATTTCTTTAGTAGCGCAATGCTTTATTTATTCCTTTTTATTTTAACCATAAACGGTCGTTCATCTGTACTCGAGTTGTCTGTTGCTGCTAATGTTTTGTCAGGCTCGCTTCACAACAAAACCTCTCAACTTGCTTTTGCTAATTTTTAAACTGTTTACTTACGAATACAATCTTAAGCCTGTTACTCCTTAATTGCAAATTCAACGTATCCTTCAGTCTTTGATAAGGATCAAATATAAGAATAGTCCTCTTTACCCTGTGCAGATACTGTGTTTCCAGGACTTCATTCCCCCTGAACAACAATAGATGCTTAACTTCAGTTCCGAACAGACACGCTGCAGTATTACGCAGAAAGTATGCTCTGTCGTAGTATTGAATTTCTTGAATTGTCGTAGCATTGTATTTAATTTCTATATGTACTTAGTATACAAATAATAAATAATTATGAAGGTCATCATAACGATCTAGATGAATCTTATGAAACCAGTTTTAAGCCAATTATTTTATGGACAGTATTTTATGTCCTCGTTAATGTCCAAGTTCTCGTTAATGTGAAAACATGTTGTTGTTGTTGTTGTTATTATTATTATTCCAATGCAAAAATAACGATACTTATTTTTTTTATATTATAATGTTGAGATTTTATACAGTTCAGCTGTTTTTAATGAGTCTGGGCAGGATTGATATGGATTGCTGTTGCACTATTGGAATGTGGTGAGGGGAATAATTGCCATAAAATAATGGCTTTTCAAGAAAAAATATATTTATTGGTCAAATTTGTAGCAAACATTTATTATCATTTATTTTAGATTGGGAACATTCATTTGGTTAAATGTATTATGCACATTATTGCATTTATATTGGTGTTAAAAACATTAATTTGGTGTGCAATGTAAGGGAAAGCTGTGGACATGAAATCAAAATTAAGGTGACTTGTAACTTTTATAATGCAGCAAGTCTTTGTTTTGGCTCACTAAACAATGAAAACATGCTTTTTTACCCTCTGCTCACTTTAAAGATGCACATGCCATTTGCATCATGAACTAACAAAGTTACTGATGGACTTAACTGTTTGTCTTTGAATGTAGAATCATGGCAGAGACGGACGAGGCCGACGTTCAAACAAAGAAAAGCAAAACCCTCATCGTACGGCATCTGCCCAGAGAACTCAACAGAGATGAGAAAGAGGATCTTCTGAAATATTTTGGTGCCTCTTCCGTCAGAGCGCTGTCAGAGAAGGGACCACTAGTAAGTCGTAAGATTTGGAAGTACAAAAGTTGCAAATTGCTGTGGGTAAATGATGCAATGAATAAATACAGCTGACCTGATTGTGTTGTCGTCTGCAGAAGCATATGGCATTTGCAACTTTCAGCAGTCAGACCTCAGCCTCTAAGGTAAAATTAAAATACACATGCTCATCTTGTGGTTTAATAGATGGCTTTGACATGTTAGTAATCCAAATGGCTTCTCTCCACCCACAGGCGCTAAACAGACTTCATCAGCTGAGAATCCTTGGTCACACACTAGTGGTTGAGTTTGCTAAAGATCAGGACAATGTCAGTGTTTTGAAAGACCCACCTGTGTCTAACAGGTAAATGGCTAAATCAATCATAACAATAGACTTTCAGCTATTCCTATTCCTCCTCTCCTCTAATACACACTGTCTAAACGTTTCTCTGATTGGCTAACTGTCCATTTCTATATTTTATCTGGACTGTTTATGGATATTTCTTCAAATATGGGCACTTTAATGTGACGGGGTTGATTTAAACAAGCATATTTAATTTGGCTATATATAGTTCACATTAAAACTCTCTTGGAATTTATTTGTTCATGTTTTAAATAATTTATTTTGGCTATTTTTTAAATGCCCTTTTTGAATAGATTTGCATGATCCTTGCCTCTGGAAAAACTCAATTGACTTATTTTAAAAACACTGATAATATTCACAAAGATTATATACATTGTTTACAAAACTACTCATAATTTTATTGCTGACCAACAATTTTGCCAATAAAATTTTCTTAAAAGTTACGACAATTTGATGTTAAATGAGACTGGTAATGTGTGAAGAAACAAATTCGGTAAATATAGGTTAAAAACAAATATTTTTGTTGTGTGTCATTTCTAATCAATCTGTATTTTTCTTTTCAATTTATGCCCAAAAATAGTGAAAATATTTATAGGATCTAAGAATACCTAAAATTATGGCTTTGAAATTAGCCTTAGCAAGACATACTAGTCTGCTATTTTATTTTAAAAATGTTACAAATATAATTTCCAACACATAATCATATTAAACACAATTAATAAATAGAAATGATGTGAACATTTTCATGATGTTTCAAATGAATTTTCCCATAATGCATGTATATACACTGCTGAACATTGTTAGTAGACAAGTTAAACTAGTTTTTATGACAAATATGTTTTAAGATAGTTTATTTCTACAAGTTCACATGACCAAAAATTGTCCATATTTGAAGAAACACCCTTATATTCAGTGTTGGGGAAATGTCTAATACATCACAATATTTCATTACTCCCTAAAAAAAGTAAGTAATTGTGTTACTTTTTATACTTTAGCATGACTTTTTCCTCACCTGGGCTGGGCTTGCTTGTTTGTTTTGTAATAATAATAATACAAACTAAAAGTTCTATTTATGGTAAATGTAAAGGCCTTTTCACACCAAAAGTGAAATGAATACGCCTCAGACTGAAGGAAATGCAAATTCACGCCTGACAAACCTTTCAGCTGTGCTACCATTCTGGGTTGCAGAAAAAAGAAAAGAAAAAAAAACCCACAAATGTGATGTTTATCTAAAGCCATTTTTGCTGATTGGTATGGTTGAATTGGATCATTGATTGTCAGAAACAAAAACATTGATTAATTAAGTGAGATTAAATGCATAAAGTATATTTGTGTTATTTACATTTAATTATGGCAGGTTTGCGTATCCTGATTTTGCATTTCACTGCTTTTATTCATTTTGAGGAATACTGAATCTGTTTTATGCAAATGAGATGCATAGAGATAAATGCATGCTCACATTTAGTAGATCTATAATAACCATCATGTTCACACAGCGCACACAACACCTCTGCACGCACTTCCAATTTCTCTTAACATTGGGACAGGAGAGGTGTCAGTCAATAAATAGGAAAACAAAGGAACTCATGTTACTTATTTGAAAATTCAGATATTTTGTTGTAAATGTAAAAGTTACTTAAAATAATCAGATTTTGTAACTTGCGTTACTTGTAATGCCTGACCCCCAACACTGCTTATATTTATAATAAAACGCCCCCCATAATAGTGTTCCTTCTGTTTCAGTGGTGCTGGTGCTAAAGCTGAAAAGGGGAAGAAAGAAAAACAACACCACCACAATGTTCCTATGATGGACAACAGCATTGCTCCCAGTCTGGGGTAGGTGTGCACATGCATCTGTGTTTGTTTGATCAGCACATTGACTTCCTCTCGCATTCATGATCTCACTGTGTCACTGTGTTTATGATGTCACTGGAGATTTGAGACAGCCTAACGCTCTCGGTTGACATCCCGTACCTGGTGTCAGTAGTTCAGGCCCTGGTAATCCTGTAGGAAGTGCCCATAGCGAATAGAGAAAGAGGGAGAGAGGAAATTGGCGAGTTGCTGTCACCGTCCGTCTCATGTCCAATTACAGGCCCATGTCTCAGAGTGTCTGTTCTGCAGTGACAGCCCGTCTGCTCCTGCCATGTGGTGGCACCAGGTGGCCTTTGATAAAGAGACCGTGGGCTAAGATATAATTTTGCACAAGGAGCCCGCACTTCACCCTCACTTAACGAGCGGAGCTGTGACAGATTTTTATTTATTTAATTCCACCAGAGCAGCTCGTGCACAGACCAGGGTCGCTTGAAAAGCGTGTTTTTCAGTGGTATGATGCTCTGAATGAGGTGCAGACCGTTTCCATGATAGAACATGCAATCAAATTCAACTTGAAAGAGTCTTGACATTCAAAGCATTTGGCTTGCGAGGGAAAGTTGCAAAGTTGGATCTTGGAGTTGGAGTTGTGGGTAACACTATTTTATCACAGTATCCATGTTACTTTTTACATTTTAAACGGCTAAATATGCTTTTTTTAAATGATGTGTTTGTAATATATATACAGTATATATATGTGTGTGTGTGTGTTTGTTATGTGTGTATGTATATATCTGTGATATATATATATATAAATACACAGATGAGCCAAAACATTATGACCACCTGCCTAATATGCTGTTGGTCCTCTGCGTGCTGCCAAAACAGCGCTGACCCGCTGAGCCAAGGACTCTACAAGACCCAAGGTGTTCTGTGGTATCTGGCACCAAGACGTTAGCAGGTTTCTTCAAGTCCAGTAGGTTGCAAGCTGAAGCTGCTGTGGATTTTATTGGTGTAGCACATCCCACAGATGCTCAATTGGATTGAGATCTGGGGAATTTGGAGGCCAGGGCTCTTCATCATGTTCCTAAAACCATTCCTGAACAATGTGGGCGGTGTGGCAGGGTGCATTATCCTGCTGAAAGAGGCCACTTCCACCAGGGAACACCACTGTCATGAAGGGGTGTAACTGGTCTACAACAATGTTTAGGTTGGTGGCACGTGTCAAATTTTACATCCACATGAATGGCCGGACCCAGGGTTTCCCAGCAGAACAGATCATGTTCATGGCCATCCACTTTATGTAAAAGAAATCGGACCAGGCGACCTTCTTCCACTGCTCCAAGGTCCAGTTCAGACCCTTATGGGTCATTGTAGGCACTTTCGAAGGTGGACAGGGGTCATCATAGGCACATAGGATTGGTCTATGGCTACGGAGCAGAGTGTGATGCACTGTGTGTTGTGACACATACCTCCCATAACCATCACAAAATGTTTTTGTGACTTCTGCCACAGTAGACCTTCTGTTGACTCGGACCAGCCATGATAGCCTTCGTTGCCCTCGTGCATCGATGAGCCATGGACATCCAACACCCTGTTGCCGGTTTGTGGTTTGTCCCTCCTCAGACCACTGTTGGTAAATTCTCACCACTGCTGACCTGGAGCAACCCACAGGCCTTGCTGTTTCACAGATACTCTGACCCAGTTGCCTTGCCATAACAATTTGGCCCTTGTCAAGAGATGATCAACGATATTTGGTTCACCTGTGACTGGTCATAATGTTTTGGCTCATCAGTGTATGTTTATATATATATATAATTTTCTATCTAATAGCAGACACTTAAATTCTTATTGTTATTGTTATTATTATCAAACTTATTAATAAATAATAATAATCATTATGGAATTAGGTATTTGTTTTAATTGTAATTATTACAAATATTAATTAAAAATCTTGCTAAAATCTTACTGCTCTCATACTGGCAAGGATCATTAAACTAGTTTAATTGCGACTTTATGAGACTTAAATACATTAAAAGCTTCATTTTATATTACCAGCAAAATCATTATATATATTTTTAATATTGCCTGCCTATAATAAGTGCTATAGTAATAAAATTCAGTATTGGTGACTGTGAGTAGTAGTAAAATAAAAGGGATGATGGTACAAACTTACATAGAGTGTGTAAATTCTTACAGAATTGACATAATCTGATTGTAATCATAAAAATAATAAAATGTAGTTATAAAATGTTGGCCACAAAAAAAAAAATGAATTAGTTACTTTTTGTTTGTAACTTGTAGCTTTAACTGTAGCTAACTAAGGGTAGCTGCTCACCCGTTCCTGAATGCAGGCGTGGGCATTTACCAAACACAGCCAAATATTTGTACCTCGCTCTTATATTTATGCTTCACCATTATGTTCATGGATTTTGTCATGGGTAGCATTTCTGGAACGACTGGCAATTTTTCATGTATGCTATTTTTCTTTCCTCCGGCAGGTTGAAATTTCAAACAAATCCAACGCTGAAATATTTATACCCTCCTCCTTCAAGTGGAATTTTGACAAACATTTCACACACACTTTTGAGCGTACCCAAGTTCTACGTTCAAGTGAGTAGAGACAACAAAGTATTTTTCCCCCCTATCTTTTTCTGTTGTTTTATTTATCAGTTCATGTTGGGAATGTGTAAACAAGCACATGTATATGATTGCCTCTTGTGTACCAGCATCTCTCTCCCTCTTTCAGGTTTTTAGTTCATATCAGGTAAACAAGACAGGAAAACGTTCTCTCACAGCTCTCAGAGTGGCACTAATGTGATTTCTTCGAATCAAGTCCAGTCCCTAAAACATCAAACCACAATATTTGGAGGGAATTATTCTGATGGTATTAATATCGCGCTCATGTGGGAGGGATGAGTGATGTATTTAAAATTTTCCCTTAAGCTACACCGCACCGCTTTGTGAAGCAGCATGATATAATTTAATTTCCTGGCCTGCCTTTAGGTGGCGCTAGCTTTCTGTGAAACAGGCTGGTTGTTTAAACACATTAAATCTGTTGCTCAGAGCTCCGTTTTAGAGCCATCACTGAGCCTAAATATATTCCAACGCAGCAATCTGGGTTACATATGGAGCCAGGGTCACAATTAATGTTCGTGCCCAAAAAATATTTAACACCAGGTGTGTGAAAACAACACACACACACACACACACACACACACACACACACACACACTCCTTTCTTCATCAGATGAACATGTTCCTCCACAGGTTCTTCACTTGATGAACAAGATGAACCTCCCCAGCCCATTTGGGCCGGTGACCGCTCGTCCGCCAATGGTGAGTTGGTATATGCGCTTTTGTGAATGTTTATCTTTTCTTAAATTAAATTCAAGCTGCATGATGACGAATGTGTAATGTCAGGCATCGCCTGAATTCAGTCAACCTCATCCCTGATGGTTTGCATTTCACTGAATCCCATCATTATAAGTACTATGCTAATATTGATGAGCTACATGAAGGTGTAACCCACTCATCTGCACCGTTTCAGTTTGAGATGCCCCCAGGCCCACTGCCGCCCATGCCCCCACCCTTCCCCCCACAGAACCCTCCACTGCCGGAGCATGAGGAGGGGGCGTCGGGGAGTGAAGAAGAATCCGAGTATGAGAGTGGAGATGAGGAAGATAAAGAGAGGTAGCTGGCTTTCCATCTTTCTATTTTATTTACAAGTTGTTTAAGTGATTTGACATTATTAGTTGATGCGTGCAATCAAAATAATGTCTGAAGCGCAGTGTATGCAAGCAAGTTGTGTTCTGAAATGTATCCGAACTGAAATCGAAAATCAGTAGTAAAGTATGTTGAATGTGTCAAAGTATGTGTTGCCTTCTTCAGTGTTTTCAAATTGGGCTCTATAGCTATAGAGTTAATTTAAGTTAAAGGTGCAGTAAGCGATTTCTGAGAAACGCTGTTGAAATTGGATTGAACCGAGCACCGCACCACATCACACAGCCAATTAGCAGTAGTGGGCCTATACACTCATGATGGTTGAGGAGAGAGAGAGAGAGAGAGAGCAAGAGGGAGATTTAAAGAAGGGGATGGGTGTGTTTGTTTGGGTTCATTTCAAATATCAACAGTGTTTCTCAGAAACTGTGAACATGTTAATTGCAAACCTGTATGATTTTCTTTCTTCTGCTGAACACAAAAGAAGATATTTTGAAGAACTTCGGTAACCAAACAGTTGATGTGCCCCATTGACTTCCATAGGGCCCATTAACTGTTTGGTTACCCATATTCTTCAAAATATCATCTTCTGTGTTCAGCAGAAGAAAGAAATTCATACAGGTTTGGAACAAGTTGAGGGTGAGTATATGATGACATAATCTATTCCTTTCAATGTCACAGATATTTGAACAAACTCTACCCCAACCCCGCTGAGTACCTAGGTCAGTTACTGCTAAAATACAGTAGCTAAATTAAAAGGGGCAGTATCTTTTACCCTACCTTTCAAATGTTTGGAGTCAGTAAGTTTTTTTTGTCTTAAAGGGTTAGTTCACCCAAAAATGAAAATTAAGTCATTAATTACTCACCCCCATGCTGTACCAACCCCGTAAGGCCTTCGTTCGTCTTCGGAACACAAATGAAGATATTTATGATTAAATCTGAGAGGTTCATGACTGCTACATAGGCTCCCTAAGGGAATGACACCGGACGGCCCAGAAAGTCATTAAAGAAAATGTTTAAATATTCCATGTCGCAACAGTGGCTCAACTATAAGTTTATCAAGTGACGAGAATACCTTTTGTGCGAAAGAACAAACAAAAATAACGACTTTATTCGACTATTCCTTTTCTTCCTTGTAGGCCTGAAACGAGACTTCAAGAGATTTCCACGACGCGCACGCGCGAGAACTTAACTGAAGTAGTTGAAGGAGATCGCAATTCTCGCGCATGCGTCGTGGAAATCTCTCGAAGTCTCGTTTCAGGCCTACAAGGAAGAAAAGGAATAGTCGAATAAAGTCGTTATTTTTGTTTGTTCTTTCGCACAAAAGGTATTCTCGTCACTTGATAAACTTATAGTTGAGCCACTGTTGCGACATGGAATATTTAAACATTTTCTTTAATGACTTTCTGGGCCGTCAGGATTCAATCCCTTAGGGAGCCTATGTAGCAGTCATGAACCTCTCAGATTTAATCATAAATATCTTCATTTGTGTTCCGAAGACGAACAAAGGCCTTACGGGGTTTGGTACAGCATGGGGGTGAGTAATTAAAGACTTAATTTTCATTTTTGGGTGAACTAACCCTTTAAATAAATTAATACTTTTTTTCAGCAAGGATGCATTTAATTGATCAAAACATTGATCAAGATAATAAAGACATTTATGTCACGGAATTTTAAGCAGCACAACTGTTTTTAACACTGATAATAATAACAAATGTTTCCTGAGCAGAAAATCATGATTTCTGAATGATTTCATGAATGATTTCTGAAGGATCATGTGACACTTAAGACTAGTAATGGCAAGTACATCAGACATCAGACAAGTAATGATGCTGAAAATTAAGCTTTATCACATGAATAAATTACATTTTAAAACTAAACCTTTGAACAGTATTATTCCATGATAAAATTTATAATTTAACCAGAGTCCTAAATGTAAAAATATGAGAAATGAGCATGTACAATTAAATGTTCAATATCAAAATATCAACAAATAACAATAAACAAACCAGATTTTTGTGGCTTTTCTGGGCATTTTTCCTGCAGACAGACAGATTACTAACAAATATTGTGCTTGCTACATGTCTAAAATCTAAATTCCTAAAAATAAATGTGATAGTATCACCAGCATTGGCACGTTTTCTCGTGACAGATTGTCAGCTTCCAGAATGGAAGCAGCTAAAAGCTGCAAAGTGTTAAGTTTGTTTGTTTCATTGGCGTATTTTGCCTTGCTTTCAAAAGCCATACATGTTTAATAGCTTCACACTTCTTCTCCCTGTGTTGCACAAAGGATGATCAGACTGATGGGCCTTGTTAACCAGCCATGCAAAAGACCGCTGAGAGCAAAGACTTCTTCCAAGAGAAAGAAACCCAAACTAAAAGATTTCCTGTTTATTCCCAAACCGGATTCCCACGGGTAAACTCTCAGCTCCATTTCACACAGCCATAAACTTCTTTATAATTAAGTAAAATTAAACAACGCCTTATAGTTTCAAAAGACCACCTTCAATAATACAAAGAGATTTGCTGATAGGTCAGTGTTGTTTCTCTCAGACCCTCAGGCCCAGCCCTGCAGCCAGCAGACGTGTTCGAGCAACCTCAGATGCTAGGACAGAAAAAAATTGAGTTCCATATATCGGCTGAGGTGTCCACCATCCTCGAGGGGCCCGGACCGAATCAAGAGCGGCAAATCGCAGATGCGACTGAAGGTAAGGCTGCAGGTCCCCCGCCACTCCTTCTATCCCATCATTCATTTATCTATCCGCCTGCATCACCGAATGCGCCCCAGGTTCACCCATCCATCCTGAGCGGACCTGCTCAATTAACACAGCAATTAGCCCTGAGAATAGTGACTCAGCTGGAGAGAAGATTTAATGTATCGGGCTGTCAGCAGACCGAGCTGCTCTCACTATGAGGCGCCGAGACCCTCCCCTGTGTCAGGATAACCCTGAAACTTTATTCGGGATAAGGCTGCACGAGACTGGAAAGAAAACCCAATAAATCGTCAAAATAGCAATATCGTTTTTCGGCAATATGAACAAGTATAGAAAGTTTCACCAGATGACTTGAATTAGCTCTATTTGGAAAGAATGATTAATTCTAGAATAATTGGGGTGATTTTGTTGGGGAGCGCATCTGCATAGAAAACATAAAAAAAAAAAAAAATTCTTCAGATTAAACAATTACTTTTTACTCGGCAGACTTATTTTAAGTGCGAAATCTTTTTAGGGCTGAACTATTTGAACAAAACTTGAAAAATTTGGATGTACTTGCGTTTACTCTTTGCAAAATCTAACTCAAGCCATAAAGTTAACAGAGTAAAAAAAAAAATCTCTTTCCACTTCACATTCACACTGTTTTTGACCAATTCAAATAATAAAAATTTTGATTTATTAAATTAAGATTTATTATTAAATGAATTAAAACAAAATAATTATATTGCAATAATATCATTGTACTTAAAAAAAAAAAAAAATATATATATATATATTTATACATTTACATTTACATTTAGTCATTTAGCAGACGCTTTTATCCAAAGCGACTTACAATTGAGGACTAAACCAAGCGAGTCATCGTGAAGAGGCAAAAACAACGCAAGAAGTGCTCAAAATACAAAGTTCAGACATTGCTCGGAGTAGCATAAGCCAGGCAAGCGAGGATTTAAAGGAAAGGATTTTTATTTTATTTTATTTATTTTATTTTTATGTTAAGTGCTCCCGGAAGAGATGAGTTTTCAGTTGCCTTTTGAATGCTGTCAGGGATTCTGCATTCCGGATGACGGTGGGGAGATCATTCCACCAGCATGGAACCGTGAATGAGAATGTTCTGGAGAGTGATTTTGTGCCCCGCTGTGATGGTACCACGAGCCGTCGCTCATTGACCGATCGTAGGCTTCTGGTAGGGATGTACACTTGTAGTAGTGAGTGGAAGTAGGAGGGAGCTGAACCTGTGGTCAATCTGTAAGCAAGCGTCAAAGCCTTGAACTTGATGCGAGCAGCGAGTGCTAGCCAGTGCAGAGAGATGAACAGAGGAGTGACGTGGGCCCTTTTGGGCTCGTTGAAGACGAGACGAGCGGCAGCATTCTGGATCATTTGTAGAGGTTTAGTTGCACATGATGGAAGTCCAGCCAGAAGAGCATTGCAGTAATCAAGCCTAGAAATGACCAGGGCCTGGACGAGAAGTTGTGTTGCATGATCAGTTAGGAAAGGCCTGATCTTCCTGATGTTGTGCATAGCAAACCTGCATGATCGAGTTGTCTTTGTAATGTGGTCAGTGAAGGTCAGCTGATCATCAAAGATTACTCCAAGATTTCTGACCGACCTTGATGGGGTGATTGAGGATGAATCTAGCTGGATAGTGAGGTCGTGCTGTAGAGACTGATTGGCAGGGAGGACGAGAAGCTCAGTCTTTGCCAGGTTGAGCTGCAGGTGATGTTCCTTCATCCATGCCGAGATGTCCGCCAGACAGCTTGAGATCCGTACAGCTACTGTGGGATCATCTGGTTGAAATGAGAGGTAGAGTTGGGTGTCATCAGCATAGCAATGGTAAGAGAAACCATGTGCCTGTATGATGGGTCCCAGTGATGTGGTGTAAATGGAGAAGAGGAGCGGTCCAAGAACTGAACCCTAGGATATATATATATTTTTTACCAAAGCCAATTACAGTACTAGTATTTACATCTTAATTTGTTCATTTTCAAACTGCATACCATAAAGCTTTTAATTTGACGGGTTGCCAACAAATAAACAAATGCTGGCAGATTTTGAGTGAAGCGCAGTATTCTCATTTACACGCATGCAGCTCACAGCGTCTCAGAACAGCTGTATTCACAGTAAATTAACCAAGCTGTTCTGTGACACTGTATCATGAACTACACGTGTGTAAATGACGTGGTTCACTCTGAACTGGTGGCACATATATATTTAAATCGCAGCCTGTGCAATTTGACAATCGCACTAAGGCTTATTATAATGTCAGTTTTATTTCAATATATTGTTGTGCGAACCTAATTCAGGAATCGGGAATGACGGAACTGTCAAACAAAAATAAAACGCACACTAAACTTTTTCTATGCAGACACAGCAAATAAAAGTGCTCTCAAATTGAGATTCCCGGTCTTTTGTTTACTTTATCTTCCCGTTTGTTTTCCATTAATTAACTATGACCAAAAACAGAGATGAAAACCTTGCAAAATCAAAGAGCTTTCCTTATCCTCTTTATAAAAGAAACTAGCACAGGGCCGGTAGTTATTTTCATTATACTCGCGTTCAACTGATGTTTAAATGACGAGAAACGTCAAAGAAATCCACCTCTCTGAGGGAACTTATCAGCACTTCCTGCTCTAGTACACATTAGGCACTATAGATCTGTCAGACAAGTTTCCAGAGGATTTGTGTAGCCTCGCTGCTTCCCATAATTCCTCATACGCGTTTGCTTACGGCTTACTGCCAACTGCCAGGTGACATCTCCAACTGCGCTATGAAAGAACCTGAAAGGGAACCCCATGGAGCGTGACCCCCCGCAAACACACCAGTGTCACCCTCCGAGATGAATACACTCGCCTGTTTTTCCTCTGGCTTGGATTTTCCACTTTATCTGAATTTACGTGCCTTTTGTTATTGATTACAGGAATTGATTCTACTTTTCTGCATGACAAGAAAACAATCCTGTGCTTTCTAGTTTGTTTTGAAGAGTCAAAGGCTTGTCATTTTGATGCGTGTTCACACAAGACTTCGATGCCGCCTTTCACTTGTCATCATTGAAATCTGCAACAGGCAGCCTTTCACAAACAGATTGAAATTGAGCACCGTGACAGTTCAAAACACGCTCTAATTATGTTTATGCAACTTTTTCCTAGACACGGCAGAGAAGGAGGTTTCCGCTCAGGAAGCCTCTGAAGGGTTCGGGAAGATCTACCCAAGCGCTCAGGTCCCCAGACAGGAGGAAGAGAAGGAGGAAGATGAGGACATCCCCTCGGAGTTCATCTCTAGGAGAGAGCTAGAGAGAGCAAGACTCTCCAGAGACGGTGAAAGACTCTTTTAAATTGTGCACGCAACTCTCTTTTTTGTAGTACACCGAACATCAAATAGAATTGAGAAGTTCTACTAAAGTCAAGAATTTGGCTTCGAGTGTTCACAAGAAAGATGCAGTCGGTCTTTAAAGAGGAAATTAATATTTGATAGCACACCAGGCTGTCGTCATATGACTGTTTGTATGTTTCAGATGTTAGCTAGTGATTCCAGTCATTCCTTCAACAACTTAGTTTCAGATTTACTTTTCACATGACTGTGTATGTCTGTTGTATTGATTTATTTTGTTATTGATTCTTTTACATTTACAGAGATAAAGAAAATGTCTGTGTTTAAAAATTACGAACCCGGAGAACCAACCTGCAGGCTTTACGTTAAGAACATTGCAAAGCAAGTTGAACAAAAAGTAAGTATCTGGAAAATAGTCTTGGATATATATATATATATATATATATATATATATATATATATATATATATATATATATATATATATATATATATATATATATTAGGGATGCACCGAATATTCGGCCACCGAAAATTTTCGGCCGAAAATGGCCCAAAAGTGCATTTTCGGTTTTCGGCCGAAACACTTTTATCACCGAAACAATACGGCCGAAATGTTGTGATTACGCAAACAGAAACCGCGACCTGCACGATATCTGAACCCGCACGATATCTGAACCCGCGAGGAAGCCTTGTTTATACTTTCGCCTGCCTCCGCAGCGCGAGTCTCCACCTCTCCAAACGCTCGAGGCGTTTATACTTGACGCGCTCGCCGTTGTACTATTCTTTGAAACGACAGGGAGCGACTCAAGTAACTGTCCTCTACTAACCATCAGGAATAGGTGAGAAGAAGAAAGATATCATAAACACGTGACAAATGTTTATTTTTTAGTATACCACCACCAATACAAAAATAATCCTGTAAACCCTGGGATTATTATTTGTGACATTACAAAAAAAAATATGTACATGGGAACATGTATGTATACAACTAAATTAACGCTCTCTTAATTATTTTCTAATTTCACTAAACATATTTCATTAAGTTTCGTGTACATTTGTATTAAACATGGACCTTTGTTCATTAAAAATGCTTTTTATGCTATTGTACATGCTCATTTTTTAAAATGTAAGCAACTAATTTAGACGTGCAAACTGGGTGCTGGTGTGATGAGAAGTTCGTGCTCGGCTTTGTTTTAGAGAACATTTATTTTTAAAACCTTTCTGCAGGCCAGTAGATTATTATTTAATGTACACATGAGTGGGGTCAAGTTAAACATTTAAGTTTGAATTTTATTTTATACTGTGCATTGTGCTAAATAAATAAATATTTGCATAATTTGTAATTGATTTATTCTTTGAAAATTTTATATTAATTTATGCAATTGCATTGCCTTGATTTTAGTAAAGTTTGTGCACAGTCATAGCCATAAATGCAATGGTACTAATAATTGGCATAATTTCTTTCGGTGTTTTCGGTTTTCGGCCTTGGTTTCCTCTTTTTCGGTTTCGGCCAAGAATTTTCATTTCGGTGCATCCCTAATATATATATATATATATATATATATATATATATATATATACACACACATGCATGTATCTTACCTAAGAAAGTACTGGTTAGGTAATATGAGGTAACTACATGGGTTAAGGTTAAGGTTAGGTTTAGGGTAGGTTCAGGGTCAGTACCTAGTTATTACCCAGTCATTGTAATTACTATAATAAGTACATAGTATGTACATGCGGAACAGGACTGTAAAATAAAGTGCTACCGATGTCACTACTCTTTATCATTACAGCATACTCCAAATATACCATATATATATTTGTATTCTATATATAGCAAATTCTTAAGATCACATAACCCTTCATCAGCATGTTTAGAACAGCCTGATAGCTCATAATTCTCACTTTAGTACCAGATATATAACCCAGCTCAATCTTTTCCGCAGGATTTGAAGTTTATCTATGGCCGGTATATCGACATCTCCTCAGAGGAGGAGAGAAACATGTAAGGACCACTGTCTAATGCCTCAGGCCCTTGTCTGAGGCCTCAACTCCACGAATCACAATCAAAGCCAATGAAAAGCAAACATTGTTCTCAGGAGCGATGAATAAAGGGGAGTTCTTCACGAACATGTGCTGATGTATAAGTGTGCTTGTTCCCGTCAGGTTTGATATTGTTTTGTTGAGAGAGGGCAGGATGAAAGGTCAGGCCTTCATCGAACTCCCCAGTGAGAGAAGCGCGGAGAAGGCCTTAAAGGAAACCAATGGATATATACTCAACGACAGACCTCTTGTGGTGGTATCCTTTGTTTTCAGCCATTCTCTGCATTAACACTCTGCCAGACATGTATAGATGAAGAGTCGTGTAGAAATCCATTTGAGACAAATCAAAGCTGTTTCTGGACATGCTGGAATTTGTTTTTGTCTAGGTTCACCTAGGATTTATTATTACAAATGTTTTTCTGTCAAATAACATTATGCCTTAACTTAAACTTTAGCAATTCGCCAGATCTGCAAAACCTAAACCGGAATCTGCTGACTCAAAGAAAGGAGGGAAAAAACACTAAACTGGTGGGTTAAGGATCACTTTGAGATCAACACTATATGTATTGATTTTTCAAGCTGTCCGTATGTTGGAGTGGGTTGGTGAAAATGTACTGAATATTTATTATTATAGCTTCTAGATTTTTAAGCTTGATTTTGTTTCTATTTGTTTAAGATGATGTTGATGTTGCATCAAATTACCTCAATCATGAGCCTACAGGAGCTCCATCTTTACTTCATATCCTTTAAAATATCCTTTAAAAGAGTTATTTAAATTGTTTGCTTTTATCAAAACATATATAGGCAATAATAAATGAATTCTTACAAATGTCAAGCAATGTTTTTCTGCTTCAGCACTGTCCTTTAGCATACAATTCATTCATCGTCGCACATAAATCTTATCAATATTCACATATTTTCCCTTCTATTTTATTGCAGACTGCCGCTGTTGAGTCCTATTAGGCTGAAGTTCATCATCATCTATTGTAATATATTTTTTTTAGGAACTGATGTTGTTAATATGTCTTGCAATACAGTCAAATAAAAGGAAATAATACTGCCATCTGGCATCTTAATTGAAACTGCTGTCCAATTTCAAGACCCTCTCATAGCAATGTTGTTTATATATACTTTTATGTCTAATATTGTTATTAATCTGGGTTGTTTGTGCGCTCAAGGTTGCAAAAGGTCGGATCCTGATGTTTAATGGTACCAGTATTGTTCTGCACGCACAACATGTGCCTTTGAAGTGAAGGGGAATAAATTTAAAAGTCGCTATCAGTCAGCCGGCTCATCTTCCAGCAGCACAGCAACAGATGGTGCTGTCAATACAGCAGAGCTCAGACAAACACAAACAATACACAAGAAAGACTGTGACCAGGGCTGGCTCGACTCGGAAGATTAGCTGTTATTTGTTTATTGTACTTTAGTCTGTAGTTCTGAGATTGAAGATTCTCAAGATGCATTGCACCAGGTTTGATTTTTGGGACTCCAAATGTTATTAGTTTTCATGATCAATCATGATGCTCTTGACATTGCATGAAATTTGAGATTTTCTCCTTTTAAAACATTTTTGGTCACACAAAGCAACCACTGTCCCATGGTATTTAAAAAAAAAAGTAAGTTTAAGACCAATTGAACAGGCATGTTCACACCAAGAACTATATGGATGATGCACTAAATTATTTTAAAAAAAATTAAGCATGAAATATTAGACACTTCTTGGCACTTCACTTCCTGCGTCTGAGTAGGTACTTATTTTGAATAAGCAATTACTTTGCGAGTGCTAAGTATGTTCTTTATAGTATGAATGTGTGTAGTATGAAAGTAATCTGGACGTACTACATTTGCCATGTTCTCATGTTGTTCTGATACCAGCATCAGTTGCGTCACTTCACTGCCATTTACAAATCTTCTCCCGTGGCCTCATGGCATGGGACAGTAAAGTGCCCATTATATGCACACTTCAGAATCTCACCAGAAGTAGTAGTTCATCTAGGTCATTTTTGCCTACTCGTGAGTATTGTGTATTTAGGCATACTTCTTTTGTCTCGTACTGTTTTTTTTGCCTACAAAACAGTAAGTATGCTATTTCAGACAGCCATACACTCTTCGCACCTTTAATTGAGTACATTAGTGCCAACCCCCTTTTTCAGCTGCGTTGGTTCCTGAAGTATTTTTCCATTTATTTCTCCCATAGGGATATATAAAAAAAATGTTTCGATTTAAAACGGATAAAAGCTATGACTGTGTACTTAAGAGAAATCATTTGGCCATTTTGCCAAATACCATTATGAACAACCTCATAGCACACAGTAGGTCTGACTTTAACAGTTTTTAAGTTATCGTTAAAAATCAATTTCCCTATCGAGAATAGGAATGGCATTTTTACTTCCGGAACCCGACTGCGAGGGGGAGGGGCTAACTAGCCTACTTTCCCCCACAAAATTAAATCGGTAATTGTGACTTTTTATTTTGCAATTCACAGAACTGCTAGATATAAACTTGCAATCGTGAGAAAAAAGTCTGTTGCAGAAACAAATACTAACAATACTAAAGAGCAAGTGCATACGTCATTTGGAACACAGCTTATATCTTTATCGCTATAGTTATCGTCCTTGCTGTAAACATATGGGAAATTATTGTGGTGGATCATATGAAGCCCAACTAATATTCAAATACTCATGATTGCTTCGCCTAGATGAGAATAAAAAATCCAGTTATTGTCTATGTCCAATGGCATTCCCTACAAGAGCCCTTTTATCACTTTTGAAATTATAGCTGATAAATGTCTTGGTAATTCTCAATATTTCCATGGCGGCTGGTGCATTTGTCATCATTGAAGTCAGTGGTAGAGTATCTCACAGATGGGAACTCCTCACGGGTGGCATTGAAGTACGAGCCGCAGGTCGCCGATGCACATGTGTGATTGATGACAACGATCTTCACCTGCAGGAGCCGCATCGGTTCATTACTATGAGCCCACAGCACAACACTGCCTAGCAGGACACATCAAAGGACATGGCTGTGCTTTTCTACCTACAGCGGGAACGCAATGAGGGTATCAAAGGGCTTCAGAGCTCTATACAAGGAGAACATTTTTAATGAGGTGATCTGCATTTAGATTAATATAATTTCTGTCAGGGACATAGGCAGGACAATCTGTCCCATGCTCAAAAGAAGAGGTGGCCCACCCACATAAAATATGTGGAGACAAGTCCCGGTTTATATATGGATTTTTCTTGGTTTTTAATAATCTTCTAATGTGTTTCAATTTATCTACAGGGATTCCCTAAGATAGGGTTTAGTCTAGGCCAGGGGTTTTCAAACTAGGCTCCGAGGACCTCCTTAGGGGGTTCGTGAAAAAGTTTGAGAATAATGTAAAAATAATTATATTATTATCATTATGGAGCATCATATTTAGGTATTTAGATATACAAAGTATTATAAAAAGTATTAAAACCCCTGGTCTAGGCCATATATCATTTGGTTGGTAAATATTATTGAAAAGGACTGACACTCGAAGATTTCTTCATTAGCAAGCTAATGGGTTTAAGTCACATTTTACGCTATCTCCCGGTTTCACAGACATGGCGTAAGCCTAGCCATACTAAAATTCATGTTTTAACAGAAAGCAACTTGCACTGACAGATCTTAAAATATGTCAGTGCTATTATTTTGTCTCAAGAACACCAGTAGCCTATCTTTTTTGTTCTAAGGCACGTTTATAAAAGCTTCTTAAATGTCCTAATTGAACTAAGGCATACTCCTAGTTTAATCCAAACCCTGTCTGAGAAACCAGGCCTATATGTATTTAAAATTAATTTTAAATTTCACAAACACTCATGGCCAAACTGAGCGCTACGATTGGCTCATTAACCTGTCACTGCCATAATGCCCGCCTATCATGTTTACAACTTCGTATTGATTGGCTGATTACCCTATTAAAGTAATATTGCCCGCCTATCATGTTCTCTTCTTCACCCTGATTGGCTAGTTAGCACGTCAACGCCAGAGCCGTTGAAAAACATATTTAACGGCTCTGGTCAACGCGAAAATGGCAATTCCCGCGTCTCGTGCTCAGTTGAACTCTATGGTTGAACTCAACTCAATGCCCACAATCGGTTCGGAATCGGAAACTGGATGGGAGGAACTGGACTGGTGGAAATTGATAGACTATTGCTGCATCCCAATTCGCCTTATACTACACCATAAAAGTATGTACTCTTTTTGTGAAGAAAAAGTACATACTTTTGAGTGTGTGTAGCAAAAGAGTAGGCAAGCTTTGGGACATACTACTTCGTCATCTTTAACGGACAGATCTGCCGCGTGCATCCTGTCACCGTAAAATGCCCTGTCAATCATCTCGTCACAGTTAAAATCCTCCATTCAATCTAATATAACTTCTTACCATTTCGGAGAGAATTGTTGTCGCACGTTCATCTGCCAGTCATGGGTCTTTCATGCCGAGACTCTCATGTGTTTGGAATTTGAATATAATGCATTTAAAAGTTAATGGCTAAACGTATCTTTGCAAAAGTTCACAATGCTGCAGATGCAATATCATGTGGACAACATTGAATAAATACATTTTCGTGAGGTTAGATACTGATAATTAATCACTCAAACCCCTTTACCTAAACCTCTCTACATAACCGTCGGACTCGCGCGTCCTCCATGTCTGTAGTTTTTGAACACTTTTCAGTCGTGTTTGTAGTTCTAACCGAATCCTCGTCCAACGCGCGATGGGTTGTGGGCAATATCAGCCGTTAGAGTGTGCAACTATGGCCCTGTCCCAAATGGCGCACTTCATGCGGACTTTCGGTCTCGTGGACTTAAATTGCGCGTGCTCGCCGAGTCTACGAGTCCGTAGGCCGTCCCATTTAGCATTTTAACGCTCTGAAGTGTGCTCAGCAGCGCCCCCTTTGTACCCTTGAAGCGGTCTTCTGCGAAGCCCGCATAGATGCAGGCTCCACGCACTTTAACTACCCAGGAATCCTTGCGAAAGGCCAATCAGACAACGGATGGGAGGAGATTTCGCTCACGGACAATTGTTAACATGGCTGAGAAGAAAATATTTAAGTGTAATTATCATTACGGTTTTTATGACAAGTTTATACAAACATTATGATCATCGACCAGTGGTTGATGTCTCAAAGATAGGCTAATAATAGCGAGCTGAATAATACGATCGCATTATGATTCATTAAATAAATGGAACAGAATGTCAGGGCTTTACTGAGTCATATAAACACAACAACAATAGGCAGCATATTTCCCCGAACCTGTAGCTCCTGTCCATAACAACAATCAGACCGTCTTCCTGTTTCCGGCGCGACGATCGAGTCTGTCCCAAAAACACCTCTCAATGCGCCCTCGCGGACTCGCGCTAAGGGCCCTATAGGTCTGCACTACATGACGTCACCGAAGTGTAGACTCTGAGGAAGTCCACAAGTCCGGAGTGTGCCATTTGGGACAGGGCCTATCTGCACTTCGGATTCTGACCGGATATAGTAGACCATCCGGGTCTCTTTGGGACACTCATTTCAACATACTAGGATTTGGGACGTACTAATTCTATTTTCGAATACTATTTAGGACGGATAGTATGTGAATTGGGACGCAGCATGTGTTCAAAGTAAATAACTCACTCACTCAGAAACCACAACGTTCGGTTCGAATCAAAATGAGCTTGTGACGAATTTGAAATGGTCTGTGAGTGAGCCATTTTTAGCTCAACAAACTTTACACCTATTGCATGCAACCAGGATTTCTTGACTTTTTGAGATTATTAGTAATAATAACAACAACAACAACAGTAAGTAGCCTACTAGGTCCGTGTATCATCCGATCATTTGATTTCCAATTTGAAATGAAATAAGCAGAAATGAGAAAACGGCACCTTTATTAGTTTTTTTTTTTCAAAAAAAAAAAACAAAAAAAAAAA
Organism: Tiaroga cobitis; assembly: GCA_030578255.1. Classification (NCBI taxonomy): domain Eukaryota; kingdom Metazoa; phylum Chordata; class Actinopteri; order Cypriniformes; family Leuciscidae; genus Tiaroga; species Tiaroga cobitis. The sequence continues at coordinate 7,683,830 of CM060614.1, read as the reverse complement.
ACGAGATTTCAGCTTGATTTTTCATTTTTTTAGTTCACAGGCAAAAAACGAATACATGACTTCAAAATTCGTTTTCCACATGTGGGCAGTCATGAGACGCCCCCTTCGGCTGATTGGTCAAGTAAATCTGAGCATGTAACGTCATCAGTCCTCGCTCAGGTATGTGCAACAAAATAATAGTCCTCAACGGTAATTTGTCTTTTTGAAAACCCAAGCAAATTTTTAGAATCTACTGGTAACTTCCTTATCCTTGTGGCAAACTTTTACTTTCACAAACAAAGATTTCTTAAGAAAATCCTACTTTTTAAGATTTCTTATGTAATGTAAAATATTTAATCAAATCACTAAGAATAATTGATAATAAAAAATGTACTTCTTTTTTGAAGAAATATAGAGATAGTTTATGTACCATGATTAATATCTGTTTGCTGTTTATTTTTTTCCCCTTTTTTTCTTCTTTGTTTAGCTCTTTCCATTTTTGTGCTATGGTTGTGCACGGATGAGTTTACTTGTTTAATATATACATTGTTGGAAATGTTTTAGATTTCTAAAAGATGTGTGTTTGCACTATTGTAAAAAAATTTTTTAATTAAAATAAATAAATAATAATAATAGTCCTCTACTACCGCTTCTTAAACTGTACAGGGCAGGTCCTAGATTGGGCTTTCTTCTGTGCAATTTAACGCGTTTCACAGAAATATTTACATCAGAAATATTAAATATTAGTCCGCCACCAGCCTGTTTTATTTAGCTGTGCGGAGTTAAATCTGTGTGGTGCTGCGCTAGACAGCGCCGAGCGGGTGAGGCACAGACCAGTGTTCAGTCAGCAGTCACAACTTTTCTTTTAGACAGTATAAGCTCCGTTTTGGACGCGGGATGGTCATTGCAAATACTGTAATTTTGCCAATCGGCTGAGGGTGGGTACCGATGATGGTGAAATAAAATTTTAGGCAATTAAAGGGGCAAGATAACTTCTGTTAACAAAAACAAGTGTTTAATATAAGTGACTTTGTCTTTGTTTTATTGTTTTCAATAAAATAATAGTGAATGGTTAAAATAATAGTGAACGGTTGACCACAAACTGAGCCTTCGTTTTAAAGGGCAATTTCCAAATATCATTTATTTATTTGTTATAATATGGTTATTTTGGGTCACCCGTCTTATTAATAGTATATTTGGTAATACAAAGTTGTTGTTTTTTTTAAATTGTGTTTTCATTAAAAATATAGGCCTATCATAACAACTTATGAAGATCAAAATCTACAGAAGACATTAACAAATAACACTGGTGTTGTCATAAGTTAATCAGTGGGAAAATTTCCTCACCGGCATAACCCTATAAGCCTACTTAATGTTGGCTACATGTTACAGTAAATTAAATTAAGTTAGCCCAACTCAATAATTAATATTTAGAATTAAAAATGACCAAAATTGAGTTAGTCCAACTCAATTTAAATTGTTCAAATTAAGTTGGCTCAAATCAAAAATTAATATTTAGAATTAAAATTTTCTAAAATTGAGTTGGCCCAACTCAATTTAAATAGTTCAAAATTAAGTTGGCTCAACTCAATAATTAATATTTTGAATTAAAATTTACTAAAATTAAGTTGACCCAACTCAATTAAATTAATTTGGCTCAACTCAATAATTAATATTTATAATTAAAATTTTCTAAAATTGAGTTGGCCCAACTCAATTTAAATTTTCCAAAACAGAAAATTAGAATAAGAAATATAGAGATAGAGCTTTTTTTTCTTCTTTGTTTTGCTCTTTCCATATTTTGTACTATGTTAAACTCGTATTAGGCAGTGGGCCAGATTTGTCTACTTCCTTTACGAAAAATAACTATAGTAATCCTATAAGATTTGTATTATAATCCTTAATAATTCCTATAAGATTTGTATTATAATACTTCTGTGATGTTCTGTAATACCTCTATAGTAGCTATAGTTTGTCCCAAAATACTACAGTATTCCTATAGGATTACTATAATATTTTATCCTAAAATACTACACGATTCCAATGGTTGTTTTTCATAAGGGATGTCTCATTCACATTAGCGTTATCAGCTGAAGATTGACTTGATAGGCCAATCGCTACGTAATGACGCCAGCCGTGAAACTGTCAGCACAGTCCCTCGTACGTACAAAAGCATTATAGTTTGGAGTGAATCATACGTACAACTGGTAAGTGACAAGATTTTATGGAGTTATAGTGTGCAACATATGATTGAGTTATAGGCTAATGTTACCGATATGTTAGCTACCGCGATGTCTTACCTGGAGATTCAACCAGATAACAGAATATATCTGGAAATGACACCTCCGACCATTTGGTTGGGTCAATGACCCAGTTTTTAATTAAATAAGGGCAATCATATCCTATTGCATTTAATTTTGCAATGTATCGTTGCCGGTCGGCAGGCGTCAATGCCTCGCAATAAGACATTTTTGTCATTCAAATACACACGATGTTCGCGGTGTTTTCCCCCACGCCGACCACGCCCCCAACTATGACTACTTGCCGACTGTATGTTTTGAGCCGTTCGTTTTTGTGATGTCAATTAAACGGACACCCCTCCATCGATTGTTGATTGACAGCAGGGTTTCAACACAGACCCGCACTGAGCAAGCTCAGCTGTCCGAACCCCTGAAGACGCAGTGGCTCAGTTTTGTTTTCGAAGGGAATATTCCCCACGATCAACGCCAATGCTTTCATGTTTTTTGGTGGTGCCGGTGCCGGTTTCTCATTTCTGCTTATTTAATTTGAAATTGGAAATCGAATGATCGGATGATACGCTGACCGTACTAGCAATTCAAATCTACAACACTTGCATAGTATGTGTAAACATGCAAATGATTACTTTATTAGTTTGTTGACAGTGTAGGTAGTTTATGATAATATCATGTGTTTGTGTGGATGGAAATGGATGGATATAAATGTACATATGTAAATGTATGTTTGTATTTGTGATTTATCATAAATCTCATTATAATATATTAAAATAAAATATATTATATTAATATAATAATAAAAGGGAAATTATAGATTGATGCAAAATGCTTGAGGCTCTAACCCAGGCCATAATCTAACCCTAAAATCTGATTGGCTGTAAGGAATGTTATTTTAAGACCAACAATCCAAAGACCAGCTTGACCAGCAAATTAACCTATTGGACCAGCTAGAAACCAGCTGTCATGTTCCATATTATACATATATTCTCTTCACATCACAACATAACTTTATTCTTGCCCTTTATGCTTTTTTGAGTTTTCTTCTATCTGTTGAAATGTTAGTTCTTTTTGTTTCAGTGAGTGCTGGAGATTTATGCCTTGTGACACAGCCCTGGTGTTTGTGAATAACCATGACAACCGGAGAGGTCATGGGGCGTTTGGGGTATCCGTCCACCCAGTCTAGGAGTCCAGGTAGGAGCTGTCCTCTCCGAGACTAAAGCACACTGACTGTTTCAGCAGGAGCCAAACAAACATCATGAATGCTGACTCTTGTCTGCTCTCATGGTCTTCAAAATGTACAAAATGACTGTGGCCCATCCCTACGGAAAGGGTCACGTCAAGCTGCTGCTGGGACCGGTATGTTGTGAAAGGAAAGGTGGATTGCAGTGACGTAAGGCACTAGAGAGTCAACAGGGCAAATGTGACAGCTGTGGATCTAAAAATAGACAAAAAGTCTGGCATCAACATCTATCTATCTATCTATCTATCTATCTATCTATCTATCTATCTATCTATCTATCTATCTATCTATCTATCTATCTATCTATCTATCTATCTATCTATCTATCTATCTATCTATCTATCTATCTATCTATCTATCTATCTATCTATCTATCTATCTATCTATCTATCTATCTCCTTGTGTAGTTGCACAGTTGTGCTATTGTTTTTGTATGCTTGAAACTGTCATTGTAGGAAACAGAATGCATGATATCACTTTCTCTGATGTCACACTCTCAGTGTGTGTCCCAACAACATTTAGCTTACTGTGGTGAACAAAGCAGTGGATGAGCATTAAGATGCCCGGTGAAGGACACAACTTACTTTCTCTCTTCGTGCTCCAAGAGTAAATGTGTCAATGGCAAGGTGCGCTTATTCATTATGGAATGAGTGATGGCTTCGCTGTAAATATTTCATGCATGTAACTACTAAAAGTTTCATGACGTTGTCCGAATGAGTAAGATTTGGAGAGAAGGTGAAGTAATTCATTTGAATAATAGATGTTTAGGCCTAATGTCTTTGATGAGAGTCATCACAAAGGTCACCATTTCAATCTAACCTGAGACTACAGTAATGAGCTCTTGTCCCTGTCAAAAAAAATGCTTACTAAATTACACTTGACTATCTCCGCAGTCTGTTCTGTTTGAAAAAAAAAAGCTGCGGATGGGCATCTTAGTTAACCGGTGAGCCTCTTATGACCCTAAATTATGCTGAGGTGTACAATCACATTGCACTAAAGCGTTTTTTTTCGTACAATTTTGTATATTGAATGTACAGTAGAATGATTTTTTACACTTAACTTAAATAAAAATGTATGAATTTCATTACATTAGATAAAGTATCAAACTAAGTAACAGTATCCTTACAACTAGAAAGTGTATTTTATAAAGTTCTTTCATGAAACTCTAGATGGCGCAGGCTAATAGGTCCTTAACTCTGCTTGCAATCACATTGTTATCTATAGGGGACAGCTGATTGGTTCCTGTGCTGTATCAGTAGCCAATGAGCTTGCGTGCTCAACCTTCAAATACTTAGCATTTGGCTTTGCAGTGCAGCGCGCTTTCAGAAACCCCCCACCTTCCCCAGCTTCACTTTTTAAGTGTCCAGATACTATTTGAAGCCACTGTAACTACCTAGGGTCATCATTTCAGTGGCCCTGCACAGTAATCACGAGAAAATATTATATTGGACGATTCAGTGCTCAAAATTCTATTTTGGACTCCAAGTCCATTCAAAGTCCCTTCTATCTAGGCTGATATGTAACTCTAGTACTTCTGTTGCAATAAAAACCAAATAAACTCAAAAATACAATATCAGTTTGAGTTTAATTTAGCATTTTTGTGCTATTTTTTCTTTTTGCATTTTAGTTAAAATTATAAAATTATAGGCCCTAATGGGCCCCGGCCGCCTGGCTTGGATGTGGCTGCATATTATCGAGCAAATAGTTAAAAATAAATAAAATAACCTTACCCAGATAGCACAAGTCTATTTGATGTGATATTTACATCTGGAAGACGTATTTTAAAGAGTGTTTGCTCATCTGCAAGACGTCTATTGGACGTTTCCTGTCAGATGTCAAATAGACGTTTAGAAGATGTCAGTTTAACATGCATTCTAAATCATTACATCTTAAATACATCTTCTAAACGTCTATTTGACATCTGACAGGAAACGTCCAATAGACGTCTTGCAGATGAGCAAACACTCTTTAAAATACGTCTTCCAGATGTAAATATCACATCAAATAGACTTGTGCTATCTGGGTATGTACTGTATGTGTAGTGTGTTCTGAATCTGAGCTTTTGTGCTTTGAAATCATAAAGACACTGCTTTACCTCCTCCAAACATCACATCTTAAAGTATAGCTCAGGTTAACTTAGCTCTGACAAAATGAAGGCCAGAGCTGGTCTTCATCTCATTAGTTTTTTGTGCTGTCTGAAAGCCCAGCTGAATCTTCGACTTATTTCATCTGCAGTAACCTTGCTTATTCCCGACGGACATATTTGTGTTGGTGTAAAGAATTTATGGCGATCTAAGAGAAATGTATAAATCCTGGCTTTGGCTTTTTCAGGGCCATTGGGGTGGACAGTGATCAGAATGTGTAAGAACGGTTCCCTCTGAGACTCTTTGTGACTAATATGTCTCCCTTCCTTCGCTGAATGCCAAACAGGGCTGACATGACTGCAGTGGGATTCTTACCCAGCTGTATGTTGGCCTTCAGTACTGAATCTTAGTCAGCTTGTGTGCGCTGTAAGACATCGTGCGCAGGTTTTTGTTGTTAGAATAGAATGAAGGAAGGACATGGAAGGGGGGCACAAGGATCTATATTTGCTGCTGAAAAGGGATCTATTGGGCAGTTTGCCCAGAGGCATGCTGTAAAATGCTTGTTCGTCATTGGCACTGTAACACTGTACACAAAATACCAGAGCAAAATCCATTGTAATTTTGATTGGCAGCGATGATGGTGAACTTTGAAAATGAGGTCTTATCAGTGAAGCATTGCATGATAACTTTAACTCACGCTCACGACCTGTTTCTAAGTTCAAAAATATACTTAGGCAAGTGTTTGTCAACCAATGTTGTGCACAATTCAAAACTGAATTGAGAACGTCCTGAATTTGAATAAAGGCTACAAACAGTATACAGAATTGCAATTTAAATGTTACTAAGTAGAGTTATAATGAATGGAACTATTTTTTAACTACAAAAGCAATACATGTTAGCTTGACAAAGCCTTGTTTGAATGTTTTGATGAAATGTGTATGTCTTTATAGATAAATGTTTGAAACACCACCTAGACATTAGTATTCAGCTTATAAATGTCATATTTTTTTATTAATTTAACATTTGCAAACCAGTGAGGAGGAACACTTGATTTCCCTGAATACATTACCTGTGGTGAATTCTTTTCGAATTTCAATTTAATAAATGTATCTTTCTTTCACTCCAATTCAACTTCTTGTGGGGTGTTACCAATTAAATTCAAACTCATGATTTCAAAGCCAATTCTTTAATTCTGAATTTTCACAATCCTAGTAGGCACTTCAGTTGCTATTCCACTCACGTATTCTTGCTTTAAATGCTGTGAACAACAACACAGACATGCAGAGTGATACAGAGAGTGAAACGTCCCTGCTGTTACACTAAATATTATCAGTATTGAAACTATGCTTGGCCATTTGAATTAGAGGACCGTAACTGTTGTGCAGATTAATCTATTTTGGTTAGACAGGGTTTAGATTATCAATGCATCTCATGCCCAGCTAGTTTCAAGTCAAAAACTAGGAAAGTGTGGCAAGGCAGCAATATGGCACAGTTGGCAATATGTTACAGCCTCATAAAATTACTGAGCAGAAACCATATTTCTCATCCATTGATATGTCTGTAGCTTTCATTATTAATAACATGAATTATTGAGCAGAACACGTCTCCTAATGTCTCATCATTCTCCTTAAGCAGGTGGGAGGTTTTCTCAAAAGGATGCTGGTGATCACATCTAGCATACCAATGACTGTGAATATGTGTGAGCGTGTCAGTGTGTGTGAGACTTAATAGTGAGGCAACTATTAGAAAAACACTTCACATGAGCAGTGGAATCCTCTGGAAGAGCAGAGGGAGTAAATTGATACCTAAGTAATAAGGGTAGAATTGTATGTGAACTGACATAGTGCAAAATTCATCACAGTCATTTCCAAAATTGAGATTGAAAAGAGGACTGACATTTGATCTCAGAGTGCCACTATAAGACTTAAGAATTCCTTTAGTTAATGATTCCTCGATCTCCCATTTGCAACGTATGCATGAAATTGCAGTTGTTTATTGAATTGGCTGTTTTGTACACTCGAAATAACTGTTAAGTCTGCAAAACGGCGGCCCAAGTGATTCAGACAGTTTCTGGCAGAGGTACAGCCTCAGTCAAAAAGAATTTTGGCTGCAGATTATGGAGGCATCCTGGGATTTTCCTACAGTGAACATTGGCTTGAAAATCAATATAGCAAGTAAACTCAGAGGCACTGTGTGTAGTCAACTCTAAGCCAAACAGTAATTGCTTAAATTGATGTAATCCTTCACGTGTCTTCTGTGTGGCAAAGTTAATATCAAAAGAATTAAGTGTGCAGTCCAATGGTTTTGACATATAATCCTTAAATCAAGAACAATTAAAACTGTGATGCAGAGAGAGATGACCCTGTACGTCCAGATTAAGAGTTTGACTTTTTCGTAACCGGCATAGTAATCTGGATCAACAGTTGAGTTTAACATGGAGCCAAAGAGGAGTAATCAGCTTGGGCCACCTATACAATGAAGGATGGTCAATCCTTCCCAGGAAGGTCAATGTTCATGACCTTTGATCTTATTCAGTCAAAATACAACCACATCAAACTTTAGAAAATGACATTGCATTTGCTACAGTTGCTGCAATTCAACAAAGGGTTTAATTACATTGTTACTAAACAAAATATTAACTGGCAAGAAGTTTGCAATAATATTTATTCTATATCTTGCAATACCAAAATTCAAATGTTTCAATATAATATTAGCAATAGAACACACATCACAACATACAAACATCAGCGCATATTAAAAATAACAATGACACTTTTGAACATCTTTTTTTATTACTACTACTATGACTTACTGATGTCCAATCCAGTCTCTACTCTCTAGTCATGATAATTTGTTCAAACTTGTGAAATTAAAGGTCCAGTTTGTAATATTGACAGCTAGCAGTTGAAATGGGTACTGCGGTCCAAATTCAAAATATTAGAGCGTTGTTTCTGTAGAGAGCGAGAGAGAGTAGGGCATCCGTCGCTCACATAGGTTGCCAGGAATTAACAGGAATGAAAACTGTTGACAATGGAAGGCAAAGAGACTTACGTTGACGGGTTGATTTATCCACGTTTTAATATGCTCCAGTTCATAGAGATTTTTAGATGGATGCTGAGACTTTTTAGGTCAGGTAGAATCTGCGATCTCTGACCCAGTTCGTTTACTGGCTTCCATGGCTGCAATACGCTGTGTTTTCTGCCAACTGGCAACCCGAGGTGTCGAAATACTATTGGGTAAATTTGCCAGTGGGCAAATTCACGCAGACCAAAACAAAAACAGACATTCCAACATGGAATGCACATGTCAAAGTAGAATAACTCGTTGTAGCATTGTTTTTCAGAGAAGTATGTGAAATTAGCACGTTTCCTAAATACTGCATCTACAAACATATTATGGTGTCATGCTTTAGTACAGTCAAAAAAATTAAATACAGCACCTTTAAAAATGGTACAAACCTAATCATTAAAGTCTAACCTTTTACTCAAACACTAATGCTAACCATGTTTTTAGTATAAAACGACCTTTTTCCTACAAGCCATGTTGTACTGCTATGTTACAGTTTCATTTGCATTATTGCGAGTTGTCAGGAGACTGTTTTGGTAAATCAGAATGCACTTAATAGATACTCACAGACTTTCACCTGAGGCGGTAACCAAAGTGCAACCAAAGAGCAATTTAGTAAAAACTATAGGTAACTTTGCACTAACACAATGCACCTGGAAAAAGTCAAATGAGTAATTCACATTCTGCTTGGGTTGTCAACAGGTTTGTTTCTAAACTATTTCTAAACTTAGTCAGGAATTTTATGTTTAGAATTCCAGCTAATTCAAGTGTTTTTTGACTTTACATGACTTGAGCTGTCCGATTGATTGGCAGGCCGCACGCTAATTAGCCATGAATACGAGAGTGTTTCTTGTGATGACTTCATCACGGATTTCTTCGAGTTCAAACAGGTCATTGTTAATCATCTCTCAATATTATGTGATTGAGAGCACTTTTCCGGGTGCACTCTAAATGACCTGTTCATAAATCCCACTCTCCACTGTTTTATTATTAAAGTCTCTGCTAACCGGGCCAAGTGCAGTGGAGGTGTGCGTTCTAGAGGTGAGCGGCCCCTGAAAGCAGTCTTTGGGTTAAGCTCTTTTTCATTTCTGGAGATCTGCAGCCCCTCTCAGCAAAGACTGCCAATCAAACGCCCAGCGCAGGGAGGGTTCATAATCTAAACCGTATTAATCTGACCCGTTTATGAGGGGTCAAGTGAAAAAGAGCTGATCGATTTGGAGTGCTCCGTGCAAACGCCGTTTCTCAATCGTCTGTGGCCCTCTAATTACAATTTGTTTTGCAATATTGAGAAATAATAGCTTTTCCTTGGTTGTCAGTTACCCTCAGAATTGCATTACAGAGCTTTGTTTAAACAGGAGAACAAATCAATACCATCTGCCTTCATGTATCCTGATCATCTCTCCTCAGCACAGCAAGCAGCTCTATGACATTGTCAATTGTTAATATCAACCCACACAAAAGTCCTATTGATTTTCTGTGTATCTGGGTATTTATTATTGGTGCTGGTCTTTTTCCCCCACTGTATCTTCTGACCCTGTGAAGTGGCTGATTTTATCTGCATGAGATACGCCAACAAGAAGATGATATCAAACTGGAGTTGCAGGTCGTAAAATGATTATTTGTAAGAATCTCTGTACAGCTTTGTTGAAAAGCACTCTTGCAAACCGGTATTTATTGACAACATATATTGAATAGTTTAAAAGTTCAGTGTTTTTGAGTGTATGTATATCAGAACATAAATTAGAATGTACTAAATAGACACTCACAGACGAGTGTATTGTATGCCTTTGATCAATTGATCATTAGCAAGCGTGACCACCTCTATAAAAGCAGAAGTTTTGGCAGTTTGCTGGTCTGGAGCATTCAGGTGCTTGTTAACTCAATGCCAGGGAGGAAAGACATAAGCAATGATCTTAGAGAAGCAATTGTTGCTGCCATCAATCTGGGAAGGGTTATATGGCCATTTCCAAACAATTTTAAGTCCATCATTCAACAATGAGGAAGATTATTCACAAGTGGAAAACATTCAAGCCATTTACCAATCTTCCCAGGGGTGGAAATCCCAGCAAATTCACCCCAAGGTCAGACCGTTCAATTCTCAGAGAAATCGCAAAAAAACTATACTTCAGACTCTACAGGCCTCAGTTAACAAGTTAAATGTTAAAGTTCATGGCAGTACAATTAGATAAAGACTGGACAAGTATGACATGTTTGAAAGGGTTTCCAGGAGAAAGCTGCTTCTCTCTAAAAAGAACATGGCAGGTGGCAGCACTGCATAGGTTTGCAAAGTTGCATCTGAACAAACCTGCATCTGACTTCTGGAACAGTTTCCTTTGGACAAACGAGACCAAAGTGGAGATGTTCGGCCATAATGCACAGCACCAAGTAAAGGTGAAAACTAAACACAGCATATCAGCACAAACACTTCATACCAACTGTCAAGCACAGTTGTGGAGGGGTGATGATTTGGGTTTGTTTTGCAGCCTGGGCATCTTGCAGTCTTTGGTATACAGACAGACGACTTAATAGTCGACTCAAAGTATTCTAGAGTTAAATGTGGGGCCATCTGTTTGACAGATAAAGCTTGGCCGAAGTTGGGTCATGCGACAGAACAATGATCACAAGCACACCAGCACATCTGCAACAGAATGGCTGAAAGAGAAAATAATCAAGGTGTTGCACTGGCCCAGTCAATGTCTAGACCTCAACCCGTCTGAAATATTGCGGCGGGACCTTAAGAGAGCTGTGCATAAAGCAACGCCCACAAACCTCTATGAACTGGAGCAATGTTGTAAAGAAGAGTGGGCCAAAATTCCTTCAGAATGATGTGAGAGACTGATATAGTCATACAGAAAATGATTCTTTCAAGTTATTGCTGCTAAACAACATTACAAGCAATCAAATCATAGTTTGTCACCCATGGCGTCTCCATTTTAGCCCTAGTTTTTGTTAAATAAATAATGACACGGTGTAATATGTCATATGTTGTGGTTCATCTGAGGTTGTATTTACATAGTTTTAACAACCAGATGATTTACGTCCCGATACGTAAAACCATAGAATTCATAGAAAGAAAGGGTGTCCTTTCTTACACACACACACACACACACACACACACACACACACATGATTTTTGTATACATTTGATTACATTCAATATTTGATTTTAATTACCAATATTTATATTTTATTTATTATTTATCTAGATGCGTTTGTCCATTGAAAGGATAATGCAGTCCCAGCCTTAATCTGTGTCCAGGGAAATCAGCTGTTAATGTCTAATCAGAAGTTTCCGTCTCATCTATTCTGACTTCCGTCTCATTCGTACTTCTTCAAGTGGCACCTAAAGACAGGTGTAGCGAACCGCCGTCCCACCGAGAGCCCCACGGTGCAGGTGAGAGGACTTTTGGAACACTGCGGTCCTGTGAAATGTGGGTAGAGAGAGCGGGATGCGTTTCAAAGGCCTTGCTGTTGCGGTTCGCTCCACAGTTGGTCCCAGCTTGATGCGCAATAATGACCTGTCAGAGTGGCAGGCCTGGTGCCAGAACCCTGAAGCAAAGCTAATCCATAGGGGTTATTCAGTCTAATGAATCCTAACAGCATGCAGGGAACCCACAGGGCCACAAAACACATCATCCATTCCCCTTGTTTTATTTTAACTGACAGAAGTATATTCCTGGGAAGTAGTGATCTTCAGCTGAACTCAAGTCTGTGGCCTTTGTGGTTTCTACTTATGTATGAAGTCTCTTTTTTATGTGTGGTTTGTCTGAGGGCTTTGATTCGAGCGTGGTGGAAGACTCGTGGTTCGCTCTAGTCTGTGATCTCAAAATGTTTAAGATTGTCTGTCTTCAAGGAGAGGTCAAGATTGTTTTTGCTGTGATAGTGTTTATCATGCCTGAGATATTCAGCTGTGTACATGGATCAAATGCCATTTCCCTAAGTCCTTCCAATTTTACATTAGACAATTTTACATAAGCCTTAGACTTGGAAAGGTATCGATCTAACATAAATATTATACATTTGAAATTAATTTGATTTAAAATTTTTATATATATACTGTATATCACTTTCATGAAAACAAATATGTTATTTTACTTGAGAAAACTAAAATGCAGTCACTTCATTGAAGTTTGTTTTTGCCAGTTGTTGACATGTTGTGATTTGCGAAGAATAAGTGTCTATCTGGATTTGGGGTCGTTATTTGGAATGTAGCAGAAGTAAAATGGTATATTCCTGCCACTGTCGTTGTGATTTCTCCAACCGTCTGATTTTTTTTTCCACCCTTGGCTCTAACAATTGATGTCAGGCATGTCAAGAGCAGCTCTACCCCTCTTATGCATGAGCCCACATATTCCAGCTCGTCTGCCAAATTTACTCAGCGAAGGGACCCTGCCTCTGGAGTGCCATAATGGACTTGTCCATCACTTTTTGAGAGGATAAGGATTATAGTGGCCCAGTTGGATTATGGGTGGTTTGATCCATGACTTCCTATCCTCTTCCTATTCAAACACATTAGTCAAGGTGAATAATACAGCCGTCAGCTCTGACAGCATCGCCCGCTATTGTCACTTACTCGCCCTACACCGCCCCAAGTAGCATTGTCTGGAAGACTGACAGGTTTCTTACGATACGCCTCTTGGTGAAATCAGAGACCCAACGTATTTTCCACTAGAGGACGTTTGTCATTCTCTCTGCCGCTTTAGAGTGACAAGGAGAGATTGTCTCTGGGCGAACTGTGGTGGCAACTCTTGAGAGAAATGCATGGAAGGGTTACGATTTTTTGTCTTAGATGAATAACCGTTTTAGGAATTTAGCCTCTGTGGCTCCCTCTGTTTGAACCTGACACTAAGAGGTGACTCCATTCTTGTCAAAAAATGTTTTCCTGGCCTACCTTTTTATGCAACTACATGACAAGTTTGTCATGTAGGGCAGACATTGCGGCCTCTCAATTTGCCTGACAACCTCACACAGTTGCTCCATTGGTTTCACCTAAGTGCAGTTGTGGCATCCACCATTTGCGGCTTCACCAGATTGGGAATTAAGCAGCTGCTTCCAAAACTCGGAGGGCCACCCTCTCAAGGTCAGCTCCCAGCAGCCATCCGGGCGATATCAGGCATCTGTATGGCAGCCGTGCCATCCATATTTGAGTGGGTTGAGAACACCATATGAGGTGAGACAGGAAAGGTGAAATTCAGCATGACATTCCACTTTGTTGTCATGGTAACCCAGCCTTGATGGCAGAAAAAAAGCTGGAAAACAATAAAATATCTTCAAAAAGGGCAAAGAAATTGGAATGTGATAGATAACAAATCCACTAAATTTTGCCACTGACCGGAGGTTACAACAGCTTAAAACTGGCAAAAAACTGGAAAACTACAATGAGGTGAATATATGTTACAAAGAGTTTTCTCTCTATACTATATATAATATCTGAAGAATTTATACATTTTATGTATTTGCCAGCAAATGTCACCATGACATATATATTTTATAAATGTATTTATTTTTATTAAATCAGCTTTGATATGATATACTGTTCTATATTTTACTAGAGAAAATACACGTACTGTATATTAGGTGAACGTGATTTCACCTAGTACCACATATTCCTGCATCAACTTTCCAATCAGCCAATCAGATTTGAGGGACAAGTTTACAGTTTAAGTCAAGTTTAGGCTTAGAACCAGGGTGAATTACTTAAACATCAGTGCTATTCACCTTTCATTACCCTCTGATTTTAGGGAAAATTTATGGGTAGGGTTAGGTTTAGGGGTAGGGATTGGGTAAGGACTACATTTTGGGACAGGAATGTTGATCCAGGATCAACAAAATATGTTGATCCAGGACCATGTCTTACTTGGCAAAATCACGGTGACCCTGTATATTATATACATGCATATTATAATAAATATTAAATTAATATCATGAAAGCAAGCTGGAAATCGATAAAACATCTTCAAAAGCAAATGCACAAGATTTTGCCAGTGACACTGACCGGAGGATAAAATTGGCTAAAACAAGGGCAATAGTTTAACGTTTTTGCCGACATTTGATGCCCCTTAACAACTCAGGGACAAGGAAGCCATTTTAGAGAATTTTCCAGCCTCAACATATTGCACCTGTTAAATTATTTAGCTCCACTCTGTGGCTTGGCTCTGCACCACACTGAAAGCTGTAGCTACCGATTAGAGCCCCGCATGTCAACGTATCAGGTCAACCTCCCTCGGCTTTCACTTATAGAGCAATACCTTCACATTCATCACTGTCTCATTATCTCGCCACTATGCATTTACACAAAAAGAGCTTCTATTTTTTTCATCCGTGTTTTCAAACACTGCCGAAGCACAATCACTGCAGAGGGTCAGATGTCGGGGTGAAAACAAACTCTTATCAGCGACTCTTGCTGGGAGGTCAGTCGCTAGCTTCGCCACTACGTAATTATAAGCTAGTATAGCTCCCGCTCTTCCGTCAACCTTTCCATTATCTCGCCCTACACACAGATGCCGCCTGTGATAAACACTGCGAGTAGATCCTTTAATACCTCCTCCGTTCTGTCACCTTTAGATATATACTTCACCTGAGTGTGAGAAGACATTGGTGATGGGGAGCATAAGTCACAGCACTTAAAACATTCTTCTGAGGATTTATAAAATTCAGTCAAACTGTTCCTCTGTTATTAATATACCATCGCAGTGTTTAAATCATGTTTATGTTGCAATATCTGATCAGAATGTGTAATTACCTTCAGAGGATGAACAATCTTGTGCTTTCTTGTTTGTGGCCGGACTGGCCATTGAAGACACCACTTGGGGGCAGTGTTGAAGTGAGCACTTCATTTTCTCCGCTCTCATATGAGGAAATGTGAAAGCTTTGGGGTTGCACTTTCCTAAACTGCTGTTTGCTCCGATGGAACATTAATTTGCAAAGGTCTTTCGCTTCTCAGGTCTGTCTCTCATTGAGGGTATTGAGGTTTGGACTGGAGAACATTTTTATTGCTTAGAGTTTGCTCTCTTATAGCTAATGAAACTGAATACAGATTTCCGTTATTTTTTGTTTAAGTGTCAAAATTCTTAAAATAGATGAAAATGGAAGTGAATTAATAATTTGTTGATATAGTACTAAGAGGATATGTGGATGGCATAGCTCAGATCATTTGGCATTGGAAAAATCTAATGAGAAATGTTTGAGGTTATTTTAAAGTCTTTGACTTTTGATTGCAAATTGGCATTTTTGAGTACAGTTTGACATGTTGACACTTTTTCTCTGAAAAAAAAAAACCATCTTGGAAGTAGGAGACTTAAAGGGATACTCCACCCAAAAATGAAAATTCTGTCATCATTTACTCACCCTCAAGTTGTTGCAAACCTGTATGAGTTTCTTTCTTCTGATGAACACAAAGGAAGATATTTTGAAGAACGATTGGAACTTTGGCACCATTGACTTCCATAGTATTTTTTTTTCTACTATGGAAGTCAATGGTGCAAACCGTGTATTGAGTCGCGTTTCAAACTTATTGATCAATATGCTTGCGTAGGAGTCAGTGAAATGTGCGCTGGTTTCTCTCCGCGTTCTGCGCTGGTGTGCGAGTCTCATCGACAATAAACTCAAGCTCGTATCAGCCCTATCCACCGCGTTTACATTGTTATTAATAGTGGATACTTTCATGCGCTTCCATGTCCAAGTGTCTGCTATCAGACCCGTTGAAGTGCAGTTTCTGTCCATGTGTGCTATGTGTGTTAACCCTGTATAGATTACCCTACATACAGTTAGGGTGATGTACATGACTTAAAATGTGATATTGTCCACACACATCTTGCGTTTCGTTTGGTCACACCACAAGGTGTCAGTGTGGCCTCAAAGCTTCAGCACTGCCACTCTGAGCTCGATTGCTGATGTCTGAGGTAAAACACGCCCCCCGCATTAGCATACGGAGAAAGAAATGTTTAAATAAATAAATGTATAAATAAATAAATATGAAAATAAATAAATGTAGACATAAAAACATATATACATAAATGAATTTGGAAATAAATAAAAGTGGAAATAAATAAATGAATAAATGTATAAATAAAAAAAATGTGTGAAAAAATACAATTATACATAAATAAGGAAATAAAAGTATAAATACTCATTTATTTGTACTTTTTTACATTTCTTCGTATATTTATTTATGTATTTATTTATTTTCAATTAAGTCAGCTTTGGCATTCCATATTGTCCACACACATCTTGCGTTTCGTTTGGTCACACCATAAGGTGTCACTGTGGCCTCAAAGCTTCAGCACTGCCACTCTGAGCTCGATTGCTGATGAGGTAAAATGCGCCCCCCTCATTAGCATACGGACAAAGAAATGTTGAAATAAATAAATGTGGAAATAAATAAATGTGGAAATAAATAAATGTAGAAATAAATAAATGTGAAAATAAATAAATGTAGACATAAAAACATATATACATAAATGAATGTGGAAATAAATAAAAGTGGAAATAAATAAATGAATAAATGTACAAATAAAAAAATAAATAAATGTGTGAAAAAATACAATTATACATAAATAAGGAAATAAAAGTATAAATACTCATTTATTTGTTCTTTTTTACATTTCTTTGTATATTTATTTATGTATTTATTTATGTATTTTTACTTTTTTACATTTCTTCGTATATTTATTATTTATTTATTTATTTTTAATTAAGTCAGCTTTGGCATTCCATAGGAGTATCCCTTTAAGCAAAAGTTTATATTATTCCCATTGAGAAACATTTTTTTTCTCAGTTTTTTTCTTTCTTTCTAACAGATGGATTTAAATTCTCTGCTGTAAACGTGTTGAGCCCCAGATAAATATAAATCTGTTAAAAGGTAACAATGTTTTTTCTGTGTCTCATACATTTTCAAGAAACATCGAAACCACCTAAAGCAAACAAAATTCAGTTCTATTTTCAATTACATTTTTAACATTTGGAAACTCAAATTGATTTTTGTCTGTTCTTCATTGTGTCATAATCAAATGCCAAACCACATTCAATATCACAAGTCCTTTGCCACACACAGTATGTGTGTGTAGTTAAGTATACTATACTGTATACTCAGTAGTTTCTAGTTAAGGCTTTGGACCTTTATTGTGCCATTAGTCGTTATTGTCATGAATTTGCAGTTGATACTTTGACAAACTGAACATGATTACATTCTGTCCCTCCTTTACAATGTCCTCATTGAACCCTCGTAAATGTACCGTGGACCCATAAGCAGATGTCCTGTGCTTTGGGGCCCTTACAAATTGATGTTAGAATATATGAAGAAGGCTCTGGATCTCTTGGTCATCCGCTTTACGATCGGCCCCATCATTGGCAGCTCAAGCTTTCCCCATGAGACCCAAATAAATGCTTTTTTAGAGATGAACAGAAGGCCAGGAAAGATTGAATCCTCTTTCTCTGAGGTGAGAAAGGGGTGCATCTCTGGAAATAGTCAGTGATAGATGAGATACATGGAGCAAGACAGTCTGGCCCGGTCTCCAGCCAAGCTGAATCAGACAAACCGTCTGCTTGTTTGTGTCTCTCTCTTGAGCGTGCACACATATCGCTCCCTGCTTTGCTTACGCAGCAACCCTTTTTTTTTTTTTTTTTTTTTTTTTTACAACTGATTACTTACCAGCAACAATACATCTATATTCATTTGTGCTGCATGCTCAGATTTTTACTGAATGATTGTGCGCTTTAGCAAAACGCTGCACTCACTTGTTAAACGCTGGCCTTGGGACGTCTTCTCTGGAGCTTTCTGGTGTTTCAAAGAGCAGTTTTATTTAACTGGCAAAAGTGCAGCGATAACAGAGCGTAATTAATACACATTTGTAAACCTCGCATAATCAGGTTTTGTTTTCATAGACACAAGAAGTGATAGTTGACTGCACTGAATGAGAGTCAAGTTAAGTTGAAAATAGGAGTAAATTTTTCAAAATACATTGCATTCCATTGACTCTTCTGTCTATATTTTGTAGGGCTGGAATTTACAATTTACAAGCATTTGATTAAATTCCAATTCGAAACTGATTTGATTCCGAGTCATTTGGGTATGTGTGTGTGTGTGTATATATATATATATATATATATATGCAGTATGTATATATATGCAGTATATATCATATATATATATATATGAGCCAAAACATTATGACCACCTGTTTAATATGCTGTTGTTCCCCCGTGTGCTGCCCGAATAGTACCGAGGCATGGACTCTACAAATCCCCTGAAGGTGTCCTGTGGTATCTGGCACCGAGACATTAGCAGCAGATCTTTCAAGTCCAGTAGGTTGCGAGGTGGAGACCGCTGTGGATTGAATTTGTTGGTGTAGCACATCCCAAAGGTGCTCAATTGGATTGAGATCTGGGGAATTTGGGGGCCAGGGCTCTTCTTCATGTTCCTCCAGCCATTCCTGAACAATGTGGGCGGTGTGGCAGGGTGCATTATCCTGCTGAAAGAGGCCACTTCCACCAGGGAACACCATTGTCATGAAGGGGTGTACCTGGTCTACAACAATGTTTAGGTTGGTGGGACGTGTCAAATTTGACATCCATATGAATGGCCGGACCCAGGGTTTCCCAGCAGAACAGATCATCAGATCATCACACTTCCTCCACCGGCTTGTCGTCGTCCCACAGTGCATCTTGATGCCATCACTTCCCCAGGTATACTGCGCATATGTTCACGGCTGTCCATGTTGTGTAAGGAAAACACGACTCATTGGACCAGGCGACCTTCGTCCTCTGCTCCAAGGTCCAGTTCCGACGATCACATGTCCATTTGTAAGGGCTTTCGAAGGTGGACAGGGGTCATCATAGGCACATAGGATTGGTCTATGGCTACGGAGCAGAGTGTGATGCACTGTGTGTTGTGACACATACCTCCCATAACCATCACTAAAATTTTGTGTGACTTCTGCCACAGTAGACCTTCTGTTGACTCGGACCAGACATGACAGCCTTCGTTGCCCTCGTGCATCGATGAGCCATGGACGTCCAACACACTGTCACCGTTTTGTGGTTTGTCCCTCCTCGGACCACTGTTGGTAAATTCTCACCACTGCTGATACCACAGGCCTTGCTGTTTCAGAGAGATAACAATTTGGCCATTGTCAAAGTTACTCAGATCTTTATTCCTGCCCATTTCTCCTGCATTCAACACACTGATTACGAGGAGTGATTGTTCGCTTACCATCTAATCTACCCACACCTTAAAGGTACAATAGGTGATTCTCTAAAGAACTTTTTTTGTTATGCTGGTTGAAAGTATCCTCATATTCTCAATGATTTTGTTCAATCATTTAATTCGGTCCGAATTAAAATGATACCATGTGTTCCCTGTCAGTCAACCTGCGCGCAGCCTGTTGACGCGTTTCACTTACGCTGTGCAGACAGAGTGAGAATGGCAGGCAGACAACCTGACTTTTCTTCTGAACCGACAAAAAGTGGCATCTACATTTCAGGTTTGACAGTACAGTTCTATGTACCGATTGGTTGATAAATCAGTGAGATGCGACTTTGTTGCCGCTATGTCCTGAAATCGCATATGAATAAAGCTGAAATACAGTGCATTCCTTCCTTTGACAACTTCTGAACTGAAGTCATTTCAGAATCACACATTTATGCATATAAGCAAGCGCTTCTGTTTCTCCCCTTACTGTACTGTAAATTTTTCTCACCGGTGCATGACACAAGATGTAATCTAATAACGTTGTTTCTGGTCGTCTCATTTCTGGTCTGTGCGTGTTAATCAGTTTCGGAGGAGGCGTGGCTTTGGATGGCGATTTGCAGGGAGGATGAGATCGAATGCTTTCAATGCTAGCAGGCTAAAGTTAGCATTTCCCAGATCACCTATTTCACCTATTTCACCTATTTTAATATGTGGCCTTGTTAGGATATGATTAACAGTATTCAACTTCACTGGTTGAACTAATATGAACTGTATTGAATTGTATATATTATATGAGGGCCGATCATGGGATTTTTTTATTTAGTAATATAGTTGTAGATTTAGATTTCGTCTTACTGTACTATTGTATTGTATTTTATTTTTTTGTGCCTAATCAGGGTGAGAGGTTGATACCTCAAATGGATATGTCATAGTGTGCTATTACTTTTATAAAGAGTGTGGTTTACGATTACCACCTTAAGAATGATCAAATTGGTAGAAAAATCTACCAATTTTATCATTCTTAAGGTGGTAATCGTAAACCACACTCTTATACAATTTCATTGATTATGAGACCTTTTGACTTAATGGTTAAGGTCATGATGACTCATGATTGAAATTGTGTTCTCCCTTCAAGTTTATATTGTAATATAGGAGTACCGTAAAACTTCAAATAGTAGCCCGGGCTTTTATTTTCCCAAACCGTCGAATTGCACCGGCTTGTATTTGAGACAGGCGTCTATATGAGTCAGGCCTTTATAATTTAGTGTTGAGATGTTGGTCATTGAGTGTATGTCTCTAATCTATAAAAATCTCCAAATGCTCCACGTTAAACTGCGGTCTTCCAACCTTTTACTGTCGCGTCGTCAATTGATTTTGATTAATATGCGCGAGGGAGAGAGAGCAAGACAGCGCTCGTGTTGTTTGAAGATGTGAGAGTGCGCGCGCGCGGCCGGGGCGCTCTCTCTCTCTCTCTCTCTCTCTCTCTCTCTCTCTCTCTCTGCTCGTAACGCGCCCTGTCAAGCGCAGCAGTCATTCTATTCTACATCACTCATCGATCAAAAAAAGCTTTGGAGGGACAAAAAATTGCTTTGGCTGCCGCGAAAAAGCGGACGATCTGACGGTTTTAGAGGATTAAATACAACCCGAAACTAAAAAACAGACCCGGCCTCTATTTGAGACCGGCCTTTATTTACCCAAACCTGCAGCCACACCAGGCGTGTAAAAGAGACAGGCGTCTATTTGGGACTCGGCTATTATTTGAAGTTTTACGGTACGTAGTTTTAAGCCCAAGTGCACTGCTGTTGAGTCAGTGCTCTGGTTGTTGATGGTGATGGTGTTTATGGAGGAGGGGATGTTCTCCATATCTGTTCCCAGGATCATCTTATTAGCTTGCTTTAGTCATAAACTGCTACTTGGAAATTGCTTCTTTCACCCACATAAGCGCAAGGCACTGTTAACGCATGTTTACTATGTTCACTCTGTGCTCTTCCTTGGGCTTCTGGTGGCTTTGGGCTTATCTGTGATGTAAGTTATTGTGGGTGACCTCAAAACGATGAAGGCCACCTTAGAGGGGAAGCAAAGGCAAGGGATTCTGGGACAGAGACAAAAATGCATGAATGACTGACAGCACTGACAGCAGTTGTAGGTGTTGAAAGAAAAGAGGCAAATCAAATTACTTTAATCACAATGGACAAAGGTTGTGCCATGGTTTGCAAGAAAAAACATATACAGTGGGAAATAAAGGTGTTTTTGACCTCACTGTATATGCATGTATTTTATAACTGAATTGGCATAATCCTATACCATTATTCAAGCAATACACAAGCCATTCAGTTTGGCCTCCAAAGAGGTCCACAGTTTGAGCTCACTGGACTGTAATTGAGACATAAAAGCACATGATAAAAGCACATTCATGCAGTTCCGCTTTGTTCAGCGAGAGCAGTGGCAGCAGAATTTGCATGCTGACGGGCAGGTTACTTTCAGATGCATTACGACTGCTGCGAGCTGTCATCGAGGATCTCAAATTCAATCAGTGCAGCTTAATGCATTACAAGCTTTCATAGGAAATTTTAATGAGAGTTCCTAATTAGCCAATAGCGAAGTCATAATCACTCCAGAAACAAATTAAGCCACGGGTATTTTGAAGGATGAATGTTCTGCCATTGTCCATACAGTCATGGCCTTAAAAAAAATCCATCATGTTAAAAATTAGACTGACCAGTTTTTTTTTCACACTGTTAACATAGTACAGCTAAATAGTAGACTATTTTTGTGTACAGTATGCATCAGATGGTCAGAGAGGATGTGTGCAACAGTTGGGTTTCAGAAGTAAAAGTTTAATTTATTTTGTCCAATGGGGAATTGATTTGAATGATAACTTCTACAAACCGTTAAATATAGACCTACTGTGAGCTACGTGTTTGTTAATCGATGGTGCAATGCTTCTTGTATTGTAGTTCTTTCCCTCATTCAGTATACAATTTTGTACCTGACTTTTTTTGTCAGATTTTATATACTTGCAATACTTGTAATGGTGTGATTCACCTCATAGATGGTTGGTTTGGCGCATAACTCTTTAACGTAAACTTTTGGAATGAATGGAAAAAAATACTTCTGGAACCAAGGTTACTGAAAAAGTAGGTGGGCACTGTGTTGCATTAGACATCATGCATTCGACACGATTGACTTCTCTGATTGTGACATAATCTTTTTTTAAATGGTATGTGCAGGGGAAAAATGGTCTCTGATTTATCTCCAGCCTGTTTTTATTGTTTGTTGCAGCTGTGCAAGAACTTGGTGACGTTTATCACACTCTGGTCTTTTTTGTTTAAGATTCATCAAAAAGGTTTTACGGATGCATCAAAATTTGTCCCCTAGAAGGCAGACCGTTTCACAGAATGTGGCATCTTTATGCTCGACTGTGGACAAACACAAATCCCGCAGCTTCACCCGGAAGGATGCTGGCAAACATCATAATGTGGGGAAAAAAAATCTATAACATCCTGAGCAAAGTGACACCACTGCAGTTTTTTTCCTCCCTTGAGCTCTATGGAGAAAACATCACAGGTACATTGAGGCCACAGTTGCTGTTTGATTGATGTGTCAAACTGCCCATCTAAAAGGACTTTGCCTCCGGAGGCTGGCCTCTTTGTTGAAACGCAGAATCGGTGGCTTTGATTGGCTGGGCTGGATGGTTTAGCGTATATGTGTGTGACTGATTCTTTCTCATTATTCCACACTGTTATTCAGTGTCATCTAAGTGTTTAGCAACTATCGCGACATTTTAAGTGATTGTGACACTATATATATATATATATATATATATATATATATATATATATATATATATATATATATATATATATACGGTTGGGGACAGTACCTCTGGACTGGCAGACCAGGGTGGTGGTCCCTCTTTTCAAGAAAGGGGACTGGAGGGTGTGTTCCAACTACAGGGGGATCACACTTCTCAGCCTCCCTGGGAAATTCTATTCCAGGGTACTGGAGAGGAGAATTAGTCCGATAGTTGAACCCCGGATTCAAGAGGAACAGTGTGGTTTTTGTCCCGGTCGTGGAACACTGGACCAGCTCTATACCCTCTCCAGGGTGCTGGAGGGTTCATGGGAGTTTGCCCAACAAATCCACATGTGCTTTGTGGATTTGGAGAAGGCATTCGACGGTGTCCCTCGCGGCGTCCTGTGGAGGGTGCTCTGGGAGTATGGGAGTATGGGGTCTGGGGCCCTCTGTTAAGGGTTGTCCGGTCCCTGTATGACCTGAGCAGGAGCTTGGTTCTCATTGCTGTCAGTAAGTCAGACTTGTTCCCGGTGCATGTTGGACTCTGGCAGGGCTGCCCTTTGTCACTGGTTCTGTTCATAATTTTTATGGACAGAATTTCTAGGCGCAGCCAGGGGCCAGAGGGTGTCCGGTTTGGGGACAACACGATTTCGTCTCTGCTTTTTGCGGATTATGTTGTCATGTTGGCCTCATCAGACCAGGACCTTCAGCATGCACTGGGACGGTTTGCAACCGAGTGTGAGCGGCTGGGATGAGAATCAGCACCTCCAAGTCCGAGGCCATGGTTCTCAGTCGGAAAAGGGTGGCTTGCTCGCTTCAGGTTGGTGGACAGTTCATGCCTCAAGTGGAGGAGTTCAAGTATCTTGGGGTCTTGTTCACGAGTGAGGGAAGGATGGAACGGGAGATCGGTGCTGCTTCTGCAGTAATGCGGTCGATGTACCAGTCTGTCGTGGTGAAGGAGCTAAGCTGCAAGGCGAAGCTCTCGATTTACCGGTCAATCTACGTTCCTACTCTCACATATGGTCATGACTGAAAGGACAAGATCCCGGATACAGGGGGTCAAAATTAGCTTTCTTCGCAGGGTGGCTGGGCCCTCCTTTAGAGATAGGGTAAGGATAAAGCTCAGAGTAGATAAAGCTCGATAAAGCTAGATAAAGATAAAGCTCAGAGTAGAGCCGCTGCTCCTCCACATCGAAAGGAGCCAGCTGAGGTGGCTCGGGCATCTGTTCCGGATGTACGCCTGTACGCCTTCCCGGGGAGGTATTCCGGGCCCGTCCCACCGGAAGGAGACTCCAGGGAAGACCTAGGACACGCTGGGGGGATTATGTCTCTCGGTTGGCCTGGGAACGCCTCGGTATTCCCCCGAAAGAGCTGGAGTAAGTGCCTAGGGAGAGGGAAGTCTGGGCGTCTCTGCTTAGACTGCTGCCCCCTCGACCCGGCCCAAGATAAGCTAAAGAAGATGGATGGATGGATGGATTTGACACTATATTGGTAAACATATTCCTTTTTTTCACTTTGTAAACATGTATTAGCTCAGGGTAAATATGCACATGCTTCATATTTGTGATGCTGCATTAAAAACTGACTGCTGACTCATTCATCATGTAAAAACTCACTTTTATGACAAATTTTTCTGCCTTCCCCTTCCAACCAAACAGATTCATTTATAATATTTGTGCACATACATTCACGCCAAGAAAAATCGCTGATTTTGAAAAATCGTCGCTCAGAATAGCTGGTGATGTCTGATGGTAATCAACCACATATTAATTAAGGCACAATTGCTGAGTCAATGAAAGAGGTTAAATATTGATGTGTCTAAAAGGCCGGACAGCCAGGGTGATGGGACGACGGCCACAGGCACAGTTCACGTCTTCTTATAGCAGCCGTGTGCTGAGTGCTGCATCAATGGTAGCTGGGCTTTGGTGTTGAATACAGAGAGAAGAACTCCTTTCTCTGCAGCATCCAGAAATTGCAGCTTTCATGCACACAGAATGTGTAAAGCTAACAAGCTCATTAGCAGCTTTGCCGTCACAGTCAGGACACTGTGATGTACGTAGAGCGCTTTTAGTTTACTGTCAGTTTATGCCTTAATCTAGATCTCAGTTGTTGTTATTGAAGGCGATTCAGTTCACTCTGGAATTCACTATAATTCATGGCTATATTGGTACAGTCTCCAAACAGCTTTTTCCTATCATGCAAGCACAGCTTTTGAATAGGGATAGGACAAAATTGTTGCTTGAATAATGTTTCAAATCAAGAACAACATCTGACAAGAAATGTATCATAAATTATGGTTCTTTATCTCAAATCATGCAAAAATCCTACCAATTCGAAGGAAGTATTGCATATACTTTTATTGAGAAAGTAATCCCAGAATGCAATACTATCTTAAATCAGCTCAAGGTGGTTTGGCTATTTGTTCTCTTAGTTTCGCCAGGCTGGTTTTTGGTTTTAGACAGATTTTGGGCACTTGTCAGCTGGTCAACATACATCAACACCCGCTAATTAACTAGAACTGCTAAATTAGCTAAGAGAGCAAGTTTAGGTTTGTTATTTATTTTTCTGTTCTGCAGGGAACTCAGGCAAGTTTACAGGCAAGTTTATTTATGTAGCACATTTCATACACAATGGCAATTCAAAGTGCTTTACACAGAAAGGAATTAAAATAATTACAAAATAAAAGCAAAGACAATTAAAACAGTTATAAACGAAATTAAAAGAGATATAAAGATGATACAGTTATAAAAGGAAATAAAAGAGTAAAAAGATGATACCTAGATAAACTTCTCATCTGGCAAAACATCATATTTTCATTACATCTCATTTCATTATATTGTATCATATTTTTCACAGTTCAATTACACATCAAACTCCTACTCCACCACAGACCCAGGCCATCAGCATGGTTTCAACTCTCCATTTCCCCAAATAACTCATTTATGTTTGAGTATTGAGTTGGTAACGTCAAACTCCTATGCGTTTTCTGTGTGGAGCAGTGTTGTTATTACGTTTCAGTTGAAGTACTAACATTATTAAAACTGAAATAAAAAAGTAGATTTTGGTTTAAGTGAAGTTTGGTTTTCACACACACTTATAAAATGGACTTCTAACAGAATATCACAATTACATTTTCGTGATTCCCACTGGTGGTCGGAGGTGGTTTGCTGTGTTTGCTGAGGTCTCATCCAGCCTATCTGAATCCACCAGACTGCCTACCTGACGGTGTTTGCAGCGCTGTTGCTGTGGATGGAGTGGCTGAGTCTTTGGCGGAAGGATTTTGTGGCGAGGTTGCTGTCGTCATTGAGTATTCTACTGTTTCCGTTTGGAGTCCTGGAATTTGCTCTCGTTTGGGCTCTGTGGCATTCAAGATGCGGTTCGACGTGGGTTGCTTGGTGTACCCACCATGAGGGACTACTCTGGTTACATTTTTTTTACTCTATTCTATTCCTCATTCTGTCTGGACTCTTGGGTCGGGCATGTATATTTTCACTCCGGACTATACATTTGACTCCAATCCATGTGGTGATTATTGTGTATACTGTATTGTTTATTGTATTTGTCCTGTTTTTTATCTATTTGTCTATTGTTGATTGTAAAGCACTCTGAGCTCATGAAAATAAGTTAAACTACTATAAAAATATAATCACTATATATCTTTTATATATAAATATATATCTCTCTAAGTCTCTCTCTCTCTCTCTCTATATATATATATATATATATATATATATAGAGAGAGAGAGAGAGAGAGAGAGAGAGAGAGAGAGAGAGAGAGAGAGAGAGAGAGAGAGAGAGAGAGAGTAAACTGCAGGGCTCAGGGTTTGTGTATGTTTTGTTCAGACTGCCGTTATCATCTTTCTGCATTGCACCTGCTGAAAAGATGAGAAGAAATGGCCTCACACACTGCTACAAATAAACACAAACATATACAGTGGTATGTTTTATTCAGAAGATGTAGTATGCAGTCTATACCGTTCCACTTATGCCTCAGTCTGGAACAGGTAAACTAAGAGGCGATGACAATGCAACAACTGGCATGCCGAGATATTTCCATTTATGTTCAGATAAACCTTTGTTAGCATTTTTATCCTTTTCTACATAGTTGCATTGCTGATTATATAGAGTGGTCATGTGTGTGGCATATTATAACAGATTTATTGTTTTGTTGCTTTGTGTTGCCATAGGTGTGTGTGTCTGAAGATGGATTTGTCTGTTCTCCTGAGTCTACTATTTAGGCCAAAGCAATCCTGCTCTCTCCTGGGATGGGCCTGAGAAGGACACACATAAATAAGAATGTTTTACTTCCCTTTGGGGTGGCAAACACTTGGCTTGGCAATTTTTTTTTTTTTTTTAAATTGTGAGTTCATACTGCACTGAGCAGTATATCCAAGTATAGATTCTCTCACCACTAATGGGCTTTTAGTGCTGTTAAAATCCACCCTAGTCATGCTTCGCTTTGCAGGGTTGTTTTACCGCACAGGCACAAGGCTTATGGTAATGTTAACGAAATACTTTGTCGATTAAGTTACAGTAACAGGTCTAGACTCGCTGCTGATTGTGGGCCGTTTGTGACACAACCAATCAGCTTGATTGATTGGGTCTCTCTGCGCTCTCAGGCAAGCTGATTGGCATGTTAACGACATCAGCATGAAAAGCCGCAAAGTCAGGCTTGCGTTTCATGACAGTTAGCTGACCGCCCGAAATGTTTCAGGTTATCTTGTTGGCTTTTTTTGTTGTTGTTGGTATAATGCTTAATTTGTTTCTTTTTTAAG
The DNA here is from genome assembly GCA_030578255.1 of Tiaroga cobitis. NCBI lineage: Eukaryota > Metazoa > Chordata > Actinopteri > Cypriniformes > Leuciscidae > Tiaroga > Tiaroga cobitis. Next base: position 7,655,448 of record CM060614.1, on the reverse strand, counting down.
TGATCACATGCTTAATTTGTTAACTGTGGCGTGAAATAGCGATAGCGAAATTTTTTCTGTGTACGTAGCCCTGCTCAAGCTTGATCGATGGAATGATATAAACCAACAAACACTTCAGCGTTCAAATAATAGACATAGACAAACACTGAAAACTCTTAAAGAGTGAATTAGATGGTAAAATGACCCGTCGGAGAGATAAATGCATTACACAATGTAAAAATCCATCAGCATCAGTTCCAGCAAGGCAGATAATTGCATTAGCCTTTGAGTGGACCCATCTGTCCATGGCTGGTGTGAATCCTGACTCCTGAAATAATAAATCAAAGGAAAAGCAAGTCTGTCAGGTGTTTCGAAGACTCGGGCCGTGGTGATTTGCGTGCCGTGGGGTCCTCTACTACCTTGAGCGTGCAAGCATGACTACAACAGATGCTTTTTGTCTCTCCGTCCCCCATGGCTTGTCTTTTGTTTGTCCTTGACAGCTGAGAAAGCATGAAGGATTCCCTTTGTTCAATCAAGTGCAGTCACTAACTATTGCGAGACACCTCCCTCCTGATGAACGGAATGGGAAAATGTTCCCGATTTCCACTTTGGCTAGATTTTATTGTAATGAGCATTCAGGTACAGTCAATAAGTAGCAGAAAAGCAGTGTTCAGTTCTGTATTCGTCATACATTTTTTTTTTTGTTTATCCATGTTATATTTAGTAAGAAATATAACAGGTTTGGGATATGTGTGAATAGGTTTGGGATATGTGTGAATATTTAGAATGGGGACATGTCATGTGACCTGTCCATGTTGTCATCTGTCTCATGTGGCTTCAACTAAGTGACATACATTAATATGAAAGCTTGTTTTAAAAAAAGCCTGAATTGTGGGATTAAAAAACTCACAATTGCAAGAAAAATGTAAAATTACGAGACACGAATTTGCATTCTGACTTTATTTTCTTGCAATTCTGACTTTTACGAGTCAAACGGTCTATCTTTACGTCTCACAATTGTGAGGGGGAAAAAAACTCGCAATTGCAAGGAAAAAGTCAGCATTGCAAGTTTATTCGCCACTGTGTTACCATACTTCATACCATACATGTTCAAAAAGTCCCTATAAAATAAAGATTTTTTCCCTTCACTTAGCAATGTGTGGCACTTTGTCAGAAAGCTAATCCTTTCGTACTGTCTCCATTATGCTTGGCTTCATCATTCCTCATTGCAAACAAGCGCTGCCATCTATTGATCAGGGCCTGCCACAAAACTGATTAGACACCTTTCCCTGCTCTCTGACTGCCATATCAATCCTGCCTACTATCAGCTCATATAAAGATATCAGCTGACGCTCTGCATTAACTAGCACAGAGCGCTTACATTAGCTGGTACAGATGAAGGTGAAGGGGACGTACTTTTTTAGCCTGAGGCGGCGTACGTATATAATTAACTCATAATCTCTCACAGGGACTGTTTTTAATCACCTTCTGGTTCCATTAACTTGTTTATTTTTATGATGTTACCATTTTTGCGGGAGATTTTGGAAGGGCATTCGGCGTGGGCTGGGTTAGTCTCTCTCTCTCTCTGTGTGTGTGTGTGTGTGTGAGTGTGTTTGTTTACGCTGTGGTTTACAAAGAAGTTAATATGGTACTGTTTGCATGTGTCTGGGTTTCATGGGGTCCATATGGTGACTACTGAGATACTGTGGGGGGAGTTAAAAAAAGGAGAGGGAGAGAGAGAAAGAAAGAAATAAAGTGGTATGATGGCCAGCACTAATGAAACGGCTCCTGCAGGGTAGACACACAGCTAGCCTACCTGTGCTGATTCATTGGATGACTCAGACAGCATACATCCTGAGTAACACAGTAGAGATGGCAGTGAGCTTGAACATAAATCACTCTACTATATCCTTCTCATTAACTTACTGTTATACACACTTATGCAAAGGCTGGAAATTAAACACGTAGAGCTATAAGCATTGTGCATAGCATTGAGTACTGATCATTTTTAATGCGTTTAGATGCTAGTTCTGATGTCATCAAAGGCTCTTGCAAAGATCTGAACCAGATCTTATAAGTGTCCTGTGACATGACGAATAAATGTAGGATGAATATAGTATAAACACAATATTATTACAATTAAAAGTAAAAATGACATTTATTATAATATATTTTAAAATGCATTTTAGTCCTTTTGACAAAGCTGAATTTTCAGCATCGTTATTCCACTGTCACATGATCCTTCAGAAAATATGATTTGGTGCTCATGAAATATTTATTACTATTATTATCAGTGTTGAAAACAGTTGTGATGCTTACTATTTTTGTGGAAACTGACAGTAAAGGCCTTAGTTTAATATGTTTCCTTGCTGAATACAAGCATTAATTTCTTAACAAAAAAGAGAATAAATGATTGACCCCTTACTTTTGCATGGTCATGCATATAAAAGGCATCATCATTATTAATAATATTAAATAAAATTATGAATAATTACAATCATTATATTGTATATGATTATTATTATTATTGTATTGCCACCTTTTCCACTTATCTTGAATTTGCTGGTTTGGAAATGTAAATTGCACATAATGTCAACTTATTTTTGTTTACTTTATGATTTTTTCCCCCATAAATTTCTAACCACTGAATATTGTATTGTTGTAATATGAACTATAGTGTAACACTTGACTGAGAAATGTAAATGAGCTAATCTCATATAAGGATTCATTTTTATAGGTTTATGTCAAGTCTTTATTTTGTCACTTTCACTGCACAAGAATGAGTATAAGTCGATGGTTCTGTGCTAAGAGGTTTTACACAGAGCTCCAAGACACCCTGTGACTACAAAGGCAATTGAATATTTCAGAAATTCAAAGATGTCTGATGTCATGCAGACTAGTGTCATACATAACTGTAGATTTACTTTGACTGAGGTGAATATAACCATCATATTTCCAAAAAGACAGACTCTAGTATGTGTTTGTATTTGTCCATATTATTTGCTGCTGGAGAGACAGAAATGGGGTGTTACTGACAGACAGGTGGCGGCTTGTGCTATCATTCACTGTTGCTTGTTTTCTAAGCACGTACTTATCTTACTTAACTGAAATCCGCTTGGTGAAAATGTGTGCAGTGTTGTTTGAGAATCGTGACTAGTCTGTCACTGCCACATTTGGGGTGAGACTGTTCGTTCAAACCATAGACTAAAAAAAGATGGTCGACGCCCCTTCTTCCATTGGTGAAAAGTGAAGCCGCCAAAGTCCTAATATGGCGCTGACATATTGCGCAGATTTGGGACCTGCTTCTGCGCAGTAGAGAACGCGGGACCCGAGTCTGCGCAATAGTGAGCCGGAAGTAAAGCCGCGGAATCAAGGCGATCGAGACGCTTTGGCTTCACTTTTTAGGATTTTTATTTTTATTTAAACATATTATTAACAACACAAACAAACAAGTTACATTATCAAATCTCTGACTTTGCATGGCTTGTGCGGGACGCTTGGTTCAAACCAATAGCAGATGGGAGTAGTATTTGGGAAACATGTTTGAAAAACAATCGTTTTCAATTTTGTGGCTCAGAAATTAAGAGTTAACATTTACCTAGGGGTCTCTGGTTGATATAGTCATTTATTATGCCATCTTTGAGAAGTTTTACCTGTCCACAATCGGAGACAGCTCCTTATGATCGTCTGTTCTAAATGTGACCAGTCAAATGACAGGCCAGCAGGTGTCCTGATGTAGATGTCTGTAATTGAGTAAGAAATATGCAGGGAGAGAATGCAGAATCAGGAGGGGACTCTACATCTGTCTCTGGAGGGTGTGATCCCACGTAATTCCCACCTAGCTCTGATCGGTCTCCGTGTGCAGCCCCCCGGTCGCCTATTAAGAACTGCTCGGGTAGCTGTGGGGAGTCTGGATTCATTACCGAAGTTGGACACAGACAGAGCAGAAGTTCACCTCATTCTTCCTCTTCCTTCACTGCAGGTGGGAATGCGTATATAAAGTGGACATACCTGCGGTGTGCTCTGGTGTAGAACTGAAATGCAGTGGTTAGTGAAGCAGAGCAGCACGATATTAAGATCTTTCAGCTGGACAGACTGTACCTACAGCTGCCGAGAGACAATCGCCCACGAAACTGACCTGAATTACCTCCAAAAAGCCCTCATAGCTCATTCAGACTCTGCTTTCTTAAAAATCGTCTGTCAGACGATTCAAAATTTGAATTTAGTTAAATAGATGCCAACTGCCTAGTAGTCTGTTTAAACATTAGGCTATATACAGTGTATATATATATATATATATATATATATATATATATATATATATATATATATATACATATACATATACTTGTTTGTTATAAAATAAAAACATTTCAGTGATTGCAATGAAATGTTTTACAAAAAGGCACAGAATAAATGTATCTATTTTGTATATATTCTACACATATCTATTTTTTCACTTATTGGAATCGATAAGCTGAATTAGTATCGCTGAAATTAAAATGATACCCAAGATATTTAAGCTTGCCAGTTACTTGTTTCAATACTTTTTTGTCAAACATCACAAGACAATTTTCATTATGCAGTAAAAGCCGAAAATGGCACAGGCATTAGAGAGAAACCATCATATTTTGTCTCCTCCTCTAAATCTGGTAGGAAACGGGATTCGTTCTGTCTGTGGGAATGAGGAGCTCGAAATATATCAATAAATTATTTAAAGAGCTGTTTTTCTCCATGCAGTCATTTACAATTCTATATTTAACATCCGTTTGTTTGAGCATTATGGCTCATAGATATATCTTCATATCCCAGAAACACCCTGGCACAGACAAAATGATGAACTGTCTGACATATTTAACTTCCTGAAATATGCAATTGCCTTTTTAGTCACAGGCTGTCTTGGAGTCTGTGTAAACCTCCTCTGTTGCACAGAATTGTCAACTTATTTTCATTCTTGTCTAGCTATCGTGCACGCCTTGACAAAAATCTATACAATATCAATGCCAAAATGGCATAAAACTATCTGCATGTCAATCACATTTTCAATCAGAGACCATTAAAGTGTTATAATAATAATATTTATTGTATATTATAATATTTGGTTGCAGTGTTTAGGTCAAAAAAAAAAAGAAAAAAAAAAGGACAATATGTAATAACAATTCACGTGAATCTAAAACATACAGCATAACCAACCCAGACAGCAATAGTGTCGGCCCAGATCCGACCCACATCTGGTACACACGGTCCAGATGTGGGCCGGATCTGGGCCGACACTATTGCTGTCTGGGTTGGTTATGCTGTATGTTTTAGATTCTATAAAGAACTGGTTTAAATGAGGCATTTGCATCTTGTGATTCAGACTATGCTGGTTGCTCTGTGTTTTTGGTCCACTGATGAATAGTTTTACCATTTTAAAAAGAGTTGATGCTCACTACAGCAGAATGTTTTTGAATCACTGAAGAACAAGTTATTTGTTTGTGAATTGGATTACACAGGTCTCCATTAATGCATGTACAGCTCTAGTAACTGATCGTTCCCCTTTATTTAGGTCCCTGTTGGTCAGTGAAACTGTTACCATCCTTCATTCATTGCCTGTGGTTGATTGCCAACTGTTGTCATCAGCTTATTTGTAATTATATAAATTCCAACCAAAACCAAAAACGAATAAACGTAAAAAGTTGTAAAGCATATTAGCTGCATCTCCTTCCACGACAAGAGAAATCATCATGATCTCCTTTTATCTTTTTTTGAGTGTTGTCTGGTGTAGTAGAGGTTAAGCAGAAACTGAGCAACAAACCTTCAAAAGGATTCTCGATGCTTTGAGTCCACTCCTTCTTTCTTATGGATCAATAGGGGCGTAAAGGAGGCCTCGGCGAGCCTCAGTAGAATCATCCGCTGAACCTGAGCTCAACCTTTGGAGAGTGAACCGTAACCACATAAGCCAACGGATTCTGAAATGAAACTTTTCCTCCTAATGTGATAGATGATGTTTTCAAAGGGTTATCAGGCACAGGCTTTTCTTTTCATCGAGTTTTCTTCTTTGCCGTTATGTTTGATGGTTCAATTTGCAGTACAATTTTCACACCTATCCAAGTGAGCTGTTAGCCACTTACGTGTAACTGCTGAAAGGCTAGACAATAGGAAGGATAAGAGTAATGCTAACACGGATGAAAAGATGGTTAAGAGAAAATGCACCGATTATGCTGCAGTCAGTTAGAAATCTTCTCTAACAGCATAGGTCTGATTTATGCAGAGCTCATAGTGGTTCAGGATTGTGAAGGTGTGTCTATCAGAAATATGTCACGGAATGTGCAAGGCAAAAAGGTGTGAGGACTCAAGTGCAGGAGAAAACAATATTTATTACAAAAACAAAACAAACACAAAGCAAAAACCCACGAGGGGGAAAAATACAATGAATAAAACTGAAACAACAACTGAACCTTAACATGTAGCAGGGAACGGGAGACATTAGACAACATACCGACAAAGACTGCAAACAAGAGGAGACTAAAGAAGGGAACTAATCAAGAGGGGACAGGTGGAAGAACTCAAAAAATAATCAGGTAACGAGGGGGAGGGATCAGACAACGACAAGAGCACATGGCCCAAAATAACAAAACACCCATGTGCAGCACAAGACAGGACAGGGATGTGACAAAATAAGCATGTCACTATATAAGCAAATGCTACCAAGGAGCATCTGACAAACCGGTCTAGCCTGAGGATCCACTGTATTTACATTCCATTTTTAATTCAAGTTTGAATTGAGGTATAGCAAAAGGATGCAGAATTGAATTTGAATTTGAAGTAGAATTAAAATCAATTTATAATAAATTCATAAGACATTCATATACACGCAGCAGTATTTTTTAGCTAGAAAAGCAAGCATTTTTGATAGATATACAGTTGTGCTGCGTAATATTTTTGTGGAAACCGTGATACTTTTTTTTTAGGATTCTTTGAATAGAAAGTTCAAAATAACAGCATTTATTTGAAATGGTCATCTGTGTTTTAACAATGTAAAACTATTTACTGTCACTTTTGATTAATTTAATGTGTTCTTGCTGAATGATATGCATTTCTTTTAAAATAAAGTCTTACCCCAAAGTTTGGAACTATAGTGTAAGTAATTTTCTCTTTTTATAATTTCAGCTCAAATTCCAATTCAAGTTTCTGTGGGGTGTGGCCAATTAAATTTAAATTTAAATTCTGAATTTTGCACAACCCTAGTAAAAAACATAAAACACAGGCTAGAATCAGTAGGGCAGAGTTCATGTATGAGACTTTGTGCTTCCACCAAGCTTAGTATGCAGCACATGCTATTGTTGGGCTCAGAGCATTTTTCCTAAACTGAACATAACAGTTTTTTCCCCTCGATTTTGCCTTCCTTCAAAACCAATTTGACAGATCAAAAATGAACAAATAAAGGTCTGAAATCTGTTTGGCACACAGAGTTTTAGGCAAACACCCCTGCAGTTTATCTCAGTTCTATCTCAAAGACCTAGCAAATGGGAAAAATAAATATATTTGATTAAGTTGAATTTTAAATCATGCTGCAATTATTCCCAAAGGTTCTTTGGGGAAATTTTCAAAAACTGAGACTACACTTTTGCGAACAGTTTCCAGTGAATCAAAAATAAAACAGAATTCTTCAAAATAATATGACCTCCAAAATCACTTTTTCAAAACCCGTAGTTGCATTTTTAACATTAAAATGTAATGACCATGGGAGCCATTGGAGATCTTGGTGGTGTTACTTTACGTAGGCATGCATCACTGTAACTATTGCTCATACTTTAAAGAATTTGTTAGTGCTACAGACATGAATGATTGATCAAATTGAGGTTTATTGAGGAAATTTGTGCTCAGACTTATGGTTTTCAATTGGTGGATGTTTAAAGGGAATAAACCCCATTGACTTGCATTGAAGCTGTGCCATATGACATGAGGCTGGAATATAATGCTTTAATATAAAAGGTCTCAAATATATGTTAATATGATATCTAACGGCAGATGAATATCTGGAGAGAGGTTGATGACTCTTCTCTGGAGCCGTTGCACATGGTCTATTCAGGCTGTTTGTGAACTAGCATGGGCTAACAGGGTTTAAATATTGGCACCATTTCCCAAGCTAAGGATGAATCATTCCTGGCATGTTCCCTCGCCTGCTATGTCTTTGTGATGACATTGATCTCCATGAATATTTGCCCAGATACATGTTGGGAGTTAATAATAGCAGAATAGCTACAGCAAGGTTCTGCATGTCCCTAGAAGTGTGTCCTCCGTACCGAGCATGATCTGGACTACTTAACACCGGCTGTACGTCACTTCGCTTTCACTAATCTGGTCACATGAAGTCTGAGACTTTGTGGAGCCATGTGTCTTTTTTTTTTTGCAGAACAAAGTCAGACATGCTTTTGCATTTGATGTGTAGATAATGTGGAATGGTTTTAGTTCACCTAGAAAATTCTGCCATCATTTACTCACCCTCATGTATTTGCAAACATGTATGACTTTCTTTCTTCCACAGGATACAAATGAAGGATTTTCTATAACATTCTGGTCCATCTTTTGCTTGAAATTGCAATGAACAAGGACAAGAAGCTTCGAAAAAGGATGCAAAGTCATCAAAGTAAACTCTTAAAAATAAAGGTTCTAAAAGTTTTTTTTTTGTTGTTTTTTTTGCAGTGATGCCATGGAAGAACCATTTTGGGTTCCACAAAGAACCTTTCAGAGAACAGTTCTTAAAAGAACTATGTTTTACTTGTTTACTCTGTTTTTATAACCTAAAGAACCTTTTGTGCAATGGAAAGGTTCCATGGATTTTAAAGGTTCTTCAGTGAACCATGGATGCCAATAAATAACCTCTATTCTTAGGAATTTTGCACTATATCATGTCTTCTGAAACCATAATAGTTGACATTTGAATAATTATTTACTGAACATCTACTGCTCCAGTGATATGTTAACCGCTACATCTCGGTCACTGAATCATATTTTAAGAGCCAAAAAAGTCTGATTTCTAAGCAGATCTTTCAGATCAGTTTTGTACCCACCTGCATGCAATCCAGTCAGAAAATCACTTTTAATGCCCCTGGACACTTTATACATGTTCAAATTCATTGAAAAGAGCCATTTAAAATCAACAATTCTTTCATAAATCAGAGATTTTCTGCTTTCCTCATGAAGATGCCAAGGACAGCTAGGGCGGATGACAAGATTTTCAGTAGATTCAAATGTTAGTCTGCTCTCACACAAAACAAATGTATGGCTTCAGAAGACTTGGGATATAGCCCATGAGTCACATGGACCTTGTTTATTTTGGGTCTTTTTGATAACTTTTTGAAGCTTGGAATCTTTAGACCCCATTCATTATAAATGCATTAAAAGCGCATGTAAAATGGTTTTAAATGTCTCATTTGTGTATTTTGCTGGATAAAGAAAGTCTTTTAGGAGTTTGAAATGATATGAGCGTGAATTAAGGAAGCCAGATTTTTCATTTTGCATTAACTATTCCATCAAGTTGAAGTGAAATGCCTGTTTCTATACAATGTTTAAGAGGACTGTGATGAGCCAGACATAAATGCAGCTGTAGTCCTGGTAGAGCAGACAAACTTTCATTGCAGCTCGTGGCTCAACGTGTATATATATGTATATATATATATATATATATATATATATATATATATATATATATATATATATATATATATATATATATATATATATATACACACACACACAAATTTGCACCTAGTTCATTAAGTGTAACAGACCCGAAGTTGAATGGTGATTCCTTTTACCACACAATTACAGCCAAACATGTTGCTTTCCCTTGGTCTGGATCATTGCAACCCCAAACAGGTTGGGTCTTATAGCTGTAATTTTCTTCCTCTGAGCTCTGTGATCCTCTGGGATGTATTTCATATTGTAAGCCACCCTCTTAAAATTCCCAACCTCCCATTGAGGCAACATTGTTCTCTCCATCTTCCTGACATTACAATAGAGGCCTCAGCAGAAATCAGCCAATATGTATTCTGACCTCATTTGAATACGTCTTGACGGTGGCTCCCATTTGAAAGTCCTTCAACCAGATGCAGATGCAAGGAATTGATCTGGCAAAATAAAAGTTTTACAAATATTTTTTTAGAGAATTTGTACATACGAGAATTTGAGTACTTGAATACTTCTATGCAATTATATTTTGAATGGCAAAATCATGCATCTTACTGAGCTTACAAGCGAATCACAATCAAATTATGCCCCCAGCTGAACTTTTAAACCCCATGACATCCATTTTATTGTAAACTGTATTTGCACACTATTTGATCATTGGTCCTTGTAAAAAATTATCTCATTAGTCACCACAACACAGTCTTTGACCTTAAGCAATACATTTTAATTGTAGATATTGCTGCAGATGGAGAATCCGTCTGTCCCTCCCAATAGGTTTCATTTTACGTTTCAGTATAACATTGAGCTGCCTTAAATTATGATTAATCAAATTTGCTTAATAAGAAGCTTCTTTTTTATCAGTTGATTTCAAAAGCTAACACAGTAATAACACAACAATTTTACAATAATGTTCTATAAATTACCATTAGTTCAAGCAATAGCTTACATAAAAATAATAATGATAATCATAATAAATAAAATGTTGCACATTTTATGTTAATGATATCTAATGCAGTACTGTAAATTTTTTCAAATATGTAAAAATAAATGTGTAAATCTTTTTTTCTTTTTTTTTTTTACTTGCATACGTTTTTGGCTAGATAGAAACGTTGACTTAATTCAGAATATATTTGACACAGTGTCCATACTTAAGCACAATTTCTTGGTTACACTTTCCAATAAGGTTCAATTTGTTAACAAGGTATAATAAACAAACAGTGAACTTTTTTACAGCGTTCATTAATCTAGGTTAAGATATATTTCCTATTTCTAGATTTAATGTTTGCTGTTCATTTCTGTCAAAAATATTAATGTTAATAATTTATACGTTCGTTTTTTTATATATGTGTATGTGAATTTTTACATTGCATTAAACAATATTAATACAAATAATATTTTTTTTGCATTAGCCAGTATTAATGCAAAGTACTTTCCCTTGTTAGTTTATGATGCCTGTTGCATTTAAGTAATGTTAAAATATAAAACCTTATTGTAAAGTATTACTAATTTCCCACTATACTTTTTGTGCTGGCCGCTGTTGTTGACTGTGTGACTTTAGCTTTCATTTGTGACGTCCTTAACAGGCGGAGACCAGACTTGTGCTTGACCACATCTGGAAACCCCACAGAGCGAGCAGCAAGGCTCATCACACTGCATTTTCATTCTATCTGATGGTATTACTGATGTAATGGGTCTTCACAATGTGAGCTCAAGAGGTTTAGGTGTAGGTGTCTGGATTTGCTGTGGGAACAGAAGGCTCCAGTAGATCAGAGGAACTGTAGGTACTGGGAAGATAAGAACTGATTGAAAAGGTCCATCGTGTGCTTTCTAGGCTTTAAATATCCTGACGGAGCAAATTAGAGCAAGGCGTATCCTGTATTGCATATTGAAATGTACATGCAATACTGGTGTGAGCCTCCTACTTGCGATGATATCTTAATAAGTGACGGTTTATTATGCTGAACTCCCTTGAGAGTTGAAAAATATCCTTGTCATTGAGCCTCATTGTGATGGCTGAGCCGATGCTAATGTGCCTTTACTTTTACTTACCCTACTTTTCTTATCGTGACAGACCAGATAAGACTATCCAGAGCTCTGTGACAAATTCATTCTTAGCAAATTATCTTTCAAGCATAACAATAACGGACCCACGCTGCCCCCTGATTCCTCTTAACAATCAATTAATTCCTGCGCAGGGTCCTTCCCACAGAAGCAAAGTGGAGGGCTCACTGGAGGTCTGAGGCAGAATTAAACCACTATCCTTCAACTTCCTATCGCTAATGGGCTGTCGTTTTCTGGTTGGATTGTACATGGATGCTTCTTCCTAATTTTTATTGAATTAAGTTTATATTACTCCACACCTATAATCTAATGAGCATAGTGACAAAAAGCAAACAAACAGTGTTTGTAATGTTTATTAGAACTCAGGGGCGGATGGTGTATAGGGGCGATTTGGGCGACGCACTACCAACTGGGAGAAAGAGGTTTTTTTTTAAACAAATTCTATCACAGCAAAAGTAGTTTTCAGTGTTCTAGACATATTATCTGTCATTGTCCAATCAGATTCGTCAGATTCAAGTCACGTTTCAAATGGTCGCGCCCGCGACTCCACCTCTCTGGGCGAATTCATTGACGTGGGAAATCGCCCAAGCAATCTCCCATTCACTCTCATGTTAAAACTTTTTTTTTTCCGGAAAATGAGCCTTCAATGCATTTTCAATGAGGATTTGGGACTCGCACTTACGCGCTTGCGTCATACGTAACTGAGCAAAGAGAGTGAACGCGATATCTTCGATCAAGTCACTTGCTACTTTCAAGATGGCTGCTAATATGTGTGTTTCCGTTGCGTCTCTGAAAGAAGTTCCTTTTAGTCGACGATCCAATTCAGACAAATTGGCATTAAAACAATCAGGACCTCCAAGACCAAAATTAATTATTAAACAAATTTCTATAAAGGCTGGAAAGTCCTACACCCGAGGATTTTCAACAAATTGGTATGTGAAAAAAAGCTGGCTAGCAGGTTGTGAAGAAGCTAACGCTATCTTCTGCTACCCCTGCCTACTCTTCCACCCTAACACCCTGACGAGAGACAGCGCTGCTTGGGTTTCGACTGGTGTTACAGATATGCACCATCTGTCTGAGAAAATCAAGAAGCATGAGCTGTCAAAGATCCACATGGATAGCTGCTTGAGATATGCGATTATTGGGAGGGTGAACATTGCCACTCAACTGAATGAGCGATACAGGCTAGCTGTTCGTCGCCACAACGATGAGGTGAGCAAGAACCGACACATCCTCAACCGACTCATCCAATGTGTGAAGTTTTGCGGAGTGTTCGAGTTGGCTTTGCGAGGCATATTATTTATATATTATATTGCACATATTATATTGCCATTTTATCGTATTTGACTATTTGCATACTTGACTGTAGATAGATTTATGAGTGAAGTTACCAACACAATAGATTGGCCATAACACACTCACCCATTTTAGAATCACATTCTCTCTCTCTCTCTCTCTCTCTCTCTCTCTCTCTCTCTCTCTCTCTCTCTCTCTCTCACTTTCTCACAAACACGCATACAGACACAGAGAGAGAATGTTAACTTGTGTATAATTCCCAATTTGTATTGATGTGTTTGCACTTTTAATCTTGCTGAATTCTACAAGGCAAATAAATTAAGTTAAAACTTAGTTCCCCGGCCCCATTCGTCTTTGTAAGAAAATGTTCTATTTTGTCTTTATTATTTTTTCAAAATGCACCAGAATGCTTCGTTTGTATGTGAAAAAAAAAAAAAAATCTTATGGGGGAGGATGCCCCCAGACCCCCCTACAGGGGTTTGATTTAGCCCCCCCTAAAATAAATTTCACCAGCCGCCACTGTTAGAACTCTAGAATCATGCTTCATGCTACAGGAGTTCTTCAACTTCGGGAAATGATATCGTTTGTCTGTGTCGTTATCGCTATAGCTGTGGTGGAACTCTGCCATTCTTTAACATTGAGAATTTTTTTTAGAACTATATATTTATCGTTATCTTTATAGTTATCTTCCTTGGTGTGAATGGGCCATTAGCCAACCAAAATGTTATTAGTCAGTTAGCTGCAAAAAAACACCCAAAAAACAAAACTTTAAGTGCCTAAGTCACGCAGTTCGTGTGAACATTAACGGCAGGTCCTTGTGGTAATATGTCGGGCAGGAAATCCAAACGTTCGCCTTTCATCCATTGACCTCAAATATGGTTTTTACATTTTTAAACATGTAAGTAGTAGCAACTTAACTTGGCCACTTGCTCTAACTCAACTTCATATTTGCAGCCAACACTGACTCAGAAAACACTAGTTTATTAATAAATAATTCAAATGTCTCTTTGCTATTTTTTTCGGACAAATTCAAAATCATTACTTTTGCTGGTGCTTTGCAGCAGGCGTTATGCGTGTGTGTGAGTGTGGAATAGGCTATATACAGTATTACGCCTATATATTTTAGTATTCACCCAGGATATATTTAAGTTATTTAATTATTATAAGTGTGCGGTTAGTTGACTAATGGCTTAAATGAATGACTAGTCGACTAGAAAAATCATTAGTCAAGGGCAGCGCTTGTTTTAAGAGAGCTTATTCTTTTTCTAAGTCCGCAGGGCCAAAAGCTCCCATATTTGAAGAAACATCCACATACAAAACAGTGTGTTTAACACGGTCTTTGTGCTGATGTTGTAGAGTATGCACAAATAAGAAAAAATGAGCTTCAGATTTTCACATGGTGAAATCCCTAATACAGTATAATTCATTTCGTTATGTATTATTCTGTGTTTTAATTAGTGAGGAATTCTTGTTATGGTAGGCAGATGGCAGAATCCTCACTCTTTTGTTAAAGTCACACTAATTAAAATTCTTGGAGAAGCTGGTTCTCTCCAGAATACCTAATAAGGTGCCTCAGCTCAGAAACTAATAAGAGACCTGATGCCTTGACAACGGCCTCACCTTGAAACTTCACGGAGTCACTATCTTGCAGCTAACCTCCGAGGGTCTTCCAAAATCATGGCAGCGGCAGCAACAGAGAGACGTTATGAGTTCTTCAAAGAATGCTATCGTGGATTGACATTGCTCTCATCAGGGTCATCAGAATATTTATTGGATATCTGTCTTTATATCCATTCCAAGGTAAAAAAAACAAAAAAAGAAGAAGAGGAGAAGGAAATAATTGAGTCATTTACTACAGTATTTGGCCAGCCGCTCTGGATATTGAATCGCTTGGGAGTACCTGCAATGAAAATGTTGCCTCAGGCATTTTGCATGTCCCAAGCTTTTAAGTGCTAGGCGTGCTGCTCTGATGTAGCACTCAAAGAAACGTTTTCAATGTGGGTTACTGGAGGGTTCGGGACAGTACAGCCTTTTTTTTTTTTACTTGACTATCACTGCACAAATTTGTCAACCAAATACCTCCCATGTGAGCCATGAGTAGGTTCTTCTTTGAAAAGTTCTTTGAGGTCTATTTGAGGAGAGGGCTCTGATTTGTGAATCTGTCTCTATGCTGCATAAGACTTTGGGCTTTTTACTAGCTAATTACATTTTGACTGTGCAATGTTTCATTCTTTGCTTCTTAAAGGAATATATTCTGGTTTCAATACTAGTTCAACTCAACGCCAGCGTTAGTGACAATGTTAAATACCATACTTCAATGGAATGGGACCAACCTATAAATGTTAAAATACTCACGGTTTCAATAGTATAGACACAAGGCCCAAATAATCTGTTAACATGATTTTAGCATGGAAAAAAATCAAAGTTCATTAAAGTTGTCCTAAGACAAGAACAGGCATTGTTCAAAATTCATGTATAACTTTGTTGAAACTTAGATCCACTTCAAATGTTGACTACTGTTGTTCGATGACTGGCTGCAATTTGTGAGCGAGTTTATCCATCTTCAGTCTAGCTTGAAACAATAATTGTTTCATCATAAAAAACATAAGTACAATGCCTATAATCTGTCGATTTACAGATAGCAGTCACAAGACAATGACAACATTAGCTAACTGTTTTTGTGTCGAGACATGACAACTTAGCGGGGCTTCCAGAGTTTCAGACGATAAAATCCCTTCCAGGAGCCCCACGTGTCATCACGAGCACAGGAATTCAAGAAGAAAATATGAAAAGTTTTTCCCTTGTGTTTTTTTACGGACGGACGACAATGTTGTCAAAACTATCCCTGTTCACACAGATAAAAACTATGTTATGCATGCCAGGCCAGTAGTTGGCGATCACTTGGAGTCACTTTGTTAAGAAACTACGTACCTGCAGACTGAAAACGTAATGCGCATGATGTCGTTTTCACAAATTCACGTTTTTGTTGTTTACATGGAGATGATAACAATATCATTTTCAAAAACTTGCACTATGTAACCCGTTTACAAAAGCTTTCGTTTTCAGGCCCCTAAAACACAGTTGTTGTGTAAACGAAAGGCCAAAATGCATAAAACATTTTCTGTTTTTAGTTGAAAACAATGTCGTGTAAACGGCCCCTGTACACACAAACTCCACCAGATTCTTTTAGTGGACCATAAGTAATGATTGAGAGGCATGATTAGTCTGTATATTTTTTTGTGTTCTTTTTTTTTTTTTTTGAAAATCCTGCATAGTGCACCTTTAACAAAAACAATTTGTGTTTTTTTTTTATTATAAGCCTCATATTTCTTCTTTTAAATTCTCAACAAAAACGGCCCCTTCACTTCCATTGTAAGTGCTTCACCATAACCATATTATGCCGCAAATGCTGTATTCCTTTAACTGCACTGTCTGTGATTGAACCAGTTTGCCTTGGTACATTTTTAGGAAGAACCCGTTTTGATTATTAAAACTTTAGCATTCTACGTGTCATTATATTGAATTCTCCACATCAATTGTGTCAGATTTCTCGACTGCCTTAAACTTCATATGCTTGAGATGTCTTATCTGGGAAAGCATGCTTCGTATAGGCTTGCAAGAGTTTTGATATATTCCTGGCACACCTTTTAGACTCCTTTGCTGAATACCAATTGAAGCCGCTGCGAAATTTTGACAATATTCCTGGCCCATAATTTCACAATTAGAAAGCAAGGCACAATACGGTTCCATACACAAATCATCAGGAAAACAACACTAACAACGGAAACGTAAAACCCTGCATAGATATATTATAATCTGGAGTGCTCTCAAGGATAACGATGGACTGTTTCTCGCTTCGCCATTAGATTTAGCTAGGGGGCAGTAAACAACATTTATAGAGTGATATTACATACAATTCAAACTGTGTGAAGTTCAGAGCAGTTCTCAGGAAATTAATCACCACTATTTCTACGGGACACATGCAATCAAATACCACCATGGGAACATAAGTTAATTTAGCTGCCACACTTCAAGGATACGTTTTGTATCGGTGTTGCGGCAAGCACTGACAAATGAATACAGACAAAAGCCAAAGCGGCTGCCTCTGGGGTTGAGCGTTGAAGCTGGAGGCCACCTGCGTAACATTAAACATTGTGTACTGTAATGAAATTCATATTTATAGCATGTCCCAGAACACTTTTTAAGAACTGAATCTGTTTGTACTTCGATTATAACTTCCTGTCTTGAAACAATAAAAGGCCCAAGATATCTTCAGGGATTCCATATCTTCATAAATCCCAGAAGACATTAGTACCCATGATTGCACTTAAGGTTTGGTCAGTTTTACAGCTAATTTTAGTCAAGAACAGGAAGAGATTGTTTGATGGACAAATTGAGAGGTCAACCACAATTAGAATTGTTTTTGTGTGTTCATTCATGGGCAGGTAAATCAGAAATAGTTGATACCAATACAGTAGAGTGGTGAGTGGGGGAAATTATTAAAATAATAGTGCAACAGTGTTTGCGTTTGGATGTGTTGAAAAAAAAAATGCTCTCAGAAATGTATGTAGACTTAGTATTGAGAATTTCATTTTGTTCAAAAGTATATTGATTATTCCACAGCCATAAAACAGATATATGATTCTGCACATGGATATGTAGATTAGTTGTTCCTAAGTGGCTCAAAAACTAAATGCCACATTGGCAAATCCAGTGATTAGTTCTTCCTCAAAAATGCTAATTGTATCAACTTCCTTGAAAGCATTACTTTGTTTTCACAGACTGATACAGACCTATACGTACGGTGGCTTCTTGAAGTTGTCAAGGAACCTGAAGATTGGTTGGAATTTGTAATGCCAACCAATCAGATTAGTGTTTGCTAGATTATGCTTGGCTGTTTTGTTGAAACAGCTGGAAATAATTTGAGTATAATATATTATTTATTAGTATAGCAATTGAGTATGGTTAATAGGTTGTATTTATGGTTTAATTGAATGGGTGGATCAAGTAATGATTTGCACCAATGGACTTTGCACTGGGTTGTGTGTGTGTGTAAATTGTCTCAGGGTAGCTGGTAGTTTGTTTAATAAACTTTCCCATTCTCTTAGCTGAGACGTGTGTCATCATGTGTACTTTAATTTTACCCCTGTGCACCAGGGTCTATGATCTTGGTAAAGTGCAGAAAGGATGTCATCATTACAAAGAATAACGTGGCACTTAATTCAGTTTACTTTTAAAACAGAGTTAATAAGTTATGGTTTTAGAAATGTTATACATGATTCTTTGTAATAAATCTTTTTAATGAAGTTCATTCCCCTGTTGGTTTTAAATGTCATACGTTGAACTCTGGGACACAAAATCCCACCTTTAATGCAATTAATCTTTGTAATAGAGTCAAAAAGTAATATCTGCTTCCACAGTCTCTGAGAAATAAACTCAAACTTCCTACACAGAATGAGGTTTAGAACACACTTTCCTGCTTCATCTGAATAATATCAATATTTCATGGGTCTTTTGATGGTTTGTGTTGGGCATTCATGCTATTGCAATCCAATGTGCTTGAAAGTTATTTTATCTCGCAGGTTCTTCGTCAATTTAACGGACGTAACTAAACTATGACTTCAAAATGTGTGCAGCTTCAAGAATTCTCATGAATTCATGTGTGGATGTTCAGATCATCTTCTCTGGGTGTGCAACAGATCTTGGACTGAATCCTGTGCACAAAGAGGTCAGTTTTCAGAGAGACACACTGCACAGTAAGTTTGTGTACAGTCTTGCATGTACTGGAATATAATAGTAAATAATACTTTTTAATAATATTAAAATATTATTTTAATTACAAATTTAATAATTATAATAATCTTTTCTTGAATCAGAATTGTCTTGTTTTCCAGTACACATTTCAAAATGTCCTCAACACGAAATCAATTGTGATGTTAAAATAAGAAGATATTATTGTTTTCAAACCATATGTATATTGCATTAAGTTTTTCATTTTTTATTATTACTTCATTCATTCTTTATTTAGTTTTGTTTTTATTTGTATCTAGCAGATACTTTTTTCTTCTTTTAAACCTCACCAAAAGATTGTTAGAAATAACTTAATTCAAGATATTCTCAAGATATAAAACAAGTCTTATGTCTGCCGTTTTTTGTTTGCAGTGTTGGATAAAAAAAGTTTCTATCACAGCGGTAAAGTGCTTTAACTCTGCATTTTATCCACCTGTCCGATTTGTTGTGTTCTTGTTGACAAAATAGTGCATTTCTAAGAACTCTTCTTTGAAGCTCATGTTCCACAGAAAGTCTCTTTCTTGTACAGTCTCATAATGTGGCTCACCATTATTAACAAAGACCCCATGTAAAGCTAAGGTCAGTTAATTATTTGACCGTTAAATCTTTGAAGCTGTTCAGAAGCCACCAGGAAGCTGAGGTTCAATCTCTCTCTCTTCCCTATATGGTTCTGCCCAGAATTCAAATCCCTTCGGATAATGAGAGCATTAAAACAAGGAGTGTGAGGAGGTCTCGTCTTGAAGTGCTGCTCACATATACTCGTGAGCCAATTTATTTTTAGGTAATTAAGTCATGGGCTGGAACAAGCTGGGGGCGGTCCTGCAGACCTGGGGAGAGAGAGAGAGAGAGAGAGAGAGAGAGAGAGAGAGAGAGAGAGAGAGAGAGAGAGAGAGAGAGAGAGAGAGAGAGAGAGAGAGAGAGAGAGCGCTGAACCGCAGCTGGGCCTCTCTGACCCTGCACCGATGTTTTTGTCTTTTAGACAAATTAAATGCTCATTATGAGGGAGATGCCAAGCAAAGACGCCCCGCGTGGCCTCTGCTCAGACGCAATAAATAGCTCCGGCTTTCACCGCATCCATCATATCGATTATTCTTTAATGATATGCACAAGAAAGTAATTTCCACATCAGCGTATTGTCAGTGTAACTAATCAGATTTCGCCGAGATGACTAATTCTACGGCTCAAAGAAAACAGGGCTGGTAAGAAGCTGCAAATCAAAGCTGATTTCTAGCGCACACTGCGATCTGCATCAGATCCGAGCACTGGTACCTTAATCGAATGTATAATGCACTTAAAAGTGTGAACATGCATTGTTTACATGGAAGGCCTGGAGCTAGTTGTCACACTTTTTACCCCAGTTTTAAGGTTAGGTTCACTTTTAAGCCAGTTTCTGTATCAACAAGTCAAAGTCAAGTCAAATATATTTATATAGCGCTTTTCACAATACAGATTGTATCAAAGCTGCTTCACAGTATCAATCAAAACAACTTAACAATGTTTGTTTATTACTGGAAAAAAAGACATCCAAGTTTGGTAGAGCTGATCAATGGTATGATTGGTTAATTAATTTGAATATCCCCAACACACAATGCTTAAAGTATGTGTCACAATGAAACCTGCCATTTAAACAACCTATTATATAGCCTGGTTAAAACCAGACCATTCTCAGTTGTAACTGAGTTATGGTCTGGCAAAGCGTCATAGACAAATCATTTCCAGAGGGGCGTCACCAACGGACGTCGCGGATAGACCTAAAACCAATCAGAGCGATGAGGGAGATGACGTATGCTGAGCGGCGGAGAAACATCTCCGAGTGTTGTTCTTTGCTCGGTTTTTAACAAAAAGGAAACATTCAAATCGCTTAAAACAGACGCGATAGCTGATTCGAACGAGTGATGTTCGACGGCGGCATCCATCTCTGTAATGTAGGCTACAAAATCTGCTTCAAAATCCCATTGCTGTCGTCATCGTGTAAAGCCCGCCCCAACGTTTCTGATTGGTGCCTCGATTTCGACTGATTGGAAATGGACTTGAATGAGCTCTTTGCCTGACTAACTTTCAGACCAAATCTAAATTTGCCGGAAGTTGTCTGGGTTTTCCCAGGCTACCTATTATAGGCTTTTTAAACAGTTTTGTGCAAGGAAACCATTCTCGAAACTTAAAAAGTTAAAATGAACACCAAGAAATATCAAATATTGGCCAACAAATATGGTCATTAATAAACTGTATAGCATTTAAAACTCTTGTGAACTCGCCCCAACCTGACATTTATGAAAGGTACCCTTGTGCTGAGAACACAGTTCAACCTTTCATTTAAAATCTGCCTTCATTATATATTTGACCCTTGTCTTTATGTATGCTAGTTTGGTTACTGAGATACAGCCCTTCCCTGTGTGACTAGCCCTGGTCTTCTCCATCTCAGGCCCTTATTAATCTGAAAGGACAATTATTTTATGCTTTAAATATTAGTGTGCGTATTGACACGCTGCCGGCTCTCGAGGGTGAAACCTGTGCAGTGTGTGTACAGAATTTATTATTCATCAGTGTCAGACTGACAGTGGTCTGAAATTTTCCGCCTCAGACAAAGAAACATCCCCACGGTGGCTAATTAAATCTACAACCAACATTTACTCGTTAAATTCCTGCTGGAAACAGCATGACAGTTCAGCGAGGAGGACTGCTCATTTGGATGTTTGTGTAAACATGCACAAATTGAGCATTTTTCTCTTGCCTTAATTTCAAACTACTTTCGAACCAGGACATAGAATCACGTTGTGACGGTCAAATTTAGTATATTGACAAGGAGTACAAAGCAGCAATGCTGGTCATCATCATTATGCCTTTGTATAAGATATTTCAAAGCTTTTGCATATTGATCATGACAAGCCATTCGTTGGTTGATTCCCATTATAGCGACATTGGCGGGATGGTGTGGGTTAGAGGTGGGACTATTTATTTATCTGACCAACTGTAGATGAGGGGATTGAGTGGGAAATTGAGTGGGAAGTTTGTTTTTGCAATTCTGTTTGGACTGGAGATTCTAGTGGCATAGACATTTTATATATACTGATATTCACACCTCACAAGTTGAATAGTTAATGTTTCTGCAGGTCTTCTGATAAAATATAATATTTGATGGGTCTCTAAAGCAGATTGTTCACAGTCAATATAACTTAATGTTGTAATAATCAACATTTGTTTAAACATGATGACCCGTCGAAGGCACATCTTCTGATATAAAAAGCTTCATTTGATTTTAGCTTTCCACAGATATACATCAAAATGCCTAAATAAATAGCATCCAAAGGGAAGACGCTGTTTAAGGTGATTTAAGTTAGTCTATTTGTTTTCTTGTGGCTATATTTTTGCGGTACATCGGTAGTTAACCAAAAATTAGCACTATCCAGTTAGCTCATCATTAACTTAATTAGGTTTTCAGTCTTTAAGCACTTATTGACAAAAGGCATTGTAGTGTTAACCCTACGACAGACACCTCTGATCAATAATCTCCAGTAAATCAATTCCCAAACAGGTCCTTTTGAGAGATTTCAATAAATAAATATGTAAGAAAACAAACTTTTTCAGTTTTCACACACAGTCATGAATGCTACTGTATGTGCACTGCACTTATTATTATTTTTAAAGAAAGGCCTAGCTTAGCCTCAATATTAAATTGATTTTCACTATTAAAGCAGTGTTCATCAGCGTGGCCTCATTATAATTTCACACAGTGCCATTTATGAAATGTCAATCAAAAAGCGTTCCCACAATAAAATCAATGCATCTGAATGTTTCATTACTGTAAATACAGCAGGATATATATGGATCGAGGGGCCAGCGGCAGGGGCCCGTGTGCTTCAGAGAGAGGAAGCAATGCAATAAAAGCACATTGATCTCCTGAACTCAGTGATATACAG
Organism: Tiaroga cobitis; assembly: GCA_030578255.1. Classification (NCBI taxonomy): domain Eukaryota; kingdom Metazoa; phylum Chordata; class Actinopteri; order Cypriniformes; family Leuciscidae; genus Tiaroga; species Tiaroga cobitis. The sequence goes on along the minus strand of CM060614.1, from coordinate 7,632,730 downwards.
CCACTGGTGTGAGGAGTGGGGAGCCGGCGCTGATCTTTGGACTTCTGTTCCCGGGGGCCGCGAAACAACCTTTGAGCACGGCCTAGTTCTCATATCGATGGGCGGTAGATATGATCAGCTCGCTGCTGGGAGTTGTCATTTTTCAATAAAAGCTCAGAGTGCTGCTTTTCCCGGAAACAGGCATTAATGAGAGAATCTTGTGCGAGTTGTTATTGGTGGCAAGGGAATCTCTTCAGAAGTTCACAGAGGGCATGCTTAATCTGAACTCCTCAGAGGGAGCCGTGATTGATAGATTTATCACAGACATTGGTCAAGCTGTTATAATGCCATAAGTCAGAGAGCACGTCGTGTATTTATTTATTTATGCTGTGTTTTGCTGAAGGCTGTTTTGCAACAGGTTTTATTTGACTTTCAATCCACGTGTGTTGTTAGAACGTACGAGAGAGATGCTTGTGAACGGCTTCCAGTAAAGGTAACCAGTAGATGTCACTGTTGTCAAAACTCTAGATGTCTTCTGATATTGAATGATAGCTGATTTAAAAATAGATGGATAGATAGATGGATAGACAGACAGACAGACAGATAGATAGATAGATAGATAGATAGATAGATAGATAGATAGATAGATAGATAGATAGATAGATAGATAGATAGATAGATAGATAGATAGATAGATAGATAGACAGACAGATAGACAGATAGATAGCATAGACAGACAGACAGACTTAAATCCTGTTGGTTACTGAGATAGAGCATGTGTGATTTTTCAGGTTCAAAATATTAAAAGACCTCTTAAATGCAATTGCTTTTTAAATATTTCCGCAAAGCCTTTGATCTCATTTATGAGTCATGTTTTAGACACCCCGTTCTCTTATCACAACCCTTACAGGCTTCAGGCCATTTGATTACAGTCAATCTTCAACTCTTTTTATAAACACGTAGAGCAATTAAAGAACATTCATGAAAACAATTTAAATAACATTTTTGTGATGTTTTGGATTGGTATTTTCAGAAGCGGAGCTCATTTAGACCCTTGCATAAATTTGAACTTTTCAAAAAGGCTTGTATAATAATTATGACTGATAAAATGGTACCTACAACTGTTACAAATTAGAAAAAGCAATAACAAACAAGCACTTTGCTCTATTTTTCTGTGTTTGCCGCTTTTGAAAATTGTAATTAACGGCCGAATAAAAGTGGCCGTTCACTGTAGCATACTATGCATACTATTTCTGCAAAATATAAATAATGTGCACAGGATGCAGATTTTCTGTATACATAGAAGACATGCCAAGTATATGCAAAAGAACATGCTGCAACTTTTTTTTGACTGATTTTTTTTTTTTAATTATCAGATAAAATTAAGACATTTTAACGAAACTGGATCAAAAATACAAAATAGTAGCATTCTACTATTTGAAATGCTTATTCTGTCCTGGGTAATGCATTCATTCATTTACTATTATATATATATATATATATATATATATATATATAATTTTTTTTTTTTTTTTTTTTTTTTTTTATTGTAGCACTATATACTGTATGATGTGTTCAGTAAGCAGTTACCTGGTATTCCATTCTGAACTGTTTTCCCCGCTCAGGTTTTTCGCAGTGTTTTTAATGGACAACTTGCACCCAGTTGCATTTTGGGAGAAATTATTTTAAAAATAAATATACAGCTTTGTAACTGCCATGAGCACAAGCAGTTATCAGACTGCTCTAATCCTGTGTTCCACCTGAAATAAAAAAGTCACGACTAAAGCCTGCGCTTTAATGTGCTTGCCAGGACGTTTGTAAGAAATAGAAAATATTGTACAAACATGGATCAAGGAAACATGTTCCTTGTCATAATCAGGTAAATGATATGGTGTCTTTTTCCTTGCTCTAATCAGCTCGCCCATTACCTTTCTTTGTGTTATCCAGGGTTTTTCTTCTTTTTTCTGTTTTGCCAATTTCCTTGAATAATTCAAATCAGAGATGTAATTATAAATAAAATAAATAAAAATATTGTAATTTCACAATGCTTTAATGGGCATCTGTGCATTGCCATTGTGACATTTCCATTCTCTTATCATATACTGTCTTCTTGTATTGGAAAAATATTAAGATTGAAATCATGAATTTTTTATCACAATATTATATTTAAGTGAACATATAGGGATTTTAAATGGTGTCACTACTTTGTTTTGGTGTATTTTAAAATATATAAAAAATAAATAAAATAAAAATTCCAGTTATTTTAATTGTCCCCTTTCTCTAATCAAAAAGTTGTGTGTTATCTTTAACCAAACAAGTCATTTCCGTTATCTTGATTTTTTTAATTGGTAGTCAGAAAAAAAAAAGTTTTTCCTTTGTTCTCTATCACTTTCAGTGTTTTTAGTCTTTCGCAATGTCCCTTAAATTAGCTAAAGCCAGTTCCCCAGTGACTTCATCAGCAGGAAATGACATCATTTTGATCAACAAAAATTTATAATTAACAATGAACTTGATCAGAGATGTTTTGTTGCATTATTTAGTTTGTCTCCTTCAAAACGTTCCGTCTTGTTTAATTAAATGAAGATTGGCATCAATTTGACAGCCTAACGTAGGATAAACTGTTATTCCAGCTGAGCAATTGTTAAACTTTTAGCTCTGTATTATTGCCAAACTTCGTCCTGGTAGGAATTATTATTATTATTTTGCTATTATGTAGATAATCCACTAATAATTAAAAGAAGTTTAAGTGTCTAAGTTTGACCTGAACAAGTCTGGTATATCCTAGAAATAATTAAGTTACAACATCATCATATTCACTTTTAAAAGTCACAAGAGTTCAAAAATTGTAATAGGAAGGACTCTTTAAACATCCCTCCTCTACAAAACTAGCTAAACTTTTGTGATGGATTAATTGGTAATTTGGTGCTATATAGGCTCCATAACAACACTGTAAGCCCGTACAGGTTGATTGAACTTAAAAAAATTGATGGAAACTCGTTGCCCTAAAAAAGTTAATTTTGTATTGTTGAAAAAACAACGTATTTTAAGTTTAATGTACCTAAAGTTTCAATTGCACTGCATTAAAAACTGTTAGTTCTATGAACTAAAAGTTTTCAATTAAATGCATTTGAAATCTTAAGTCTGGATGAACCTACAATCTGGATGAATGTTGTGAGTAGACAGAACCCAAAACTTTAATTTAAATATAGCTATTTACTGTTAATGATTTAATAAAGATACACCTGCATTTCAAATAAGGACAAAGGATAACAATCTTTTTTTTTTTACTTACAATTTATTTGAATTCACTTATCAAAATCAGTTTTCAAAGACTGACAAAAACAAAGTAATACCTTAAGTACGAATTACCACATTTTTAATCTTTAAAACAATTTTTTTATATTCCAAATAACAAGCACAGTGTTATACTGTATTATTAAGGAACATGAACATTTGTCCAACCCTAAGGCATAGTTCAATGAAAGGGAACGTTTTTTGAAAACGAAAGAGAACCAGATGAAAAATGCATTTACCTGTTTACATGGTAAGCTGATTTGTAACAGCCAGAATCTTGCCCTTCAACTCCTTCTTTCCTAAACCTAGCAAAACTTGCTGAATGAAAAGAAAGGTGTTGCCCACTTTGGGTAGTCTAGGTGCAGTGCATAAGTTAAACCAAAAAGAAGACACATGGCCTGGGGTATGTTGTCTAAATTGTCCATTACAACATTCCCCTCCAAAATGATTCCCACCGAGGATGGGTGGAGATGGATGGAGATGGATGGTTGCAGAGCCACATCTTCATTTTCTAAGCTGAGGATTCCAACTGGCACATGTTGGTACGAGTCTCCATCATCAGAAGCCTGGGCAAGAGATTGGAGATTACTAAAATACATTTTAGCAGTGTACAGTTTTTGTCTAGATCTTAATTTTACTGGACATTTTTGTTTAGTTGAATGCAAGCATTTTTTTTTTTTGTGTGTGAATTATGTACACATGTGTATGCTGGAGTTCAGTTATATTTAAACATTAAAGGGATAGTTCGGCCAAAAATGATATTTAAACCATGCATTACTCACCCTCAAGCCGTTTGAGATGCATCTGTCAATCTTGTTTCAGACGAACACATTTTCAGTTATTTTAGAAAATGTCTTAGACCCTTCAGTGGATATAATGTGAAGCAATGGGGTCCACCTCCTTCAAGTCCCAAAATGTGCATACATCCTTCACAAAAGTAATCCATCCGGCTCCAGGGGGATAAACGAAGGCCTTCTGAGGGTAATCCGTGCGGTTTTGTCGTAAAAATATACATATTTAAAACTTTATAAATGAAAATATCTGACTTCCGGCAACGATCGAGTTCGTGTTTTGTTTTGCTCTGCTCTCTGGCTGCGCTGGCGCGTTCTTTCTACGTCACAACAGTTCCTAGGCTACGTCTTACCTCCTACGCCGACTTCCATCACCCGTGAACGCGCGTCGATCGTTGCCGGAAGTCAGATATTTTCATTTATAAAGTTTTAAATATGTATATTTTTAGGACAAAACCGCACGGATTACCCTCAGAAGGCCTTCGTTTATCCCCCTGGAGCCGGATGGATTACTTTTGTGAAGGATGTATTCACATTTTGGGACTTGAAGGAGGTGGACCCCATTGCTTCACATTATATCCACTGAAGGGTCTAAGACATTTTCTAAAATAACTGAAAATGTGTTCGTCTGAAACAAGATTGACAGATGCATCTCAAACGGCTTGAGGGTGAGTAATGCATGGTTTAAATATCATTTTTGGCCGAACTATCCCTTTAAGTATGTTTGTATACAAGTCTTTGCATATGACTTGAATTACTGATTAAACTAAAACTTTATGAGATTAACCTTAATTGTATTTTAGTGTTTCAAAGGTGTCATGACATTAATTGACATAAATTTCTCCTGAATTATTTAAAATGAAAACTTCCTCCTCATTGACACTCATTTCATTCAACATTTATGTCAAATATAACTGTTAACATTATAATTGTTTTTGGTGTTTTTTTTTATTGTTCTTACTAACATAAATGCACAGTAAGGTTTACATATTTCCAGCTGAAAAATATTATATTAAACCTATGACAGTAAAAAGGCATTAATGATACTTACAAAGCATGCTTTGAAGAACTCAGTTGGGTCATCACCAAGAAGTACTGGAAGCCCTCTCATGGCAACACATCGCATGTCAACGAGATCAGAGGTCTGAGGTGTGGTGGTTGCAGAGAAAACATTGTATCATTTGTCAACATGAAAGGAAGGCAATTTCTATGAATCATACTTTTGACTGTTGCTTAACAGTCTTAAAGGGTTAGTTTACCCCAAAATTAAAATTCTGTCATTAATTACTCACCCTCATTTTGTTCCACACCTGTAAGACCGTTGTTCATCTTGATTAGCCTTGCTTTGAACTTGAATCTGCAGAGTAACAAAAAACATTAGATTGCTTTGTACATTACAAGAAAAAAATATATCTTTTTTGATTTGATATCTACAAAATTTATATCCTAAATAAAGTACTAGCTATCCATTTTTTTATTTAGCATGTCATGATACACTAGACTCGTATTAACTGAAATGAACTAGCTAACACCACGCTGATGAGCACGAGGTTGCATTTTTTTGTTTTTGGCTAGACTACATAACTAACGTTACATGGGCTAGTTTTTCTTGCAGGCAGTCGAATTTCAATTTAAGCTAACGTTATTTGTTTAATACTCACTCACAAAGAAATGTAAAAAAAATCTAAAAGGTTCATGATAAACGTGCGCTGTATTTAAAGGGTTAGTTCCCCCAAAAATGAAAATTAAGTAATTACTCACCCCCATGCTGTACCAACCCCGTAAGACCTTCGTTCGTCTTCGGAACACAAATGAAGATATTTTTGATTAAATGTGACAGCTGGATCACTCCTCCATAGGCTGCCTAAGGGATTGAAACCTGACGGCCCAGAAAGTCAATGAAGAAAATGTTTAAATATTCCATGTCACAACAGTGACTCATACAATTTGTATTATGCATTTCCTGGACATGTTCTTGCTAACTAATCAAATACTTGAACAGACTACTGATCTATCTGTAAAACACAATCAGAAAGAGTACATTTTAAGTTCACAATTCACATATACTTAATTTTTAGTAAGCAGGAATAATTTCTGACTTTAAACAAATACCCATTTAAATGCTTAGGATGTTTGCGTTGTAAGACTGTTCAGGGCAACTTTAGATTTAAAGACGGTGTCTCGTTATGCAATGTTTTCTTAGTCAAATCATACAATTTCCTATTGATTTAATAGAACGCGTGAGCTCACTAGGGAATCACAATATGGCGGCGCGGTGGCTTCACTGTTTATGACGTCATGAGCTATCCAGTCATTCTATATAGATCAGTGGTTGCACCATTAAACTTAGTTTAAACGTAACTCTACGTTCCACCTAAATATTTACGGCAACTCTGCCCATGAATAACGGTCGGAATGAGATGCCAAGTATCATTTTTTTTCCGGTTTGTGACAGATGAGTTTAATTTGCTTTCAAGGACTGTTTTGTTTTCTTTATATCCATCAATTAAAATAAGAATTTCTTCATGACTGAAATGTTTCTTCATGATTCTTTTCTCCTCCATGAGTAGGCTCTGAATATATTTTCAATTAAAAGTTTAATGTTTTGATTTTGACAACGTTTGTTGTAACGTCTTTTTTAAACTTTCGGTTAGTCAAGAATGAGTTTGAAATTCCGCGCTGTTCAGACTATTTCCTGTTTACCTATAAGAAGGCTTGTGATTGGCTTAAAAAAAATAGACGTCATTCTATGCGTCAACACATTACTTTACGGAGAGTTTTTGACCTACAAGCTACGTTCTGCCTTACGAACAAATGGTGCAACGAAATAAAGTAAAGAGTTAGTTACAAACTAGCTAGTAGTTACTAAGCCTCTAGTGTGGACTTTACGTTCCAGTTTAAGTAAGAACTTACGAACAGCTGGTGCAACCCTACCCAGATGAACAGATGAAAATGCGCGCTCCATCCATGTCTGACGTCAGTTCAAAGAGCCAATCAACATCTCCCTTGTATTGCGTTGCATTGACAACAGACTAAAATAAGCTAAGTACATTCAATCTAAACAATTCAATAGAATGAAAAGCATCATGCAAATCGTAAAACAAACTAAAAACGTGGAGTAATTGTGCAAACATTTTGGATTTTATGTTTATTGTACCTGAGTAGTTTGAATTAAAACAATTTCAGGGATAACAGTGAAGATAGTCTAGACTAAAACTAATCGAATTACTGTCATCAACCTAAGAACGTTTCCAACCCTGGATGGCAGTTTTGACAAAAAAGGCCTTCCTAATTTTGCCAGTTGTTTTTTGATCTTCATGATGCAGTGGACGTGTGCGGGGGGTTTGCGTATTCGTGCTACTGAGAGACGTGTGCGCTTGCTTAGAATTGAGTGTGATTGCACCATCCCTCATGTAAACAACCAACTCTGAAAAGCCCTTCCTGTGATTGACACCACTGGAAATGCCAAGCAGAGGTGTCTTTTGTCTGCCTTCCCTTGCTTTCAGCAAACACCAGCACTCCGAGCTGGAAAAGATCTCCACACATAAGGATAACAGCAGCTGGCTCTGACAGGCAGGTATTTCTTGTTACTCGAAACAACCATTTGAAAGCAGGTTGTAGATTATTTCGAAAACATGTTTACTGTAGCTATTCAGTTCTCGTTCCATTTGGATGGTTGAATCAGGGTTTTAAAGAAATAGTCCAGCCATTTTACTCATCCTCATGTTGTTCCAAAACCATATGACTTACTTTTTTCTTTGGAATTCAAATAGAGAAGTTTGGAAGAATATTCCAGCTGCTCTCTTACACACGATCAAAGTGAATGATGGGTTGTCAAGCTCTAAAAACAATCATAAAAGTTGTCTCTATTACATTAATAATACATTTTATGATGTTTTTGGGTGAACTACTCTTAAAGTTTGACTTGCATTCTGGTGTGCATATAATATGTCAGATAACATAAATAATGTAAGATAAATATAATCATTTATTCAATACACTGTTTCATAAACCAAAGAGATGTTTTGTTGACTTCACTTAAACGTAATCCATTAGAGGCCCATTTAATCTAATTAAGTTGCATTTACTGTAGACGTTTTTCATTTCCATTGTCAGCAATAGCCCAGCGATATGGTAATATTCAAAACACAAACACGTAAAACTGCAGGTCATATGCAAATTATAAGGACTAAGGGCCTCAGATACTCGCAGCAGAACGGAAGGAACAGGACTGCAATGAGTATAATTGGGCCCGTTGGACTTGCTTCTGGGCACTGGTTTCCAACCTAGCTCGCAAATGGCCGGAGGCGAGTGCTTACCTGTGCATAATTTGAAAGGCATTATGAGCAAAGGATTGGACTCTATAGGTTCATGTCTCCGTGCGTTACCTGCAGTCGATAGTTTTCCATGCACACGGCATAGCTGCTTTCTCCATATGTGCTTGTGCATAATGAAAAGATGTCTTTTCTGCAATCACAGTGATTGAGACATTACAATGTGAAACCAGCAACAGAAGACCTTATTACCGCCGATCGAGTCGTGTGTGTGCTGATGATTGTGGAATGGCTGAACGTATAATTAGAGTGTTCCATGTCCCGGACAGGATGGCAGATTGTCTGAGCTGTCCTCTCTTGTCATAACGTGTCCATCAAAAACCACGTCCCATTTCTTTTTTTTTTTTTGCATTTACTTACAGCTTGGCTTACATACGTTTTGTGTGTTGATTGTGTAATGTCGCGGTTGTTTTTCCTAGATAGCATTGAGATTAAATGAAGGGCAAATGGGGGGGGTTTTCTTAGGTCTCCTGCTTTTTACATGTTTTTCTCATGAGAAAGACAAACAGACTTTTTAATATGAACTCAAACCTTTCTCATCAAATTAGTTCAAGACCATGCTAAATCTAAATCACTTCTATCTATCTAGACCATTTCATCTTTGTATTACACTACATGTCAAAAGTATAAAAAATATATATTTTTTGTGTTTTTGTGAAAGAGGTCTCTAATGCTAATCAAAAATACGATAAAAACAGTAATATCAAAAAGAGTAATATTGTAACATAGTATTACGATTTAAAAATAAATGTTTTCTTTTATTGTCCTGTGATGGCAAAGCTAAATTTTCAGCATCATTACTATTACTATAAATACATTACCTAATATTAATATTCGCTTGCTTAAAATGAATAGCTGTTGCTTAATATTTCTGTAGAAACTAAAATCATTGTTTCAGGACTTGATGAATAGAAAGTTCATATGAACAGGGTACATTTGAGCGAAAAAAAACCAAACAGTTTTCGTTACAATGTAAAAGTCTTTACTGTCATTTATGATAAATTGAATACATCCTTGCTGAATAAAAGTGTTCATTTAAAAACCAATACAAATTTTAAAGAAGAAAAAAATCTTTTGAATTGTTATGTATATTTATTTAGAGATTTTTATTCATTTTGTTTTAATTGATACTAACCTTTAAGACAAGAGACTTAAATAAAACACAGGTGGAATCTTCCATAACATGTAGGTTGAAATGCACAAATAATGACTGTTTTCAAACAGGTTTCTCGAATCGGCCATTGAACAATGGAAAACAGATAGTTCTTTGCTTAAATTTTTCATGGTGTCAGTTTATTTTGTAAACATTTTGAGTCAGACATAATGTATGGAGGCAGTTCCCACAGCTTTCACTGCACAACATGCTTTCCAGAAGTCTACAAATGTAAGCAAACAGGAAACCAGATGAGAATAAATCACAGTTCCTCCCAGTTCAAAACCCTCCCAAACTGCACACAGTCTGCCGTCTGGGACTCGCAACCACAGTTCAGCAGTCACACACCGCATTCGGAATCTGAGCGCGACAGTCTGTTTAATGTGCTGGACTTGTCTTAACCTTTGCAAAATTGAGTCTATAAGATTGCGTCACTGTTTGCTGCAATATTTGCACCCCTGCTCTCTGAAATGTATGCATTGAAATGTAAATCACAGAGAGGTGATCTTTTATTTTATTTACACTTTGTTCACACCATACAGCCCTCTCCTGGTGCTATAACAAAAGCACAGGTTAAAAAAAATAACAAGTAAAAAAAACAACAACACTATAGTAAAGAAAAAGAGTTGGCTGAATTTCCAACTTGCTGAAAAGAGTCTTGTCAGGCAGATGACATAAGTAGGTCATCCGCATATCATACATTTTTTTTTCAGATGGGAAAAAATAGACTTCCAGGCCTATTGTCCAAAAAATACATAGGGCAATTAACTAAGAATGAATTGTGGCCAGCACACACAAATTGTATATTGCAATTCCAAATTTGCAGCTTGTTTGTGGAGGATGTGCACTAAAATTCAAAAGTTTGGGGTCGGTACGATTTTTTATGTTTTTGAAATAAGTGTCATTCTCAACAATTTATTTGATTAAAAATACAGTCACACGAGTAATATTGGGGAGTATTATAAAAATGGAAAAACTTTTTTCTATTTGAATATATTTTAAAATGTAATGTATTCCTGTGATAGCAAAGCTGAATATTCTGCAGCCATTACTCAAGTCAGTCTTTGTCACATTAATCTTCTGATTTTGTGCTTTTTTGTAGAAACCATGATGATTTTTTTTTTTAGAAACCATGTTACATTTTTTAAATAATTCGATGAATATATAAAAAAAACAGCATTATTTGAAATTTTTGTACTCTTGATCAATTTATTATTGTTGCAGCGTTCAAAGTTATTCCTGTAAAATGACAATTCCAGATGAATTCCAGATGAACTTTTACATTGTAAATGTGTTGTGCCACAAGCATCACCTAACAAATTTGCTGTGCTCTTCCATTGGCCTTGCAAACAGATAGCCCTGCCCCAAACTCACACCATGGTTGAGCCAGTGTTTAGTGTTTTCAGGGTGTTCGGAGTGAACATAAAGATTAATGTTTTGATACCTCTACAGCAATGTTTTGTTTGTTCAGGTGATTCAACTGATAAATAAATATCACTTATAGTTGTCTTTGCACATTAATATTAGGAATAGGAGAAAGTATGGCAACGAACAACAGCTCCAACACTGAGATGACAGAAGTGTCAAGATTTTGATTTATAAAGACAGTCAGCTTAATTAGTGCAGTTTAAACCTGGCACAGGAAATCATAGAACTGTAGATGCTGGTAGTGGGTTTAAAATGGGAATTCCTGCTGATAAGTGCTAATCCGTGCCAGTGCCTTGAGGTGCTCCATTTATTGCCATTTTGGCAGTACAGCACCTGCTTCTTGGGCATCACTATCACCTCAGAGTCCCACACTGCCAGGTTGTTACAGCAGGCACAGTGTCTTGGATGGGACTTCTGCAGACATTGCATATATCATCATTTTTCGTCCGAGACGTGCCTTTATGACTAAAACGTTTTGAACCATAAGATATCTGAGTAGGCCTACATAATTATAGAAGCTAGTTTTTTTCTTCTTCTCAGAATTGTTTATATCTCGTAATTTTAACTTTTTTTCTTGCAATTGCGAGTTTATATCTCGCAATTCTGACTTTCTAAAACGCAATTCCGAATTTTTTTCTCAGAATTGTGATATATAAACTCATAATTGCGAGTTATAAAGTCCATTTCTGAGGAAAAACAGCCTTTTTTTTCTCAGAATTGTGAGTTTATATCTCACATTTCTGACTTTATAACTCGCAATTGCGTGTTCCGTGTTGTGAAAAAATAAATTCGCAATTCTGACTTTTTTTTCTCACAAGTTGTAAGTTTATATCTCAATCTGAGAAATAAAGCCAAAATTGCGATATGTAAACTTGCAATTGGGAGATCAAATTTCAGAATTGTCTCAAAAATGTTCACAGGATCCAGAAAATGTCAATAGATTTGTTTCCTTCCAAAATTGTGAATTGAACTTGTGCGCAAAATTGGAGTATCACATAAAACGTAATAAAGCACCGTTTCCATTTCATGTGTTCAAGAGAACTTCCTGGGAAATTGGCACAAAATACGTTGAGGCAAAGTCACGTGAGTTCGGTAAATGTGTTTGTTTATTCGCATGTCGTCTTATCAGAAATGATGCCTCAATTAAGTATTTTTAGAATTTCAAATTCTACAATTTTCCATTTTTTTAAAATGATATCCCAAATTTTGCATAAAGGTTGATGGAAACGGTTGATGGAAGTGATTTGGTGAACATCATGACATGAATATCTCTATCGTTAATGCAATTATATTATTTTGATCTTTCTGAGCAAATGTTGTCATGATTCTGCCATCATGTTATTGATTATTCCTAGTCTTGTGGCAGGATCATGACAGAACCAATGTTTTGTGTACAAGCGCATGGCCAATTGTTTGGCCATGTGCTTGTGGTGTCTCGTTACGTTATTCCGCCCCCTTGTTATCCTCGTCTTGTGATTATTGTCTAGTCAGTTTCACCTGTCCTCGTCATTAGTGTTCCCTATTTAATCTCCTCATGTCTTCTGTCCTGTGTCGGTACATTGTCTAACATTGTGTGTTCATCCCCGTGAGTGTTTAGCCTGAAAGCTGTTAAATGAGAATTGTGAGTTTGTTTATTGTCAAGTCATAGTCTTAGTTTGTCATCTTGTCATAGTCTAGTTATATTCTCCTCCAGTTCTGTTTTGCCCCCTCGTGGGTTTTGTTTTCTGTTTTTGTCAATAATAAATCCCTGTTTTGAGTTACTTGCTGTCTGCTATTGGGTTCATCCTTCTACCACATGACAGAATTGTACCGACCAAAGCCGAACCCAGCAGACGTTCAGTCCATCTCCGCTTGTCTTCAGCCTTCTGACCCGGAACTGTGGTGGTGCTCGGCCATCTCTGACAGTTCCAATGGCAAGCTTCCTTTCCCTCCCCAGGGTGAGTTGACCCTCAAGAGGTACGCCCAGGTCATTGAGGAGAGGAGGTTCTTCCTGCCGGAGACCCTGGTCAACCGCTACCTTGTCGCGGGTCTCAAAGTCGTCCCTCCCCTTGCTGAACGAGAGAGTTTGGTCCGCGGTCCGTTTCGCAACATGGTGGACTACTTGTCTCGGAGGGAGCAGCCAGGTCGACCTGGATCTTCACCTCCTGCCACACTTCCAGTCATCCCTGAGGGTCGCATGTTAGCCGTCGTGACACAGGAGGACCAAGCGTCTTCCACCCTGACTCCCGGTCCACCACCCGTGTCCGTCAGCACCCGTGGAAAGCGTGGAAGAAGTTTGTCGTGGGAGTCAGCGTCGGAGTCGTCCTCCACGGAATCCCCCTTGCCTGCGGTGGTCTCGCCAGTACCTGCTTCGTCTCCCTCTTCGCCCCCCTTACCGGTCTCAAGCCTGGCTACGGACTCAGCTCCGCGACCCAGAAGGAAGAAGAGGAGGAAGGGAGCCTCTTGTTCTCCTTCTCTGTCTCCCCCAGAGCCCGCTACTTCGAGCGCCGTCCATGAGCCCGCTACTTCGAGCGCCGTCCATGAGCCCGCTACTTCGAGCGCCGTCCATGAGCCCGCTCCAGCGAGCGCCGTCCCAGGGCCCGCTCCAGCGAGCGCCGTCCCAGAGCCCGCTGAGAGAGTTGCGGCCGATCTAGCCGCTAAGGAGGTTCTGCGAGCAGTTTCGGCGCGTCAGGAGATGCCCATCTTCCTTGCTGCAAAGACCCTGTCTGATTATTTGGCTTGTCTTGCCTCAATCCTTGAACCCCCTGTCTGTCCTGCCTTGTCCTCTGTTCCCCCGCCAGCCGGCGAGAGCGCAGCATCCGTATCTACCACTGATAGTGCTGCACCCAGTCCTGTTCTTTCGCCTGCCATGTCCCCCCTCAGGAGTCCCGTTTCCCCATCCTCTGTGTCCTCCGTGTCTGAATCTGTTGCTGCCACCACTGAAGCAGTATCCCAGACTGTTTCCCCGTTCGTCCCTGTCTCCACCAGCCCCCGGACTGTTTCCCCGTTTGTTCCTGTTGCCACTAGTCCCCGGACTGTTTCCCCGTTTGTTTCTGTCACCACTAGTCCCCGGACTATTTCCCTGTTTGCCCCTGTCTCCACTAAGCCCCGGACTGTTTCCCCCAAGACCTCTCCTCGTGTGTCTCCATCTAGACCTGCCCAGAGTCCTCGTCTTCAGCCCTCATCCCGTGGACCCAAGACCCCCAGTCCTCCCATCCACCCTGGACCTCCCCCCATGAATTGTGTTTCCTCCACCCCCTCTGCCTTGCATGTTGTTCTTGATGTTTCACCCGAACCCTGTTATTGTTTATTCATGTATGCCATTGCTGATGTTCACCATGTTTTGTTGGTTCTTGTCCATGTCTCGTTCAGTCTTGTGCTTAGTGTCCCTTTGAGGAGCGTCTGGAAGCCGCTCCTTAAAGTGGGGGTTCTGTCATGATTCTGCCATCATGTTATTGATTATTCCTAGTCTTGTGGCAGGATCATGACAGAACCAATGTTTTGTGTACAAGCGCATGGCCAATTGTTTGGCCATGTGCTTGTGGTGTCTCGTTACGTTACCCCGCCCCCTTGTTATCCTCGTCTTGTGATTATTGTCTAGTCAGTTTCACCTGTCCTCATCATTAGTGTTCCCTATTTAATCTCCTCATGTCTTCTGTCGGTACATTGTCTAACATTGCGTGTTCATCCCCGTGAGTGTTTAGCCTGAAAGCTGTTAAATGAGAATTGTGAGTTTGTTTATTGTCAAGTCATAGTCTTAGTTTGTCGTCTAGTTATATTCTCCAGTTCTGTTTTGCCCCCTCATGGGTTTTGTTTTCTGTTTTTGTCAATAATAAATCCCTGTTTTGAGTTACTTGCTGTCTGCTATTGGGTTCATCCTTCTACCACATGACAAATGTATTTGAGCAGAATTGTAATCAGCCAAAAAAAAAACTACTGAATTAATGATTAATGCACTATAATGGATCAAATACAGCAGAGTTCTCCAGCTAAGACAAATATGATAGCACTAAATTGCCTGGTACCAGTTTACGCTTTAGTTTAGAAACCAGAAAAATGCACTTCTCTCATCATCTGTGTGTCTGTGAGAGTGTGCAGTTTGGCTGAGTGCCACTCAGAATGCCACATGGTTCCAATGACCTTTTCCAGACCTTGTTGTAGAAGGAGGTCTACCCCACCTGTCAATACTGGTTTTCATGGACCACTTCTTTTCACCTTTCCTGTGTTAACCAGAGTGAAAAAGAAACTAGCCTGCAAGGTTTAAAAACTTCAACAGTAAATGAAGAATAAACTTGATTTTGCAGTAAATAAAATGTATTATTTTGGTAATGGCCGCTAATGAATTTGGTAATCTCACAATATTAGTATTATTCCTGATAAGAAATAGTAAATCTAATGGTGAAGAGTGGGATGTCTGTGCCTCTTGCGCCACTGAAAGAAATTGCAAAAATGATGATTTCTTTTGATTGGATGAACAAATAGTCTCACCCAAACTTATGCCATTCTTGGTACTACCGTAATGTCAGGGACACTCATCCAAACAACCGCCACAGTCACAGTTGTCTCTGTACAGAATTGGGTAAATTACTTACAAATTACTGATTCCAAATGCCATGTCAAAATTGTAGTTAGTAATGTAATCCATTACTTTACACATTTATATGAATTGGATAATCGTGTACTATGTTGATATAAAATACAAAGAGAAAGAAAATATCCCTGCATTGCATGTAAAAAAATTAAATGACATGAATGTCAATGTGTTTCAAAGACAAAAGCCTTCGAAAGACAGTAATACATGGTTAAAACACTCTCTCAGTGATAATAAATAATAATGTGTTAGTCAGGAGTTGATATATGCAATGTTAAGAAAACACTTCCTAAAAGTGAAATGATTTCTGTAAATCCATTGATCAATTGCTGTGGGTCTCAGTTTTCAGTGATAGTCGCATGACTTGTGGCTGATGTGCAATTCCAAAGAACTTCTTCGTTTTCAGAAAAGAAATTGTACAAGATAAAAAAGTAGTACTAGGGAGAATCATTGAATTAAGAATCATTTACTGCCAATGTGAGAATAACGTAATCATGTAATCAATAAAAAAGTAACTATGAATACAAGTATTTTAAAACGTAAATGTAATTATTACAAGTACTTACATTTTGGAATCTGATTACATAATTCAGAATACATGTAATCAGTTACTACCCAGCACTGTCTCTGTATATATACACTCACCTAAAGGATTATTAGGAACACCTGTTCAATTTCTCATTAATGCAATTATCTAATCAACCAATCACATGGCAGTTGCTTCAGTGCATTTAGGGGTGTGGTCCTGGTCAAGACAATCTCCTGAACTCCAAACTGAATGTCAGAATGGGAAAGAAAGGTGATTTAAGCAATTTTGAGCGTGGCATGGCTGTTGGTGCCAGACGGGCCGGTCTGAGTATTTCACAATCTGCTCAGTTACTGGGATTTTCACGCACAACCATTTCTAGGGTTTACAAAGAATGGTGTGAAAAGGGAAAAACATCCAGTATGCGGCAGTCCTGTGGGCGAAAATGCCTTGTTGATGCTAGAGGTCAGAGGAGAATGGGCCGACTGATTCAAGCTGATAGAAGAGCAACTTTGACTGAAATAACCACTCGTTACAACCGAGGTATGCAGCAAAGCATTTGTGAAGCCACAACACGCACAACCTTGAGGCGGATGGGCTACAACAGCAGAAGACCCCACCGGGTACCACTCATCTCCACTACAAATAGGAAAAAGAGGCTAAAATTTGCAAGAGCTCACCAAAATTGGACAGTTGAAGAATGAAAAATGTTGCCTGGTCTGATGAGTCTCGATTTCTGTTGAGACATTCAGATGGTAGAGTCAGAATTTGGCGTAAACAGAATGAGAACATGGATCCATCATGCCTTGTTACCACTGTGCAGGCTGGTGGTGGTGGTGTAATGGTGTGGGGGATGTTTTCTTGGCACACTTTAGGCCCCTTAGTGCCAATTGGGCATCGTTTAAATGCCACAGCCTACCTGAGCATTGTTTCTGACCATGTCCATCCCTTTATGGCCACCATGTACCCATCCTCTGATGGCTACTTCCAGCAGGATAATGCACCATGTCACAAAGCTTGAATCATTTCAAATTGGTTTCTTGAACATGACAATGAGTTCACTGTACTAAAATGGCCCCCACAGTCACCAGATCTCAACCCAATAGAGCATCTTTGGGATGTGGTGGAACGGGAGCTTCGTGCCCTGGATGTGCATCCCACAAATCTCCATCAACTGCAAGATGCTATCCTATCAATATGGGCCAACATTTCTAAAGAATGCTTTCAGCACCTTGTTGAATCAATGCCACGTAGAATTAAGGCAGTTCTGAAGGCGAAAGGGGGTCAAACACAGTATTAGTATGGTGTTCCTAATAATCCTGTAGGTGAGTGTATATATATATATATATATATATATGGGTTATAAATTGTATTTTACCATTTCATTTTGTGTGTAACTTAAAATTGCATCACCTTTTTTGATTTTCTCCCCAGTTCATTTTCAGTGGGAGAGAGTCTGTGGAACGGAGGCGGCGCTGAAAGCGGCACCCCTTGCTAAAATCGAACACAAAAACCCTGCTGCTTTGTTGTGGTTGACAGCTAGTGCAAGATAAAAGAAAAAGATTGTATCTTTTTGTGGCTATCATTTGACCAATCATTTTATTCACAGCCAATCTAACAGCATTTTGCTTTTATGTGATCCAAAAAACAACACTGAGGAGACATGAGGTTGCATGCTGCTACTTTGTGCTCTGGAAAAAATTGCTTCCCTTCAGATTGTCCACCCACCAATCACATTTATTTGAGCTCTATTAGTGGTTAACCTATATTACCTGCATCTCTCAGTGGAAATCTACATGTTTTATGATGCAGTACGTGCCGTTTTATTAGCTGTCACTTATGTGCAAAGTGAAATACAATATAGAATGCATTTTATAATTATTCAAGATAACCCAACAATGTGTAAGGTTGAAGGGGAGAGCGATATAAGCAGAAAATTGTATTACAGTATTCTTAAAACATTTGGTCAATAACGTATCATTCGCATTTTTATGGAAAAATAGTTTTAAAATAAGAGTAAAAAAAATATTCTTATGTATTCTTTTAATTTAAATGAACTCAACATTTTAAGGCAACCAGGTTAGGATACTAGGATAAGTTAAACCAACAAATAAGTTTTACACTGCGATTGTGTCTTTAATAATTTCTGTGCGTCATGTTAATCTAATGCCACGTCCAATAATACGTTTTTTGAAAATAACATGTATATAAATTACTAACGTGGCTTCACGTTCTGTTTTCGCTGGAGGAAAACGATCTGATCTGCCAACCCGATATCACTGAAATTTGTGCGTATTTTACGAGTTGCCCAATTCGTATGAATTCGTACGAATGACGTACCCCTTACCCCGCCCCTAAACTTACCCGTCACTGGGGTTTAGACAATTCGTAGGAATTAGCCACCTCTTAAAATACGTACGAATTGGTCATGACGAGATAGCGTTGGATCTGCAGATCTGAGTAGAAAAAGGGCCTAGTGACTCCCCTGGTACCGGCAACATGTGAGAAGTACCGGTATGCAAGAAAGCACCTTTACTGCCACTTAATCTTCAATTTATGCTTGTCTTTGTTGTTTGCTAGCACTGAACAGAAGCAGTAATGAGCATTGTTGTGTTTAAACTAGCTGTTTTTCGTCCCTCGGAAATGCTCTTATCACAGCCCCACAGTAATTATAACACAAAAAGGGATGTCATGTGAAAATCATTGTCTCTTTCATGTTAATGCAATCATCTTGGAACAAAAGCAGTAAAACGTGAGCTCACATTGTCATCTGTTATCTGAGATGAATATGTATGCACACACACTCACTCAGTGGTCACATAGAGCTGCACGGTAATGCTCGAGAAGGACACATGCTCACACACACACACACACGCACGCCTGTGGCTACTTTGTGATCAAAGAGCTCTGCACTTTCTTTAATCACTTCTACATGTATAAGATATTCCGGAAGGATCCCGCTCGGCTTGGACAGGCTGTGGCAAAAGCTTTGCATGTCTGACCTGACTGATCGATAAGTTATTAAAGAACAACCTCTTGGAGGCTCGTCAATTAATTCAGGGCTGTCAGGCTGCGGTCGCCACGGCCGTGCTCTGCTCCTAGGATCTTCCCGTGGTCCCAGACGACCTTACGCTCTCTCTCCCGCCTTCATCAGCCCCATGCGGGTGCATTAACAGGGCTGACTAGAGGGAGATTTAACAGGGTTTTAACTGTCCGGTTTTGTATTGATTAAATCAAGTTGTGCAGTAAACAGCAGAAAGTTGCTCTACAGTGCATTTCAATTGTAATATTAATGTTCAAATAAGCATCTCGATTTGAGTTGCTGTGTTAGTTAATTAGAGAATGGAGATTGTTTTGGGTAAAGGATGCAGTACTGAGGCCTATTGATTTTTAGTTTGCAAGAGCGATGTGAAGTGTGTGTGTGTGTGTTCTCTGACAGGAAGCAGGATAACGCATCAGAAACATCTCAGCCTTAACGCCTGACACTTTCATCCAACCTGCAGTAACAAGATCAGCTTCTACAACCTCTGCTCTTCCTTGACTTTAACTTGCCAGACTTTGCAGACGTTTCTTTGCACCTGGGAGAAAACACAATATAGTACTGTAATTCACACTTATTTATTTATGTTTTGCTTCTTGTTAAAGCAAGGATATTCCCAACTTATAAATTAATATTTGTTGAAAAAATGAATCCAAGATGGACGAAAAGATGAGAGAAATATTTATGTGGCATGGGCTATCATTTTGAGGAAATTCGAAAACACTTGTTTTGTGTTTTATATTATTTTTTATAAAATAGTCTCATGTTTCAGATTTGGTTTTTGTTTTTTTGTTACAAAATTCATACACTAATGTCATTTTGACTGATCATCTCTTCCTCTCTACACGTTACACAAGTTAAAGCATGAAATAAAATGAAGGGAAATGCTGAAAGATTCAGTACAACTTATTGGTAAAATTATAAATGTTAATGTATAATATTAATTAAATGCACTGTTTTTAAATAAACTACCGTGCAAAATTTTTATAAATAAATAATAATAATAAAATATAGCTGCAAGCAGCCATTACCGGGGCCAAGCGCAAGAAGCGGCAACAGATGCCATCATGGGTGGGAGTGGCAGACCAACTGCAGCAAGGAGCAATATTAAAGACATTTTAAGAGAACTTTGGGCAAATGGCTAAAAAATCATATATACAGTAACTTTTAAGATGATTTAATGGTTTATCACTTTCGACAAATAGGTGGCGCAGTTACGAAATCGATGTGATGTGGTCAGAGTGATGTGACAATGACACATACAAAGTTTGGTGTCAAAATGTCAAGGCATTGCAGAGATAAAGACTTAATAGTCATTTTGGCAGCATGCCTCAACTTTGCTGCTGCGGTATACGAAAACATTTTCGTCTATCGTCACGAAACCCATAACTTTTATTCGGCATGGTCTGGAGATGATACGATTCGATTTTGGTGAAAATCGGACGAATGGTCTAGGAGAAGTTTGAAAAAAAAGGTTTTGAAAGTAAATAAAGATGGCGGACAGGAAGTTAATCCAAATACGTCAAACTTGGTATCTATGTTCTCGGCATGACCCAAGGAATGTATTAAGACTAGTGTCATTACAATAGGCATATTTATTCAAAAGTTATTAGCCTTTTGTGGAAATTTAATTTAACTTTTGACCAACAGGTGGCGCTAACTCGAAATCTTTTGAGTACCTTCAGGGGATGGTGCTGGTTGCAAATTTTGTGTTTCATAATATTACGGCAATGCATATGTTAAGTATAGCATTTTACATCACAAAACTGTGTTGAAGTCAATGGGAATTTCATGTTTTGTTCTATTATAGCGCCACCAAGAGGCTGAGTCCCACAATTTTTTTATGTGTCCTCAGAGTGAGCCCATACATATGTGTGTCAATTTTGGTGAAAATATCTCAATTCGCTTCAGAGTTATAGACATTTATATGAAAAAACACGTAAAAAATGACTGAAACATTACTTTGTTTGAATTTTACTACCCCTTATTATCAATATTTTCGCATTTGTGCATTGGCGAATAGCTATCGACCTATGTTTCCAAACTTCTGACGGCGGTTTTGTCTCGATCGGACAAGCGGTTTCGAAGATATAGCCAAATGTTTTTTAAGCGCTAAATCACAACGCTACACAAACCGTAAGGCCAAACCTTTCAGGAGGTTTTCAGGAGGTTTAGGAGTCTAATTAGATGAGTCTCGTGAAAATAAGTCGACCACACCCAAAGTTATAAGCATTTGAAAAAAAAATTCACCACTAGGTGGCGCTGTTTCGAAACTTCTCAGGCTCCTTCAAGGCATCGTACTAATGAACCATAGCGAGTTTCGTAACAATTCGTTCATGCGTTCAGAAAATACAGCATTTTAGCACATAATTCAAAATGGCCGACAGCCAAAATGGCCGATCTGGGAAAATTGGATATCAGTCGACTCGGCATGACACCCTGAATCTAACGAGACCACTTTTATGATTTTTGGACAAACCAATCAAAAGTTATAAGCAAAAATAGCTATTTTTTATATCTCCAGACCAGTAGGTGGCGCTGCGCCGAAACGCAGCATGTAGCCTCAGGTCATGCTTGTGATGACATGTACCAAGTTTGGTCTGAATTTGATAAAGTGTTGCGGAGATACAGCCTTACGTTTGTTTTTTCAAGTGCTACGTCAAATTAGTTTGCGCGTTTATCAAAAAAGATTTGACGAATCAACTTGAATTCCATAATTTTTTGTCCCCACTACCTGAAGATGATCTGGTGCAATTTTGGTGAAAACCGGAAAAACCGTCTAGGACGAGTTCGCAAAAGTAGGTTTTTTGGACAATTCAAAATGACGGCCATTTTTTATGACGGAAAATAACGTCATAGGGTGCAATCGAATTGTCATGAGCTCAGGAATCAGAGGAAAAAAGAATTTTGTTGATAGGCTTTACGGTTCAAAAGCTATTAGCATAATAAAAGTGAAACTTTGGACAGGTGGTGGCGCTAGAGGGAATGAGTTAGAGACACCAAAATTGGTGTATTTGATGGTGGGACTGTCCTCTATCAGAATGTCAAACCGAAACAACTTTCCCGCAAACGGTTCTATGGGCTGCCATAGACGCCCAGTCGGAAGAAGAATATTAATAACAGGAACCGGAACAGATACAATAGGTGCCTCCGCACCTTCGGTGCTTGGCCCCTAATGAATACTTGTATTCAAAAGTGACAGTACAGGCATGTATAATGGTACAAAAAATTTCTATTACAGATATGTGCTGTTCCTACTTTCTATCCTAAAGTATGTTTCCACAAAAATATTAAGCAGAATAGCAGTTTTCAACAGTTTTTTTTTTATTAAATTTATATATTTGACAATAGCAACTGATTAAGTTAAAAATAGGCCTAGTCATCGTTCATGTGTGTATGTTAACAATTAGACTATTTCCTTTTTCTTTTCCATTTGGACATTAACATTTTCATTTCATCTTTTAGAAATTCACTGTTGAAAACAATTCATAATGAAAAATTGTACTGAATTAGAAATACGCAGTGATTTCAGACTTTTGGACCACTTTACTGTATGTGCATGGGCAACCTTGGAAAAGAGATACTGATATCTTGTTTCTCTCCTTCATCAAATCTCTCCTCGTATCTCTCCTCCTCATCTCCTTCATGTTCCTCGTACTCCGAGGTTCTGACCCGAGATTCAAATATAGGCCTGTCTATCAGAGCTCTGAAATAACTCTGATCGCTGACCCATTCGAACTGATCAAAAGTCCACCACAAGTGCCATCACTCCACACCTACGATAAAACAGGTGGAGAGAAGCACTCGGTAAGAGGACAATCCCTCATAATCTTTAGATTTCCTTTATTGAGCGAAGAGCCGAGTTTCTGCCGTCATGCGTGCTTGACACTGTGTAGTGATTTCTCACTGGATGTTTGCCACAATTGCAGGAGCCACATCTGACAGAGATGGAGAGAATATTGTTTAAGGGTGAGAGGGATAGATTTATCGTCCGGCTCGGAGAGGGATGTGATAGATGGACTAATACTCTTTCTGTCCTCTCCGCTCTTGAGTCGCGGCTTCAGACTCGAGTTTGATTCTGTTCCTCGTCACTGCTGGGATATTTAAGCATCTGAATGCAGCATTGGGCGTCTGAACATCTCCATTAGATGCTGATTTGATTCCAGTGCTGAGACCTTTAGGAATTTGGTGCATTTTTTGCTCCACTTATATTCCTCGAGGATTATAAAACCAGGCCGTAAAAGAATCAAAAGACCAAATTCGCTGGTAATTTGTTTTTTCATGACAGTTTTAGGGAAATAAGCTTGTCTGCTTTCTCCAGACGAAGTCAGAAGCTATTGAGATGGGGGAAGGAGTGAATGAGAGATCAAGTGTGATCAAAAGAGAGGCGAGAACATTCCGATAAATTGATGCGAATGGGACCGGCACCAGTCCGACACAGAGGGAGCATTGATTGGTCTGTGATGTTCTGATGAGACAGTCAGAGTCTCTTCTGTGCCAAGATCGGCTTCTTTAATGACCTGCTCTCATAGACTATTAGCACTAGTATCTGCTAAAGGAGTAATAATATACCAGCCTGACAGTCTATTACTTAGCCCGGACTATTAATGAACGTGATGAACTAACTAATGTAGTTCTGCTGCAATGATTTTAGGTTTGTTCAATTAAGGTGTTTTAAACCTCATGTTCTTTTGATTGAGGTCCCTGAAAAATAATAGGTTAAAGTTTTCATTCTATATTCCTCTGTAGTTTATTACTAGTTATTGCATTTTTATCCCTCTGTTTTTACCATTATGTAAGCAAGCACTTTTCAGAACTGTGGTTGGTAACTAGCATTGGATAGTTTCTGCTAGGGGTTAATTTGACAGAAATACAAATCATAATACTAAAAACAATTAGTATTGCATTTATTCTGTAATTCATACTGAAGCAATGCAGCTATTTATTTAATTTTGTTCATATTTATTTTCAAAACATTTGCTGTAGGTTTTGCGTTCATTCATTTAGCAGAAGCTTTTATTTTCGGAGAACTCATAAAGTCTCAACTTGATGGTTAAGTGGTTTTTCAGAACATTAATATAGCCTTGGGTTTTCTTAAAACGAAGTGCTGACAAATTAAAGTTTTTTTTTATGAAATCAGGACTTCTGTTCATGAACACATTTATCATATCCATCAAGATCCATCCTTAAATTCATACTTTTAAATAAACTGAAGCTGTACAGAAATAACATAAAATGCAGGTTTATGGATAATGAAGATTCTTTATTATGTAAGCAGTGTTTTTGTTTGTGCGTGACAAGGGATTTAATGGTTCCTATAACACCTCGATTAACCTACCGTTCAAAGGTCTATGTTCCTGTTTGCAGGGCCAATTGGGGTTGTCCTGTGATAATTATTCTGCCTTGATCCAACGTCAATAATCTCCAGACTTTAATAATTTGCTTTCGCTTTTGCACAGTTACAATACAATACGCCCTTTCTCACTAAGTATAAGCGGTTCTTTATGAAAATATATAACGACTTTTTATTTTATGGTGCAAAATGATCGTCATAGATTGGCATCAATAAATTGCCTAGAATTTAAGTCATCAATAAGTTGCTCGTGACTGAAGTCAGAAACCACAGTCAGCAAAACTAAATAGAGCTAAACTAATTCTAGGCAACATTTGACAGAATAAATCACTGTTGTTGTCTTACAAGAGCTTTTTGATAGACTCATTGCCAAAACGTGTATAAACCTTGTTCCCCACGATGGCATCGCACACCTCAGTGGCTGCTCAGGGCAGATTGTGTAAATCTGTTACGAGATGGCGTTATTAACTCTATTTTCTTTCCCGCTATCCACACATTGTCACCTGTTCAACCTTATTTCAACTTAAGTGCCTCTTAATCATTCCATTCCCAAGCTGATAGATATCCCCCTCTCCTCGCACGGCCCCCTCCTTCTGTACATCTCTCTTTTCGCTTGCGAATCCTCTGAGGATGTAACTTTCTTGTTATATGCAGAGCATCTTTCTGTCCAATCAGTGCTTCTAAAAGAGCTTCTTACTAACAGTTCCCAGAGGAGAAGAACCAATCCTGAATACATACACGTGTCAAACGGCTGCCCGCTGCATAGCTAACCACTGCTAACTCGAACTGGAAGATAATGGCTGTAAAACTGCAAAAATATGGCTACTTTGGTAAACAAAACTGGTGTTTCTCTCACACTGTTGATTTCATTACCTGTAAGTGCTCTCTGTCTAAGCCAGGCCTCCGTAATGTGTTCACAGTCAAAGCAGGCAGTCATTACCCACAGAAAATGGCTTAATTATTCAGGCAAGGCTTTTCGACTGCATGGGAGAGAAACATATGTTACGCTTAACAACGGGGGGAAGTTTGGAGCCCAAGCAGCCAGGCTGAAACAGCTGACGGAGCCGGTGCACGCAAAGGGCTTTCCCTAGGAAAAGCAGAGCAGGCAATAATCTAACTATAATTAAGGCCGATAAACCATGTCAGGCTGCCATTAGACCAAATGGCTTGCAACCAATCAGCTATGACATTAATGGCATCAGAGCTTCATAAATCATGTGTGTTATAATAAGAGAATCTGTTTAAGCATTTCTGTTTTACACCATATTTGTGTGCTATTTTCACAGGAATGACCTGTTAGCCCACTAAACTATAAATCTTAGTAAGTTCAATGTTTTTTTGACTTATCTGCAAAAATTTTAAAGGAATTTTCTGGGTTCAATACAAGTTACCAAGAATTAAATTTTTTATTCTTGTAGTATTTTACTTTAATTTGACTTATTTTATTATAAATGTATTTATGCATTTAATGTGTTATTAATGTTACACCCCGTCTAGGGGGAAAGGGGGCAACATGAAAGAGACAGAGAAATGCGAGGAATTGGAACAAAAAGTTATTTCTTAATTTGGGACTTACGATTCAGGAGCTGACAAAGCCAAAACAACAAACAAAACAACCTTAAATTTAAACCTCTTTCCTAAACCCTTACCCAAAAGAAAAGAAAATGAAGATATTCAATAAACCTATCTCCCTAACCAAAAACAGAGATTAAACAGTTTACAATAAAGAAAATGGCGTCGAGCTCCCTACTTTCCCAAAAATCAATCAGTATTTACAATATATATACAGCCAGGCAAACAAACTGAAAAGGGCAGTCCAAATCAGTGTCGGTAAACAGGCAAAGGGTCAAATATACCAATGAGGATATTCACATACAACTAAGGATGGCTGGCGCGAAACAGACGTTCCGAAGCTTTGCGAGATCCCGAAGCAAAGATGATTCGAAACACTGATCCGAAGCGTGATTCAAAACACCCACGTCACGTGACAACGGCTAAATGAAGCGTCTAAGTGTTTCATCAGGTGGAGTGCTCCGCCGAATCAGGGTTTCATTGATTGGTCGGTTCGGGAACAAATCACACAATCACACAGTATAAAAGTTTTGTCAACGCATTTTCATATCGTGGGTTTTTGTGAGAGGAGTTTGGTTTTGAGATAGTAGATTTTTGGTGATATAGTGACATTTATAGTGCGATTTGTTTAGTTATATTTAGGATTTAATTTACATTTACACATTGACTTGACACACAGAGTACATATAGTGACACATTAATAGATGCATTGATAGAAATATATATATATATATATATATATATAGATTAATAGATAGATACATATATTACAGATACATATAAATTATTAGATAGATAGGCTACATATAAGATAGATAGATAGATAGATAGATAGATAGATAGATAGATAGATAGATAGATAGATAGATAGATAGATAGATAGATAGATAGATAGATAGATAGATAGATAGATAGATAGATAGATAGATAGATAGATAGATAGATAGATAGATAGATAGATAGATAGATAGATAGATAGATAGAAATGGAGGCTCCACAGAAGAGATGCCGTACATCTGTGGTGTGGGAGCATTTCCATTTGGAAACCCCAAATAAAGTGAGATGTGTGTATTGTGATCGGCAGCTAGCCTACTGCAACAATACATCATCCATGATGCGCCATTTGAGGAGCATTCATCCTGCCATTCTGCAGGGTGCAGAGACTACAGGTTACAAGCTTCATATATTACAAAAATACAATAATAAAAAATAAAAAAAACCACATTTTTTTATTAGCTCTTTGTAAAGGTTGTTTCAGATCAACACCTCCAAGTGACCACTAGGTGTCACCGTGGAGACGGGTTTCGGATTGATTCGAAGCCTCGAAACAAAATGGCACATTTGCTTCGACTGTTTCATTGCTTCACGAAGCCTCGATCTGCCCATCACTACATACAACCAGCTTTCAAAACAAATAAACAAACAGTACCAAAGTCCTTTTAGGCAAGTCATGCCACTCGGCCGCCATCTTGGCAACGCCTCCGGGCAGCTATTTCGGACTAACAAGACCAGGCTCCTATCTAAATGAATGGGCAGAGACTCAGAACTGCACTTTCACTGGTCACCGGGACATAAAAACTGCATGTATACAAACACTAATAAAATATGATAAAAATCACTGAAAAAGTTTGATGACTTTGCCCCAAAATAAGGTTTAAAATGCCCTTTTCCCCACAGGTTATACTTTTACTGCGCATGCGCAAGGGTTCTCTCGCTCTCTGTCATGCACGCGCAACTGCTCGCTCGCTCTAGATTCCGGGAGATTTGAACTAATTTGCGGTCATCAGGGAGCCGCTATCAATCTGCGGGAGACTCCCGGAACTTCCGGGAGACTTGGGATGTCTGATATTTACACAACTAACACATATCAAATCTGCCGCCTTTTCAAACAGTAACATATTTTCCACTGTCGCAAACCTCAACTGTGCGCATGCGTCGGTGGAGCCAGACGATAGGCTTAAACGTTTTCCGGCTTGACTGTTAAAAGCAGACGATTGGCTTTCCAGCGGGAGGGGCGGGGCATGTGCATACAACCGCCATCTTTGCCGTTACGTTTTTTCCCTATATAGTTGTATTAAGGATTGAGGAAGTGGCATGTCTCTATATAAATAGTCTCTGACAGTACTCACAGTCTCAATACTCTTAACAGTCTCAAATCACAAACTTTCTCTTTCAAATCAAAGAAACAAACAAACAAAAAGCTACTCGGTCTCAAAACTCTTAACATTCAAATCACAAACTCTCTCTCTGCTCAAAACACAATATCTCCTGACTTCCTGTAAAGGAAGTGATGTCTCTTTTTAAAACAAGCTGCACCAATCAGGATCGAGCAGCAATCATCGTGCAGGAACCAATCAGACGACGTTCCTAAAAAGACACACTGAGAGACTGACAAAACAACAGAGATAGCAAGATACAAACCATAGGGTCGTAACAATTAATAATATTATTTCATACAAATGTTTTTGCACTTTTTGTGTGTGTGTGTGTGTGTGTGTGTGGTTGGTGAATAGGAAGAAAATGGTTTGAAGGAGCAAAAAAAGAAAAGAAAAAGAGATTGAAAAAGAAAATGTATTGATTAAACATTTTCTCTAAATTAAACTTTGGCTTTATTAAAAAAACTCCCCCCAAATTACTTTTCCATTGATTCATGTGATCTTGTCTGAGTATGTCTATTTAAATTTTAAAAACATTATCCGTATAAAACATATACAGACAAGTCATTTACAGACAAAGCATTATGAAATTGTTTACTTACAGTTTGCAGTGTAGCTGCTGTCAGATCACATACAGTTGGCTGCTTGATCTTTAAATAAAAGTTTTCTTGCAAAACAGTTCATTCAATGCGCTGTGCCTTGTTTACAGAACAATTTGCAATCAAATGCTCTGAACAAACATATAATCCTCCGACGTGATCCGGGACACCATTCTAAAATAAACAACTCACTTGTTCCTGACACTAGGTGCTTCTGAAGTCTGTACAGAGACGCAAGCGAGCTGGTTAAACAGGATGTTCTTTTTCTCTTCCATGTGTCCTATTGTCAGCAGACTCAATCGTGTGGAGTTTCTCTGAAATTGAAAGGTTATACTGTAGACAACGTCAGTGATTATTAGTAAGGAATAATTGGCTGTTGAATTATTAGAAAATAATGCACACTCGAGGTGGTAATGCGGTCATGACGCGAAGCGGGTGTGCATTATTTTCTAATAATTCAGTAGCGCAGAGTCAATTATTCTGCTTATACTACGATAACAAGTCCTCATCATTGTTCAGATATTGTATTACAAGACATTTGTCAGTTTTTTTGTCCTTAAAAGCACTTGTGTGTGACTAATTGCTTACGAGCTAATAACAGAGGCTTGGGCCATTGATATGCAGACATATGCTGTTATTGGACAGACTGATAGACTGATTAAGCGTGTGTGAATTACCTGAGTCTCAGAAGTGTTGGACAGCTGCGTCTTTACTAGCAAAGCTGAAAGTAAGTTTACCTGCTTCAAAAACAGTGAGGTTACCTCGATACTGAGAAATATCATGTGGTTTTGCGGATGCGAAACAATTTTATTGACTAAGTCGCAGGGCAGTGCTGACAACAAGTTTATGTGAGAGTGTATACAATCCCGTAAACCTTTGTCTTAAAAGAATAAAAGCCCTCAGGAGTTGTATCGGTTTTACCAGAGTTGGTGTGTATTGGTCTGCTTTGTGATGAAGAGCCTCGATAACGCATAGAAAATAAGACTTGTTGGGAGAAGTAAATTTCAGGGTAAGAGAAAGGGTTCTTGGCCTATTATTCACTTGGTGCTTTTTAGGGCAAAAATAGACTTTAATTAATCACCATGGAAACAAGGGTGCATTCCTTTCCTGGCACATGAGAACACATAGTTAAGGTGTTTTTGGTATTATCACATGGTGAGCTTGCTGTTATGAAAGGCTGTTCTGGGTTAGATCTTAGGAAATGTGACCTGTGTGAAGAATACAGAGGTTTATCGGAGATGATGAAGCAAAGTAAAAACAGTTATAAGTTACGCCAGAACTGTCTAATCATCATTGGGTTTGAAAACGAGTTCACTGGCATCGGAAGTGTTGCAATACTCAGCGACATTAGTAAAGTGCACCAGGGGAATCTGCTCCAAAAAAAACATGATGGCTAGTTTACTCAGCAGATTATTTTAACAGACTGTATTCTTAATGGAAGAAGTGGATCCATCCCAACAGCTCTCTACCGCAGCATCTTCATGGCCTTCTGGCCTTCTCTGTGTCTGGCATGCATTGATTCAGCTGTAAGTTCTGGCCTGAAATGGACTGGTTAAAGGTACCTGGCGGTATCAGCACTCCGAGAGTCAGTACATTCACTCACGAAAGCACTTACATGAGTTATTTGTAATAAATGGGTTCTTTTAGCAACTTAAGTTTTAGGAATGACTAAATGTAATTTCTGTTGTTGCACAATGTCTACATGTAAAGGATGTAAAAATCCATTTATTATCTTCATTAAATTAGGTTGATTAATAAAGTTTACTTATGAGTTAGAACTTTTTTCTGCTTGCCCAATTGGGCCAGTAGTTTAGATGGTAACACTTTGCAATAAGGTCCCATTAGTTAAAGGCATCAAACATGTGGAAAACTAATGTAGTTAACTAATGTTAACAAATGGAATGTTATTGTAAAGTATTGCTGTTCATATTTTTATATGCCCAGCCAAAATTGTCACTGCCACCCAACAAAACAATTATAAGTGTTTTTTTTGTTTGTTAAATTATAAATTTTACATGTACAATTTTATACGATTAAAAAAAATCTGTTAAAATGCAAAAAAAAATCTAATCATTTAATCTTTTTAAATTCATGATTTATTAAAGTATTTTGATAATTGTTTATTAAAATTGATTTTTCACATTTTTTTAAATCAAATGTTGCTTTTCTGTTTCTGGTGTGAGGAAAAAGGTTTGCTAAATTTTTCATTCCAGCAACTGACAAACAATGTCTGTGATTACAGAGAAAAATGACTCTGTCTTAACAATAGTTCACTTTCAGGTCCAAGATATTCCCACATAAATCAAAAAGAGACAGATAATAACATCAAAATGTATTGATCTGAGTGAGGTAACTCTGACTTACAGCAGCAGGAAGCCCCCAAACACAATCTAAAGGTATTTGATACCTTTTAGAGATTACACTGTATCTTATTTAATAAAAGGACTTGAGATTTGGAATTGAGCAATTATATTTTTCAGGAGGAATAGTTATATTAATGTTAACTGATATAGGTAATTCATTGTAGGGTGACCACCATGAGGGTCAGTCCCGAAAATGGGAGCTTTGTCACCGGTCATGGTTACCAAAGCTTATTGGAATTTTAAAGCATGTTATAATCCAACGCAATGGCACATTGGTTTTCCAACTAATGTGAATCAATATTAACATAGTATAATAATACATTTATCTTTCTCACACATGTCCACAACATCATATCCACATCCTGAAATAGAGCAATAACCAGGTGGTCACCCTAATTCATTGTTCTTTTAAAGTTCTATATTTTGTCTAAAAATATATTTTTTCCTTGCAGAGTCAACATTCATATAGCAACATCTGTCTCTGTCTGCACACTATGTGACAACTAAAGCTAATGACGAAGTGGGATTTATTCTTTAAAGGCTGTCATGAAAACCATAACCAATCGGATTGCACTTAAGACGCTGTTCAGGAATCATTGCTAAGCTCAGGATGAAATGAAGGAAATGGGTCTCAGTGTCAAAGTTGGCGTCTCGGTCATTCCAACGCCTTGAGCTTATTTGCGTGTTTTGTTTAAGAACATTAAACCTACATGATGCAATATCCTGTGCATCGCACTCGTGCAGAAGAGAGAGCGTGAACCTAGATGGCATTACTAGATCAAATCCAAACATTATTCCACCAGCAGGCATTTCTTGATTGAGTATTGACAGCACGCAATTACTCTCTCAAGCGCTGATTGACTTCTCGTTAGAGGATGTCTGATGAAGGATTCACTGAGCTGATTCCAAGTAAATGTCTTGCCTCACAGCAAGAGTTTTGCAAGGTCAAATCTCAGCATCCATTCTGTCTACACTGTACAAAAAAAAGGATTTTGTTTGAAATCCTTAAAGCAATTCCATTTTCACGTGAGTGTACTGGATGCATGTTGGTTTGGATTCTTCTTTCTTGATAACGAGTAACACATGACCTTAAATGCTGTAAAGGTATATATAAATATCATTACATTAGATAACAAAATATCAAACCAAGTGGCATTCTGACTAGGACAAAGAGAGAATGTCCAACCCCAATTTATTTTTGCTTTCATGCCATTTAGGTGAGGACTATCTCAAATATATTATAGAATGCTCCCTCCCAACCATTCTTTCATAATTTGAGCGGTATGAATCTTGACATTGTCATCCTGGAATATGGTCATGATGCGTCTTTCCGATTGTTCAAGAAATAAAAATCTACGCACTCTATCAATTACGGTTAGAAGAACTGTTGCCAAACAACAAACATGCCAGAAACATAATAATCACTGCAATAATGAACCAATCATAGAATCTTAATCATTTAAATCCAAACAGCGACTATATTTATAATGTTTTATTTTTATATTTTAATTAAATAACTGCTTTATTTATTTCTTCAAAAATGGTAAGCAACCCAGCTGTTTTCAACATCTATAACATAAAGAAATGTTTCTTGAGCACCAAATCTAGACTAAAAAGCAGAGAAATGGGAACTTGTTTTTCCTCATACAACTTAAGAAAATGCATAAGCGAAAAGAGACAAAACAAATTTGAACAAAAAGCTTCCAATATTTGGGATCCTGCATTGCCTATATATATAATTTATTGAAAATATCTGGTTTCAGTTTGATTTTCAACACATCACAGATAGCTTGGCTTTCTGGAATGCCTTTAGGCTTTAAAAGTGGCAAATTTTGCAAAGTTTTATTCCAACGGAATAAAAGCAAAAAGTCCTAGTGCGAATGAAGGAAAACTCTCAGAAGGCTCAGCGCTTTCAGTTAGACACCTGGAAGCTTTACTTCAGACATTCTGTCTGCTTTGTGATGCTCAGAGATGTTCCAAGGGATGCCCTGGAGCGAGAGCTGCCCCACCAGCACCCGGTCCCACCCACTTCTGGAGGACGGCTCGAGCATTTCAAAAGCCAAGACTAATTTGAAGTATACTTCCCACCAGAGCAGCTCTGCATTAAAACTGAGGACTTTCTCTTGCTTAATGTCAATAAAAAGGCTCATGGTTGATGCACAGTGGGGGACTGGGGTGGATATTGCTGCTTGTGTGGCAGGTGTTAGTTTGGGAAGGAAATATGCAACACCTACTCTTTCATGCAAAATAATCTCCAGAAATGGTGCACAAAATGCCTCTTAAACCGTTTTAAAAATAGATGGCTTTTCTATATCACTTTTCCCTTGAACTTGGCTTGCCTTGAATGGTAATGTTAAAGTGTTGTTTTGTTAGCAATGTTGTGTCATAAACTTTAACCTAAAGACTCTCTGGGAAAATGCTATTAAATAACATGCATCAACAGCTTACCTCAAATGAATAGCAGTTTCTATGGAAATGGTTTTTCATGATGTTTTTCCTTTTTTGTTTTTCTTTCAGTTGTGCAGACATCACTACTGCAGTACATAGTAAGTAGACCTCTACAGTTTACCTCTACTTCTGTAATTTCTCCATCTGTCTATATGGAAATCCAACTGATGATAGAAACAAACAAACCACATAACATTACTGAAGCCATAAAGGCACATTTTTACTATTTAAAGACATTTAAAGATCTTCATTGCTCATTGATGTATGAAATAATTAGAATTATAAGGAATTGATATGACACAATTATGTTGGGTCAGAGATCTTATTTAGTTATGTGCAGATTTTCTTTATCATGTCATTTTTGGTCATACATGATTGCTTAGTATCTGGGTTTTGTATTTGAGATTTTGTGTTCAACAGATATGTCAGTCATACAGTTTTGGAACGACATCCGGGTGAGTATATAATGACAATTTTAAAATTGTGGGTGAAAAATTTGTGGAGGCCCTTAAGCAAACATTTTCATAGTTCAGACATGAGATTTAACAAGGGATGAAGGGCAGAGGAGCACCGCTCTTTGTTTTAAAGGGGTTGTGTAGTGCAGACCAGCATCTCCCGCTGTCTGCCTGCTGGAAATTTTCAGTGCTGATGGAGCTATTGATCATGCACACATTAAAATGATGTCTACTGCTCTAAACACCAATGACAGAGAGGTACATTAATCAGGAAATCAATGGCTGTGTCAATGGGCTGCTGGGGCTTGACAATAGATTGCAGTCTAGAGACAAGAGGCCTGGAAAGCCCTTCCCTACAAAGTCACCGACCCATTCAAGCTCCAAATGTTTATTTTAATCCACACCATTACATCAGACTTGGGGTATAAAGCTTTTTAATACATTTACAGAGTGATCCGATCTTGTATGGAGGAGCTCAGACTCCTTGAGGGGAAATGACTTACAACCCTGTTCATAACTGTTGCTTATTTGACAGGAAGTAATGAGTTGATGAAGACTGAGCAATGTGTCAACACATCACTTAAAAAGCTGTTATTTGTCAACCAGCAAATTAGCTCTGTTCCAAAACCTAGTGAGCTGCCCACTAGGTGATATTTTTAGGCATCATAGTCACACCCCTTTTGAAAGCTGTTCCAAACAGTAGGCAGCTAAATTATGCTCATAAAATACCTTGTTTTGGCTAAAATGTTATCAGCATATCACGTGTGCTTCGTAGATCCCATAATGCTTTTCTGCTATTTACATCCTACTTAGTATATAGACTGGATTTTGTTTTTGAAAGAAATCTCTTATGCTCACCAAGGCTGCTTTTATTTAATCAAAAGAACTGAATTTTCATCATCACTCTCCAGTCTGCAGTGTCACATGAACATTTTTTCAGAAACATTTCTGCAATCCAACCTCAGGACTTTTTCTGGGTGAATCAGAGTGTGATACACCAAGCAGAAGTCCATGAGTGGATATCAACGTTCCATCTAATTTATTTCTCACTCAAATTACTACCATGTTCTAAGTGTCAACTCACGCCACAATTATTTATACTGCTAACAACCTAAAGCAGAGGTGAATCAGCTGATAAATCTTCAATAACGTTATAAAGCAATGCCTCACCTGTCACCAATCACAGCAGCTGAAGCTGATATTAGCCTTAGTGTCATTATCTGTTGCATCTCAACTGTCAAGCTAAAATATGACCACTGTGGTCTATTGAAATGAGCAGAGCATCTGTGAAATAATGATATTCCGAATAGAGCAAGGAAGTTACTTTCATCTGCCCTGGATGCCCATAACTCACAAGAGATCAGCATTTCTCTCGCCGCCCATCATGGTGATTGCTATTTTTCATCTAACGGAGATATTGCTTAGTATGCATGTGTTGTGCTGTTTTTAAAGGTCTCGGGATGGGTAACCGAAAGCCAGATTCTGTTTTCAGACATTTCTAAGACTATTTGTGGAACAAATATTAGTCGAATGGACCGTCTTCAATTTTTC
Organism: Tiaroga cobitis; assembly: GCA_030578255.1. Taxonomy (NCBI): domain Eukaryota; kingdom Metazoa; phylum Chordata; class Actinopteri; order Cypriniformes; family Leuciscidae; genus Tiaroga; species Tiaroga cobitis. The sequence continues at coordinate 7,597,118 of CM060614.1, read as the reverse complement.
AATATATTTTAGACAGCAGGGGAAGCATCAGATAAGTATATTGGTTATTTTCCCCGGACATTTCACAGGATACAGTCTTCCAATATGAGCATAGACTCCAGTTATTTTGAATCCGGACTCATTTGGGCTTCCTGCCATGTGTCTTTTCAACCCACTGTCTTTCCTCCCCCTCTCCCATTAGGTTAAACTGAATTGCAATAGCCTGCCTATAATTTGACTTAAGACATAGGCAATTTCTCCCAGAGTTCTGAGCAGTGCTGACCGCTGTAATGGACAGGGGCTGACAGCGCAGAGCAGAAGACTGACACCTGTAACAGGAAGATCAAATTAAAGACAAGGAGAGGCGGCAAACTGTCAGGTGATGTTCCATGTTCTAATAGATCTGTGGGTAAGAGAGGTGAGGGTGGTCACAGTCCAGACATCCAAGATACACACCCACACACACACAGTCAAACATTGTAACGCATGGTATGTTTTCAGGAGGACTGACGATTAAACACATTAAATCAGTGTTATTTTAGTATTGTTTACAGTAGTGGCCAAAAGTGATATCAGGAGGGGATTGGTTTGGGGATTTGTTTTTAATGACCATATGAGGAACATGTTTTATATTTTTGAATATTTTAAATATGAGGGAATAACAAAACACTTTTGGCAAAATTATTTTGGCATTGCGTTATCACAAATAAACCAGTTGACTTCAAGCACAACTACTACAAAATATTTAACAAATGTTAATAATTTGAATAAAGGGTGAAGATGTCAATTTTATAGGCCGGACATCACTTTTGGGCATATATAATTTTACAGTATTTATTATTATTTGCTATTATTTTCGTATTTTTGTTTTCTTTTTGAAATTTTGTCTCTTTTTTTGTTGTTGTTTTTTTTTATTTCTATTTAGCTTTCATTCTTTCAATTTATTTTAAGTTTGTAATTTTATTACCTCATTTTATTTCAATTGGTTTTTCAAGTTTAAGTTTAATAATGTTGTTTTTGTTATCTAAAACTAAAACTGTGTTAAATTAATGTGATTAATAATTAAAAAACAAAATAACGGGATAAATCAGTTAATCAAGGTTGTGCACCTTGCAGAATTTAATTAAGAATGCCTTATAAATGAGTCCTGTTTCTGAATTTGAATTCACATACCAAGCAGAAAGTAGAATTAAAATAAATTCAAATTCACACAACTGTCATTTTAACTTTGAATGTTAGCTTGTTTGAAAAAAATATATATATTTAAACAAGGATTGGAAGGTTGATATAAAAATATAAAAAAAACGGATGATAGATAGATAGATAGATAGATAGATAGATAGATAGATAGATAGATAGATAGATAGATAGATAGATAGATAGATAGATAGATAGATAGATAGATAGATAGATAGATAGATAGATAGATAGATAGATAGATAGAAAGATACAGATACACACACACACACACACACACCAACTTCACGTTCTGTTCTGATATTGTCAGATGGCACATTCTCACACTGGAAAAAACAGCAAGTTCTCTGATTGCAGTAAATGTAATCACTCATTACTTTGGAAAGCTCCCAGTGGTAGCAGCTGTTCAACAGCTATGAGGATTCTTATTATTTATGCAAATGCACACCTTTTTGAAAGGTTTTCTTCACATGTGTAGGTGTTAAGGTGCAATCATTATTAACAATTTCCGCAGGAAAAAAAAGTATTTAAAGGAGCCGAGTCTTCATACCAGGATGAAATATTTGCTAAAGGACATCTACACTAAGTGCTACTGCAAAAAAAAACTAAAAAAAAGTCAGATCTTTGCCTCAGGTATATTCGTTTTACCCCTTCCTTAGTTTCCAAGTTTCTTCAAGGACACCGTTCAATTCATATTCATTCAATGCAACTGAAAGTTCACAGATGCATAAGTCTTCACAATGGCACACACAGTTGCCAATCTAGAAGGTCTAACTGGTTTTGTCATTTAGTACACATGTATGCACTTGAAGAGAGGTTAACATGAGATGTTAAACCTGGGTAAACTACTTATAAGTGGTTGATTTTTGTGCTTGCAGCAATGAGAAGCATAGATTATTGAACACATTCAGGAGTACTGGACATGTTTACATGCACATATTTTTCAGATTAAGGCCCATGTTTTAGTTAAGCTTGAAAAAGACAGCAATTGAAATATTCATGAATTTTTGTCATTTAATTTGTAATTATTTCTCATTCATGTCCTTACTTTGGCACACATGAATGTGGTGACTTGACAATATAAGTTTGCGATGTTTTATTTTTTAATTATCAATGAATTTTTTTGTTTTATTATTGATTTTTTTTAATCTAATCTCACCCACAATTATAAGAATGTTCAGTTATGGTGGATATTCCAAATAAGGTGTTTACATGACCAAAATGCAGATGGTTAGAAACTTAGAAATCTTGAAATCTTGTTATAGTGCATAATCAGAATATGATCAAATTCAGATTATCAACAGGATATTTGAATGCATGTAAACATGGTCGCTGTCTAAAAGTATGTTTATTTATTTAAATATATGCAGCAGTGGTCTAAATAATTTAGATTTTTCTTCGTAACTCTTCCATGCAACAGTATTGACAAAAATCAAACCTTGTTTTCAGACCATTAGACTATGTTTAAAAATAATTCCTGAGGAACCTGAGAGATTGAGCAAGCCCAAATTTATATTCGCTTTATCTTAGTCCCCCCTCTCTTTGTCAGTATCCTGAAGTGTTAGTTATACCTGAAATGCACAGTTATTGGAAAAAAAAAACACTTTAAAAATGAGTGCATGTTGCTCATTCAGCAAGCGAAAATTAGCATTTTTAAAAAGATGTTTAAAATGCGCCACCAGTTTCAGACATGTTTGGAGTGCGCTCTGCAATTCTAATCATCATGTCTGCTCTTCAGAACAGAAGTCGACACTCCCAAGATTCAGAGCGGGACACTTCTTTCTGTCTCTTATCGTAATCCAGATTGGCTACATGCATCGTCTGGTCTGTTTCTGAAATCTGTCCCTGCATCTGGGACTGCACTGCCAGCCTGTGTCACTGCTCAAACTGGATTAAATCATACAGTGTTGGCAGAACAACAGTGCAACACCTAAAAAAGTGTTGAAGTCCTTGAAGTTCGTCACAGCTGTCAGGGGCCCTAGCTCAAGGTCAGTGTTCTCACCCATTCTTTAAGAATCTTTCTGACGGATGCTAAGGTCACTTAGAGGCAAGTGTGCATCTCTCCCTTTATCTCTCTCTCTCTCTCTCTCTCTCTCTCTCTCTCTCTCTCTCTCTCTCTCTCTCTCTCTCTCTCTCTCTCTCTCTCTCGCTCTCTCTCTCTCTCTCTGTGCTAGAAATCTGTGCCAATCATGAATGCTGAGGATTTTGGCAGAATGTAGAAATGATAGAATGAAGTGCTGCTAGTGGGGATTTGGAGATAGAAACAAAATTTCAATGGGAAGGCTGAGCTATTTGTACACAGCACACTCGATTCTTGAATACATTTACAGCAGTTTGGACAAATGTTATGTCTTGTTTTTGTGTTTTCACTTTAAAAGGATAGTTCACCCAAAAAATGAAAATCCTTTCATTAATTACTCACCACCATGACGTTCCAAACCAGTAAGACTTTCTTTCATCTTTGGAACCTAAATGAACACCTTTTAATAAAAACTGAGAACTTTCTGTCCCTCCATTGACAGCTACGCAACTACCACTTTCAAGTCCCAGAAAGTAGTAAAGACATAACAAAAGTAACTTATGTGACTCCAGTGATTTGTTACAATTTATTAAAATAATATATAATGGATGTTTTAGTGATGCAATAGAAGAGCCATTTTTGGTTCCCCAAAGAACCTTTTGGTTCTAAAAAGCACCATTATTTTCTTAGCATAAAGAACATTTTCATAATTTAAAGGAACTTGTTCCACTATGAAGAATATTTTGTGCAATGGAAAAGTTCCATCAATGCCAATAAAGCTTCACCCTCCTACTCTGCTTCACCCAGCGGCTATTCCACCTCTTCTGCTGCCTACTACCCTGCTCCGCTCAGCGGCTGTTCCATCGCTGCTGCTGCCTCATGCCTGGCTGAAGTACCCAATAGTGGTTATTTTAGCATGGAGGACGTGAGGGCGGAGCTCAGAAGATGGCGCCCTGGCAAGTCAGCTGGACCGGATGGAATACCACCGAGGCTGCTGAAGGACTGTGCTGCGGAGTTGGCGGTTCCTCTGCACACACTCTTTAATAGCTGGGTTTCAGTCACGTGATTATGATGACGCGCAAAATTCAGATGGAGGGCAGGGAGTGAAGAGCGCAATGGACGAGATGGAGGAAAGTCCGTACTGTACTACTTTACACGCTATTACAAGAGAAAGATATAAACAATAAATCAAACATATGTTGGACGTGATCCTTACGATATGAAGAGGAGCGATTTTTCAACTGAATTGAAAGATTTTCCTGCCATCGAGGCGGTAGATGTCAGCAACTACCTCGTCTTACAGGCATACTTTGACTTTACAAAGTTCGGAAACGTTACACGTTACACAAACATAGCCACTTAAGTTGTATTAACTCACCTTTGACGAAGTGATCACTGCACACATGGGCATTTTCCCATTCGGCTCCTCCCGACCGCAGACATAGGTTTGCAAGCCGTTTTTCCGGAGTTTTTCGGTCAATTTCTTGCATTTCCCCCCCTTATGAACAACAGCTTTTGGTACACGATAAAAACTCCTCGTGGTTTGGTCGATTTAAGTAACCATAAACGACGCAAAACATAGGCATTTTGAGTTTGTTATTGTGCTTTCTAAATACAGCAAATCACTTCCTGCCCTCCATTTGCATTTCGCGCCATGGCAATGCAGTGGCGTGACGTCATATGAAAACAAGCTATTGGAGTCTCCAGAAGAGTCAGGTGCCAAAGCAATGGAAGACATCCTGCATTGTGCCAGTGCCTAAGGTGGGGAGACCTTCCGGGGTCAAGGATTACAGACCAGTGGTCTTGACGTCTGTGATTATGAAGACCCTCGAAAGGCTCCTCCTCCGGCTCCTGGGCCCACAACTACAGCAGGCACTTGAACCCATGCAGTTTGCCTATCGAGCGAACATGGGAGTGGAGGATGCTGTCCTCCACTTGTTTTGGGGAGGAGGGTGGACTCTGTAGGAGATTTGGTGGAGGAAAGAATGAGGAGTATGATGAAATCCATCCTTAGCAACAGGAGCCACCCACTGCATGACACTGTGGTTGCCCAGCAAAGCAGCCGCAGTGACCGACTCCTCTCCATGAGCAGGACTGAGAGGTTTAGGAGGTCATTTGTTCCGGCCGCCATAAGACTGCATAATGGATCTGTTTGAAGTGCATTATGTATTTACTACTAATGATAGTAGTTTGTTTTGTGACTCTTTTATTTAAATTTTTTATTATCATCTGTGTTTTTATGAGTGTATTGCGGTGAGAATGCTTGTTGGTAGACAACACACACTATATGCTGGACAGCTGAATTTCCCCTGTGGGGATGAATAAAGGCATCTATCTATCTATCTATCTATCTATCTATCTATCTATCTATCTATCTATCTATCTATCTATCTATCTATCTATCTATCTATCTATCTATCTATCTATCTATCTATCTATCTATCTATCTATCTATCTATCTAGAACCTAAATAAGGTACACTATCTATCTAGAACCTAAATAAGGTACACTATCTATCTAGAACATAAATAAGGTACACTATCTATCTAGAACATAAATAAGGTACACTATCTATCTAGAACATAAATAAGGTACACTAAAGAAAGTGTAATTGACAATTTTTTAGAACTGTGTCCATTCTAGTAACCAATCTTACTTGATGATGTCATTGACACATTCTTGTGAAACAGAACTAACTGGATCGCAGAATGATGATTGGCTCCTTATCAGTTCTGGAGTCAGAAGTGCTCATGGGAAATGTGACAGAGTGGATCCTAAAAATGAAACACATTTGAATGGTTTTGATGATTAAGAGTTTGTAATGATGATGTTGATGGGACACCAAGGGAGTCCTCACAACATAAACCTACTTCAGTTAATGATGCAAAATGCTTTCTAAAAGCACAGCAAAGTTTTTGGCACATTTCTGACAGCTTGTACTCAGTATTCCCAGAAAGAGATTTGAAAGGATGAGACATTTGATTTCAGGACAAGAGGAAGAGAGAACGGTGTGTATGAGCCATCTGGGCTAATTTGATGATGGTGATGTCTGATGTTGGGATCTCTGGCTGTGATTTTCTCTCTGTGTCCATCTTTTGTCATTGTATCGACCCCTTTTCTTGTTTTGTGACGTCTCTTATTGCTCTTTCGAGTTTTAATTCTAATTTAATGACCCTATGAAATCAAAAATAGAGTTTTCTGGCTTTTAGTCCATGCGTGTTGGCTTTGATGGCATCTGTGTCAAGTCAAATCACCTTTATTTATATAGAGCTTTATACAATGCAAAAAGTTTCATAACACCTTCACAGTAATAAATAAGAAAATAACCGAATCGTTGATTAAACTTCATCGAATAAAGACGAATTCTGCTGTAAAAAGACAGTAGTGTCATTTTCACCTCAAGTCAGTTCAGTGTTGATTCAGTTCAGTTCAGTGTAAAGTTAATCAATTAGTATGAAAAGAGTTCAGTTGAGCTATAAGCAGAAGACAATAGTGTCATGGTTCAGCTCAAGTCAGTTCAATGTTGATTCATTTCTGTTCAATAATTGTCAGTGCTGAAAAATTCTTGAGTTTTAAGCTATACATCAACTCTGCATATGACAGTAGTGTCGTCATCCATCTAATTTCAGTTTAACTTTTGTTCTCATCCAATAGTGCACTGCAGTCAAAATGATAATGCAGTATAAATGAATATTAAGTGTCTTTTAAACCCCAACAAACCCCAAAACTGACCAACAATATGGATAACTCATCCTGCACTATACAGATTTCTGTCGAATCAAATGCTTTCTACTAGATCGAGCATGTCCCTCCCCCTGCAACCAACCAGCGAATAGCAAATGGATATAATCTAAACTATAAAACACAGGACAAAAAACTGGAATTCTCAAAGTAATTCATGGGGTCTTAAATCAATTCTAGAAAGCCTTTATCAGGAGAAATGTGACTGTTGGTGACTGTTGTATTAAGATTTTATGGTTGTCATACAAAACATAAACAGAATTTTGAGTAAAAGGCTGATGTTTCTCTCAGACTCACAGAACAATCTGAGCTATTCTATTAAATTATAATATCTAAATTAATATTCATTAGACGTTACTCTTCACAGTTTGATGAATCCCAAATGTTTCGTTTATTTTTATTTTGGCAAAACAATAATTTCCTTTCAAACGAATGCTGCTTCTAATCTATACATAAATGATATTACTTTGAGGCATTTGTTTAATATTGATATTACTTTCACAACATAAGGTTCTAAATACTGTTTTAATCTGTAACATAAGTAGTCAACCCAGTGTATACTTCCCCAGATAAAAATTCTTTGAAGGTAAATATGTTTCTCAGAATAAACACTGAGAACTGGGAACATAATATGTATTAGTCCATAATGCAATTGTGTTCTACACCAGCACTTAATCTTTTTGTGTAAATCCGTTGATATATTGGCCAGCTGTCTACCTTTTTCGTACACTGCCGGCATTATTTCACCTTTCTTAATCAATTGTGACATCTCCATCCTAATCTATCTAAACAGACCTCATTTTATGAAGAATATTCTGGTCTGAAATGATTGCGGTATTACTAGTACACACAGCACATATGATTATAAACGCTCGTGTTGGGTGCAGTCCTGGAGTGGTGAGGAGATTTAGAGTCATTTTGCATGCAATACGCACTCAGGGCATATTACACATTCATTCCACACAATGTGATTAAATGCTTGTTTTCACAGAAAATGCACTGAATATGAACAATACCACCACTTTCCCGAGGGAAAACACTGCTTTTATGAGCTTTTAGTCACTTTGCATTCTAATCTGTGAATCTTTAGGGGGATTTGATATGCTAACCATGCCAGTTAATCAAAACCTCACCAGCAATTTATTTATTCTTTCATGAATTCCCACTTGTGTCTTTCTGTAAGAATCTCCTAAAACTATTTCTTAAGTTATTGGCATTTTGTGCAGTGGAGAGGTGAATATCCTTTGTTGAAGTTCTCTCTCTCTCTCTCTCTCTCTCTCTCTCTCTCTCTCTCTCTCTGTGTGTGTGTGTGTGAGGGGGTAGTTTGATCATAGTTTGCTTGGCCAATCATACCAAATGCAGCACGGATTAAATCTAGCAGGGATCTTGATAATTACCCACAATCCTTAGTCATCAAGGAATGTAAATCTACCACACGTCTTTATTCAGGGAGAGATTTTTTGAATGACTCTTTGTTCTGAGAGCACGAGAAAAATTTGCCCTTTAATTTTTATATTCATGAATAGGACTACACAATTGGGCTTGACATACATTATTTTTCCTTTTTTTTAAGATTAGTGTTTAACATGAATGCTAATTATATACAGTATATATTAGGGCTGTCAAACGATTAATCACGATTAATCGCATCCAAAATAAAAGTTTGTGTTTACATAATATATGTGTGTGTACTGTGTATAATTATTTTGTATATAAATGCAAAAAAAAAAATATGTTATTTATGTATAAAATGTTTATATTTATATAAAATATACATTATAGGCTACATTCAGTCTATACAGTATATACATGCAAATATTTGTTAACACATGCATGTGTGGGTATTTATGTATTAAAAATAATTATACACAGTACACACACATATATTATGTAAACACAAACTTTTATTTTGGATGCGATTAATCGCGATTAATCGTTTGACAGTATGTTTTGGTTAGTAAAATTTGTTAATTAAAAAAATGTTTTATTCAAATAGCAATATCTATATTATATCTAATAATAATTCGGCATAATTTCAAAAATGTTGTACAATTTTAATTTTTGGATATAGACGGGAAGGTTATAACCTCTATGGTACAAGCCAATATCATCTTTTTTCATATTCAAATTTACAGGATAATTTTGTGTTGTTTAATAATTTAATTAACCTATTGAAAAGTTCACAACTAAAGAAGCTCACAAACATGTATGTTCTTTTGCCTTCAAATACTTAAAGTAATTGATCACCAAAGTATACAGTGTTTGTGGCAAGTGTCTAAAACACAAATTTGTGTGTTTTGTTAATGTGAGAAATATCCTTCAAAAGAGAAAGCTTTAAAAGCCGCTTGGCATTATTGAATTTCAGCCACACAATATGTTTATATTTTCTCTGAGAAGGAAATCAAATGTCAGTATTCCCAACTGAGCACAATTAGTTCCGCTAGAGTGTAAAACGGTCTGAAGACATGAAGCTCTGGTCAGCGTTATCGACGGCTATAGCAGAGGTATTGAATTTTCCAGTTCGCCAGAACACAATGATTAATTTTCAGCTGTTTTGAGTCCATTCTCATATCGTTTTACCAGACTGCTACCGGACCAGCTAAGAATAAACCGGGCCATGTGCTGTCTGGAAATCTTTCTTTTTCTTTTTTGCAATCTTCATTTCACTATTTTTAAATATATTTTCAGAGATAAGGTATAGGGTCATGCATCATTGCGGTCAGCGAGCAGAAAAAGTGTTTATGCAGAGCTTGACTTCAAATAAATCATGCAACAGTCATCAGGAAATCACTCAAATTCACATCTTACCGAAAACATATGGAAATACCAACGTATTAAAAAGTTTGAAAGGAACATTGAGATAGCAATTCACATGCGTGATTAAAAAAAAAACGCCCTTCGGAAGAAAGCAAAAATCCTGCCGTCAGTGAAAAGAGACAGCTGTCAGGTCTGTTGTGGCAGTCAGAGAAGAGTGAAGGAAGATTCTCCTGTCTCGTTCGCAGAGGTGTCATCCGTGATAAATAAAAGAGAGGCACCTGGGTGGTCAGAGAAGACTCTGTTTAATGTCGAGACGGGGAGAGGGACCGAAGCCCCTGAGAGGCTAAAAAGAACCTGAAAGTGTTCATTTCACTTGCAATAGTCTGTCAGATTTGGAGGAAAACTAAACCCCACACTCACACTTTGTATTATGGAAATGCGGTTATATGTTTTATACAATGAAAGAGACATTTACATTCTTCACCCTTCATTCCAGAGCGGCTGCTGAGGCTTCAGCACATCTGTGAGTTTGAAGAAATGTACTACAGCAAAACCATAAAAGTTTATAATATAAGGCTGGTAATATATCTTTAAGGTGGTATTAAAAAAAAAATCACTGCAATTTAACTTAGTTTTAAATATGCTAATGTCAATTATGCCTTTTCTACAGGCAAAAGTGTACACAAAACTTAGTATGTTGTCTATGTAAGTGTGTGTGTGTGTTTTTTTTTTTTTTTTTTGATAGCGCAGACTTTGGTATCTTGGCACCTGAGCAAAGTTTGAGACATTGCTGATATCTCTTGTGAAACACATGGAATTATTGTAGGCCCTGTTTACACCTGGTATTAAGATGCGTTTCATTCAATCGGATCACAAGTGGCCGGTGCTAAATGCAGGCGTAAACGGGGTCTAATACGTTTTGATCTTGTCCACTTTCAACCACTTCCAGAGGTAGTCGAAAACGCATTCGACTGGATTGCTTTCGTAGTGTAAATCCTCATGTGGTCAAATGTGTTCGAACAGCCACAAAAGACCCCACTCCGCCTACTGACCTAACGCTACAGAAAGTGTGCTAGCCAGACCGAATTTAAACTTTGTCAGCTGAAGACACAAGTTTAGTTTGAATATGTAAAACGTAACAAGCACAATGTCCTCTCTCCATTTCTGATTTCTAACACGCTCTTGCGTCTGTCAGAGCAGAAACGAAAGCTACTCCGTATGTTTTTCCATCATCTCCAGTCGTTTTCATATGTAAATTGCGTGAGCTTATTTCGTCCATTCGATCGAAAGATTTGAAAAAGTCCATAGATTTACCCGCCCATAGACCCTCCCTTCAAAGAAATCAGAACAGAAGTGGCTGAAAGTGGACATACCAGGTCTAAACGTGTATGTGTCTCCCTCGTCTACTTGTGATCCCATTGACCAAAACGCATCATAATACCAGGTGTAAACAGGGCATTTTAGAGTTGTCCTCATCTGAACAAACTGGTAAGCGGGAAACTTTAGCCACATTCTCCATTTGCCCTCCTTTGTATCTGATTGCTATGTAGAAGACACACAATTTAGGGTAACACTTAATTGTGATGGTCCCTTTTGAACATTCTGTTGACTATAAGTAACTTTGCTACTACATGTCAACGTATTCTAACCGTAACCCTACCAGTCTACCAATATTCTAATGAGAGTTAGTTGACATGTAGGTACAACGTTACTTATAGTCAACAGAATGTGTTAAGGGACCATCAAAATAAAGTGAAACCCAAATTAGTTGTTAAAGAGATCTTGTTTGTGATTTTCTTTTCTTGTAGGGACCATAGACTGTAAAAATAAGATGGGCGACATGTCTCCATTTCTTTCCAATGTAGAAAAATGAAGGCAAAATATCACAGAAATGGCCGCTGAAATGTTGCGCCAATGACGTCATTTGGAGCCAGAGTCTTGCAGTAGTGTTCGATCGTGAGGTGGGACCGTGGTATCAAGGTTCCAAGGTCTCAAGCAATGTCAATCATGACAGTACACACCGTTTTTATAGCATCAAATAACTATAACCAAGTTTTTTAGAAAAACAAACATACATCAGGATGATAAGAACTAACTAAAATGACTTGAAACCATCTTTGGAATTATTTGAAGTGTATAGTGTGACTATACTGCAGCCAGCCACCAGGGGATGATCAAAATGTTTAGGTTTCACCTTTCAGGATGTGTGCAGGATACTCAGTAGGTACATATGACAGAATCTATGGGCTGTGTGTGTGCGTGTGCGCACACACATGTGAAGCTGTGAGTCAGTAGGGTATATTAGTGAAGGTAGTAGAGCGTCACTGTGTTCCCTCCAGCGGAGATATACAAAGCCTATTTCCCTTCCTCCTGTTATTGCTGACCCAACCTTCCTCACCGACACACTCTCCCCTCATACTATATATCCCATAACCACTGACATGCAACACCGAACATGGCTCAAACACACTCGCTCTTCCTCTAGCTCCATATACTGTCCCGCACACAGATATCTTCACAAACCAACTAGCATTCCACACAATACTCATACTCTTCATGTTAGAAGGCAAAATAAGTTGAGTTAAGGTGCTCATGTGGGAGAGTATGGTTCAAAAATGTCTGTCAATAAAAACAGCAAAAAGCCTCCTAAAAAAGACAAGCAATAAAACAAAGATTAGCCTGTTTGCACCCTGCGTCGTCATCAAACCACCATCATTGCTTTAGAACCTTCCAAAGTTTTTACTTTGCGTGACGCTATCGGCGGGTCACTGTAGGCCCGAGTTGGAGCTATAGAGAGGAAGATTAGCATTAGCATGTGAAGAAAAGCGCTAATGAAGTGCACATAGCAGGTTATCATATGTCTCCCCCTCGCACACCTGTGTTCCCATGATCCCTTCACAAATCAAATCTTTGGCCAATCCTCCAGATGGGTAATTGCGGACAGGGATATGATAAGCTTTTGTAATAATAGAGATCTGTCAATCAATGAATGCCACTTGACTTCTCGATCCGGGGTGTTTACTCAAATGGAATGGAAGTATTTGGCCGGTGCCACTCGGGCCACTTCCTTTTCTGGCGCTCTGAAGAATGTTCTTGCTTCATTTCATTAACTGGGTGGGAGTAAAAGCAAATTTGCCTTATGAAAAGCAATTACTGCACTGCTGACTGGTGCTTTTGTGTGTGGAGGAGAGAGTTCCTGTCCCTCTTCTTCACATCTGAGACTTCTGCATCATTGATTTTTAAATCACAGCCAGACATTACAGATTTTTAGCCCTGCAAGTCCCTTCACTTCCTTTATAAAAGGGTCGTTTGATGCCCTCTTCAAGATATTATTTATACACCAAGATAAAATATATTTTATCTTATAACATAATATAATATTATGTATATAAACTATCATTCAGTAATTTGGGGTCAATGTTATTTAAAAAAAAAGAAAGAAAGAAATTAACAGCAAGGATGCATTAAATTGACAGTAAAGAAATTTATACAAAATATTTCTGTTTCAAGTAAGTGCTGTTCTTGAACTTTATATTCATCAAAGAATCCTGCATATTTTTGAAGGATCATGTGACACTCAAGAATAAAGTAATGGCTGCTGAGAATTCAGATATGCCAGGAATTGCTGGATGGCAGAGGCAGGATAAATAAACATTAATTGCGCAGATATTAACATAAATAAATACATAATCTCTGTATTACATACATAATAGTCTACATTACAGTCTCCAATGCCATCTCTCTCATGTTCGTCCATCCTCAGGATGCTGCTGTTCTTCTTCGCGCAATTTTTCCCACCCAAACTACTTCAGCGGAGATCCCGCCCTGCAGCCGATTCTAAAGATTTTATTGGTGATGTGAATCACAGTTCTTATTGCCTACACCAAACACTGATCCCTAAACCTACCCGTACCCGTAACCTTAACCAATGAAATTAGCTGCAGGGCGGGATTTCCACTTAAATGGTTTGCGCCCAGTGGAATTTTTTATAGAAAGATTAAAAATACGGGAAAATATTTAAACGGGATGATAGCGGGATAGCAAAGTAAAATATGGAAGAATCCCGGGAAAAACGGGAGGGTTGACAGGTATGATAAATATGATTTTAATGTTATAATACAATTCATCTTAATGGTTAATTGTACATTTATACATTTACATTTTTGAAACTAAATTTATATGCATGTTCTTTGTGTCCTTTTCCACTACTTAATGAGAAATGAGTGAGAACCAGTGAGACCCTCATAGCAACTCCATATCAACCATCCACAACACCCTAGCAACCATATAGCAACACCCTGGCAACCACTCACAACATCCTAGGATCACAGCAGCAAGTTCTGCGTGGGTAAGCACCAGTCCCAGTTCCTCAGTATTTTCAATTTTCCAAATATGATTGCCATGACCTTTCCCTGACACCTGTCTGTTTTTATCTCAGGGATATTTTAAGAATATTTTGGGAAAGGCTTTAGACCTATTTTATTTATTAGAAATTGGAGGAATTCATGTTATAGTGCAAAAAAAAAAAAAAAACTATTACTCTTTCTTTCAATCTAGGTATTGAGATAAGCTTGCTAAGAGGAATGTAAGTGGCAACTTATTAAATGCAAGCAATTTCAGTGATTGTGTCTTCTTTAAGCTGTAGTGATTTACAATGTGTGATAAAGTCTTACAGCTCATGATCCTGTCATGATCTATGTGTATCAGATGGGCTGTGTTACAGCACATTTATGGGGTACGGAGTGCCAGCAATGCAAAAAAGGATGAATTAACAGATTACTCGGCTTTGACTTGAAGTAATGGTGTAGGATCAACACGCACACAGCACAAGTACTGCTAAAGCAGTGGTTTTCAAAGTATGTCGGTGTGTAAATATATATATATATATATATATATATATATATATATATATATATATATATATATATATATATATATATATATATATATATATATATATATATATATATATATATATCCGGGGTGTTTACTCAAATGGAATGGAAGTATTTGGCCGGTGCCACTCGGGCCACTTCCTTTTCTGGCACTCTGAAAAATGTTCTCTCTTCATGTCATTAACTGGTTGGGAGTAAAAGCAAATTTGCCTCAAAAAAAGCAATTACTGCACTGCTGACTGGTACTTTTGTGTGAGGAAGAGATATTCCTAAACTATTATAGAATTTATTAATAGTTTTATTTTTATATTTTTCGATTTCATTTTAATTTGATGTTTTGTAACTTTGTTGTGCTTTTGTCATTTCTATTATTATTTTTTTACAAATCTATTTTGCTTTAATTTATTTTGATTTACGTTTGAGATATTTATACTTTAGAAGGCAACATTTTTCATTTTCGTTTAACTAACTTTTAAGCTTATCATCTAATATTTTATTTTAATTTTATTACAGCTTTATTTCGTTTTAGTTTTAGTTTTAGTTAACAATAATAACAAATTGTATAGATATTCAGTGTTCTGGTGTGTAGTGATCAGCAGGCAACATGAGGGCAGGACTCTGAAACTCACGTCACCAAAAGAAGTTCCACAGACAAGAAACTAAGGTGGGCTAGGAGATAAGCCTTCAAAGACAATTGCCAGGTACCATTTGTGGAAGGGAAGAATGATGACATTAGCATGCCATTGATCACAGACTGATCCCATCACCATTTGCCATTGTTCACCCCAGTCCCTCAGTCCTGAGACCAAGTTGTGAATGACCACAGACTTTCAGACTCACCAAACCGGTTTTGCCATGTGGCTTGAAGCCACAGATGAAGGATTTTCTACACAAAATGGACACACAAAAGGTACAAGGTGGCAATTTTCAATTCCCTCCTTCCAAAGAGAGATTAAAAGGTTATCTCTGAGACAGAGAGTTCTTCGTTCCAGTTCTGAGTTCTGGTTCCAGTTCAGAGTTTCCAGTTATGGGTTCCAGTTCGGAGTTCCAGCTCCAGTTCCTGGTTCCAGTCCCAAGAGTGTCCAGTTCCAAGATGCACTGAGCTGAAGGAACAAGCTGTTTCTTTCTCCCTCTTGAAAGAGAGAAACAAAGAAGTTCTGCAAGAAGTGAATTTGGGGAGTTTGAAAACAGCAACAGAGACATAAACCACAAGCTTAGCGCCTTCTGCACCAACTTCAGAATCTTCTCTTCAAGGATCCTCCATCTGCGTGTTCCAGATTGCCCAGATCTTCTACTCCAACTTCAGAATCTTCTCTTCAGGGATCCTCCATCTGCGTGTTCCAGATTGCCCAGATCTTCTACTCCAACTTCAGAATCTTCTCTTCAGGGATCCTCCATCTGCATGTTCCAGATTGCCCAGATCTTCTACTCCAACTTCAGAATCTTCTCTTCAGTGATCCTTCAACTGCATGTTCCAGACTATAAGGATCGTCTGCAAAAACGTTAGAACCTTCAACTTCAAGGCTCCTTCATCTGTGTGTACCAGAATAAGGACCTTCTCTGTGCTCCAGGAGTTCAACATTCACAAGTACTTTGTGTTCAAGGCTGTGAAACGGATTCCAACTCATTTCTTCCCACTGGAATGCATGCAGCCCAGCTCAACACGTGGAAGACGTTGCCGCTCGGACTCAGCACGTCACCAAGTGGAACGTACTGTAAATATCACTTTACCAGACCTCTTTCCAGAGACCTTGGCAGTAGTGTATTTTGTCAATATACGATTATCTGATTTGCATTTGATTTTGCCTAGCTGATGTTAGTTAATAACAAATAATCTCTTGATTTATTTGTTGAATTCAGAATAAGGTTTACCGTATTACTTCCAGAGGAACTACAGTTTATCTTTCTAGATAACTTGTAATAGTAACATCCAACTCAGTTATTTGCATTTACGAATCGTTTTGCACTTTATCCATTCAGTAGTTGTTAGTTACTCTTATCTATCCTTTTGTAAATAAAATAATTTTATTACACTTGTGTCTCCCTTGTGTTGATAATACAGTAAGAGGCTCTAAGTTAACGATATCTCACAAATTCCTCAGATTGGTCAGATGACAAACTTCCTCCAATTGATTGAGAAGTAGAAACAGAGTTATAAAACAGCCAAAGTCAATTATTCCATGATAAATATTTTAAAGGGGATATGCTACATTTATGTTACATGACCTCATCACTTTGCATGTGAGTACTGGTTTGGAAATAAATGTTTTTGGGGTTTTTTTTACCCAGCATTTGTTTGTAATTGTCTGTTAATTGCGTAAAGTATGTTATGGCTATCAATGGGAAGAAACACTGTATTCTACATCGTTCATGGAGATTTCTTTCTGAAACGTTGTAGTTGGACGTTCATCTAACGTTTTTTTTTTTAAGTGTAACCGTTAGAATGGTCAGGGAACATTCAAAAGTAACATTCCCATGATGTTTGCAAAATAATAAAAATGTTTGTAAAACATTTAAAAAACGGGGCATTTTGAAAGTTCAGGGAACATTCAGAAATAGCATATTCTTAACTAAATGGGAACGTTAGCAAAACGTTCTTAGAATATATTTTTGTTAGCTGGAATTGTGCACTAACACTTGAAAAAGTTAAAGGAAATGACGTATTGAATACCATAATTCAATATATTTTAATGAATAAAAAAATGTCACTAGGTGAACTGAACCACCTATTCAAATGCAAGTGGGCCGCTGTATTAGGAGGGGTTCAAAACAGAGCCTGCACTATTTGCAGGAAATGAGAAAGTCAAATGCGGGCTGACTCTGTGGGACGGGAGCCCGTCTCAGCGCTTAGCTCGACCCGCCTGACGTAATCGGTTCACACTACCTAATTTAAGACGGAGGTCTTTAGATTTAAATGTCCCATTAGAATTCAATAGATGGGAGAAGTGATAAGCATCTAAACCATAGCAGGGCATGTGCAAGCAGAACAAAAAGCTGATTAAAAGATGCGCTAGGCAGTTCACCCTCTGAATGTGCAAGGACTTGTCACTGTTGAATCTATGGCATCTTGATTCAGGCTGAAATCTACTTGCCGGCAGCCTCCGTTCCTAGTCTCGGTAGTATGTGAGACAGCATTTTTGTACCTCTTAAAGTCTTTTACTTCTGTAATGTGACATTTCTGAGTGAAAGAAGATATTAAATGTGAAAAAAGAAGAATGGGACTTCATTTTATCCATTTGTAAATGATTGGATTGTGGGAAGTGGATGTTACATCCAAAAATGGAGCGGGTAGTTGGCGAGAAGGTGAAGTCATTCCAGAGGCTGAGAAAGTTTTAATCAAAGATAATGAAGACAAACTTCTTTTTCTCCAAAGTCTTACAGGGTTGGATAATACAACATATGGGGCAATACAACATAGTATTTAACATAATTACTGACAGAATTTTCATTTTTGGGTGAACTAACCCTTTAATGCATCGTGTTTCTTTCTGGAGCATCAGTGAATGTTTCCACCTTTTGTAATAATTTAAGTCCCTCAGTTGTCCTCAGTGGGGAAAAAATAGATCTCAAAATCATACTGTCACAGCTGGATATATAAAGTATCCCCGTTAGACACCAATTTCATTATTTAGATCAGCCGCCAAATCACACACAAAGCAGATTGTGGGTTATCGTTGGCGGTGAAGATACGTCTACACTGCCTTCAAAAATTAACCAGATGGAGGCATTTAAGAAGACGGCATGTTACGCAATCATTCAATTCTGACTTCCATCAATCCCTTCCTGCTCTAATAAGGCAGCATTTTTAACATTTCAGACTCTCTTTTTATCTTATTCTCCTGTTCTCCTGGTGCGACCATGAAAGCTATCCACCGATCCACTTACACAGTACAAGAATCACTCGGATAACTAAGAGTTAAAAAAGAAGGAAAAGAAAACAACTCTATATTGACCAAAACCCTTCTATCTGGTGTTTAAAAAGCAGCAAATCAAAAGTCTCCAGTGGCTTTAATGCAAGGGCCTGACTTCCTTTTATTCCACAGAACAAACCCCCTCTTGAGCGCAAGAAAGCCTCGGACAGCAGAAGTCCAGCCTCCCATGCCCCCGATGTTGCACTCGCTCCAATCCGGCTTTACAAAGAGGCAAGACCTTTTGGGGCTTTCAGTGACTCAGAGAGCCCAGAGTCCTGGTGGTGCCACGGAGACCCGCTGATCTTTCTTTGGAAGAGTGATATTGTTGGAATATGAGAACATGGAGTCACACAGCAAGTGAGAACAAGCTAAATGCCACCTACTGGATTCAGAAAGCCTGAGGGACAAACTCACACTGCTGCCACAGAGTACCGGCTCTATGCCTGACCTTTAACTCTGTGTCACAGCAACCTGAAAATCACACAAGACATGGATTAGAACTTTCATGGTAGAAACTGAGTCACACTTGGCACTGTTGGGAAGCATTGAGAGTTTTATATCAGAAAGGAGATGGGATAGGTCTGGTGTGTTAGAAATTGGATCAGAAGGCTGGTTTTCTGTTCATTATCTGTCAGGAAACATGTCATGGCAGGAACTTGGAGCTTTTATATCTGCACATGTATTTACTTAGAAGTTTTGTGATCTTGAAATATACTGTCATATTGTCACCTTAATAAAAGTTGAGTCAGTTTTAGTTATATTGACTTATTGACTGAATTTTGTTTTTCGGAAGTTAGGAGGAATGAACTCATACTTTTCCTTATAATAAGAATCATTGGAGCTCGCTGAATTGGTATCCTATTGGTTTTATACTCGTTATCCAACTGAATCAGGCAGTGGCTCGCCATCTGCACTCCCATTGGTGGTCAGTGCATATTGATTTGCATATCTTTAACTGTCGCATCACCAGTGGTCTCTATCGTAAATGTCAACCAGCAATTGCTAACTCTCATTAAAATTGAACATTGTCCTACCACTTTGTCGCTACAAATCGCTTTGTGGATAACCCTTTTGGGATGTTTTGTTGTTGTCGCCTTTGAAACAACTTTGATAAAACCCTTTGTTTTAAAAAGTGACCTTTTATGCCAACATTTTAAAGTACATTTAAATAAATAACATTTTAAATACATTTTTAATAAATAAAATAAATGAATAGTAAATTTAAGAAATAGTAAATAATTACGTTTTGTATAAATAATAAATTAATTTCCTTTGTGTTTTTCAGAAGAAAGTCATACAGGTTTGGAACAACGTGAGGGTGAGTAAATGGAGCGATCATATCAGTGTTTTGACTTTTTACACTTTTTTTCCTGTCAGATGCAATGAAAGAAAAGTATAACATATTTAAATGTTAAATAAAATGTAATAATAAAATATGTAAAATAAATATCTGGTTCAGTCATGGGTGTATAGGGTACACAGTATAGGGTGCAGACTGATTAGACCTTTACATTCAATCTGCAATCTTCATCATACTTAGAAGTTACATGGCACATACATGGCACAATCTGATTGGCATCTGCTGATCCTGCAGCCAATGAGATTGCTTGCTCGCTCAACATTTCAATAGTCAGGTTCATTGTTTACTGTAAGCTAGCCCTGCAACACGCTATCAGAGTTCCTCTGAAACCCTCCACCTTCCCCAGCTCCACCTGCCTAGATCTGCTACAGGATTTATGTGTATCTATTTATGCAGCAGCAGCATATCTTACATGCTCACATCAGCGTGTGTGTCTATCTATCTGTTAGCAGTAGCAAGTTCAATGACATGCTAAAACTATTCAGAGAGTTGTCATGATTGAAAGTAGATAAACCAACAAAATAGCAACAAAATGATTCACAAACAAAATATTCACTATTCTATGAAAAAGTTAAAGTTCTACATAGGTTTGGAATGACATGAGGGTGAGTAAATAAATGGACTTGCTTCGTTTGTTTCGACCACAACTTTGTAAGAATGTAATATTCCATGAACAACAAATGCTTTGACTCCAAAAGCCTCAGATGTCTTCCTTTTGCTGGCAGCCTCATTCATGTTTGTGGTTCTAGACCATCATTCATTCACACACCCATGCTGCGTTTCATTGGTGCGAGGAGTGAATGTGTGATACGGCATGAGCCAGATGAGCCACACAATACAATATATCAGCTCCAGTGCATTATTGCATAGCAGAGCAACTGAGGCCACAGAGAGTCAAATAATGAAACATATATGTGTAGCCTGAAATTGAGATTTGCTGTTTCAGGGAAATGCTGGAGAATGTTGCTTAAATTTTAAAGTCAGAAATCTCTGTTAAAAGCCAGACTACTGTCTGTGTTTATCCCATGAGAACCTTCCCTCTCAGTCTCTTTCTATCTCTGTAAACCTCTCTTGCTCGCCTACACGCTAATAAATTGAGTGATTTCATTACAGCATGCGATAAATATATTATTTCCATGAGCTTTAACTAAAGAGTACATGCTTTGCAATGTAATCAGTATGTTTGTAAAATCCCATCGTTCAGTCTGTTAATGTAAAGAGAGTAAAATGCATTGCTGTCTCAGAGTAAATGGAGTAATTAGAGATTGTGGCTGTGCTTGACTTTGCAGTTTGCGTCTGTTTAGCTATACTTATGAAGCAAGCTAATTTAATTAACCAATTATCTTCCCTTTTGCAACAGACAACAATTTGAGTGTTGTTTTCGAGTGTTTGATAAGCCCTTAATTTTCTCTTTTTGAAAAATGCACCTGTGGTTTTTATTAACAGCGTGTCCACTGAAGGAAAAACACACTCTTTATGTTTGTCTTGTTTTACGCATTCTTAAATCAAGTCACAATGACTTGAGAAGCAACATTTGACAAATAAGATAAGTCTTGTTTTGCGAATAATGTATCAAAATGAAGTGAGTTTTAAACAAGAAAAAATATCTGCCAGTGGGTTCAGAAAAATAAACTTTGTTTTCAGCAAAAAAACACTTAATTTTGATTTTTTTTTTTTCAGAAAACAAAACTTAACATTGCATAATTTAGCATCTCAAGTAAATGTATCTTGATTTAAGAATGTTTAGATATTTATACTGGAAAACAGGACAAAAATACTGAGTAGGTGTTTAACTCTAATACTGAGTTCTGCCGTGTCAATGGCTAAAATAAAAGGCAAAAGTACAATCCTAAACTATTTTAATCAGCTGACCCCACATATTAGCTCATATTAGCAGCTCAGCTTCATCATAAGCGCATCTGCATGGTTTTGTGGTTCAAATTGCTGTGACTCAAAGCTGTTTTGTTTCTCTTTCTCCGCAGTGATGGCTTTTACTGGCTGGGAGCGCTGAGCACACGTTTGGCCTTATCGAATGAAACAGCGATGGAATATTTCACGTTGGTAAATATGTGAACAGTAAGGAAACAGGCCCTCGGGCCAAACTCTGCCAGGTCTGCTGCTCTCAGCACAGGCTCGGCTCTGACGGAACGTCTCATTAATGAGAGAGGGAAATGTCACATACAGGCAAGCGGGGCGAAGCATTTTGACTTGCCCCATAAAAGTCCACGTGAAATAATGAGATTCCCTGTTACTTGCGTTTTTGTCCGTACTGCTCCTCGCACACGGTTTGCAAAATGGGTTGTGTTTTCTTTTAAGAGAACTTGTAGTGTTTCCAAATGGAAGTGCACATGCAGATGAAATGTACATCATGAAAATGCACAAATCAGCACGTCCTTGACTTTTACGTCATAAAATGAACAAATGGCAATTCTGTGGCGACTCATTTACTGCAGGCGACTCTCATTTTACGCCTGCAAACTGTCGCTTGAAAAGAAGAACATCATGATGACATTATAATCCATTATTAGAGAAGTGGTTTCTCATAGATTTGTTTTGAAATCTAAAATGAACCATATTCATTTATTCCATTCCTAAAATAATGAAGGAATGTTCAGCCTTTTTAAAGAGTCACAAACCATAAAAGAATGAAGAAGACGACGTATGGCATGGAACAGTAGTTTCTTTAATATTATATTATGAGCTCTAGGGCCAGATTTACTAACAGCTTTATTAATTTTATTAACTGATTTGCGCCAGCGCAAACCCTCTTTGGCGTTAAAAAACTACTGTCAGGATTTACTAAAGTCATGCAGAGAAAAATTAGTGTGAAAGACATGGATAGTTATTTTTGTGGCTGAGCTTATTGCATTTGCATTTGTAGTAGACACAAAATTTATGGGAGAAGAGTATTTAAATGAATCATGCAAGGTGATTTACTAAGGTTTGCGTTAGTCAATTTACTGGTATTTGGGCCATTTAACTCCCAAAAAGTGTGCTCTTAAACAGACACTAGGTAGATTGTGTTGATCATTATGGAAATCAATCAATCTATCTGTCTATCTATCCATCTATTCATCCATCTATCTGTTAACTTTGAGCATTGACAATAATGTGTGTTAAAGAATGAAATTGAATGAATACTTGGCATTACCGTCCAACTTTGTGTAAATCACATTCAATCTAACCAGAGCTTAAAGCTTTAAAAACACTCTAAGAGATGATCTAATCCACGACAGACATGAGAGTGGAAATTCATATGTAAAGGCCATTCTGTGCCTCATAAAAACAAATCTTCAAATGGGACCCTGCTTAGCGGCAGAGGATGAGTTTGCTTTGATATGGATTTTGATTAGTCTGGCCTCGGCCAGTCTCCCGATGTGCTGGCGTGTGAAGGGCAGAGAGAGAGAGTTTGGAGGTCACGCTTACAGTCTGAAATCCCCACAGCAAACAGCCCTCGCGCATCCCAGGAAACAAACACTCCAATATGCAGAGTGCTTATCATTTATCATTGAGTTCCACTGGCGAAATGGTAGTTGAACTCAGGTCAAAGTTTTTAGGATTTTTTTCATACCTTTTTTAAAGTGTACCTTCTCTTTTGCGTCCAAAGGCTCAGTGAGGTCTCTCAGTCAGAAATGTAATGGGAATGTATGACCGTTTGGTTCTTTGACAATCTACAGCCACATTAACTACCTCTGACATTGAAGTGACTGGCCCAATTAGACTCAAATGACATTCATGCGCTGACAAGTGGATGATTATGTGGGAATCCAAGTCGTCTGTGAATCCCTATTTAACTTTTAACAGAGAAAAGTATATACATCTCTTAAAAAACTAGCATCTGTGTCCATCTGTTCCACTTTAGATTTTTTTTTTCAACAAATGGTCAGTGAAAGGTACTTATGAACCATCCATTTTGATCAACTAAAAATATTTAAATTGCATTTATTTAATATTTTATAATATTAATAACGTCTCGGTTACGTATGGTAACCCTCGTTCCCTGAGTAGGGAACGGAGACGTCTCGTCGGAGGAGTTTCCAACAAATTGGGATCACGCTAAGGAGACCAATTGCCTTCGAGTGAATAAAAACGTGCCAATAAATATTGGCATGCGGGATTTGCAATCCGCGTCTCGCCTACCAATGCGGGTATAAAGCGGAAGCAAACGCACACACCTTTGCTTTACGCTGAGGAGCCGGACGGTGTCCAGTCCTCGCGAAGGTACAGCAAGCATGGCGAGGGAACGAGACTTCTCCGTTCCCTACTCAGGGAATGAGGGTTACCATACGTAACCGAGACGTTCCCTTTCGTCTGGGAACTTCTACGTCTCGTCGGAGGAGTTTCCAACGAATTGGGATCCCAAATAAAACGCCATGATGCTGGCCCCTTCGAGCGCCCAGCTAAGCTGCCCGCCAAGCAGTTTCTCAGTTTCTTCCAGGCGGCAGCTAGCTAAGAGGAAATCACACTGCTGTTCCGCAAGACACGCTCAGTGGATTTGGATAACACTGGGGAAACGTGCCCATGTGGGAACGTTGCGTAGCCCCCGGCCAGCCCAAAGGGAGGCACTGAATACACATATGAACTAGCCCGTAGGGTAGTAAAACATATGGGAGTCCTCGAGGTAGTCCCAGCCCGTAGGGTGGGGAGCATACTCAGCAAGGACGACAGAGTGAGTCTGTCGAGGGGAAGACACGGAGCTAGCCCGTAGGGTAGCAGGAACGTGGAAAATTGATCACGAGGAAATCATCGTGAAGGTCACCCAGTCTACTAGCAACTTCTTAAGAGAGGTAATAGACCTAGCGTCAGGCGGTCCGCCACGCCTGATGTCGAGGGGTGATGGAGGAGCTCAGAAGGTTAGCCGTTTGTTGGGGAACCAAGGAGCAAAAAGGCGCACGGATCCAGCTCATAAGGCGGAATGGCGCAGCAAGCCAACAGATCCTATTCCCTCGCGCCACTGACCGTAGCGAGTAAACGGGAGGAAACCGGTTCAACACGTAAGCTATAAAACCTGGCAAACGTGTTAGGTGTCGCCCAACCCGCAGCTCTGCAGATATCTGTCAGTGAGGCACCTTGCGCCAAAGCCCAATAGGAAGCGACACTCCTAGTGGAGTGAGCCGTCAACCTGGGTGGGCAAGGTACGTCCTGGGATTCATAAGCCCGGACGATAGCATCCACAAACCAGTGGGCTAACCTCTGCTTGGAGACAGCCTTCCCCATCTGCTGGCCTCCGTAACAGATGAAGAGCTGCTCTGAGGCCCTGAAGCTTTGCGTTCTGTCCACATAACAACGTAGTGCACGTACGGGACAGAGAAAAGCCAGGGCTGGGTCTGCCTCCTCCACGGGCAGCGCTTGCAGGTTCACTACCTGATCTACAAATGGAGTGGTAGGAACCTTGGGCACATACCTGAACCGGGGTCTCAGAACCACGTGAGAAAGGCCCGGTCCGAACTGCACGATTCGTCGACCAAAAAAGCCTGCAGATCCCCGACCCTCTTGAAGGAAGCTAGAGCCAATAGAAGAGCAGTTTTTTCAGACAAAACTTTTAGCCTTTGAAGCGCTCTCAGCACCAGGGCTAAGTCCCAAGAGGGTACAGGGTGCAAATTACGAGGGGGATTTAACCTCCTAGCACCCTTAAGGAATCTGATGATCAGGTCGTGCTTCCCTAACGACTTCCCGTCGATCACATCATGATGGGCAGCTATTGCGGCCACATATACTTTGATGGTGGAGGGAGACAGCCTTCGCTCCAACCCGTCTTGTAAAAAGGAAAGCACGTCACTGATCGGGCAAGTTCGGGGGTCGAAATGTCATTAGTTTTCGTCTTTGTCGATGTTTTTCATAGAGCAAATAACGTAAGAGCAGCGTATTCGTTCAGCTGCATTTCCTTTCCCTGCTCTCCCTCCGTCTCTGTCACTCACGCGTCTCTCTCACATACACGCGCACACACACACACACACACACACACACACACACACAGCCCCTCCCCTCCCCCAATTGCACACCGCGTCTCCATGAAAACGAGTGTTCGTTGAAAGCAAGTTTGCGAAAGGTTTGTATCTCGTGAACACCTTTACACAATCACACATTAAAAAGTGCTATAAAAAATATTTTTAATTCTGAATACAATTTTGTCAGTGTGTTAATGTCGACCCGAGAAGCGATTGCGCCTTCTTTAGAAAGTTAACTAGTCGCAAGTTTGATGTCAAAACACTATATAAGCTGTGATTCAAATATTAAATAATTTTATGTCATTATTTTACTCTTACACTGCATGTTTGCCGCTTCAATTCAGATGATTAGGGGAGAGCGGTGCACAACGTAACGCTTTTTGACTTTCTCAGTTTGTATCTACTTAGGGTTTAGAGTATTTATTTTTCCCACATTAATTCCCACATGTCTAGTACAATTATGTGGTTTTGTTTTATTAATACAGTGTATACTTTTTTCTTGATTTACCCCGAAAGAATGGAAGTAAAATGTGACAACATGCCCCATAGACATGACAACATGCCCCGTACATTATAACGTGAGGGGCACATTAACATGACCATATGACAGCTTAAAATGCTATCTGATCTAATCAAATCTAAAATACAATTATTAGGCATTTTTTTAATAATTGAAAAAAAAAAACCGATTTTTTAAGTTTGACAACAAACACACTGGAAAACACAGCTATACACCATACTTCAAAACAAAATAATAATGAATAATTTTTTAACATTGACTCTCAGTCTTTATTTACATGTTTCTCATGTTTTCTCAATAGAATTCATAAAAGTATAGGATATAATAGCATATTTCTAATAGGGACACATTGTAACGCAGTGTTACAACATGCCCCAACTGCACAACTGGTTTAAACCCTGCTAGTGTCTTCTGCTAGTTAGCGAAGCATTAAATAACCATATCAACTATTAAACAACAGATTGGAGATTAAAATAATATCAGATTTGTCTAATTTTAAATAAATGCAAAAAATAGAGATGAAAATTAACATTAGTAAGAAATGTACTTTTGCTATAGTTAAATAAATGTTCAGTGATATCTTACAAAGATTTCTGAATTTTGGCGCATTTTTTTCTCTATATAGTGTTGAAATGGCAACTAGTAAATACACAAAGTTCCGTCATGCTGGCATGTGTGGAAGTATTTAAAACAAGTGTGTTACAACTGGCCCAGCGTTACGCTGTGCCCCGCGCTCCCCTATTGGTAAATTTAGTATAGGGTGTGAAAATTGTACAGCTGTGAATTTTGTATAGAAGATATGTGGATTTTGTAAGAGGTAAAGAGATTGAGCTCCTGACACTCTGACAGCAATGTTTTGTGTGGCTCAAAAATGTGTTGAATACATGCTGTTCGTGTGTGTCTTCTGTAGTCTGTTGGCTATTTAGGTTTTTTCCTAGCATAAGTCACTTACACATTTTGCACTTACTGCGGAGTCTTGTGACTGTTTACATATGTGTGCCCATATCTACATTTTATGTAGCTACTGGTGTTATTGTTGAATACATTTTCTAAAATTGTATGTTTTTGTTGAGTTATTATTACACAATAGTTTTTTCAGACCTTTTTGAATCTTGCCCCTGACAAATAACCCAAATCACAAAAAAAGACTAAAACTAACACTAAAACGAATAAAAACTAAACTAAAACTAAGCATCAGCTGAACCACCTGGGGATGGAGTCGCCATTCTCCCGGAAGGGGCGGCTGCCGTGAGAGCTTGTCGGCTGCACGGTTGAGCACACCAGGGATATGAATGGCCCGAAGCGACCTCAGATGCTTCTGACTCCATAGGAAGAAATGGAGGGTGAGTCGCGACATACGACGGGAGCTTAGACATGCCTGTGCAGAAGCAGCCCCTTGAGGCGGCACAAGACTGCATGCCCGTTGTGCGTGGCCCCCCATCCGTTGGCAGAGGCATCCGTGAAACCACAGCATGCCTGGACACTTGGACTAAGGGGACTCCGGCCCTTAGAAAGGCAGGGTCCGACCAAGGACTGAAGGTTTGGCGACACTGCGGGGTAATGTTGACCCGGAACGTGCCGCTCTGCCACACCCATCTCGGGAGTCGATCGTGAAGCCAGCGCTGAAGTGGTCTCATATGCAACAGGCCGAGTGGCGTTACGGCGGCTGCGGCTGCCATATGCCCCAGGAGCCTTTGAAATTGCTTCAGTGGGAACGCTGACCTGCCTCGAAAGGACCTGAGGCAGTTGAGCACTGACTGTACGCGCTCCTCGGTGAGGCGCGCAGTCTGACTGACCGAGTCCAGCTCCATACCGAGATAAGAGATCCTCTGCGTGGGGCAGAGTTTGCTCTTGTCCCGGTTGACCTGAAGTCCCAACCGGCTGAGGTGTCGGAGCACCAGGTCCCTGTGATCGCACAACAGATCTCGCGAGTGTGCTATTATCAGCCAGTCGTCGAGATAGTTGAGAATGCAAACGCCATGTTCTCTCAAGGGAACAATGGCCGCCTCCACAACTTTCGTGAAGACGCGGGGTGACAGGGCCAAGCGGAAGGGTAGGACCTTGTACTGATATGCCCGACCCTCGAACGCAAACCGAAGAAACGATTCAAAACACGCAGATCCAGGATTGGTCGTAACCCACCGCTTTTCTTGGGTACAATGAAGTAAGGGCTGTAGAACCCAGACCTCATATCGGCTGGAGGGACCGGTTCGATTGCGTCCTTCGCCAGCAGGGCAACGATCTCTTTCCTCAGGACGGGCGTCGCCACTCCACACTTGGGTGAAGACTGAATTGAATTGCATAGCCAAACCGGATGGTGCGAACGAGCCACCTGGACGGTCTCGGAAGCGCTAGCCAGGCTTCGAGAGACTGAACCAACGAGCCTACTCGGACCACCGGCGTACCCGCGGACGGGCAGCGAGGTGGAAGGCAGGGACCTTTCCGCGGAGGCATTGCTGCGGCCGAAGGTGGGGTCTGTGTGTGTGGTGCAACACTTACCTGCCTTCACCGGGGGGAAAACAGCAGGGAAGGCCCATCTTTCTCTGGGGCGTTCGTCTGCTGAGTGTCCCGTGGCGAAGGTCGGAGGGGAAACGAGGAGCGAGGCTGAGGGGCTTCGAGTCCTGGCTTCCACGCCTCCTTGGCCAACGACAGACAAGAGTGATGAGGCCGGGGCGGCATCACTGGCATCTGAGCGCTGGAGCGAAGGGAATGAGTGTGGCGAGGCAACGTGGCGGCGCACACGGACATTCTCGCCTTCTTCGTGGGAGGAGACTGAGAGTGTCGAGGCAATTGAGCGTCATTTTAGACTGCCAGTCTCAACCGTGGAAACAGAAACTGCTCTTTTATTGAGAATTTGGGAACAGAAATAAAAGGAAACAAAAGATTCTCCACCCGGCCCTCCTCCGGGGGAAGGAGAGGTGCAGAGGCCCTCTCCTGAAGAGCAGCAACCGCGTCCTCTGGGTGGCCCGTCTCAGGGTCGCTAACCTTTCCTCTTGCCGGGTGGTTTAGACGAGGCCTGAGTGGGCTGCGCATCTCTCCTACGGCCCGCACCCTGTCATTTAGCGGGCTGCTGCTTGGGCTGGGCAGGGGTGGAGGCGGCGGCAGGAGGGCGCCCTCGGCGAATAGCAGCTGGAGGCGCGACCGTCGGCGGCGGGGCAGCCCTAGCCCACTTCCGAGGCATGATGTGTTTGATCACCTCTGACTGCTTCTGGGCGGTGGAGAACTGTTGGGCGAAGTTCTCCACCACATCGCCGAAGAGGCCACCCTGGGATATGGGAGAAGCAAGGAACTTGTTTTTGTCCGAGTCCTTCATATCCGACAGGGTGAGCCGTAGATGTCGTTCCTGGACCACGAGAGTGGACATCGCTCGACCCAGGGAATGCGCGGTGACTTTCGTCACCCGTAGGGCAAGGTCCGTCGCCGTACGCAGCTCTTTGAGCACCCCTGGGTTGACACCACCCTCCTGCATGTCACATAGCGCCTGGGCCTGGTAGACCTGCAGGAGCGCCATGGCATGCAGGGCAGAGGCAGCCTCTCCACACGCAGTGTAGGCCTTTCCAGTCAGACTGGAAGAGAACCTACAAGCGCGGGAGGGGAGCGAAGGGTTACCCCGCCAGGAGGAAGCGGAGGTGGGACACAGTTGCATCGCCACCGCGCGCTCCACTGGGGGGATGCCTTCGTATCCCAGAGCTGCTCCGCCATCGAGAGTGGTGAGGGAGGAGGAGGGAGTCAACCTCAGTCTAGCCGTGAGGGGGTTCGACCAAGATTTCGTCACCTCCTCATGCACCTCCGGGAAGAAAGGAACCGGAGCGGTGTGCTGAGTTCCAGCACGGGCCGCCCCGAGATACCAATCGTCGAGCCGAGATGGTTCGGGACGCGATGGAGGGTTCCACACGAGCCCGACCTTCTCGGCCGCCCGGGCGAGCATAAGTGTCATCTCCGGGGCAGGCTCGGACAACACTACCACACCCGAAGGGGGCAATGCAGCCGAGTCGTCATCCCCAGATCGCGAATCATCTCCCTCCGATGCCTCGATCGATATCTGGTCCTCCGGAGGGGCCCCGAAGGAAACGACTGGAGCCACACGTGATGACCCAGCACGCTCCTCCGAAGACCCCAGTGGCACAGCTGAAGAGGAGTGGGATGTCCGAGGGGGTTTTTCACCCGGCAGATCATTCCTCACTGTAACCCTCAGACCACCAATGGGATCAGCCGAAGTAGCTTTCTTCTGGAGTGAACCAGAAGAAAAACTAGATCGGGGGATCTCCAAAGGGACTCCCCCTCTGGTGAGGGATCGCAGTCTTAGTCTCAACACCGCAAAGGTCATGTTCCCGCAATGAGAACATGACTCATCCACGAACGCTGCTTCAGCGTGCGCGAGGCCCAAGCACGTGGCACAGCGATCGTGACCATCGGCCGGAGGCAGAAGTTGACCGCATCCAGAAACATACGGGTGAAACGTCATCCTGAAAAGGACGCGAACTTCACTCGTGTTGCTCTTTCAGAAAAGAAACGCTCTCCTTATTGTGTCGAGACACACAG
This sequence comes from Tiaroga cobitis, assembly GCA_030578255.1. Taxonomy (NCBI): domain Eukaryota; kingdom Metazoa; phylum Chordata; class Actinopteri; order Cypriniformes; family Leuciscidae; genus Tiaroga; species Tiaroga cobitis. The sequence goes on along the minus strand of CM060614.1, from coordinate 7,566,248 downwards.
GGACCAACGCGGCAACACAGCGGGTAAACTGCAAGCCCGCTGCACGCACTCAACCAAATACCAGCTGTTACAACAGCTCTTTGAAAACAAGGCAGATCTCGTGAAGCAACAGCTGACACCGGGAGATCGCGAGGATCACTGAAGCGCCGTCACACCAACACAGAGAGGTTCTTCCTGAAACAGCAGACTCGTTGAGCGTGAAGATATCAAACCAATCTTTGTAGCTCATCACTCAGAGGACACTAAGTTCGGCTACGAAGCTAAAAGCAAAGGTGTGTGCGTTTGCTTCCGCTTTATACCCGCATTGGTAGGCCAATATTTATTGGCTCGTTTTTATTCACTCGAAGGCAATTGGTCTCCCTAGAGTAATCCCAATTCGTTGGAAACTCCTCCGACGAGACGTAGGAGTTCCCAGACGAAAGGGAACATTAAGACATTACATTACATAACATAAATAACTATATATATATATATATATATATATATATATATATATATATATTTGTAAATATGTTTAGCTAATAATGTTTAGCTAATGATCGTCATATATATATATATATATATATATATATATATATATATATATATATATGACGATCATTAGCTAAGTATATTTAAATTAGTATATTTAATTTAGTATTTAATAATTAATTTCTCAACTTATATGAATAGAGAAAATGTATTCAAAACCCTGTCACCAAAATTTGGGACGCATTTAAATACAATTACAGTTTGATAGCTGTAAACATTGCAACATAAATAAGTGAATACAAAAACATTTTTTGAAAATTTGAAAATGACAAAAAACTGCATCTAATGCTTAAAATAAAATTCATGGGAGACCAATTAATATAGACCTATTATATTTATGGAATGTGCAAAACATGCTACAACTGTAAAGGTTTCCCACGAGTCCATCAAAATGAACACACATTTTAACAAAAAAATTGTGTCCTGATGTTTTGAATTCAAAGGATGAGTGACTCATTTCCAATTTAACACATTGAGTTTTTTATTTCTATTTCAGACTCATGACTTAAATCTTTAAAAGTGATGAACGGCTTGCTTCGCTCCAAGGCGAGTTTTTCTTTCGCACAAAGCTGCATTTACTCCAACTAAAGGAGTAGACCGTGACATATGCTGAACCGGAGTTCAGAGATGCCACATTCACAGTTAACGTCGAGCCGTCTTGAATTGTGAGCATCGGTGCTTTTATTCTGACTCGCCCTGAATGAGAGAGAATGCAAGGTGAAAAGCCCTGGTCTTGTTCACAATCCTGCTGTTTGATGTCAGCAGACACAAGGGTGACAAAATGTCACTTTAATCAGCCGTAATTAGGAAGAAGGGAGAATACCTCCCAGGGTTTCTACACACTCAAGATAGCTGTCGTCTAGTGCTTGCTTCACAGCCAGGGTGACAAGAAAAAGAGTGACAAAACAACCTCGGGTCATAGCCATTTATAAATAAAGGTGACACATCTGACAGATAAAGACCATAAAGCAGCAATAAGCCTTGACTAGAGCTTGTACTAATTCTAATTAATCTCATTAATCAACATTAGATGTATAAAGCAATAGAATTATATTGTGGGGCAATTATTAATACAAACACTATCATGGATTGAATCATATTTAATCTTAAGGAAACTATGTATAAAAATCAATGATATATACTCATCTTTTCTTGATTGTAGTTCTGGAGTCCCACAGGGATCGATTGTGGGACCAATTTTATTTAGCTTGTATATTATTGACTATTTGACAGATTAGAGATTAGTTGGGCATCACAACAATATGGTGGCAAAATTGTACCAGTTTTGATGACGTTACTCATTCTGATTTGTACATGATGGAAGAGGATGATACATGTCCGTCGGTCCAGATTTAATTAGATTTATATTGTGAAGAAATAACTCAGGTGCATGTTGGCGGCTTATGGGAAGATTTACTCTCTGCAGCTGCAGATACATTAGAACAATCTAAAAACAATCTCTTTAATGAAATTTTTTATGCAGCCTCTCATCTCCTTGTATAGAATAGGGATTTAAGCAAAAAGCATCGAAAGTACAGATCAGTGAGAGCACAACCTTCCTTTTAGTCAAGGGGAATTATTTTCAGGGAGAATCAGGAAACGCATATTCCCAATATGATGCTTTCAGGAGTTTTTCTTTTTTTCCTATTAATCAAGTGTTCTTGGAGAGAATCCAGAGGTCTTGTCATTGCGTGAGAATGGCCTATGTGAAGCACACAGTTTAATCATTGATTTGGTCTCACATGGGGAACCATGGGATAGCTTATTTCATCTGTTAACCACATTTAATGCAATGTCCTTCCCTTGACTGAGCAGCTCAGATGTTCGCTTTAATGCAGCATTCAGGAGCTCAGAAACATGCGATCCCTGTGAGAGCGTGAGACTGCATAGGACACATGCAGTAATGCATCGTAAAATGTGTTTTAAACAAAGTACCCAGTTTCTGACAAAAACAGCTCAGGAAACTTGCGGTTCTGCGGGAACAAAGGGAAACATAAAGGAGATCACGGAGTGTTGCAACAAATTTTATTTAACTATTTTTTGTGTGTGTCTCATATTTTAATATTCACATACAGTACTTACACTATCGTTCAAATGTTTCTGGTCAGTAATATTTTTTTTAAAGTCTTCTGCTCACCAAGGCTGCATTTATATGATCAAAAATACAGTAAAAACAGTAATATTGTGAAACATTTGCAATTTAAAAGAACTGTTTTGTATTTTAAAATACAATTCGATCCTGTGATGCAAAGCTGAATTTTTAGCATCATTACTCCAATCTTCAGTTTCACATGAACCTTCAGAAATCATTCTAATGCTGATTTGCTGCTTATTATCTTATTATCAGTGTTGTGCTGCTTATGTTTTTGTGGAAACCATGATACTTTTTCTTCAGGATTCTTTGTTGAATAAAAACTTCAATACAACAGCCGTTTTTTTAAATAGAAATCTTTTCTAACATTATAAATGTCTTTACTGTCTCTTTTGATAAATGTAATGTGTCTTTGCTTTATTAATCAAAAAACTTTTGAACAATAAGTGTATCTATAAAATTGTTTCTATAAAATACTACATACCCTTAAATTGTGTATATTAATGTCAAGTACAAAGAGTGTCAATGTTACAACCTACGGAGCCCCTAAAGGGACATAATGGGGGAAAAAGTATGAAGCTGGAGGAAAATTTATATTTCAATGTTTTTGCATTCTCTCGCAAATATTTTGCATCCCCCAAAGAAATGTTGCGCTCACTTGCAAACCTTTTGAGTTGTTTGTAAGCAAATGAAAAGTTTCTTAGGGGAATGCTAAAGTTTTGTGCGGCAGCACAAACATTTTGTGAGTGAACCCAAAGTTTCTCGGGGGAACTCAAAACTTTTGCGACAAAACACAAAAAAAATTAAATTAAATTTTTTTTCCTTCCCATCTTTTTTTGTTTGTAATCACCATGTCCATGTTGTCTGTAACAACCTACACTGCAATTTTGTGCATGATTTTATTGTGGTAATTATATTTATTTTTTGGTAATATAACATTTTCAATCAAAAAATGTCATTGTTTAACTTGAAAAATTGCAATTAAAATTGGAAACCATGTACTATCGAAAACATTTTAGTTTTGTAATATCAGCACTCTTTGTATTTGACAGTACTGTCTCTTGTTGGTGGGAAAAACCATACTTCCCCCATACTTTTTCCACACAGTTGATGGATAAGTAGACTTCTAAACTTTAATTTGAAGCAGGTAAATATGGAAATACATTGGACTTTATTTTACAGTATGTAAACGTACATGGACTTACAGTGTACTTACCTAAAGTACTGGGTAATATGAGGTAACTACATGTGTTAAGGGTAGGTTGAGGGTCAGTACCTAGTTATTACCCAGTTATTATAATTACAATAATAAGAACATAGTAGGTACATGCGGAACAGGACTGTAAAATAAAGTGCTATGGAAGTAAAATAATGTCAAATGTTTTTGAAACAAAAAGCATGTTGAATTGCACCAATTGAAAAAAAATATGCATTGCGTTAACCATGCCTGCATTTTAATCCATTGTATTTTTAAGGCTTGCATTTTTATGGGGTGAAATTCAACATGGTTGAATTTTTTAAGCTGTGTAATTTTTTATTTAAGCTGTGAATATTTCAATTAAAAACATTTCAAACACATTTTCAATATTAAAAATTCAATAATCCATATTCACCTTTCATATTTCACTTACAAAATTTTCAAACTGTTTAAAAATACAACCTATAATATTCAACAGGCAAATTTCGGTCCATTTTATTTCGCCTTGAAAATTCGCTTCCACAAATTCAGTGGTTCAAATTCGACAGTAAATTCAACGTCGACGTCCAGGAAAGGCAGGAAAAGCAATAAATTACCGATCATAATCTCCATCTGCTGTAGTCGGCTTTACCAGCAGGGGGTGCAGTGCACGCGCGTGTTGACAAGCACCAAAGCAACAGGAGAGGCCTTCACAAAACGTCATTTGCTGAAATGGACAGAACGATGAGTACGAGTTATAATTGATGTGTGTGGAAGAGGTTGATTAAGACACAAAACACACAAGCGTTTACTCAAGTGTCTTATGAGACTTATTTTTACCCCCGTGCAAAGTAAGGTGATTTGTCCACTGCAAAACTAAATTCTCTCGCCGTTGGCATTGATATTAAGTTTTAGTAAAACAACTGTAATACACTGAGACAGAGTGAATTGTTTGTTTTAGTCACTATGACGGAATACTAAATTGATGGCTGGGTTTTGGCAAAGGCAAGTTTATTTAAATATAGCATCACTAAATACAACCCAATTACAATTATAAATTAAATTCAGCAATTAAAAATTACATCTCTACCATGATATCTGGTCATCTCTGTGTTATAACGTGAATTGTCTCCGCCATTATCCAGGGCTGCGTACAGTAGGGGTATTTGTCATCTTATTTTATATTTTTTTGTCCATTTGGAGGGCGCGTCACGTCACCTATTAGCGTCGCGCCTGCCACAAGATCTCTCACTGTTTACATGAACCAGACACTCCGATGAGAGCACATAAAGTGCAATCCATCTCTTATTTACCATTTTTTTCATCTTATCGTATATTTTATTCGCTCCTTTGCCCGTATTGGAGCGCGTCTTGTGGCTCTTACTAGCGTCGGGCCAGCCACACGATCTCTCACTGTTTTAATCTACCAGACACTCCGATTGATGCACATGTGCAAACAGACAGTGCAATTCTGACCTGCTCTTATGTAACCTATCTATTTGTCATCTTATTTTATTCGCTCTTTTTGTCCATAATGGAGCGCGCGTCGTATTGGAGCCATCTTCGCAGTAGTGAACGCGCCGAGAGAAATGCTCATTTCATACGGATTACATTATCTGAGAGTAGTCTATTTATTTTCGTTTTGAATTGTTTCGTTTAAAAGTAGGCTAGACATTTCTACCTTGATGTATTTATCATGCCTGTGAGAAATGTGCAATGCAAAAATTTCATGATTTTATTGCTATGCCTATGCCTATATGTCTGCTTTGCTTCTTAAATCCAGGGAATTGGTTGATCAAACATTGATTGAAATTAAGATACAATTTATTAAAAACGAAATTCACTTTAAAGAAAGGCTTTATAAAAAACAAAACGTAATGGAGTGGTCAAAATCATTCTCCTTCAGAATGTCAATTGGAGAAGCAGGCAACTGTAATAGGGAGAGATCTTGTGGCTGGCGCGCCACGAAACGCGCTCTATGGGACAAACGAGCAAATAAAATACAAGATAAGATGGCAGAAGGGTAACTAAGAGCAGGATTACATTGGCTTTGTGTTTTCGTGCATCAATCGGAGTGTCTGGTAGATTAAAACAGTGAGAGATCGTGTGGCTGGCCCGACGCTAGTAAGAGCCACGAGACGCGCTCCAATACGGGCAAAGGAGCGAATAAAATATAAGATAAGATGAAAAAAATGGTAAATAAGAGATGGATTGCACTTTATGTGCTCTCATCGGAGTGTCTGGTTCATGTAAACAGTGAGAGATCTTGTGGCAGGCGCGACGCCAATAGGTGACGTGACGCGCGCTCCAAATGGACAAAAAGGTATAAAATAAGATGACAAATACCCCTACTGTACGCAGCCCTGGATAATGGCGGAGACAATTCACGTTATAACACAGAGACGACCAGATATCATGGTAGAGATGTAATTTTTAATTTATAATTGCTGAATTTAATTTATAATTGTAATTTGGTTGTATTTAATGATGCTATATTTAAATAAAATTGCCTTTGCCATCATGTAAAACCCAGCCATCAATTTAGTATTCCGTCATAGTGACTAAAACAAACAATTCACTCTGTCTCAGTGTATTACAGTTGTTTTACTAAAACTTAATATCAATGCCAACGGCGAGAGAATTTAGTTTTGCAGTGGACAAATCACCTTACTTTGCACGGGGGTAAAAATAAGTCTCATAAGACACTTGAGTAAACGCTCGTGTGTTTTGTGTCTTAATCAACCTCTTCCACACACATCAATTATAACTCGTACTCATCGTTCTGTCCATTTCAGCAAATGACGTTTTGTGAAGGCCTCTCCTGTTGCTTTGGTGCTTGTCAACACGCGCGTGCACTGCACCCCCTGCTGGTAAAGCCGACTACAGCAGATGGAGATTATGATCGGTAATCTACTGCTTTTCCTGCAGTTCCTGGATGTCGACGTTGAATTTACTGTCGAATTTGAACCACTGAATTCGTGGAAGCGAATTTTCAAGGCGAAATAAAATGGACCGAAAATTGTCTGTTGAATATTATAGGTTGTATTTTTAAACAGTTTGAAAATTTTGGAAGTGAAATATGAAAGGTGAATATGGATTATTGAATTTTTAATATTGAAAATGTGTTTGAAATGTTTTTAATTGAAATATTCACAGCTTAAATATTCAACCATGTTGAATTTCAGCCCATAAAAATGCAAGCCTTAAAAATACAATGGATTAAAATACAAGCATGGTTAACGCAATGCATATTTTTTTTCAATTGGTGCAATTCAACATGCTTTTTGTTTCAAAAACATTTGACATTATTTTACTTCCATAAAGTGCTAACAGAAATATTATTATAAAATAAAATTGTAAAATAATAAAGAAGACTCTTTTGTTCTTTTGTGTTCCACAGAAGAAAGAAAGTCAAAGGTTTGGACCAACATGAGGATGAGTGAATGATGAAGGTGTTACAGCACTGAAGTCTCGCAGTATCTGAAGTCAAAATCGAAGTATGCTCTGAATTTTTTAGCTCTGGTTTAGAAAAATGAACAGAGTATGACATCATCATTTTCATATTGGTATCATAGCAACAGTTGAATTGAAACAAAGCTCTTCCTCTTTTTCTTTCTACCCTTCCCTGCTGTTTCCTTCATTGTGCTGTATCACTGTCCGGTGGGAATGCTTGCACACTGATTGTGAGAGGGAAAAAAAAGGTTGACTTCAGTCGTTCCTCAGCATGCCGCCTGCATGCAGACCCCGGTAATGATATTCTATTGAAGGCTGTTGGGGGGAAACGTGACTGGAAGATTATTTTTAGTCTACTTTTGTTTGTTTGTTTGTTTGTTTGTTTTTCCCTCCTGCCTCTCCTCTTCCAGTCCCCTTTTCCTCAAGTTCTAATGCTAAAGGCTTGCAGACAGAAGAATTGTCTTACCCAGAGATATCAACTACTCATTATTTTTTGTAAACTCATTTCCAAACCAGATGCTCGTACATCATATTCTGGTGATAAAGCAGATTACCCCAGGAGCAGCTGAACACCGCAACACAAACTTTGTTTGGTTCTTCCTCCTAATATACGGCAGACAGAAATGACATTGGTGTTATTGGAACCATCGCAGCAAGCCCAAAACTATAACCGTGTTTCTCCAATGCCGTACATTTCAGGCGCTGAAGTAGCCAAATAAGAATAAAATGCACTTTACTTATTTATTATTGTGCATTACCTTAAAATAGCTTTAGAGCAGCAGCTACTGCTGTTGATTTGTGTATTTGTGCATTCTGACACAGGAAGTTCACCTTCAGGAGCTCTGTGTTTGAGTACCTAAAACCAAGTCAGAAATACATTTACATTTAATATCAGTGCAATGTCTGTAATGCAGAGATGTGATCTCCCGAGGCGATTTCCAATGCTGAAGGGGGATGAAATGACATTAGTGCAGGAACAGAGAGCACACAACACAGTATAAGCTCAGGTAATGGTCTGGATTTACCACAGTCTGGATTTGGCTTTGTATTGAAGTTTACCTCCCTGATGCTTTACTTTGAAATAAACACAGACTAAGTGCTTTGTGAAGATTTGCCCCTTATGTCTGACATGGAGCGGCCTGGCTCGGCTGTGTTTATATGTGAAAATACTCAAAATAAACCTCGCAAGAAACAGCACTTCTGTCAAATCTCAACTAAAATCAAAAGTGGCTAGTTTATTTTCCCCTGTCATTGGCACACACACACAAAAAAAAAAAAAACACTGTAAAGGCACTGACCACCTAAAAAGACACTGTCCACTTAAAGCGTTTTTGTTTTTTTACTATTGTCTGTTCTATATGTAAATATTAGAAAAGCTGTTAATCGAATTTATTAAACGATATGCTGATCAAATTATTTAAATGAAGGTCATTTGAAGACAGTTGTCACATGCCTGTCCTGTCTTGTGTTGCACATGGGTGTTTTGTTATTTTGGGCCATGTGCTCTTGTCATTGTCTGATCCCTCCCCCTCGTTACCTGATTATTGTTTGTGTTCTCCCACCTGTCCCCTCTTGATTTGTTCCCTTCTTAAAGTGAACCCCGACTAGTGTGGCATGTTGGCCTTATAAGATTAACGTGGGCGTCAGCTATAAAGGTGATACAAAAACACTCCAAATGTTTTTGTTTTTATAAAAAAAAAAGCTGAAAATCCGTTCACTCGTAGGCCGCCATAGTTATTTACGTCTCAATGCATTCTGGGTAGTGACGTGTAAAGGTTGTAGTCGGTTGAGCCTAGCCACTGTAGCCGCTTCGTTTATTGTTTTTCCAACGTACCGGCTAGCTAAGTTTTGACAGTAGTGAGATGAACACGTCTGCCGTTCAGCCTTTTCAGTTTGAACCCGAGCGCACCGTAGGCTTAAATCAAGGGAATAACGCGGTGTCTGTGCGGCAACTGCTTGCCAATGCCAATCGAGAACGACCGCGTTTGCTGTAAAGAGATCAGTATAGTCAGTAACGTTATAGTCTTAGATTTAAGATTTTAAATATGTAGTGCAAGGCAATTCAGTGCAATGGTAATTATTAATATTGTAATTGTAAGATTGAAAATGTACATGAGGTAGATGAGCAGAACAGTGTTGACTTTGTAAAGGGGGTTGCACACCGGGTCCGGACGAGAAGCGCCGCGCCGCGTCGCGTCTATGACAACTCGAGGTATCGCACATCGGACGCGCACTTTGTCAGTTTATGGCCAGCAATATTGTTATGTTTAAGGAAGGACATTATGGAATTAAGATCATGTCTGTATTATGATTGTACTGTACAATTAAATACAACCGTTGCTTATTAGTCTGCAGTCTGAATTCACTTTACCTCAGAGCGTCCGTTAACTGAATGAATTGAGAATATCACCTGAAAATCCGGATAACATCAGCAATTTTCATTCAACCAGCTGATTTCTGTAAATAAATGTAAAAATAAATGTATATTGCTGCACAGGGTGAAGTCAGTATATACATTAACAACGATTTGAGACAAATACATGTAAATTTAATATAAAACTATGTAAATGGTGCTCTGTGGCGCGGCAGGATTTTGAACAAGGTCCGAGAGGGTATTTCTATGCGTTCAACATAGTGACTGCTTAGGGAAAATAAAGCAAACGACGGCGGTAGATGACTTATTAAATGATTTATACCGATAGTACGATCGTCTGATCTAATCAGCCTACCCTGGACAGCTGCTGACAAAAAGTGGAGCTCTTTACAGCAAACGCTCTCGTTCTCGCTTGGCATTGGCAAACTGCCGCAGACACCATCTATTTTGCCCCACTCTCGCTTCTTCAACTCTCTGATAATCTTCATTTTCATGTAACTCTTGAGTAAACCTATCGTTTTCCGCGTTATTCTCTTGATTTAAGCCTACGGTGCGCTTGGGTTCAAACTGAAAAGGCTGAACGGCAGACGTGTTCATCTCGCTACTGTCAAAACTTGGCTAGCTACAACCTTTACACGTCACTACCCAGAATGCATTGAGACGTAAATAACTATGGCGGCCTACGAGTGAACGGATTTTCGTCTTTTTTAATAAAATCAAAAACATTTGGAGTGTTTTTGTATCACCTTTTTATAGCTGATGGCCACGTTAATCTTATAAGGCCAACATTCCGCACTAGTCGGGGAACCCTTTAAGTCTCCTCTTGTTCGCCAACATGACATTATGACTTTTGCGTAAACATACACGCCACTTTCAAGTCAAGTGGCGTGTTATCTATACACATTTTGAGCTATCCGCGTGTATGCGTGTATGTCTACGCCATTAATGTCCAAGTGATTCCGCGTATATGTACACGTATGTGTATATGTACATTAAATTTCCGAGCGAAACGAAGCAAAATGTAGATCTACATGTGGGGAGCGAATTTATTTTTTTCCTAGGATGGTAGGGGAAGACTCATAAATGCTTTTAACCCCAGTGACGGGTAGGTTTAGGGACGGGATTGAGGTAGGTCACATATTTATATATACAGTAATAACGTTAAGTCAACTGCGTTCATAAACACACTGAAAAGCGATTATGCGTGTTATAGCTCGCCAAAAATGGAAATACGAATTGGTGTGTCATATACACGCAATTTTATGAGATCAGTCTGTGTTTGCAGTCCTTGTCGGATCGTTGTCTAATGTCTCCCGTTCCCCGTGATCCTCTGTTCAGGTTCTGTTGTTTTATTTTTATTCATTGTTTTTCCCCCTTGTGGTTTTGGTTTGTGTTTGTTTATTTTATAAGTTTTCTCCTGCACTTGAGTCCTCACACCTTTTTGTCTTACCCATTCCGTGACAACAGTTTAGCGCGGCAGACAAAAGCATTAAATACACAAAACCGCCTTAAGATATTGTTCTTTTTTCATTATTAATTTGTTATACTATCACTGGCCACAGCAATCTATTTCGCAATCAAGTTGGGGCATTTTCTGTGTGTGATTTTTTTAAAAATTGTTCATTACAATTAACTTAACTTAAGAGTTAATTGTACTGTAAGAGTTGATTTCATAATGGCGCAAAAAAAATATGAATAAAACAAACAATAAAAGTCTCAATGTCTTAATATATATTTTTTTAATAGGAATTCATATTTTTTTATTTAGCATGAAGAAAAAAGTGTTCAAAATTGACAGTAAATCCCTTTATAAAAAAAAATATTTCAAATAAATGCTGTTCTCAGAGAAATGAATGTTTACCACATATTATCTAGCCAGAAGGTTTCAGTAATAAATAGAAGGTGTGAAATAATATTGTGTGTTTATTTGTAGTGTTCCTCCTGGCTAGGCTAAGCCTTGGCATGCTAACTCTGAGCTTTGTGTCGGACTTAATGAATGTCTTGAAGGTGTCATTTTGGAGAAACTTCATAGGCTTAGGTAAGTGTAATATTTATTTATATATATATATATGTGTGTGTGTGTGTGTGTGTGTTTAATTATGAATGAATACGGTATGCATTTTCTGTACTCTTTTTAAATTGAATACAAAAATGAATATTTTTTCTTATAATTATATATAAAAATGTGTGTGCGTGTCTATTTACCACAAATTATTTACGTATATTCATTTAAATTGAATAAATGTTGAAATTATATATATAACATTTGTTCATTTTAATCCAACAATTTTAATAACAATTACTTTATTATTATATTATATATTTTTCTATTTTTATAAAAATATAATACCAATTTCTGTAGAGAATGGAACATTTTTGTTACCACGGAACCATCCAAAACAAAGACCATTTTATAGATTTTGAGATCGGATATTGAATAAAATCTCTGTAAATATGCAGTGAGATAAATCAGCTGAAATGACTAATTAAATAAGGCGGGTAAGGTAAAGTAAATAAAGGAATCTACAGTGGAATGATATGACCTTTCAGTTTCAGGAGGTGGAAGGAGAATGGAGACACAGGAGAAAAGACTCAAGCATGAGTGAATGAGCTGAACTGTTCCAAGGTCTCCAGCTTGGTCTTCAATCCTCCGCTGGAGGCAGAAGCCCGAGGCGCTGTCTCAACCCAGACGTCCTCCGAGTCTCTTCCACTGACACGTGCCATGGAGAAAGAAAGAAAAGCCATAGAAATATAGAGGAAGAGGCATAAGAAGAGAGAGAGTTACGTTATCTTCCATCGCTGGCATCTGAAGATGGACCACCCACTCAACACTAGTCTCTTTCTCCAGTCGCAGAGGTTTTCCCCAGGTAACTTCTGTCACTTACGATCTGTCACTTAGTTCACGAAGGAAGTCGTGCTGCAGAAGTGGCTTACCTCATACCTATTTCTGATCTTAAAAAAAAAAAAACAACGTCCTTTTACTTTCAGAGCGGCCCTGATCAAACACAAGGGTGGTCGATTCTCTTCAGTCATCGCAGAATGATTTTAAAGACTTCGAATTTTGGACTTTCCCTTTGAAATGCATGTTTTTATGGAAGTTTGTTTCCGCCACAGAGTTTACATATTGCAATTCTGACTTTTTTTTCCTCAGAATTTCAAGATGTAAACTCACAACTGCTTGTTATAAAGTCAGAATTGCTAGATATAAATGTAGTTGTGAGAAATAAAGTCGGAATTGCAAGATATAAACTTTATAACACGGAATTGCAAGTTTATATCTCGCAATTCTGACGTTTTAACTCGCTATTGCCATTGCCTATTGACACTAAACATGACATGAAAATAAAACACTTTAAAAAGTCCATGTGACTTCTCTTCCATTGTGGCTCCATTTAAATGATATAAAATTATACATTTAGCATGTAGCAATAGGTCACATGACACACAAGAGCCAATGGCATTTAACATCACACTTTGAATGTCTAAATGAATGTGAGATTTGCGTGGAAAGGATGATTAGCTGAGAATAATTATGATAGTTAAATGGAATTAGACACAGTTTTAACATTCAAAAATAACAACTTCTTTCATGACAGAAATAATACAGTTTTTGTTCAGTAGTGAAGTAAATGAGTTGAATACGATGCAAGAGTCACAGTTGGTGTTGCAGGATTGAAGTCCCTACAGTGGCTTTTCCTTATGAGAGTTTGAGAGTAGCATAGAGCCTCGGCAAACTGCGGATATGATGGTGTGTGTGTGTGTGTGTGTGTGTGTCTGCGTGCTCATTATGGGTCAGCGAGAATGGCGACCCTGGTCTCTACTGTTGAGGCAGCTTTATGACTGTTCACTTCTGTAAAAGAAGGTGTCCACAGAGGGCTATAACAGCAAAGACTGACTCAAAGTGACTGTAGCTTTGAGCCAAGGTGAGGCTGTGGAGAACAGAATGTGTCCTGAATAGACACTTTTGCCTTGGGATCTGTTGCTTCTTGGGTCTGACGTGAATTTTCAACACAAACCATATTAAGGATAGATATTACCTTCCAAACTCTGCCAAAGTCCCTTGCTAGTTGCTACCTACAAGTAAGGACTAAAGAAGCATCTCTTCCATATTTAAACTATTCTTATTCACGGTTGTTTCACTGTGTCAGCTGCAGTTCTAGCCTGGCCTGTACTTTTGAAAATCTGTATTGAGTTATTTCTTGCCTTCGATGAATCTCTCATGTTTTCGTGTTCCTCTTTTGTATGTCGCTTTGGATATAAATGTTTTATGTAGTTCGCTATATTTCAAACTGTTCTCAGTTGAAATTAGAAGTGGTACAAATGGTTCAGAAACGTGAAGAATGAGAGGTTTTATGCGATTTTATGACTTCAGAAGACTTGGAATGTAGTGCTTGGAGGTTTTTTTTTCTCTTTGGAACTTTAATTTTTATAAATCAATTATTCCGTTTAATAAATTGTATTATTATTAATTTGTATTTATATGAATAATTTGATTTGATCATTTTCATTATTTGATCACTATAAATTAATGTTAAAGTATCATGAACATTATTCACAGCACTATAATCCAGAAATTGTTTATTAAAAATAAAAAGGCAGTTTATTTATACATGTACATGCACAACTGTTCAAATGCTTAAAGTTAGAAAGAGTTTTTTGGAAATAAATTAATGATTCTCTTATTATTCAACAAAGCTACATTAATTTGTATCAAAAGTGACAGTAAAAAAAAAAAGTTATATTTCAAATATTCTGTTCCAGCCTGTCTGTTCTGTTATCTGTTAACACCATATCAGCATATTAAAATAATTTCTGATGGATCATGTGACAATGAAGACTCTAGTAATTTGACATCAAATTACAGACAGTTACATTCATACATACAGTCTTTAAATAGTGATACTATTTCACAATATTAAAACTTTTACTGTATTTTTGTTTAAATAAATTTAGCTTTGGTGAGCTTGAGACTATTGAAAAATGTATCAACCCTAAACTTTTTAATGTTAGTGTGTGTATACTGGATGATATTTAGTGTGTGTGTGTGTGTGTTTGCGCATGTCTGCGTGTGTTTGTGCGTGTTTGTGTGTACATACTTTTCTATGCTTGTCTGCTTTACAGCTTTTTACAGCAATTTTTGCACTTTTTTGGTGTGTATTACATAGAAAAAATAACAATATGTGAGTTTGAACATGAGTTTGAATTTTTGGTCAGCTAGTCCTGTAAAGGTCTTTTTATCAGTATGCAAAAAATCTTCTGTGAGCCATTTGATGTAACAGCATGCTAATCAGAAAACCTTGTCTGTGAGACTGTAAAGATCCTTGTTCTGTCTCTACGCAGAGTTCTTACTTCGTCCTTGGATTGTGTTCAAGGTCAGTGCGGCTTTCTTCCTCTCTCTCTCAGACAGGAAGCAAGCAGGACAGAGCCGACTATAGACACAGTTTATTGTCACCATGCGGTCTGCAAAAAAAAAAAAAAAAAGAAAGAAAAGAGGACAGTGTTTGCATTAATAAAAAATGCTAAATTCATGAAAGTTTTAGCTCTTTGTGTATAGAGATTTAAGGTTGTGACTTGATGTCAGTGGTGATGAGAGTGGAGTTTGCTGACGACTTCATGTTTGCGACATCAAGTCCAGTGTTGTATATAGTGGAGTTCACAGTTATCCCTGTTTTTCCAGGAACTCTTGGCTTGTTTATCCTTGTGGACTGAACAAGAAACGCATTCCATACAATGCCACGGACATGTGTCGTGCTCAATATCCGAGACACGTTTTCTGTCAAAGGCACAGAGCTGTTTAATCCTCAACAAAGGTTTGGAGAGTACGGAATGAAATTAACATTATTTTAAGAGCACAAAATTGAATAAACAAACCCTGGAGCTGAATTACGGAATCTATTTACAGTGCGTAATTGGAATGGGGCGTCTAGACTCGAGCCTATTAGACACAGCTTAGCTGCCTTTTACATCTTTGATTCCACAAACTGGACTAATCTGGGAAAATAATGAACTCCAGGGAGCAAGTATCCACCTGAGGCAAATATAAATCTCAATAAAGCAGAAAACAACAGCGGCTGAATGAGAAAATTAGATACTGCAGAGGCACACATACATGAGCATGAAACATTGATCTGCTTCAGGCACGTGCGGGCGGGGTGGGGGGGCTGGGGGGGCTGGGGGGGCTTTGGGTGCTCGAGCCCCTGCCCTATTTCAAAATTAATCAAAAGTGCCCTTCTCAAACAAATATCAATAATAATATGTGGTCAATAAAACAAAATGCATTTGATTATAATTAACATGACACTGTGTACAAAACTAAAGTAGCCTAAATTCACGTTTATTTTTACGTTTCTGTCATGCCAGTATGAAGTGTCGTTGCTATAACGCGTTGCTATGGGTTGCGTCACTTGCTTAAAGTTTCGTGTGTCATGCTTCGGTCTTGACTTGCGGGGTCAGTATTTCCACTGCACACGACATTCTCATGTGATTGTCGCATTTCGCCCCCAATTGTCAGTCGCACGGAACTTTGAAATTATTCATGATGCAAACGTTATCCTCGGCTATTCACAATGGTAAGATGAATGATTTTAATGAATGTAACACATGCATGAATATATCCACACAAAACAAATGACCCTCAATACATCTAAAACAAAAACAAAGTAGATTTTATTGAGCTAATCAATATAAATATTGATTTAATAATTATAAAATATTTTTTTCTGCCATAATTATTAATAACTGACATTTTACAGATATAGCGTGTTCCAGGCCACAATCAACAACCTGATCAACTCTATGCGAAGGAGATGTGTGGCACTGCGTGAGGCAAATGGTGGATACTGACTGGTTTTCGACCCCCCCCCCCCCACACACACACAGACACATTTTATAGTGGCCTTTCATTGTGGCCAGCCTAAGGCACACCTGTGCAATAATCATGCTGTCTAATCAGCATCTTGATATGCCACACCTGTGAGGTGGATGGATTATCTCGGCAAAGGAGAAGTGCTCACTAACACAGATTTAGACAGAGTTTTGAACAATATTTGAGAGAAATAGGCCTTTTGTGTTCATAGAAAAAGTCTTAGATCTTTGAGTTCAGCTCATGAAAAATGGGGGCAAAAACCAAAGTGTTGCATTTATAATTTTGTTCAGTGTATATATATATATATATGCCCCTTTTTGCATTTGAGCCCCTGCCCCTGAGGAACTCTCTGCATGTCGCTGATCTGCTTGATTTAATAGGTGTGTGATGGTGTAATGAGTCGGGTCCATCACACATTTACTAATACATTATTAACATCAAAAGTTGTCTGTTAACATTAGTTAATGTACTGTGAACTAACATTAACATGTTTATTAACTAACATAAGCAAAGATTAATAAAAGCTGTAAATATAAATATATTGTTCATTGTTAGTTTGTTAATGCATTAACTAATGCTAACAAATGAGACCTTGTTGTAAAGTATACCAAATATGTTCAGTTAAAGGCATCTTCACTTGGTTTTACTGTTTTGCAGCTTGTTTGAACTGTACCTGAACGATTGATTATCACAGTATAATTAGGCTATTTATTTAACTATTTTGCAAGTATGTATTTCTCATCTGTTACTGTAATTATGTAAATTGCTTGCCTTCTCTTATATCGCAGTTCTTCGACCAGAAGTGACAAACATGTCAAGCGCTAATGACATTGAACAAGTCCCATCCCAGACATCCCTGTGGGCCGCCTCCCTCCTGGAAAATAGCAGGATACATCTCACAAAGTGTAAAGCTTCCTTTTGACCTGTGCGTCACCTGCTGTTTCATAAGCCCTTCAGGAACTTCATGTACAGAAACATTCCAGTGTTCCACTCATCAAACATTCCTGCTGGGTAAGATTTTTTACAGTTTTATTACTTAAAACATACACTTTAATTGGAGTAACATTTTTCAAAGAGTAGGAAATAATTAAAAAGTAAGCTATTTTGCATTTTCCGTACAGACACTCTCAGCAAACAAAAGGTACAAAAGTTGTCACTAGGGCTGTACCCTTTCCAAATTTACACCTTTTTACCCCTTAAGGTTGCATATTAATACCTTAAAGGTACTTATTAGTACCTAAAGTGTACATATTAGAACCTTTGGAAAAGGTACCACCCCAGTGACAGCTTTTGTAACTTTTTTCTGAGAGTGGGTACAACAAGGTGCTTTATACTCTGAAAACTAAAACTAGTGATTTTTAGGAGGTCACACTAAATATGATATTATACTTTTGATTTCTGTACATGTTCTATTGGGTTTGAAGTTATTGCAACCCTGTTGCAACTTCAGATTTTGGCACTGAACGCCTGCATACATTTCAAAACCCTGATTTCTGTGATTTTTGTTATTTTCTTGGCAATAGGCTAACCACTGAATAAGCGTCAACAAAATATATCAAAAATTATATCTTCAGCTAATCAGTGTTATGGCATCATTTTCTGTGGCTCCAGATTGATTAGTCACATGACAATGAAATCAGGTGATTGGCTCAAAAACCTGTACCTGGAACGAATATGAACGAATTCAAATCACATACTGTACTTCTGGAATGTTTGCTGGAATGTTGTAAGTGGGTTAATCCATGAATAGCTGTGCATTGAACCACCCGATGTGAATTAGAGTGCATTAAAATAGTTTAATGCATAGCCAGCCGTGGATTATCCTGCTTATAACATAATTTGCCAACACTGACTAGTTGAAGATGTTATTGATGTTTGCAGCACAATATTTGACCGTAAGGTTAAAATTGATTGTTATTTTCGTCAGTTACAGCTCGTTGGATCTAACATTCAGCCTGCTTTGTAATCAGACACAGAGATAAAGTAGGCCTACTATTAAGATTACATTTCTATGAATTCATTATCGAGTGAGAGAAGAGTGTGATTACCTGCGTCTGCAGCGTCTCTCTACTAATACTGAAGCCACGGGTTTCAGAAATGTCCAAAACAGCATCAGAAATAAAATGTAGCGATTCAGTAGCATAGATATTTTAATAATAAAAGTCGTAGGGGTGCTGCGCTGGCAACAAGTTTCTGTGCTGCTGAATTTTTTGTGTGTGCGCAACGCAATCTCTGATCTCTGTGTTCGAGTTATATCATGTCTGTGTGTGTGTGTATGTCTTTGAAAACATGTGCTTCAATTAAATCAGCACATTAATATAAACAGTGATTAAAATGACTGGAACTACCTGTGCATTAAACGGTTTTATTGCACACCTTCCAGCTAATCAGGATTCACACAGACAGACCATGTTGTGTGTGTGTGTGTGTATATATATATATACCAGCCAATATTTATGTCAGCAAAAATATTGGTAACGCTATATATAGAGCACCTGAACGTGCAGAGTTTTTACAACAGAGCATTAACTTCCAGTAATATTGTTTCTTAACAGACACCGCGGAACATTCTTCTTAGTGCTAAATACAGCGAGAGCCCTACAGGTGAGATTTCAGATATCTTGCAGTGGAAGTCTACCTGAGGTCAATCATTTGAAGCATGCCATGACCAAATTAAATCCCGAGGGAAGAATAATTGGGTTACGGTGGGCTGTGGCGCAGTGGCGGGATATATAATTTCCCTGGAAACGTGTTAGTCCACCATATTGGCAGATCGGAGAATTAATCCCTTCTTTCTTCTTAATCCTTTTCCTTATCATAAGATTATGAAAATCCTGATCCCCCTTCTCTCAGATATTAAACTGCATCCATAATACAACTCTAGGCTTAAAGAAATCAATGGCAGCTCTCTCGTCCGGTACTTGTGGCTCAAGAGCACTTTGTTTTGAGTTTTCTCTCAGTAATTTGTAATTCCGCACCTCGTTCTGCCACCCGAGACATGAATAATGTGTGAGGGACTGTCCGACGTTGGCATTCTGAGTGCGCCAATCTGCTCAAACAGACACAAATTGGAAAATCGTTCCAGTTGAATTTTCATTCATTCAAGGGCTGAGCCACTGGCAGGGTTATTTCCTTACCTCAGCTGCCTGCGCCGACACTCACTCCTTGCTGACACTCTGTGTGTGTGTGTGTGTGTGTGTGTGCGTGTGTGTGTGTGTGTGTGTGTGTGCGTGTGTGTGTGTGTGTGTGTGTGCTCGAATGGCGGTTTTTGCTGTACATGACACCTGATATTGCACCAAGCTCATTTCCTCTTTTCATCCTTTTTGTATTGGGGACGTGGGTGTTCGTCCTCCAGTGACCCGACTGACCTCTGCTCAGGTATTCACGTGTGTCTCTGAGCTGGGCGGAAAAATTCCTCCCCAGTATGCCATGAATCACAATGCAGCAGAGGCAATCTGAGATAGATTCAGTTCTGAGGGGGTATGAGAAATGAAAATGCGCTAGATGTATATATATCCACATATATAATATATCACCCCGCGTGCCTTGAATCCAGCCCAGGGCACATCTCAATAGTGGCATTTTACATCCTAATTTCAGTTTAGAGGCTCCAGGATACAATAAATGATACAGTGGCCCTAGAGGTGATGTAATTTGTCTTATAGTATCCGCATAGATGAGTAAGGGTTGATTTCCCATCAAAACACTACTCTGTTTGTTTAGTAATCTGAACTGTTGCATAGACTCAACCAATTGATGGTGTGAGTTTAGGGTGGAACTGTATGTTGATTGGACCAGTGTAGATGTTCAGGAAAACCCGTTCAGTCATTATTTTTGCTGTTCTGTTTGGTGATGCTAATAGTAAAGATATTATGCCATCTTTACAACTTTATCTTTATGATTCATCTGTACACAAGCACATGTTGTCTTTCTGTGTGTGATTTTTTTTTACTTTATTTAAAGGAGCCTGTGTTACAGTGTAATTATGCATTTAAGTACTGCACTGTAAAAATTATAAAATCAATAAGTTATGACAACAAATGTTTTTACATTGCTTTAACGCATTGAAGTAAGTTAAGCAATTTTCATCTTTTTTTTTTAATTATACAAGAATCAAGAATATTTTTTTTAACTCATTTCAGTTCAATGTAATTTAAGTTGAAATAATTTAAACATCCAAGCTGATTGTACTTAAAAGTTTAAGGCAGCAACTTTTTTTTTAACTACATGTACTTAAGACTTACTATATGGTTAGGATTAGGGTTTGTTTTAGGGTTAGTTCAACGCTATCTCACGACCAATTCGTACGAATTTGTACGATTTGTCTAAACCCCAGTGATGGGTAGGTTTAGGGGCGTGGTCATTCGTACGAATTCATACGAATTTGGCAACTCGTAAAATATATATGCGATTTAGCAAAACTCGTACGAGTGAGGTCATATGAATTCGTATGAATTAGCCCCCTAGTAAAATGCGTATACGAATTGCAGTGAGATCGGGTTGGTTAGTTGCACGTAATTATGCATAGTTATTATATTTATTGCTACATTTAACTTGTAACAAGGACACTGTTACCATCTGTTTTATATACACTACCAGTCAAAAGCTTAATTAAGATTGTTCAATGTATTTGAAAGAAGTCTCTTATGCTCATCAAGGCTGCATCAAAATTGCAGTAAAAACAGTAATATTGTGAAATATTATTGCAATTCAAAACTAATATATTTTCAAATGTAATTTATTCCTTAGATGACAAAGCTGAATTTTCAGCAACATTCCTTCAGTCTATAGTATCACATGATCATTTAGAAATCATTCTAATATGCTGATTCGAATAGTTTCTTGCACTTACATCAAGCTTAGTCTAACTTTATAAATGGTTTAAATCAAATTGCAAGAATGATAAAGTTCTATATTAGGTTACAAGTTAACTGGTCGATTTATAATTGTATTTGGTGTGTTTATTTTGCACCCATATGTTTCAGTAGGATCCATCCATCCAGTGATTTTGAGAAAGTCTTTATTTGATGTGCCCACTGGAGTGCTACAGGCAGCTTTATTTATTTTGCCTTTTTAGAAACTGCATTAAATCTTCGAGAATACAGAGTCAGAACGAGAGCTCAGGTCGTAACTGGTGTTGAGCTGCCTCAGGAAAAGGCTGCTTCATTAGCAGATTATTAGTCCCTCAAAATGTCATTTATTCTCTCAAGGCAGGATGACCTCTGGAATGGTCCCTCGTAATCCAGTGCGACCCCTGACCATCGCTGAGATATGCCATTAACCCCCCTGTTAAAATTTCACCCCAGAGAGACCCTCGAAAGCACATGTACGTGCGGCAGACGGCGGGACAGAGTGCATTGAGAAGTGCATTATCTTGTTGAGTTGTTTTCTTTCTATTAAATCTCATCAGTTTGAACAGGTGCAGCAGTCGGCGGTGTCAGATGAGGTCTGCAGATATCTCACATCAAACACACCATGATCAAGGCTAAGCTCAGGATGGTGTGAGGAGACAGATTACACACACACACACACACAAGGAACTTTCCCTCTCAACAAAGGAGATTAAGGAGTGAAAACTAATTCAACCTCCATTCACACTTTTAATTGGATCTCGAAATAATTCAAATCCACAATTTGTTACGCTTGTCCTTAGATTCAAATAATACACAAACGTCCCTGGATTCAAAACAGCAGAAATGTATTCTAGTTAATCCAGGAGGACTGTGCATGATTTTGGCTGTCATGTATCAGGGAACAAGATTTTTTTTTTAAGGAAATTGAATCCTTTGTTATTGCTTTAACAATGCATTTATGATGATTTACACTGCATAAGTATGAGCAGGCAAAGTAAATTTTTTGCTAACAGTGTTTTTCAAATGCAGTCAATTATTGACATTTTTTATATTCAACATTGTTTATTTAAAAAAAATTAATGAGCAGAAAATCAGCGTATTAGAATGATTTCTAAAGGATTAGGAGAGTAATGATGCTGAAAATTCAGCTTTGCATCACAGGAATACATTTGTAAATATATTTTTTTAATATATACATATATATATATATATATATATATACTGTATATATATATATATATAATATTTCATGATTTTTCTGAAAACAAAATTTCTTCTTTCAAAAACAAAAATCTTACAGACAAACTTTTGACCGGTAAAAAAACCCTCAAAATCTCAGTAAAAGAATTTCGAATGGAAATTTAGAGGTGTTTTGCTTTCATCTACATTTAGTACTAATGCATGAAAATGATCAATATTTCAAAGACCTCCTAATGTTTATTAACTTTAGTACTATTATTATTTATAAAGTGGTAATATGTGCATCTTTGCATAATATGTTATGAAGTCATCATATCTACATTGATATGATTTATTGCCTATGACCTTCAATCAGGCCTTAGTTTTGTAATAAAAATGAATGGACAAAGACAATTGCTCTTGATAAGCTTTTAAGTCATCTACAGAGTTCGCTTTGATCAAGGGAATAAGGCATATGGACTTTCTATTCAGCGTCTTCCGATTATAGGGGTTGTGTGTATCCTGCAGTGAGTCCACAAAATCTGTAATCCTCCCCGCTGATTCTGACTCGAACGACAAGCACTAAAGCCTTTTCCTTCTTAGTGCACATCAATATATCATGGCCTTAATCTTCATTAGCAGTTCATTAACAGTGTGCATGCAAATAAGCCAAACATGCAGTAAAAGTCTCAAGTCACCATCAGTGCACTTTTAAGTACATATAACGTATAATGCAATCAAATGTTTGATTTGAAAGAAGATTTGCGCCGTGGCTGAACATCAGTGTAATGGCTATCTCTAAGAGGATATTTCTTTGAGGTTTTTCTCTTTGAAGTCTTAAACCATAAACAAAAAGAATTCATTTGACCAAATTGCATCAGTACAGTGGACCGACATGCTAGTTTAGTTGGCTAACTGTGTTTGTCTTGTAAAATACAGATTTAATGATTGTTTTGCCTTGCATAGATGAGCATTTAGTCTCGCTTACTGTCTAATGACTCATTTACACATTCATGTGCATGCTGATAGGCTAATGAACCACCATGGTTGGTGTTTGATGATTCATTAAGGCAGTGGTGGTCACCCCCCTCCCAGAATAAAATAAATAAGAAAGTCAAAATATATTTAAAAAATAACATATGCTTCGTGCAAAAGCTGAAGTTTAAGGTTGACATGAAAAATAATCTTGTCTTCTCTATTGTAACATGTATCTGAGTGAAATGGCTTCTCGAACAAGAAAAAATGTAGGCCGGGACTTTTTTTTTTTTTTTTGTCCATTGGGAATTGATTGGGTGGTTATGGTTTACTATTGGTCGATCTCATGTGAGTGACAGGTTGTCCCGCCCTCACGCCAGTAAACGCATTATCAGAGAAGAGATGAGATATCGCTGCAGGGGAAGTTATTTTGAATAAAGATAACGAAGGCACGTGAATTAAAAAAATAATAATAATTATGTGCACTGATAAATAATTTATAATAAACTGCAATATTCCATTAAAAATAAGAATTGTTAGATGTCATGGTGACTTTAATTATGCATAGTAAATGCAACATTTTTGTCTTTTTAAAAAATAAACATTTCATAATTAAATATGTATTGTTTTATCAAAACCAAAGAGGGGAATTTTATGACTGTTATTTTATATTATTTACATACTAGTATAGTATTTATTAATATTATGAATTATCTTTTATTTTTATTTTACTTTTGGTTTTTATTTTAATTTTAGTGATTTAATGTGCTCTTGTCCTTTTTATTATTTTTTTCAGGTAACTTATTTGAGTTAGTTGCCAAATTTTAGTTTCTCATCTTCTATTTATTTTGTTTTATTTTATTTCAGCTTTATTTGAATAAATAAATACAATGCTGTTTTACATGTTTTGTATGTTATTGATAGCAATCAAATTAACACATTTTTATAAAGAGAATATGGCAGGATGAAGTGGTATATCAGAGAAAGAAGTCTGACAGACAGAGAGAAAGAGAGAGACTGCAATGCCATTGTGTTCTAAGGATAGGTCATACACTTAGGGATGACTGTTGTGCCTCTAAATTCCCTCTCTCGTACACACACACACACACACACACACACACATCAATGGAAAACTGCTGCACAGAGAGACAGCATGACTGTCATCTTTCCAGTTCAGCACACAAGGGCCATATGCCACTTGGCCGCTTACAAAAAATGTCAAAAAGGGCAACATGCATTTCATTTAATCCACACAGCTGTGAAATCAACGTAAAAAATGTTCGCAATCCATTTTACTTTGGGATTGTCACTTTATCCATTGTTTGGACAGAAAAAAAGCAATATATGTGACAAGGTGGTTAGATGGGGAGAGGCTAAAAAAAAAATAAGAGGACTTGATGTCAGCCAAAAAGAAAAGTAATTTCAGAGGCAGAGCATGTTAGTTCTTTTGTTCTTTTTTTCTTTGTAATAACATTCACTAATTAATTGTTCAAAGTAAGACCAGGATCATGAATTAAGAAAATAACAAGGGGATTTAGAGATCTTACACAGTCCTTTCTAATATGTAGACACAATGAACTATATATGAATTTTTTTTTCGTGTTCCATCAGTAGATATTTTTTGAGGCGGCCAACAAACAAAAAGGCACTCAAGGTCTACTCTCATATTTCTTTTTGTAAAGAAATCTGTCTTATCTTGCGCTCTCGTTTTTCTACATCTGTAATTACCGTCTCGGTTGGCCCTCGGGGGTTTGGGGAATCGGTGTCTAAAAGGTAGAAAAATAACTGGTATATTTCATCCACAAGGGTGATGAGCTGTGACTGTCTTAGTCGCTCTAAATTGAACATTGTTGATGACTCATTGTAATTCCATCTCTATGCGGCATCATACAAATAATTTACACAAAGTCTGAAATGTTGTTTATATTTTCCAGTATACAGTACACTTGTCAGATACCAATCTGGCTGGCATATGCTTTGAAACTAACAATGCGATAAATTTTTCCCCCCAGACACCACAACGGATTGATTCAGTTTGTATTGTCGTGTTACAACTGTACCGTGGTTTTAAAGCTGTAGAAGAAGACCTTGTGTGACAGAGTGTGACAATCTCCTCTAGCTGTAACATGGCAGAGTGATCATAACCTCACATACTGAAGATGAGTTCATCGCCAAAGCTCTGACAGCCTACCGTCACAGCGACTCTGGCTACGGCTGATATATAGCATGAAAAGAAGGGAAGGGAGAAGATGCGCTCACAGCCAGCAATATGTCACCGCTTGCTTCCCTCCAACCACAGCAAACATTCTCCCTCTCCCTATTGGGAATGAATTTGCAAGCATTTGACCTTGAGATCTTTGTTGTCGGAATACTGATGTGCATTTGACACGTTTGTTATATAATCTGTTGAAATCCACACTGTGCAAGTTGGCACGCGTCAATATGAATATTGCCAATACTGTAAGACAATAATTATTTTCATGTTATTTTTAAATTCTACACTGAAAACTAAATTTAGAAAATGGATACCCCTTTTTGGTTACACTTTATTTTGATGGTCTACTTTAGACGTTCTACTAACTATAAGTAACTTGTCAAGAATATTAGTAGACAGTAGACTGACTGTTTTAGGGTTCAGGTTTGTAGAATAAGTTGACATGTAGTTGCAAAGTTAGTTATAGTCAGTAGAATGTCTGTTGGTGGAGCATCAAAATAAAGTGTTAGAAGATATTAAGCAGACAGTCTAATAATACTCTAATGAGAGTTAGTTGACATGTAGTTGCAAAGTGACTTATATTTAGTAGAATGTCTAAAGTGGACCATTAAAATAAAGCATTAGCTTATTTGTATATTTGCTAAGCATAAAATGTATTGTTTTAGTAAATTATTCATGTTTTTAAGTGAGTGTTAGATGACAACAAATTCAATCTAAACATAAATGCCCAATTAAAGCTGCTGTCCGTAACTTTTTTGGGTTAAAAGTTATCCAAAATAATAATAATAAAAAAAAAACATTACCAGCCAGTGTTCAAAAATATATGCTTACCTTTCCTCGATTCAAAACGGTAAGCTTGTAATAATGTTTTTAATTCCAGTGGTACTGGTGGATTTCCGCGGGAAATTCGAGCATGTCTTTGCGTCATTACGTCACATCTGTACACATAAAGAAGGAGTCCCGGCAAGTAGGCTATATTGCGTGAGCGGATGTTGGAGTTGGAAGCTTTTAGCCTTTTCTCACAGCTCTTCAAAATAAAACTCATGGCGGATCCAGAAAGGTTCAAACGACAACCACCAGTGACAACTGGAGATTCACCCGTGGTAAAACCCAAGAGAATTCGGACTTCGGAGGGGGTAGAGAAAAAAAGAGATTGCAACCGGGCCCACGCGAAAACAAGGATTAACATTGGCAGGGCTTTTGAAAGGTGGCGTGAACTCCGTGATTTGAAAGGGTTCAAAACGGATGCAGAAACGTCTCGGTTACGGATGTAACCCTCGTTCCCTGAGTAGGGAACGGAGACGTTACGTCGGATGACGGAGAATGGGGGTTTCGCCTAGAAAGCCAGTCCTCTTCGAGTATTAAAAAACGAGCCAATGGCAAGGAAATGCCATGGGTCTGCGGAATTTGCATAGCGTATCCCCGCCTCACCACGTGGGTATAAAGGGAGGATGCGGACGCAAACGCAGCTATGTCTTCACTGAGGAGCCGAGACTGAACTCAGGCATCTACCCAGCGGTACAGCGGAAGTGGCAGGGAGACGTAACGTCTCCGTTCCCTACTCAGGGACCGAGGGTTACATCCGTAACCGAGACGTTCCCTTTCGTAGTCACTCCGAGTTACGTCGGATGACGGAGAATGGGGGTTCCCGTGAAATCACGCCACCTTCACAGCTGTCTTCCAGTGCCCTGCGAAAGTCTAAACCCCTGTCGTGAACTAAGCACGGACGAGGAGTCCTACTAGCACAGGGATACCAAGGTACACTGGGGAGCATATCTCAGAGGAGATATGCCGCAGTATGCCTACCCATAGGGAGGACTTATGAAAACACATATGGCCCCGGGGGGCTACATATGGGGGAACACTGGAGTACCAACCCGTAGGGTGGCTAGAATTTCAACTCCAGGAGTGGCAAGGTGGCTTGCCAAGGGAAAGACACATGCTCAAAAGAGGCTTACAGTGGAAATACTCATGTGGGGGTTACTCAGGGGAGGAACCATGAACACGGAGGCACCTAGCCAACGCACAGGCAATAGACACTGGCGCTAGCATCAACAGTGCTGGAGGAACTCAGGGCTTCAGAGGGGAAGACTGCCTGAGGAAATATCGTACGTATCCAGTCAGTGGAGTGGAATGGCGAGCAAGCGAAGACACCTGAACAGCTCCCATGTTAGCTTGAAAAAGACAGTACATGGGTGGAGACTGGCTCCACTCTGAGATTGTAAAATCTGGCGAATGTGTTAGGTGTTGCCCAGCCTGCAGCTCTGCAGATGTCTGTTAGCGAGGCGCCATGCGCTAGAGCCCAAGAGGACGCCACACTCCGGGTGGAGTGGGCGGTCACACCAAGGGGGCACGGTCGACCTTGCTGCTGGTATGCCAAGGCAATGGCGTCCACTATCCAGTGAGACAACCTTTGCTTGGAGAGAGCCTTTCCCTTCGGCTTCCCACCATAACAGACAAAGAGCTGGTCTGAGGTCCTGAAACACTGTGTCCTGTCTACGTAAGCATGGAGGGCGCGTACTGGACAGAGCAGTGCCAAGGCTGGGTCTGCCTCCTCCCGGGGCAGCGCTTGCAGGTTCACCACCTGGTCCCGGAAGGGAGTGGTAGGAACCTTGGGCACATATCCGAGCCGGGGTCTCAGGATCACGTGAGAGAGAGCAGGCCCGAACTCCAGGCACGCTTCGTCAACGGAGAATGCATGCAGGTCCCCTACCCTCTTGATGGAGGCCAGTGCAACCAGGAGCGCTGTCTTCATTGACAGAAACTTAATCTCAACTGATTGCAGAGGCTCAAAGGGAGCCCTCTGCAGGGCATTTAAGACCACTGAGAGGTCCCAAGAGGGAACGAGAGGAGAGCGAGGAGGATTCAGTCTCCTCGCTCCTCTCAGGAACCTGATGATCAGGTCGTGCTTTCCAAGAGACTTACCTTCAACTGCTTCGTGATAAGCGGCGATAGCGGCCACATACACCTTCAGGGTGGAGGGAGACAGCCTTCGCTCCAACCCGTCTTGCAGGAAGGAAAGCACGACACTGGTCGAGCATCTCCTGGGGTCTTCTCGGCGAGAAGAGCACCAGTTGACGAAGAGGTTCCACTTCAACGCGTAGACGTGTCTCGCGGACAACGCTCTAGCGGAAGTGATGGTAGCCGCCACCGCAGGTGGCAGGGTACTCAAACCTGCCTCGTCCCGTCCAGGAGCCACACGTGGAGTCTCCAAAGATCGTGACGAGGGTGCCATAGGGTGCCCCGTCTCTGAGAAAGGAGGTCCTTCCTCTGAGCAATTGGCCAAGGAGGTGCTGTCGCGAGGAGTATCAGTTCGGAGAACCAGGTCTTGGTGGGCCGGTATGGGGCGACCAAGATAACCTGCTCCTCGTCCTCCCTGATCTTGCACAGAGTCCGTGCGAGAAGGCTCACTGGGGGAAACGCATACTTGCGTAGGCTGTGCGCCAGTGCATCCGTGCCGAGCGTGCCCTCGGACAGGGAGTAATACAGGGCGCAATGGGATGAGTCGTGGGAGGCAAACAGATCTATCTGTGCGTCCCCGAACTGGTCCCATATCAGCTGGACCGACTGGGGATGGAGTCGCCATTCGCCAGAGGTAGGTCGGAGCCGTGACAGCTCGTCGGCTGCAAGGTTCCGCACTCCAGGAATGTAAATAGCACGAAGGGACCTCAGGTGCTTCTGACTCCATAAGAGGAGGTGGCGTGCGAGTTGCGACATACAGCGGGAGCGTAGACCACCTTGATGGTTGATGTACGCTACAGTCGCGGTATTGTCTGAACGGACTAGTACGTGTTGACCCTGGAGCAACGCATGGAAGCGGTGCTGGGCAAGGCGTACTGCCAGCAACTCGAGGCAATTGACATGCATGAGGCGCTGGGGTCCTGTCCAGGAGCCCGCGGCTGCATGTCCATTGCACATGGCGCCCCAGCACGTGGCAGAGGCATCTGTGGAGACAAGAACATGCCTAGAAACTCGTTCTAGGGGAACTCCGGCCTGTAGAAGGCTGAGGTTCCGCCACGGGGTGAAGGTCTGACGGCAGGTCGGAGTTATTAGAACTCTGAGCGTACCGCGATGCCATGCCCACCTCGGGACTCGATCGCGAAGCCACAGCTGAAGCGGTCTCATATGAAGCAATCCGAGTGGCGTTGTCGCGGCTGCGGATGCCATATGCCCCAGGAGCCTCTGAAAAAGTTTCAGTGGGACCGCACTCTTGCCCTCGAACTGTCGAAGACAAGTCAGCAGTGAGTGTGCGCGCTCGCTCGTAAGCTGCGCGGACATGGCGACCGAGTCTATCTCCATACCGAGAAAAGAGATCCTCTGCACGAGGCAAAGTTTACTCTTCTCCCAGTTGACCCGAAGGCCCAGACGGGCTAGGTGCCGGAGCACTAGGTCTCTGTGACAGAGCCAGCTCGAATGGGAGAACCGCGTACTGGTATGCCTGCTCCTCGAAAGCAAACCGAAGAAACGGTCTGTGTCGAGGTAAAATGGAGACATGAAGTAGGCGTCCTTCAGGTCTATCGCTGCAAACCAATCCTGGGGCCGAACACATTCGAAAATGTGTTTGGCCATAAGCATCTTGAACGGCAGCCTGTGAAGGGTGCGGTTCAGGACGCGCAGGTCCAGGATCGGCTGTAACCCACCGGTTTTCTTGGGGACAATGAAGTACGGGCTGTAAAACCCGGAATCCACCTCGGCTGGAAGGACAGCCTCGATTGCACCCTTCGCCAGCAGGGTGGCAACCTCCACTCTCATGATCGGGGCATAGCCACCGACCACAGTAAGCGGACTCCCCTGAAGCGGGGAGGAGACCGTGTGAACTGAATCGCATAGCCGAGCCTGATCATTCGGGCGACCCAACGGGACAGATTGGGGAGCTCTAACCAAGCCACCAACAACTGATCCAGTGGAATATTCCGAGCCACAGGCGTCCCCCCGGAGGGGCAGCGGAGCGGAGTGACCGGCACAGGCGAGGGTGGCATAGCGACCCTGTGCACGTACACAGTCATGCTCCGCGTCCTGACAGAGGAGACCAGGGAAGGACCAGTGTTCCGCGGGGGTCTGCTCTGCCAGGGGTCTGGCGATAGAGGGGGACGAGAGTGGTGTGGTCTGGAGACGGCACGCACTGTCATCCGCACCCTCAGAGACAGAGGGGAACGAGAGTGGCGAGGCTCGGGGGCGTCGCGCACTGCCATCCGGCTCTGTGTGCTCAGAGATGGGATGCAGGTCTTTGTTTAAAAGATTCTCCCCCAGCCCTCCACCGGGGGAAGGAGTGGGCCTGCAACCACTCCCTGAATAACTGCAAGCCATATCTGAGCTGCCCGTAACGGGAGCGCCGCATAGCCTGGCGTACAGCGGGGCTGCGGGGCTGGTACGGGCAGGGGCACCTCCCTGCGACCACCTCCACGGCCCGGCCCGGTGCTGCTGGGGCCGGGCGGGAGGGGGCGGAAGTCGCAGGAGGACGCATTCGACGGCAAGCGGACTGAAGCGTCTGAGCCGCCGGCTGATTGGCAGCAGAAGCCGCAGGGTCAGAAAAAAAGCCACAGTCCACTTCTGGGCGGCCGAGAACTGTTGGGCAGAGTTCTCGACCGAGCCGCCGAAGAGGCCAGCCTGGGATATGGGGAAGTTGAGGAAACTGGTTCACTCAGCCTCGCGCACATCAACCAGGTTAAGCCAGAAATGTCTGACCACACATGTGGACATCACCTGACTCAGGGAGCGTGCGGTCACCTTCGTCGCTCGTAGAGCAAGGTCGGTGACGGCAGGCAGCTCAAGGATGAGCCCTGAATCAGCCCTACCCTCGTGCATGTCATTGAACACCCAAAAGGATGGCAATAACACACAGTGAGGTGGCAGCCTGCCCCGCAGCTCTATAGGTCCCCGCCACCGGAGTAGACAAGAACCTACAGGCATTGGAGGGGTGCTTAGGGTTGCCACGCCAGGTGGAGGCGCTGTGGGGACACCTAAGTGTTGCCACAGAACACTCCACAGGGGGGAACCCCAGTGTATCGTAGACTGCGGCCTCTACGAGGGCAGAGAAGGCGGAAGAGGCCGCAGAGCAGTTGCGAAAAGTCAAAGGAGACTTCCACGATCTCATGGCCTCTTCATGCACATCCGGGTAGAAAGGATTTGGGTTCGCCACCCCCAAAAACCAATCATCAGCCTTAAGTGCTCGGGATATGGCAGAATTTTTCCACACAAACCCGATACTCGTGGCAGCCCGGGAAAGCATAGCTGTGAATTCTGAATCAAGCTCGCTATGCTAGCACATCCGAGGACAGCAGCACAGACGAGCCATCTCCAGAGGACTCCAGCTCACCTTGTGATGCGGCGATAAACATGATTTCATCAGCTGGTGGACCGAATGAGAACGCGGGCCCGCGGGCGGGCCGGCGAACCCACTCGGGACCACGTGGGTTGCAACGAGAAAGACGGGGTGTGGACCGAGGATTTTTCGTCGGTTTAGTTCCAGACCTGACGTCTTAGTCACCCTGGCCACCAGCCGAAGTATTATCTCACTTGGAGAAAAATAGATCGGGTGGTGGATGAGGGGACTCTCACTCTATTGAGCTCACGGAGTCTCGACCGTATACATTGCGATGGTCACGTTCCCACTGAGAGAACGTGACACACCCACGAGCGCTGTCTGAGCGTGATCAAAGCTCAGACACGCCAAACAGCGCTCGCGCCCAACAGCTGAATCTATCAGAATACCGCACTCAGAAATACACGGGCAGATCGTCTTTAGAAAGACGCGTCTTTAAAAAGACGTGCCGCGTGCACACTCTTTTAGTGAGAGGAAAAAACTCTGCGGATGTTGAAGCGACCAGGGAGAGACACACAGACCGGCAGACCACTGCTCAGATCGCAGGCAATATGAAACTCGCTGGATACCGCCGTCACACCAACACCAGAGAGTTCGCTCGTCTCGAAGAGATGTAGTCACTGAAAATACTCAGGATTTGGGTTGTGGAGTGAAGAGATTATCTTGGCTCCGAAGCGAAAAACATAGCTGCGTTTGCGTCCGCATCCTTCCTTTATACCCACGTGGTGAGGCGGGGATACGCTATGCAAATTCCGCAGACCCATGGCATTTCCTTGCCATTGGCTCGTTTTTTAATACTCGAAGAGGACTGGCTTTCTAGGCGAAACCTAGTGACTACGAAAGGGAACGGCTTTTTTTCTAGAGTGTGAGGTAAGACATTTCAATAGTTCAGTCGTGTAACAGTAGCACACTTGTTCGCTTAATTCAGTTACGGAGTTTCCTTTGTTGTGGCTTTTTTCGTTTTGCTATTATGGTAAATATGAATTATTGTGTGCTAGCTATGAGTCTGAGGGAGCAAATCACCTCTACTTCAAGAAAACCAAACCCGCCTCCTCCATTGTCAAGAATTGGATCTGAATCAGTAAAAGTATCGGTAAAGTGAAAATTATTCATTTCCCAGAAATTATTAGAGTTATATTATGTAAAACACGTTTATGCATAACAGGGATTCAGTTCATAAACCGTTTATTTCATAGCACTATGACTACTTGTCAGTATCCACACCCACCGTCGCGGTGACTGACAGACGCGCAGTCTCCTCAAAACAGTTTTCATCCGCGCTGTTTCATGCCGATGTACAACTCACGCAAAGTTAATAATTCCGCGAATAACTGCAATTACAGATTTCAAACAGAGATGGCGACAAAGAGGAAAAAACGCCGGACTGCAGCTTTAAAGACCAAAACCAGAAATCATTTTAAGTGAGTTTAGAAAATAGACACTTACTTACAAACATTAAATGTTTGGTGGTGATAATTTGTCTTAATGTAAGTGTTAGATATTGACAAAGTTCATCTAAATGTAAAATTGGGGAAATAAGCATGCACAGTTATATATCAATGACATTGCCGAAATAGTATACATACGCTGGATACTGTATATTGGGACTATAAGACTTGCTAGTTTAAACACACTTGAACCAGCTAATCAAGGGCTGTCTCTTGGCCCATACGCTTATATGATGATATAATGTAGGGAATTGAGAATGAGGGAGGATTTCGGTCATAGCCAAGGTCTTCATGATTAGAAATGTCCAGTTAATGTGGTTGGGGCTAAATTCTGCAGGACATTGAACCTTCATGGGCAGGACTAAACACCCATTAAAAGACAGCAATGAAGACTTTTGCTGAAGTCGACTGCTTAAATTTCTCATATTAGATCACACATACAGTATATCTGCTGTAGAGTTTCAGAAGAGATTTCAACAATGCCTTAAAGTGTGCTCAAAATCTGTAATCAAAAGAATAATATTTTAATATGAACTCTAATATTTTTCATTCTTTTATACCAAATTATCTGAACCATGCTATCCACATCGATTGTATAACAATATAATGTTGCTGTATTTCAACAATTGTCTGATTTGTTTGTTAATTTTTCTCCTAAGGAATTTTAGGAGAAACATCTGAAAAGAAGCTGATACTCAAGAGCAACATATGAGCAATAACAATTCCCTCCAGTAAGGCTCTGGGTTTTTTTTTTTTTTTTTTCAAACATCATGCCTGTGACCCAGTTGACTATGTTCCTTAACTCGACCCGCTGAAGTTAATCTAATCAAGCCTGCATGGTCTCTGAGGTTAATTGTATCTGGAGAGTCCAGGCTT
Organism: Tiaroga cobitis; assembly: GCA_030578255.1. Taxonomy (NCBI): domain Eukaryota; kingdom Metazoa; phylum Chordata; class Actinopteri; order Cypriniformes; family Leuciscidae; genus Tiaroga; species Tiaroga cobitis. The sequence continues at coordinate 7,531,888 of CM060614.1, read as the reverse complement.
TTCCTCTGATCTGGTGTGGATGATGTGTTTCCTGCCTGACTCATTTGTGCTTTAGGGCAAAGAAGTCACATACTGGGAGAGAAAATGAAAATGAACTTATAGTTGGTCAGATGTTGCATGTCTAAATTGACCAAGTGGAACCAAAACACATGCTAATGCATGCATGACGACGCTAATGCAAGGACGTGACTGTATTTGCAAGATTATGAAAAATGGTATCATTTGTGTCCCTAAGAGTGTTCCAGGCCGCAGGTCATTAATGTGTGGATTAGATCCTGAAAGCGGAGTCAGTACTTCACTCTTATGTACATTGGCTGTTTCGGCAGATGTTATTCTTATGTACATATGCACAGACTAAAAAAGGAATGCCTTTTGATCGTTGAGAACTTCTTGAGATAAACCCCTCAGATGGTTAAACAGGGAAAACAGAAGATCGGTTCATGCAGGCCATTCAGTTTAAAAACAAGTGGCTATTCAGTGGGTGATAAGAGAACATGTTTTATTTAAACTTTTTTTATAGGGTTAAGGTTCAGAAAAATCGGTCAGTAATGTGAATGATATTTTAAAGAAAGCTGTATCAATAATATGACTATTCTCCCATGGGGAAGCTTGGAAATGTAATTCATGACACAAAACACAAATCTAATCTCAATATTCTCAGCCTTAAGGTGTTTAATTCCCCATAGGGTCAGTTAGACTCCTGCTGGGGCACAACAGCCATAAGGAATATTCTAGAGATGCCATCAAAGCAGACGAACTTCCATACTTCTGTCTTTGAGAAGCTGTTGGATCCCATCACAGAAGCTTCAGACCCACTGTCACATGATGCCCGAGTACTGACTAGCTCCTTGCAATGAAAGGGAATATATTTATGCTCCCGGGCAACTGGCGCTCCCACTGTTTTATGGAAATGGTTTCAAGCTCTTTTGATGGAGAGTAAACAGGAGGCTTGATGGTACATGAGCTCTGAAGGTTTGAACACCCAAGGGTCTGCTTTATAAAACAAACTCAGATGTATTGTTTTCCAAATAGTTAAATTGAGTTTGATAAAAGCTGTCCAGAATGTTGAATCTGAAGTTGAGAACCTGGGAATTTGTTTTATTATTTTGTGACACAAAACAGTCAGTGGTGTTTAAAGGTTATTTATAAGCATCTATGGTTCCAGAAATCTTTAACATCCACAGAACCTTTTCATTCCATAAAAAGGTCTTTATAGTGGAAAAGGGTTCTGTAGATTTTTATAAAAAGTCCTTAATTCTAAGAAAAAAGTTGTACTTTTAAGAACTTTTCACTGAAAGGTTATTTGGGCAACCCAAAAATGATTCTTCTATGGCATCGCTGTGAAAAACTCCTTTTGAAACCTTTATTTTTAACAGTGTATAATGCTGTATTTGATTAAATTGCAATAATTAATTAAATGTAATTAATTTAATTTATAATTTGTGGCCGTGTTGGCAGAATCGCATGCACAAACTAATGAAGTAAAAGCAGGGCTGTCAATTCATTAGTTTGTGCATGTGTGCATGTTTTTTTTTAACCAGGTTATTGAATCCAATTATGTTATGACCCCGTAAACCCTTTAATTCTGCCAACACGGCTTTATGGTCTCGCAGCGTGTAAGTTGTCCATCAGTAAATGGAGGGCTTCAGCTGTGCCTGGTGTGCTCTGACCGACCCGTGGTTCCCTGCGTAGCACCTTGCCCCGGCCACCTCGTCGTCTTCCTTCTCCTGGGAAATCTGCAGAGAGCAGGTGCCCTTATCAGCATGCTTTTCTAACTCACCTGCCAAGCCACACTCTCAATGACAGCGAGCACAGAAGACCCCTAATCTCCCTCGACTCCAACAAAATTAAAGCGTGGGGCGGGGTAGCACCCAGATGTAATGGGCAAAGATTTCCTGCCTGCCACGATATGCAGTTGACTGTATAGACATCTGGAATAATAAGGCCAGATGCGCTGGGAACAAATTATTACAGATCACAGGGTGATCATTCGATTTCCACATTTGTGTGCGTTTAAGCTGATCTACAATGGCCTCAAAAAGTATTTGATCCAAAAAGTACTTAATCCATGCTTAAAAATGTATGAATGACTTTGCATTAGATAACAAAAAATCAGACCAATATGGCATTTATTTGAAAGAGACAGCACAAGCACAGTTTTTAATGATGATTAATAAGCAACATCATCCATTTTTAAATGTGGGTATTACGTTGCAGAGTTTATGTTCGATGTTTGAAGAACTGCACAAGATTTAAAAATCAGACCTTTTTGTTTGATACAAAAATCTTGTTGTTTTTTTTGGAATGTATATAAAATAGTACATTTGAATTTTTTTTATTATTTGTATGCATAAGCCTTAAAGGGACACTTCACCCAAAATGAAAATTCTGTCATCACTCACCCTCATGTCGTTTCAAACCCGTAATACTTTCATTCATTTTCGAAAATCTTTAAAAGCCTAAATTCAATCTGTTCTTCATATAAAGCGATCGTGTCTCTTCAGAAAAATTTGAACTATAAACCGCTCAATTCATATGAATTAGTTTAACGATCTCTTTATGAATTTTTTTAATTGTCAAAGTGGTAGTTGTGTAGCTGTCAATGGAGGGACAGAAAGCTCTCAGATTTCATTAAAAAGATCTTCATTTGTGTTCTGAAGATAAACGAAAGTCTTACGAGTTTGGAACGACATGAGGGTGAGTAATTAATGACAGAATTAACATTTTTGGGTGAACTGTCCGTTTAAACTGCCTAGTTAATTGCTTAGTGGAATAAGGAGTGATTAATAATTCATTTGAAAAGAACCTTCTTCCTTGTAGTTTATCTAGCAAAGAACTGATAATAAAATGGCTTGAACAAAAACTTCAGTATGACACGTTGTTCAACAAATATAAAGGCATTATATTCTTAACCCATCTTTGTGAAGAATGAGTTGAGTAGCCATATGCCAGTGACAGATAAAAACAGGCAATTATCGTCACATCATGATTAATGTGCCAGACGGAAAACAATTAACATGCTCTTTCCCAGAGGTGAGAGAGACTGAATTTAAAGGGCATACAATAGTGCCAACAAAGCTGGTATTTGGTAGTATGTATCTGTCCGCTTAATGTCTCTTTACTTGATCCAACATTTGAACTGGTTTTAGACTTTACTATTGGCATGGTCTATATATGAAACACACACACACAATTAAAGGGCTGTTGTTTTATCTGAAAGCATCTGAAAATACAGTAACGGTCCAGGCGTGCTGATAGATATGGGCAGGACTTTGATGGTTGCCTGGAACACTGATAGTCAATGCTTAGTTCACTTACATATGGAATCAGTGTTCCTGTGACATGTCTGATACAGACTTTATCATTATAACTGCCTCAGGGCAAAGCAGATCAACGGGAGACCTGCAGCTTCTCACATGCTGAGCAGATAATAAGTTCGCCTGAGCACCGATAGGAGACAGAGAGGCTGGGAGAGAGATCTGAATCAAACTGCTTTAGAATTTTAAGGATTTCTCTCTCCCTCTCTCTGGTGCTCTTTCTCAGTGCCATTTTTAGACACTCACATTAATCAAATTCAATATTAATCATCAAAACTTAGAACCCCCATCAGGGGTACAACTGATTATTGGTATCTCTTTGTGATGAATGCTTTTTATTATGTTATTGTGATACAGGAAAAAAAGGATTTTTTTTCTTGTTTTGCAAAGTCCTTAAAACACAATAAATGTACTTGGACCCCATTGACTTTCTTCAAGATATCGTAATTTGTGTTCCACAGAAGTAAGTCAGTCATATAGACTGTTATATAAAAAAAGTACAGTATGATTTATGCTAAAGATTATATGTAACAGTCTTATTAAAATACAATAAATAGTGTTTATGAAATGATCTTTAAGTGAGCAATACTTGCTTTTTCTGATCAGTCTCTGATCCTTATTATCTGAATTGTATTTTATTATTATCCACCAGCACCTGGAAGCCAGCAGTTCTTTACCCAGAATGCTGGCAAAAAGGTCTACAATCCAGAATGAAGGTATAGCAGAATGGAAAATGTCGCTTTAGTTATACGGTGTTCGATGAAGGTCAAATAAATGACGAGAAGCATTGTGGAGAAATTGCACAGCGCAATCACAGACAGTCCTATCCGACATTTCTCACAGGACTCTTGAGTTAGCTGAAAAAACAATAGGTAATTGTCTCTGTGATTTTACATAGACAAGTTGGATTTGGATGGGAATAAAATCAGAAAGTACATTGGTGAAACACAAATTTGCCTGACCTCCCCAGGGAAAACTAGTCCTGTCCGTATAGGCAAGGGAAAATGATAAGAAAATGATATTTTGCAGTGTGGAACCTTGCTTGTTCAGCCCTTATGTTCATTCCTATTCAAAAATAGATTCATAATAGGAAATATATAGGATTGCTCCCTCTTTTATGGAGACTGTGAGTCCCTTTGGTTGGAGCCACGGAGTCTGAACACTGACAGAAAAATAGACAGTGACTGCTCCCAAATACATGACCTCAATCGCAGGTTCGTGGACAGGAGAGCTTTTAACCCTTGTTTAGTGTGTAATGCGCACTATTTAATCACAATATAAAAGCTACTCTAACATCTGCGTCTATTGATTTTTTCCCCACTTTACATCAAAACTGCATATTTGGTGACAGGGCGCCCAGGATATATCGCTGGTATGATGAATGTCTACTCTGTAACTACATGAAAGATCACACTCAGAACGAGCTTGAGTCCAGAGAACACAGAGCCATCTATCTCTGTTCAAGGACATTTTGAGACCATCTCAGACATGTAGACAGAGAGACTTGGACTTTTACACTGCAGGTCTTGAAGCCCAATTCTGATCGCTATATCATCAATATCATACTACCTTTAATATTTTTTTTGATGACCAGCTTATTTTAAAAGTGATCCATATCCGATACACTATAATAAAACATTTATATTGCTGCCTTCAATTTATAAGTAATCAACTTGAACGTTTAAGTCATTACAACTTAAATTACATTCAACTGACTCAAATTAGTTGAGCTTGAATCTTGTATAACTTACAAAAACAAGGTTGAAAATTGCTTAGTTACGACATAGACATACATTGTCATAACTTATTGATCAAATATTACATAGTCATTACTGACCCGGAAAAGCTTATGCCGAAATGGAAGTAAAAACGACAGGATTTGCAATGGACGCATGATTAAATGATAAAACAAGCTTTTGCTTTCTGTGAGGGATTCATTTTCTGTCAGGTGTTTTTAATCTCTGCAATCTGGCAACCACCCGCATGCGTTCTCTGAAAAACGAAAAAGTAGGCTACATTTAACACAGGACTAAATCAAAACAGCTTTAAGTTTTCCAGGGGAACAAAAATAGGGTATCAAAATATAGTTTTTTGAAACTGAATTTGATTATACAGAACTATGAATGTCCTTTGAGTGCTTTGGCAATTTTTTGTGAATTATGAATCAAATATTTCTCATACTTATGTGACCTCAAACGATTTGGAATATAACACAAGTCATGCGGACCAGGCTACTAATGTTTAACTAATTTTGAGGGACATTTTTGTAACATTTACACTCCATTCAAGCGCTTTATGACAAGGTTTGCGAGAAGACTCGATAGCTTCAAGAATGCTGGCTCAGTGGCAGGACTAAGCTTCTAACACCTGGAGGCGATGGCTAAGAGAGAAGATTGCTGACCGAGCTCTTAGCCATCACAAACATCTCCTCCATGGGGCTGTTACTGCAGTTTAGGAACAGAATGCACTGTATGGGACATTTTGTTTTCCTCCCTGGCGCTTTTATCACTTATAAGTCATCCTAAACTGAGACTTTGACTATCTGTAGTTATATAGCTTATAGCTTAGCTCATTTGTCTTTATAGATTTTTGTTTGTACAGTGAATAAATGTTGTACTTTCAGATGAAATGTACAATATCAACATAATGACAGAATCTAAAATGTAAATCTATTTCTAATTCTCAAGTACAAAAGCAGGACTCTTATTCGTCAGTAAATGATGGAGAAAGTTTATTTGTAAATTAAAAAGATGGGACATAAAAGTAAAATCATATGCACTCTATGGTACCTTATTTATCATGAAATATGAAATATGCATAAACTGAAAAAAAAAAAAAAAAAAAATCTTAGTATTGTTTTCCAGTACAAATATCTAAACATTCTTAAATAAAGCTACATTTACTTGAGATGCAAAATTAATAAAGATATTAAGTCTTGTTTTATGAAAAATTTTAGTTTATGCTTAAAAACAATTACAAATATCTATCAATATGATAAGACAGATAAACTCAATGTTACGCTTTGCAGTGTAAAGTGGTTTTGTTTTTGTCTCATTTACTGATCAGTCTTTACACTGTAAAATTCACATTCATAATTATTATTTCCAGTTTAAATATCCTTACGACAAGATACATTTACTTAAGATATTGAGAGAGTTTTCAGAAAACATCTTCAATATTTGTTTATGAATATTTTTTCACCTGTATAACCGTGACAATTTGTATGTATTTAAACTGTAAAATAAACAAACTAATCAAAAACCTATTAAGAAGTCATTTTGTGCAGTGTCAGACAGAATAGAAGTAAACTGTTATAATAAATGTGTTAAATTGTGTTATAGTGTTTCAACAAAATCAAGAATTGAATTGTACCTCAAAGAAATTGGTACAATTTCTAAAGTTGTTCATACATTGTAAATGTAAAAGCATTTACATTATAGATTAAGTCATTTATATTGGGTTTCGGTGTTGAAAATGCACACTATAAGCCAACGAGATCATGTTGCATTATCTTCTGTGTCATTTACCAGCATATGCTAGTGCTGATGGTCTGAATGCTAAGCAATTTGCATTAATGTTTAAGAATGTAGGCCCCCATGGGAGTGACTGAAGTCAACCTCTACGTTCCTTTTCCACGCTGGAGACAGCTTGAGTCGAAGCGGAGTCGCAGCTGTCAGGTTGATTGAGTAGGGTTCAATATGAACTGAACTGCAACATCTTACCACACAATCAATAAATCAGATGCATAACTGGCTCATTTGAGCCTTCACAAACCAAACACTCCTCTCTCTGGCCCGACTCCACACCCCAATCTCCCTGTTTATCTGGGTTTTGATTGTAAATGTCATTTGTGTATTTTCTGTTCATTTGCAGAGGTTTTCTTGGCAACTGACTATAGCTAATCTATGAAAGGACCCCTTCCAAATATTTGTTTCCAAAAGACAAATGTAAAGTTCCTCAGGAACAGTTTGTGTGTGTGTGGTTTTTTTTGTTGTTGTTTTTTTTGGTTTGCTGTCCATTGCTACATCAAAATGTGGTTTTGTAGCGTTCCTTGTGGCCAAACTACAGGTCTACTTCTGAAATACCAGCCAGGGGTGCGTTTCCCAAAGCCAACTATATGGTCGCAAGTTCCGTCATTACCAATAGAGTTCAATGAAAATTGCGATCATAGTCGTCCAACGATGCTTTTGGGACATTACATTTTCATGTACATCATGTTTTAATATATATTGAAACGGATATCATGTTGACACCATATAAAATGTAAAAGTATTCATATACTGTATTCAGAAATGTTATATTGTAGTATATATATATATATATATATATATATATATATATATATATATATATATATATATATATATATATATATATATATATATATATTGTAAAACAAATATGCTACATTTTACTATCATATATTGTTGTATTTTATTATTCATATTTATCAGCATTTATTAATATTTAATATGAATATTTATTTTTAATATTGTTATTGAATAATATCTTATTTTTGTTCAATACGGCACAAGAAATACCACCATTAAAATATTTGGGGTCATTGAAATTATTTTTTTTTATTTGTCTCTGCATTTATTTGATCAAAAATACAGTAAAACAGTAATAGACTGCCGAAGTTACGACGTCACTCTGTAGGCCAAAACGCGGAAGTGAGTTAGCATTTTAGCACTCCCGGTTCTCTCGCTCTAAAGTCTATGGGATTTTTGAATGGGTTTTTGCTAAATAGCCTGAAATAAGGTCTGTGGTGAACAAAGCCTCTAAATATTTTCACGTTTTGATCTATGACATAGAACACACAGTTATAACCTGCTTGTGGTTTTTTAAACTTTATTGTGTCTGCTTGTGTTTTTTAAAAACTTTATATAGGCTTCAAAATGTATAAATTTTGGATTAACTTGTAAAGATTATCTTGATAGACAAAACGTGTAAGGGTCACAACTCTTTGTTCAACACAGATCTTATTTTTTGCGATTTTCCAAAAGTCTATGGGGAAAATGCATAGCTTTTCGATCGAGGGAACCCATGCGCCGCTAGCTTCCGAGTTGTCCTACAAAGTGACGTCATCACTTCGGCACTCTATATTGTGGAATATTATTACAATTTAAACCACCTGTTCTTTTATTCTATATATTTTAAAATGTGATTTATTCTGTGATGGCAAAGCTGAATTTTCAGCATTATTACTCCAGTCTTCAATGTCACATGATCTGACTTGATGCTCAAGAAACTTTTCTAATAATCAATGTTGAAAATAGTTATGCTGCTTAATATTTTTGTGGAAACTGATAAAAAAATTGATGAACAGAAAGTTCAAAAGATGAGCATTTATTTGAAATATCACTTTTGTAGCATAATAAAAGTCATTTTTGATCAATTGAATGCATCCTTGCTGATTAAAAATGTATTATTTCTTTAAAAAGAAAATCGTACTTACCCAAACCTTTTGAAAGGTAGTGCTTGTGTTTTCAATGTGGACGGTCAATATTTTAATAATACACATTTCAGTGTAATCATTCAAAAATGTGCTAGAACCAAACTTTATGCACAGATACCTACGAGATCATGATGTGGATTGTGGGGGGTTAGTGAATGAGATGCACGTTTTTGTCCTGAAACAATGTTTGCATTCAATCTGCCATCCAGCCACTCTCATTAGACTTGTCACAACCAAAAGCACATTTGCGCAAACAAGTCATCAGTGTGTGAACCTGCTGTGCAAAATGTTCCTCTAAATGAAGCATATTCATTTGTCAAAACAGAGACGTCCAGAGGCCGTTTTCGAGCAGACGACAAACAGAACATCTTTTGAGAATCCAATCAACAAGAGATTCTCTCTCGCTCTGACCGCCTCTCTGACCCATGACTGAAGCGTTTATCACATCTTTTTAGCTCCCAAATGCTAAACCCTCATTTCCATCAAAGGTCTGAGCCGTGTCTTCCCTCGGGATCACTGTTTATTATTCTTGATGCCCTGTCAGGAGAGAAGGATGCTGGAAATGACGGTCTAGCATTCAGATTCCCCGCCATCGTCTCCGTAGTGCCGTTCCTATGATTCACACGTGGTGGTATTGTCACCGCAGAATAGCTTTCTAGTGCAAATGAAGCGCAGTTCATGCCCCAGGAGACAGAAGGGCTCATTCAACACATCTATATCACATCGAAACAAATCGCACAATCAGTCTGGTTTTCTGTGATGTCGTTTCACTGTTTTTAGAGGAGCATGCGGGTAGTTTTATTGCAAGTGGTGACCTTGACATGATGACCTATCTAGACTAGAGTCATTGACAGTATAAGAGGTCTCATAGGGTGTCCTGTATCACGTTGATACCACTATATATTACATATCATACAGGTGACAATGTTGTCAAAACTATATCCTCGTTCACACGGGTCTGCGAAAACAACAAAAAATGCTGTATATTCATGCCATGCCAGTAATTGGCGATGTCACTTTGTAAAGAAACACTATGTGCCTATAGAATGAACAGCTAATACACATTCACATGACGTCACCGTATTCACAAATTCGTGTGTTTGTAGTTTACATGGAGACAATAACTGTATCATTTTCAAAGGTTTGCATTTTCAGGCCCCCAAAACGCTGTTGTCGTCTAAATAATCGGCCAAAAAGCGTTAAAGGTTTTCCATTTTATAGTTGAAAACGGTGGTGTAAACGGCCGCTTAGTTTGGTTTTCCCTGTTCTCTTTTGCTTGAGTTGTCGTTCCTCATTTGATTCCATGGTTTCTAATGAAGTTACACACCTGTTCCCTGCTCTGTTGATTATTGCTGGATTCGGAAGGGCATACTAGTATACTACTCATTCTTTTACCACATCTTTCTATGGCAGAAATAGTAAGAGTAGTATGCTAGTATGCGGTTCTGAATTCAGCCTATCATTCACTGTGTATTTAAGCCTTTAGGGGCCGTTTACACGACACCATTTTCAACTAAAAATGGAAAACTTTATATGAGTTTTGAACGTTCATTTACACAACAACGGCATTTTAGGGGCCTGAAAACGCAAGCTTTTGAAATTGATACCGTTATTGTCTCTTGTCTCGTGTAAATTACAAATTCAACTGTTATTGAATTTGTGAAAACGGTAACATCATGCACATGCATATTACGTGTTCAGTCTAATAGTGTGTAGTGTTTCTTTACAAAGTACATCGCAACTACTGGCCTGGCAGCTTAATACAGCATTTTCAGTCGTTTTTGCGGAATAATGTGAGCATGTATCGTTTCGACAAAGTTGTTGTCTGTACGCAAAAAAAAACGCAAAGGAAAAAGTTTTAGTACATCAATGTCGTGTAAACGCACTCAGTTTTCTCAGTTATATAATATTTTTATGAAACACATCCATTAAAAATCAATTAATCATATTACATAATTATTTATATAATAATTGAATAAATTTTTTTGTTATAATTTATTTACATTAATTAATAAATAATAATTTTAATGAAATAATTAAGAAAAATGTTAAATTCTATTAACACACACATATACTGTATGTATATATATATATATATATATATATATATATAAATATGTTTATGTAATGTTTTAATACTATACTATATTATTCATTCCAGAGATTTTGACATTATATTTTTTATTAAACATGTCATGTAATTCATTTTATTATTTTATTTTTAATTGATTGGCATATAATTTAAATATTTATATATACTTATACACTTTTTGTATGAAATTATTGTGTTTGACAATAGGTATTTAACCAAAGCATCATAGGATCACCATGCCATTTTCAGATTCAGTATTTACAATGGCAATGATCATAATGGACTTTTAACAGAAAGAGAGAGATTGTTTTATAATCAGGAGAAGGAGCTTTACATCAGAAGTAAAATCCAGGTCGTTTCAGAGTGAGCAGGGATATGATTCTGTTTACGCTCATTCTTTGTCAGGCAACTGTTATTAAATTTTTGCAAATAATAGGCAGAGAACAGATGAAATTTCATCTGATGAAATTGTGGGGTTGCGGTTTGCAGACATTGGGACGACGTGACAGGCAAATTACTGTGAATGTAGGAAAGAAATGGCTCCTGCCTCACCAAGGACTCTCTCACAATCAAATCATCCAAGTTCCCCATCCTCACGGGAGAAATCTTCAAATGCAAATAAACACAAGCTGACCCTGATATTCCCTTTAGACACACTTGAGGTGGGGTCCTCATGCCTCAGTAATGCATGATCATTGAAGCAAAGCCTGTCAGAACAGCACCAGAAGCCCAGATGGAGATCCGGCTCATTAATCTGTGTCTATGGACCTGTCACTGATCAGATGTATAATTCCCAATGAATCTCCCACTCGTGCTAAACTTCACTGTCACTCAGACAAAAGGACAGAGTAAAATTATATGCATTATTATTTTTTTGCAGTTGTCTGGGGACACAAATTATTATTTTTTTATTTTTTTCAGGTAGAAAAAAAATGACTGGGAGTGTGCAGTGTTCAGAGCAAGCTCAGTACTTTACAAATCCAGCTTTAAAGATCAGGACGATCACACCTAACGGGATGTAAAATTAATAATCACCAAATGCAAGTCAAATTTCATTTTGGTGAGCTAATAAAATAGGCAACATTTTTAGGAATTGAAAAATTTAGTGTGTTCGAAATTGCATTGTTATCAGGAGATTCAGACCCTGATTTTGTTTTAAAACTTGTTTTAAAGTTCCTAGGAAAGACTTCAAAGTAAAAATGTCTCGATTTTAGTTGGCATGCAATGAAAGTTGCGCTAGTCTTTTCTGTTGTGACGTATATTCGAGTGAAACGGCTTCTGGAATGAGAAAAATGTAGGCGGGGCTTGATTTGGTCCTTCGTGAATTGATTGGATCGTATGAAGGTGGGCGTTTCCAACCAACCGGGGGCAGCAGATCTGAATGTCAGTTTGCAGTCAGTTGTGGAGGATACTTAGTCGCGGCCTCCGCCGAAACATATGTCGTGAGAAGAACAGATATCGTTTCGAGGGGGAGGGGAGATGAATGGTTTTGATTAAAGACTAAGGGTACATTTACACGACAACTGTACTAAAAACGGAAACGTTTTTTTTGTTGCCTTTTTAGAGTACAGAAGATAGCGTTGTCAAAACGTTCCCCGTTCATACAGATCCGCAAAAAGCATCTAAAAACACTGTATTATGCTGACAGGCCAGTAGTTAGCGATGTCACTTTGTAAAAAAAAAACACTATGCGCCTATATGCTGAACTCATAAAACGCATGTGCATGACGTCACCGTTTTCAAAGTTTGCTTTTCAGGCCCCCAAAACGTTGTTGTGTAAATGAACGGCCAAAAGGACCAGAAAAGTGCTTATAATTGAAAAACCCATTACCAGAGTAGTGCTGTACAGCATTTTTTAAAAGGCAACATACTTATAAGCAACCATTAGTATTATTGACTATTATCATTATTATAGTTGTTGTTGTTTTTTCTCTAGTGTGCTTTCTAAAATCTGTTGATGAGACCATTTTAACTTTTGATTGACATGTATTGATTCTTTTCCACCACAAACCTAAGATGCCCTTTTCTCCCTACACTGTAAAAAATGATCGTGATTTTAACGGTAAAACACTGTAAAAATGCTACAGTGAAAAACTGTTAATTGGCTAACAGAAAGTTTCCTTATTATATACGGTAAATAACTGTGATATATATAATGGTACATTTAATTAAATTTTACTGTAAAATACCGTTAAATTTACAGTTTTTGGAAGTGAAAAAGAACAAGTCATTGTATAATTTACAGTGAAAAAAATGTAAATTGACATTCCCACAATTCCCTGCGTGACACTTCACGTTTGATGTATTTTGTTTTTAAATCACTATTTCTTCATAATTTTCTTAGTTTTTTTTCTAATCAGTTATGTACATTAGGGTTTTATGTTACATTTAATGTTGTTAAATTAATGCTTATTGCATTTTTTAAATTTCAACATGTTACCATGATGGTGTTTAATGTTTGTGTGAATGACACTGTGCAGCTTCTGATAATTAGTATTAACTCTCTTGTGGATGAGCTGCTTAAGATGAGCTTTGGTTGACCATTTGACTCTTATCACTGCTGTGATTGTTGGCTGTCAGAGTATTACAATGGGAAAAAACAGATATTAATACTTCAAAAAGTCAGTATATTAACATTATATCAGATAATGAAATACGGTTTATCGCTGTAAAATAATATACGGTTAAAAGTTGTAAAACCTAAAACGTTGCTACCGTATTTTTAACAGGAAAACTCTGGTAACCACAGCTGCCAGGGTTTTCCTGTAAATTTAACGTTTTTTTTTTTTACAGTGTAGGGAAAAGAAGCACAACACTGAAGTGATGTCATTGACGTGGTGCAGATGTTTTTGGGTTGAAGTATCTAATTTGCATTTTACAGTGAGTGTGAATAACAGTGCATTAACATATGATGGATAAACATCTGCTAAAACATACATGAGACCTATTTTAAGAAATCATTGACATCAGTATTATCCTTTGATCCAGGAATGCTTTAGAATAACATTTTACAATAAGGTTTTGTTAGTTAACATTAGTTAAGTTAACATGAACTAACAATGAACAATACTTGTTAGTTACTTTTAATCTCAACATTTACTATACATTATTCAAATCTACTGTGAACTCACATGAGAAAAATTATATTTTTACTAATCAACGTTAACAAAACTTAATAAATACTCAAAAAATTGCTCATTGTTAGTTCATGTTAGCTAATGCATTAAGTAATGTTAACAAATGAGTGTTTCTGAATTCATACATATTAACTAGATAAAAAATGTCAACTAAAAATGTCAAATTAACAAAAAAAAATGTTGCTGGGTAATTGGGTTTGGAGAATGACAAAGTCGGATACTGCGATGTTTTCAGTGCTATACTGGGTTTCTGAGTGAGGTCAGGCTTTTGAAATGTTACATAGCCTGTTATCAGCTATAATGGATCGCCATCAAACTCAGCGTTCTAGTCACATCTTTCAAGAGCATCAGTCCTCCATGTCTTATTCAAAATGTCTCGTATCAAATACCCTGTCTGGCTGCCTAAACCGAGATGAAACCAGAGTCAGACAGATGTCTTCCCTCTTCCACCACAGCTGACACGGGTTAGTACGTGTCCTTCATCCCCACAATTTTTCTATTTGTCAGTCCTGTCCAAATGTCAAAGCATCAGGCTGACTATCAGGAACAGTCTTTTCCTCTCTTAGGTTTTATGACCTCATTTTACGGCAGAGGTGGATTTTGGGTAAATAACTACACCGGTGGTCTCATAAGAGTCTGATTATTGATAATGGGCCTTTTAACTCGCTCATATGATTTAGATGATACCACAGCAGCTTTGATTGCACTGTGCCAACATTTAGTCCATGACCACTTCAAATGTGTTACCATCAGCTTGTTCAAAGGTTTAAGGGTGCCAAAAATCACATACTTAATGATTTCTACAAGCCTAGATTGCATATGAAGGGGTGTGTTTGTAGTGAAAAGACAATGATTTGAAGAATACACTTTTTCAGCATTTAGATGCTACACAGTAAAATGTGGTAAACATTTTGTTGGTATAAATCAATGTATTTAGATTGATTCAGCAATATTAACTGATATTTTTGACTAATTTAGATGTTATTTTTCAGTGTAGGTAATCTTCATTGTGTGCTGTGTCACTTTTTGAGAAATCAAGTTGCAGTTGTGAGAGATAAAGTAGTTGGACGAAATATACTACCGTTCACCATTTTGGAGTAGCACGATTTTTTAATGTTTTTGAAAGAAATCTCTTATGTGCAAAAAGGCTGCATTTATTTGATCAAAAATACAGTAATATTGTGAAATATTATTACAATTTGAAATAAATTATTTTTATTTTATTATATATTAAAATGTAATGTATTCCTGTGATGGCATAGCTGAATTTTCAGTATTATTACAGTGTCACCTAATTCTTTAGAAATCATTCTATTGTGCTGATTTGGCGCATTTATTATTACAATTGTTGAAAACTGATTGTACTACTTAATATGTTTGTGAAACCATGATATATTTTGTATTAGTTCAACTTCATTGTGGGTAGTTAGTGAATAAGATGCAGGTTTTGGGCAGAAATACTGCATGCTAAAGTGCTGCTAATGAAATTGCGATTCAGATTTTCTGTCACTTTATAACGACACCTGCTTGCAAACTTGGAGGGGGAAATCTTCAGTGATTCAGCCTTTTCTTCCTCTCTGTCTGTCTACACACACCTTACCGTGTGATAGTGGACCTATGTTGTGCTGTTCTTCTCCTCTCTCATGGTCAGCTAATAAGATCTACAGGCTAAAGGGACTATAGACTGAAATTGCATTTTGCTGCAGTGATATACTGGCTGTCACAACAATCAACATGGTCACTCATGTTGTTATCCCATGTATTCCTCAATATTGTGTTACAGGCAACCGAGCAGCAAACCAACCATGTGAGAAAGAAAATCAAAGGAAACTTGGGTGGATCAGAACACTTAAACAACAGTGTGTGTATGTGTTTGTTTGTGTGTGTGTGTGTGTGTGTGTGTGTGTGTGTGTGTGTGTGCACTTGTTTAACAGTTTACAGTTTGTACAGTATAAAAATCATTGTGTCTATGGAAAGTCCCCACGAAAACACAGAAACCAAACTTGTGTGTGTGTGTGTGTGTATATGTAACAACACACACACACACACATATATATATATATTACATTTTTGATGCCTGCATACAGTATGTAATATAATGTGACAAAGCAACAGCTTCTCATACACCGTTACTTGTTGGCTTGTATTTTTAGACTATTTTGAAAACTGCTATTCTTACACTTTTAGGTTTTAGTTTTGCTACTTTCATTTAGTTCAGTCCCAGCTACCAAAAATATGCTCGAAGAACATTTTCTTTACATATTCAGTTATGAAAATGTTATTTCTGAATGTTCTCTGAAAGTTCAAAATGTTTTAAAAACAATTTTCTTGATTATGCAGATTTTAAGGAAACATTCCGTTTGATCATTTTGCAAATATTACGGAATACTTTTGAATGGTCTTTGAACTTTCTGAAATAAGTAGTAACAATTAAAAAATGTTGAATGAACATCCAACTAAAGCGTTTCAGAAAAAAATAACTTCCATGAACAATGTATAAATAATGTTTTTGTGCTAACATTTATAGAACGTTATTAATTAAGACCAAATAACTTAAACAAACATTCTATTAACATTACTGGAAGAACATTTGTTCATTAACCAAAGTTCAATGAACCAAACTGAATATGTAAGTCTATATCATAATGTGTTGTGAAGGACTTTTTGTGGTTTTGCACTACTTTGCTCCTGTTAGTCATTCCTCCAAATGTTAACTTTAGAACCGGACGCCTTAATTATTGTAATAGAATATTTCCAATGATACTTCACCAACTTCCAGGCTTGTGCTTGGATAACCACGATGTAGCTATTGGGAAATGTGGGAGGAAATCTTAGACTTGAACACATTCTGATGGCAAATATTTATGAATGACAGATTGCATGGCTATACGGTTGCAGAAAATCTTTACAGAAAGGAACATGAGACCGGTACAGGATCATAGGCCCTTTTGGAAGCTGAAGAAACTCAACCACAGATATAGACAGACCAACAACCTCTAAGATTAATGTGTTTCCTGCTTTCATAGCTCAGAGATAAGAGCGCCACAGTCTGCTAGCACTTGTCATTTTTGGAATATGATATAATAATGCGCTGCATTATCATATGGAAGAAAATAGCACAGATGATGCATCTCGCATGAAACTCAGTCACAGGAGAAATGAACATCGTCCGGGTGATTTCATATTTGTTTCGTGTCCAGGTTTGCAGATGAGAGCTGTGTGTGCTGGCGTTTAGAGTGTGTGGTGGCACACACGCCTATTTGCGCAGAGAGTGTTTGATGAGGCCGTTATCGCATTCCCATGCGTATGTTTAGGACACAGCTGCTGATCTCTCTGGGAAAAAACACAATATTGTTCCACAGTGGGGAAAGACTTTTTAAAACAAGCTGCCAAAAATATTCCAACACACTGTTGTATTTGGCTGATTTAGATGTTTTGTGAACTTTAGCGGGAAAAATAATTCTAAAATAATTAAAATAGTTTTTTTTAAGCCTGTTTCCATCTCAAAGAAAATATATCAGCTATATATTAATTGCAACTTGATATCTTAAAATGTGACCTTGTATCTAATAACTGTGGCTCTATTTCTACAATTTGATTTTATATGTAACACTTTGACTTTATATCTTGCAATTGTGATTTTTTTTGTTGTTGTAATTTTACACATCACAATTGGGACTTTGTTTCTTATAATTGTAGCTTTATTTCTGACAATTTAACCACACAGAAATATGGGTATATCATTAATTTGCACAAATAGTATAATATGTTCTGTGTGTGTGTGTGTGTGTGTGCGTGCGTGCGCGCGTGCGTGCGTGTGTGTGTGCGTGTGTGTGCGTGTGTGTGTGTGCGCGTGTGTGTGTGTGTGTGTGTGTGTGTGTGTGTGTGTGTGTGTGTGTGTGTGTGTGTGTGTGTGTGTGTGCGTGTGTGTGTGTGTGTGCGTGTGTGTGTGTGTGTTCAAAAGTTTCAATTCAGATTTTTTAGATTTAGAACATTAAAAAAATCTTAATTCTTAATTCTAGTTTTTGAAAAAGGTCTGCATTTATTTAATCAAATATACAGTAAAAAGTAATATTGTGAAATATTATTACTAAAACAGCTGTTTTCATTTAAATATATGTATATTTTTTAAACGTATGACTGTGATGGAACATTTTTCTAATATGCCGATTTGGTACTCAATAAATATTTCTTATTATTATCACTGTTGAAAACGTTTGAGCTGCTTAACGTTTTTTTTAAAATGTGAAATATATTATATGTATGTTATATGTATATCAAGTCAAGTCAAGTCAAATATATTTATATAGCGCTTTTCACAATACAGATTGTATCAAAGCTGCTTCACAGTACAATCAAAACAGCTTAACAATGTTTGTTTATTACTGGAAAAAAAAAGACATCCAAGTTTGGTAGAGCTGATCAATGGTATGATTGGTTAATTAATTTGAATATCCCCAACTGAGCAAGCCAAAGGCAACAGTGGCAAGGAACCGAAAAACTCCATCCAGTGACCTAAAGGTGTCCTAACACACCATCAGATGACCCAATGGAGAAAAAAAAACCTTGGGAGAACCCAGGCTAAGTCGGGGGCCAGTTCTCCTCTGGCGTTTATGAACTAGAGGCCGAATTTACATTAACTGTAAGATAAAAAATGTATATGAATGCCTGGCTAAATAGATGCGTCTTCAGTCTAGTTTTAAACTGTGAGAGCGAGTCTGAGCAACGAACACTATCAGGAAGGCTATTCCAGAGCTTCGGAGCTAAATGTGAAAATGCTCTGCCTCCTTTGGTGGATCTGGAAATCCTAGGAATGACCAGAAGCCTCGAATTTAGTGATCTTAAAGAGCGCGGTGGATTGTAGGGCGATAGAAGATCCGTTAAATAGACTGGAGCTAAACCATTTAGAGCTTTATAAGTCAAAAGCAATACCTTGTAATTAATACGGAACTTTATAGGTAACCAATGAAGTGATGATAAAATCGGTGTTATATGATCATATTTTCTTGATCTAGTAAGAACTCTAGCGGCTGCATTTTGGACTAACTGTAGCTTGTTTATTGAAGATGCAGGACAACCAGCTAATAAAGCATTACAGTAATCTAGTCTCGAGGTCATGAATGCATGAACTAACTTTTCTGCATCAGAGACTGATAGCATGTTACGTAGCTTAGCAATGTTTCTAAGGTGGAAAAAGGCTGTTCTTGTAACATATGAAATATGCTTTTCAAAAGACAGGCTGCAGTCTAATGTAACACCCAGGTCTTTTACTGTAGCGGATAAAGTAACAGGGCATCCTACTATGTTAAAGTCGTGCTGTGAAAGGTTTTGTGGACGGTTTTTACAACCGATAAGTATTACCTCTGTCTTGTCTGGATTTAATAAAAGAAAATTACGCGTCATCCAATCTTTTATATCTTTAACACAATCTGTCAATTTGGATAATTTAGCGTATTCATCTGGCCGTGATGAAATATATATTTGAGTGTCATCAGCATAACAATGGAAACTAATTCCATGTTTCCTTAGAATATTACCAAGTGGCAGCATATATTGAGAATAATAAAGGGCCTAACACAGATCCCTGCGGCACTCCATAGTTTGCCGAAGTTATGATCGATTTTTCTCCATTTAAGTAGACGAAATGGTAGCGGTCAGATAAGTAATGAGCACAAACAGCCGTTTTTTGAGACTATAATGTGCTGGATTTATTGCACTCATGTGAGTAAATGTCGTGCCTGAACCTCATGTGAGTTTATTATGAATACTAACAATCAGAGGGGTTTTTTTCCCCTTGAAAATGTGCAAATTGGAAACCCTTTTAGGCTATAGAGTGAACCTCGGGTCACCTCAAGAACAGCCGCAAATGCCATCAGATAAAAAGCAGGAAAGACAGCTTCTCTCTCTCTCAGTTCCTATACCTCAGACACTTTTTGCCTCCCTCAACAGAAATCAATACCTAGCTTTGGGTAAACTCTTCAATGCCCAAGTCTTGCTTGTTGACTCTGAAGCCACACAGACGGTTTCAGCTTGGCCCTGTACAGCGCTGAATGTCGATACAATTCTTTTCCGCTCTTCCAGCACGCCACCTCCCATCTGAGACCGGCCCATGAGCTCTGATTGCATTTTGTCCCTTCACCCAGGCAGCCAACGTCTCACATTTGAGCCCCTTTCCTCTTGTCCTGTTCCACACTTCCTGCTCTTAGGCTGGGAGTGTCGTCATCGCTTTGACAGCCTTTACAATGTGTCGTGAGGAATATACTTCAGCTTTAATTTTTCATTCGTCATGCTCCTGGGATTCTATCTTCTGCTCTAACATTCTCTCCCCTTCTGTCTTTCTCCATTTTTTTTTTCTTTTAAACAATAACAGGGACTATATGACTGCTGCATGGTAATGGCAAGAGAAAAATATTTGAGTAACACATTTAGTGTCACTAAAGTCTGTAAACTATAGACCTTATTTATTTATTTTTACTTTATATTCTTACTGCATGTCAATAATTGTCCTTTTCTGTTGTCTGTTGGTTTTTCTCCTAAGAAATTTAAAGAGAAACATGGAGACTCATTTCCATCCCTAAGGCCCCTTTTACACGAAGGGAAGACACAGATATTTCCCTGTGGTTTGGCCTCTCATTTACACAAAAACCCAGTTTTTATCACAGAAAACGATCATTTCTAAAAACTCCGCCCAAAGTGGAGATTTCTGATAACGCCGGTTATGTGTTGCTGTTTCAACTGGGAGAAACAGGGTTTTAGGTTCTCAAACGTCAAATTATGCGCCAGAAAATGCTTAACGTCATGTGAGCGCCCTATGTTTACAGTTTGGCTACTGATCATGAATGCTGATAAGTCAAGTCAGGTCAAGTCATCCTAATTTATATAGCGCTTTTAACAATATAGATTGTTCCAAAGCAGCTTTACAGAGATAAACTTAATACAATTTAAAGTAACAGAGATTGGTATGGTGGTACTCGTTTGACATTTACTCATTTTATCCACCCTGACTTGTGTTTGAAGCTGAATCTAAATGGTTATTCGTTGTTGTCGATTCTGAGGATTCTGATTGGCTTGCATGGCATTATCCTTCTCCCTACACTGCCCTAGGTTTGGCATAGTTATGATGGCGCTCGACGGCGTATTCACCGGTATGCGGGTTGATGTAAATGACAACTTTTTTGAAAACGATGTTGTGTGCACGATGTGAAAACGGAGGGGGGGAAATATTAGTTTCTCTAAATACCCGGCTATGTGTAAATGTGGCCTAAATAATAATAATATTAAGCAGCACAGCTGATTTCAACATTGATAATAATAATAAATGTTCCCTTCCGAGGGAACTCCGCTGCGTCGAAATCGACACTACGGGGAATGCCCTTAGCATGACGCGTCTGAAGCCTGAATAGAACTAGTCCAATCCTGATTGGTGCTGCGTGATGACGTCAGCCGTGACGTCGTAGGTGACGGTGAGCGGAACTATAAAACGGGCGCCGGAACCCGGAAGCGGCAGCTTTTGTCCTTCAGCAAAGCGTTATATGTGAATCTGTCTGTCTTATTTGGTGTTGTTTGTTCGGTAAAAACAAGGTATTGTGATGGAGAAGACTGTGAAACAGTTCAGACAGTGTGCGTCCCCTTGCCCACGCTATTTAAGCGAGGGTGACACACACTCGCTCTGTGTTGTTTGTTTGGGTGTGGAGCATGCTCGGGCAGCGCTTGAGGGCGCTGCCTGTGCAAACTGTGAAACATTGCCCTTAAGAACGCTCCGCTCCCGCCTGAGCCTGTTCGATGAATCAGGCCAGGCTCGCGCTCCCCATGGATCAGGTCCCGCGTCTGTCGAGGCAGCGCGGCGCTTGCATTCATGGGGATCGCAAAGGGATCTGGCTGATAATGTTGAGACAGCTTCGGCTCTTTCTCGGCATTCATCGGCCAGTTCTCATGTTCCCGCTCACGGTTCGGGAGCCCGCTCTGCGGCTTCTCCCGACCGCAGAGAGGAACCGATGCTAGAACTGTCTGAATCCGAGGATTTAGATGTTCTCAGCATCGAGGCAGGGGATTGTGAGATTCCATCACCACATTCCCCTGCCTTTGAGGAGCTGCTGGAGGTTGTGACCAGGGCTGTGGCTAAATTAAACATCGATTGGCCCCCAGAAGTGCAGGAAGCGACTAGAAAAAGTAAACTTGATGAGCGCTTCCTGCAAGCCCGGTCACAGCCTTCGCGCCGGAGTCTCCCGTTTTTCACTGATCTCCACACCGAGGTGTCGAGATCGTGGAATAAGCCTTTCTCTTCTCGACTTTCCAGTCCCGATGTTCATTTATATTCATCAATTATGGGGTCGAGAGAGAAGGGCTACGGGACGATGCCGCGGGTCGAAGAGGCTTTTGCAAACCATCTCTTGCCCGATGCTGCATCGTCCCTGAGAGCTCCGGCGCTTCCCTCCAAGCCCTGCCGTACCACTTCGGCCTTGGTTGGGAAAGCTTATATGGCGGCAGGTCGGGCTGGTGCATGCCTGCATACTATGGGGCTTTTGCAGGCGTACCAGGCCGACCTCCTCAAAGAGGTGGACGACGGCGGGGAGGTCGCCTACGACGATTTTCGCGAGATGCGTCGTACGGTGGACTTGTCTCTCCGTGCTACCAAAGAGACGGCCCGTGCCATCGGCCGTTCTCTGGCAGCATTGGTAGCTACGGAGAGACACTTGTGGCTGAATCTGTCGGGCATCGGGGATAAAGACAGGGCTTTCCTCCTCGATGCCCCGATTTCGCCTACTGGCCTCTTCGGCGACGCAGTCAACACTGTCGTCGAGAGGTACCAGGAAGCGAAACGACAGTCAGCCGCACTCAAACACCTTATCCCCCGCCGTCGTTCTAAGTCTCATGGGTCTGCTGCCAGGGGGCAGTCCCATGAGGCAGCCGCCAGCTCCTCACGCCTGCAGCAGCAGAAGGAGAGTGTTGCCTCTCGTGCTCCCCCGAAAAAGGCCTGGAGCCAGGGGCAACACTCTCAAACGAAGTCTTCCAAACCGAGGGCAGATCTGAGGACTGTCATTCAGGCTAGGAAGGCTTCGTCAAAGAGGTCCTGATGCGTTGCGCAGGCCTCTGAGGGGGGTCCCCTCCGTGATCGAGCAACAACAGCTCGCTCCTTCACGGAGCCCTCAGGAAATCGATGTATGTTGCCCGCCGCCACGTGCGCTTCGGGACGCATCGGTTTCCAGCGAATGCAAGGTGCAGTGTCCGCCCGTAAAGTTTGCAGCTCCACGTATTGTGTTCCCTCTCACGAGGTCTGCAGAAAAATTAAGTCGGTTAGTTCCTGCCAGTCAGATGCTTCAGGTCACCGATATCTCTATTTTAAGACCAGAGGTCAGTCCCGAAAGGCTGATCCCCTTAGTGGATTATTTAGACACCTGGAAGGGTCTTCAAAATATATCTCAATGGGTCCTGCTCACGGTAGAGAAGGGGTACAGAATTCAGTTCGAATATCGTCCACCTCCATTCAGCGGAGTGGTTCACACGCTGGTCAAATCAGAGCAAGGTCAGCTCATGGAACAGGAAGTTCAGTCCCTCTTGGCAAAGGAGGCCATAGAATGTGTTCCTCCTCAAGATTAGGAAACCGGGTTCTACAGTCGGTACTTCATAGTTCCCAAGAAGGATGGGGGGTTGCGCCCGATTATAGATCTCAGGGTATTGAATCGGTCTCTGAGGAGATACAGGTTCAAAATGTTAACTATACTTCTAATTGTGAGTCAAATCAGGTCCGAGGACTGGTTTGTCACCATAGATCTAAAGGATGCTTACTTCCATATCTCCATCCTTCCTCAGCACAGGAAGTTCCTGAGATTCGCTTTCAGGGGAGTAGCGTATCAATACAGGGTTCTTCCATTCGGCCTAGCACTGTCCCCTCGCACCTTCACGAAGTGCATGGATGCTGCTCTTGCTCCTTTGAGACTTCAAGGCATTCGCATCCTCAACTACATCGTCGACTGGCTGATACTGGCGCAGTCACTGGAGTTGGCGGTTCAACATCGAGATGTTGTTCTGCATCACCTGAAGTGCTTGGGGTTAAGGCTCAATGTCAAGAAAAGTTCGTTAATTCCCCTACAGAAAACAACTTTTCTGGGGGTGGTTTGGAACTCAGTTACGATGCGGGCACAGCTGTCTCCCGCTCGTATAGACTCCATCCTGACCACAGTAACGAGTATCAAACTAGGCCAGGCTGTCACTGTCAAACATTTCCAAAGGGTTCTGGGTCTTCTTGCAGCAGCGTCCAACGTTATTCCTTTTGGCCTGCTGTATATGAGGGCCCTGCAGTGGTGGCTCAGGACCAGTGGGTTCTCCCCGAGGGGGAACCCTTTTCGCACGATCAAAGTAACGCGCAGATGCCTTCGTTCTTTGATCATGTGGAAGAAACCGTGGTTCCTGTCCCTGGGTCCTGTGTTGGGAGCACCGTGTCAGAGGAAAATTTTGACCACGGATGCATCCCTCACAGGCTGGGGTGCGGTAATGGAAGGCCGCTACACCAGAGGTCTCTGGAGGGACCATCATCTTTCTTGGCACATCAATTGCCTGGAGATGATGGCAGTGTTTCTGGCTCTCAGGCATTTCCTCTCGGACCTCAGAGGTCATCATGTTCTAGTGCGAACAGACAATATGTCGGTGGTCTCATATTTAAACCGTCAGGGGGGCTTGAGGTCGCGCCCTCTGTGCAGACTGGCGCATCAAGTTCTCCTATGGTCCCAGGGAAAACTTCTGTCAATCAGAGCAATGTTTATCCCGGGGGACAGCAATTTGGGAGCAGACATCCTGTCGAGGCAGGGGCTGAGGCCCGGGGAGTGGAGACTCCACCCCGAGTCAGTGGAGTTAATATGGAAGGAGTTCGGTCAGGCGGAGGTGGACCTGTTTGCCTCCCGAGAGAACTCTCACTGCCCGCTATGGTACTCCCTTACCCATCCAGCTCCTCTGGGATTGGATGCCATGGTACAGACGTGGCCGAGGCTACGTCTGTATGCTTTTCCCCCGATCGCTCTGCTCCCAGGGGTTCTAGAGAGGGTCCGGCGGTACGGAGTCAGCCTACTTCTAGTAGCCCCGTACTGGCCGGCCCGAGTATGGTTCTCGGACATCGTGGTCCTCCTAGCAGGTCCTCCGTGGCAAATCCCGATCAGGAGGGACCTTCTTTCCCAAGCAGAGGGCACAATTTTTCACCCTCGTCCAGAGCTATGGAAGCTGTGGGTCTGGCCCCTGAGGGGGACCAGCTCATAAATGCAGGTCTCTCAACCGAGGTTGTTGAGACCATTCTAAACTCTAGAGCCCCCTCCACGAGGAAACTATATGCTTTGAAGTGGAATGTGTTCTCTTTATGGTGTAAAGATCACTCTTTGGACCCAGTTAACTGCCCAGTGGCTTCAGTGCTGGAGTTCCTTCAAAACCGCTTCTCTGACGGGCTCTCCCCGTCCACGCTTAAGGTCTATGTGGCGGCCTTGGCTGCCTTCCACACGCCTTTAGGGGTGGGCACCTTGGGGAGGCACCCTCTTATTGTTCGTTTCCTTCTTGGAGCAAGGAGGATGAGGCCTGTCACCCAGTCCAAAGTTCCTTCGTGGGACTTAACAGTGGTCCTCGAAGGGTTATCCCTGGCGCCCTTCGAACCTCTGGGTGAGGTGTCGGAGAAATTTTTGTCTTTTAAGGTAGCATTCCTGCTTGCAATCACGTCCCTTAAAAGAGTTGGGGACTTACAGGCTCTATCGGTCGCTCCTTCTTGCCTCGAGTAACCTTCATGTACTGTGCCCGGTCCGAGCCCTGGAGGTCTATATGCAAAGATCCTCAGGCTGGAGAAGGTCGGACCAGCTCTTTGTGTGCTTTGGGGCGCCTAAAAAGGGTTCTTCTGCTTCCAAACTGACTATAAGTAGATGGATTGTAGAGGCTATTTCGGCAGCTTACGAGGTGCGCAACCTGCCTTCACCTCTTCTGCTTAAGGCCCACTCCACGAGAGGAGTGGCTTCCTCTAAAGCCCTTCTTGCGGGTGTTTCCCTTCAGGAGGTCTGTGATGCCGCGGGCTGGGCCTCCCCTCACACGTTTATAAGACATTACAGTCTGGATCTGACCTCTACACCGGGTTCACAGGTTCTCTCGTCTTGAGTGTGCCAGATTGCTTCACACCAGGGCGTACTCTCTTAGTGTGGCGCAGTGGGCATTGCGTTCCCCGTAGTGTCGATTTCGACGCAGCGGAGTTCCCTCGGAAGGGAACGTCTCGGGTTACGTCTGTAACCCTCGTTCCCTGAGAAGGGAACGAACGCTGCGTCCCTCGGCCACACTCTTCGCGCCCCTGGAGACGATTTGCTTCGGACTATTTAAAGCTGCCGCTTCCGGGTTCCGGCGCCCGTTTTATAGTTCCGCTCACCGTCACCTACGACGTCACGGCTGACGTCATCACGCAGCACCAATCAGGATTGGACTAGTTCTATTCAGGCTTCAGACGCGTCATGCTAAGGGCATTCCCCGTAGTGTCGATTTCGACGCAGCGTTCGTTCCCTTCTCAGGGAACGAGGGTTACAGACTAACCCGAGACGTTTCTTGAGCAGCAAATCAGATCATATTAGAATGATTTCTGAAGGATCATGTGACACTGAAGACTGGAATATTGATGCTGAAAAATCAGCTTTGCATTACAGGAAAAAAACAATATTTTAAAATATATTCAATTAAAGGCACACTATGCTGGAATTCCGTTTTTGTCAAACAGCGACCCCTGGAGTCGCTGTGGAGAACTTGTATTTAACGTTACTGTCGTAAATGCCACTCACGGAGAGCGTCTGCCACAGACTGGTCTCTGCACTCACGGCCTGATACTCCTTTGAAGCTGTTATATTAAGGTACACATCTTGCATAGTGTGCCTTTAAATAAGACTCAACCTGAGCGCTCGTGTCCGCTGCTATCAGTGTCATAGATACATAACGTTAGTCATTGTGTCTCTTGTGGCTGCGTGCGCGCAGTCTTCACTCGGACGCGCTCTTCAATCTATCGCCGTTGCGGAGACTCTATTTATTCCGGTGAAATCACAAAATAAAATGCACACAAACTTAGAAAGATTTACTTACTAGGCCATCAACAAGATCGCCAGGTCAGCACCACTGTTGCATCCAGTGCTCCTTTTTAGCTCGCGCCAACGAGTGAAAGCCCGACCGAGAGGGACTCACTCTTGTCCGGTTGCTCACGCGGTCAGATTCTCTTTTCCTTTTCCTAGTCTCTTCCAACCGCGTTTTCTTTGCTTTTTCCATCGTCAAGTATCACGTCTGAAATGCGCGCAAGTGGCTTCGTGCTTCAAATGTTGTTGTTGATGTATGTGACATCGTTGCCGTAAAGCATGTCGTCATTCTCGCGAGATTTGTCGGGGGCGCTCCTCTCAATCTTGCATTGCTGGTTTTTCCAGCGGCGTCCCCCCCAAGCTTTACTACCAGGATGATTCGCCCTAATATGAGTTTGTTTACCACCGAAATGACTTTGAAGCTGTTATATTAAGGTACAATTCTTGCATAGTGTGCCTTTAAAAAAACGGTGGTTTTAAACTGTATTAATGTTTCACAATACTACTGTTTTACCGTATTTTTGATCAAATAAATGCAGCCTTGGTGAGCATAAGAGACTTTTTTTTTCAAAAACATACTCAATGTTATTTCTTACAAAGTGACTTTATTTCTCACAGTGTGACTATTTCTCATAATTATTTCTCATAATTTTGATTTTATTGTCTTACAGCTGCAACTTTGTATCTCACAATGTGACTTTATTTCCCTTTTAAACATTATCTTACAATTACATGTTTTATTTTTTACTCTAAGGTGAAAACAAGCTTCGACAGAAACACATTAAACAAAGTTGATACATAAATGTAACAACTCCATTAGGTCTCATGAACTCCTCATCATGGGTGAATAATACTCTTTACATAATCTAATTCTTAAACACTACCAATTGAAAATGCTTAGCATAAAGTAACTTGATTACGGTAAGTTGTTTTCTGATTGTTTAGTTAAGGGCAATCTAGTACAAACTGGAGCATGACATCCAGTGCTTTTTCTTTCCAAGAGGGAGCAAAAAAGGTGAAAGAGAGAGAGTGTGTGTGCAGGCAGTTTAAGGTAACTAAAGTCTCCTCTCTGAAGGTGCTAATTTTAGCACATGGCCTTGGGCTTGGTTCACACAGGGGCCTCTGAATTCTTAATTCTGGGAAAAGGGGCAGAAATTAATGATTCGGGAAATCTGTCATAAAGACAGTGGAAGAAATGTTTAATTCACATGAGCGTGTCCAGACTGAAAAATTCTAAGGTCGAAAAACATTTCGCTGACCCATTTTTTTTTTTAAGTCATTTTACAGTTATTTACAGAAGGGGCTCAAAATAGTGTCTCAGTGTCCCTTGGTAAATAGAAACATGAGACAAGCAATGGAGAAAAGCACACATTCTTAGAAAAAAAGGTTCAATTGGGTTCTGTTTAGAACCCTAGGGCTCTTGACACATATATTATATAAGGAGAAATGTATTAAATGATTTCATAATACATTCATATTTAACATTATATATTTTTTTTTTCAAGTGATAAAATATGTTTATGTGCTGCTTAATTCGTGAAATTTAATTCAAACTAAAAATGATTTCAAACTAAATTAATTAATTAAAACTAAGTCCATGAAATGATCTCATAACCCCTAGAATCTATAAATAAAGTGCCTGACAGAACCCTTTAAGGTTTTATTTAGAACCTTTTCTTCTAAGACTACAGGACTTTTCAGTTTGAGTTGGAAGAGACAAGAGAGTATTTGGATGAAGTCAGATGGTGTAGGGTGGCCAAACAGCGGTAGATTACAATCATGACAACTCTCAGAATAGTTTGACATGTTATTAAATATGGCAATGTTACTGTATTTGGTCTTGTGTCCCAGCGCTGGGATTGCAAGAGTTAATGCACTCTTAGTGCTGGGTTTGCGGCAGGAAGGGTATTCGGCGTAAAACGTGGGTTATTACGCTGTGGCGACCCCTGACAAACAAGGGAGCAAGCCGAAAGAGAAAGAGACTGTACTTGGTCTTGGTCGACTACTGCTAAGCTGCTGCTGTTGATTATCACTGCTGCTGCTGCAGAATAAGTATGGACTTGCTACTGCTAATACATACACACACACACACACACACGCTGATGTGAGCATGTGAGATATGCTGCTGCTGCATAATTAGACACACATAAATCCTGTAGCAGATCTAGGCAGGTGGAGCTGGGGAAGGTGGAGGGTTTCAAAGAAACTCTGATAGCGTGCTGCAGGACTAGCTTACAGCAAACAATGAACCAGATTGAGCAAGTAATCTCATTGGCTGCAGGGTCAGCAAAGGCCAATCAGCTTGTGCCATGTGTTAATGATGTGACCTATCAACATGCGCCCTCTAGAGTGTCATGCCTGAACTAAATATTTATGTGGCTCAAAATGAACGGGTGCATGCATGGGAGAAAGAAGTTTTTGTCTTCTAGGACCTCTCTCCTACTGCTCTGGGCTTCTCCTGTTGGAGTTGAACTTTTGTTTAAGGCTGTGGTTCTACAGGTTTAGGTAGGCATCACCGGCCGTCTGGGACGTGAAAGCGAACACCTCAGCCTGCAGTTCATTCAGATGCATGTTTGATCAATGAAGTGGCTCTGTATTGACTGGAATCAAGTCTGTAGGCGTCACCGCACTGCTCTCTGTAAAGTACTCCTCCTGTCTATTGGGACATGAAAAAGAGAGCGCAAGAAAGTGCAGAAAGAAAGGTTAGTTTGTGCTTTGACTTTTCAGAATTAAATTGAAAATGCCTTTTACTCTACCATTCAAAAGTTTGGGGTTGGTAAGATTTTTTTTCATGTTTATGAAAACAGTTATTACTGTAGATGTTGAAAACAGTTGTGATGCTTAATATTTTTGTGGAAACTCTGATAAAATGTTTTTTTTAGGATTCTTTGATGAATAGAAAGTTCAAAATAAAAGCATTTATTTGAAATAAAATATTGTACATTATAAATGTCTTTACCGTCACGTTTGATACATTTAATGCATCCTTGTTAAAAAAAAAAAATTCTTGCAAACAAACTAACAAACAAACAAATAAATATTACTGCCCACAAACATTCAATTGCTGTACATTCCAATTAAATTCCTAAATGCAAGTTTATGTACCAAACAAGATGCAGATTTGACATTTGGAATGTATGGAAGTCTAATTAAAATTATGGAAATTCAAAGAAATTCAACTGTGAGAGTCTGTGTAACTAGAGTCTAGATATATAGATACATTTGTTATGTAAACAAGTCTCAATTAATCCATCTTTCTTTAAGTGACGTGCTCTTAGACAAAAAAAAATCGATCAGCTGAATTAAGACGTCTCCCTTTTAAATGTGTAAAAATGGCAGGTTTATACATATTCAAGCATTATTATCTTGTTTTCCACATGTCTAGCTTTACACAAAATGAAATTAAATATGATGGTAGTCGCAGAACTTTAGGTATTGCCGGTGAAACCTGTACAAAGCAATTTGGACTCTATTAAAAAGAAAAGCCCTCATTTAGAAGTGCACAGGCTTTTCTATTCTTGATCTGACCAATTTGTACTAAAGCGTCCCTGATTTGTTGTTGTTGATTATGTCAATGCTGTTTTACTTGTCTGTTCGGTTATTGATAATCCTCCAAATGCCAACTCCTTGCTGTGTTGTTTTTCCATACTAAATAACTAAAGGAATATTTGTTGACTGTTTATTTGCCCCTCTTTGACCTTTGGTTTATTTGTAAAAACCAATGCGAAATCAATTGTACACTAGATCACGGGAGGGTTGTAATCTCTGTCAAAACAGTAGGAGCTGTGATATATTAAGTTGCATTGAATAGTTGTGGTTGAAACCTTGTACACAGGTTCAAAATGTCATGAGTGAGGACTGGGCATACACCATTGATCTGTGCCCTAAAACTCTCCCATGACACATCCAACCTGGTCTGACATCAGTTTCCAGCGCTCATCAAATATACCCAAATCTGTTGTTTGCCCACTGATATCATGCTATGTCTATTGTGTTTTTGAGGCATTACATATTGCAAATATATTCAAAATAAAGGAATGTGTTGTTCGCATCTCCAGGAACACAAAATTTAGAAGCTAAATTATTTTTTTACTCTATGCCGTGTGTTCAGCATTCAATTTGCATTGAATTGTATCTCAGAAACAACACCAAGGTCTTGGTTTGACACCCCATGAACGCATGAACTGTTGCAAATTGCAAACACAATATGAGGTTATTTTTGGACAAACGGATCTGTCAATTGAACTAAAACAACTAAAAAACTCTCCAAGATTGGAAACCTTTGTTAGCCAGACTCCATATCTCTGGATCGGTGATCTGTATGTTTCATTTATGTTGCTGTGTCTTGTTTCCCAACACTGAAGTCACTCAAGAAACATTGTAGTCTTGCTTAACCCAACTTGTGCTCCAAAGTGTTACACATTTAATGTGAACTTCATGGTTTCTTCTTGTTCCTTGAGAAGGACATTTCTGATTTTTTGTCATCTCATCGTCTTATGACTACTGATTAATATCTCGAAATTCTGTAAACTGGAAAAAGCTCAATGTAATGTGAGTCTCAATGTAAGAATCAAGGTTGACAATGAAACCTTTGAGTCAATGAGACCTTTGACCAATGAAAAAAAAAAATCTATATCATCTTAAAATTAAAGTATAGGTCCAATACTGAGGGTGTGGAAGTGCATATAATGGCATATAGGAATGATATATATAATGATTACACTTTATTTCGATAGTCCACTTTAGACATTATACTAACTAGGGTTAGGGTTAGTAGAATACGTTGACATGTACTTGAAAAGTTACTTAGTTGAATGTCTTTTGAGGAACATCTACTAAAGCCGCTTTTCTACGTTCGGGCTGAATGGTTCTACAGTTTCTCTCTGGCTGGCCAAGCACGCTATTTGAGCGATGTGAACACAAGTTAATTATAGAATTAAAAGAAATATCTGATCATCGTCCAAAACGCGGTCGCTATTTACGATTGCTAAATTTATTTATCTCATTCCGTCTGTAAACTCTTGTGGAAAAGCAGCCTAAAGGGATAGTTCACCCAAAAATGAAAATTCTGTCATCAATTACTCCCCCTCATGTCGTTCCAAACCCTAAAGACATTTGTTCATCTTTGGAACACAAATGAAGATATTTTAAATGAAATCTGAGAGATTTCTGTCCCTCCATAGACAGCTATGCAACTACCACTTTGACGCTTCTAAAAGTTCAGAAAGTAATCTTAAAACTAATACAGATGAATTGAGCAGTTTAGTCCAAATTTTCTAAAGACACTTGATTGCTTTATTGGAAATAACAGATTGAATTTAGGCTTTTATTCACATTTAAACATTGATCAGCAAACATAAACAGAAGCTCAACCTTACTTGCTTTAACACACGTGAACAAACCTCATTGGTTCTACAATGAGCTCCTACGTGCTGTGTAACACAAAAATTTACCTCATTGGTTCTTGCAGAAGCTCAAATGTGCTGCGTAACACAAGAATGAGAATCATTGGTTCTTGCTGAAGCTCAAACGTACTGTGTAACACGAGAATTAACCTTATTGCCTCTTGCGGAAGCTTAAACGTGCGTAACATGAGAATGAACCTCATTGGTTCTTGCTGAAGCTCAAGCGTACTGCGTAACATTAGAATGAACCTCATTGGTTCTTGTGGAAGCTCAAACATAATGCGTAACACAAAAATAAACCTCATTGGTTCTTGCTGAAGCTCAAGCGTACTGCGTAACATGAGAATTAACCTCATTGGTTCTTGCTAAAGCTCAAGCATACTGCGTAACATGAGAATGAACCTCATTGGTTCTTGCGGAAGCTCAAACCTGCTGCGTAATACACAAGAATTGGCCTCATTGGTTCTTGCTGAAGCTCAAACGTACTACGTAACAGATGAGAATGAACCTCATTGGTTCTCGCATGTCAAGTGACATGTTTGAGCTTCCATTTACCACAACTGATGTGTTGATTAATGTGTATATGTGATTAATAGCTTAAATTGAATCTGTTCATCATAAAGCAATTGTGTCTATTCAGAAAATTTGATCCAAACCGCACAATTCATATGGATTAGTTTTATGATCTCCATGAAGGTTTTCAGAAGGCTTCAAAATGGTAGTTGCATAGCTGTCAATGGAGGAACGAAATTTCTCAGATTTCATTTAAAATATCTTAATTTGAACTAACCCGTTAATACTCTAATTACTGGTAATTGACATGTAGTTGCAAAGTTACATATAGTTATTAAATTGTCTAAAGCATATCGAAATAAAATTTTACCAATAAATCGACCTATGAATGCTGTCCTTAAAGATGTCTCTGCACACTGTGCACAGGCAGTTGAATCTGTCTATACATCTGAAATCTTTCAGCATAGAGTCTAGAGTTCTGTCTTGAGCCAGATTAGCTTGTGCCATATAAAATCACTCTAGTGACAAAATGAGCATGCAGCTCAATGACAGAAGTCTAAGGGTCCAGACAGCATATACACCTTTAAATCCCCGTTCCTCCAAATAAAGTCATAATAAAGTGTTTCAAACAAAGCTCTTGCAAATCCATCGCCCTTAATCCATTATGTGAGTTATTTCTCCTCTTGCAGTCTTTACAGGTTCAGTAAATTTCAGTAATTCAGGTTTGATTGCAATGGGACATAATGGGTATGCTGCTATTTAATATTCTTTAATTTGCTTAACTCATAAGCTATATGATCATGTTAACAGATCATCTTAAGGATGTGTTATTTAATTACTGAATACAAGACAACAGTTTTGTCTCTTCCAATATTTTTTTCATATTCACAGTTTGCATTTCACAAGCAAACAAGACCGTTGCAATCTTCTAGATCAGGTTGCATGCGACAAACCGGAAAACAGTCAAATTTATAATTGTCAATGTGACATAGCAGCAAAACAGAAATAGCCCCAAATTCTGTGTCACAGCAGTCGGATGTTGGATGACAGATTACAGACCAGTGGCATTAAAAAGAAATGAAAAAGAAATCGCGGAGAGCCCCCCTTAATCCTCCTGGATAGCCTGTCTATCCATCAAAGAGGAAGAATACAAATCCTGCAGGGAAATTACCTGAACCCTGCACATTATGAGAGGGACATCTCAATATCTCCCTGGTGAGACTCTTTGGTAATACCACTGAATGGTGAAAAGTTTATCAACTCCACACTGTTAAACTAAAGCCTTTGTCATAAATACATATTGTTGTGAGCTTTATTGTGGAATATCCATAAGGCAATGCCAGAGATGTGTACTTTATCACCATATTCATAGCCTGTGCTAATCAGTTATCTAGAGATGTGTACTTTGTCACCATATTCATAGCCTGTGCTAATCAGTTATCTAGAGATGTGTACTTTGTCACCATATTCATAGCCTGTGCTAATCAGTTATCTATCTATCCATCTATCCATCCATTCACCATATAATGTACTTTGTGCTTCCATCCATCCATCCATCTACCCATCCAATATATAATGTACTTTGTTTATCCATCCATCCATCCATCCATCATCCATCCATCCACCCAATATACTGTAATCATGTACTTTGTTCTTCCATCCATCCATATAGTATATCCATCCATTCAATATATAATGTACTTTGTTCATCCATCCATCCAGTATACTTTGTTCTTCCATCAATCCATACATAAATCCATCCATAAATCCATCCATCCATCCATCCATCCATCCATCCATGCAGTATTTAATGTACTTTGTTCTTCCATCCATCCATCCATCATAAAAAAAAGAAGATTTAATGTCAGTGTAGTCGTATCATTTTACAGTGTGATTTGAAGCATGCATGTGCTGATGTTGACTCAGTTACATTTAAAAAAAAAAGTTTTTCTAGACCGTACTCTTTCAGACCAATTTTTAAAACTTTTTTGCTCATGGTATTGCCTCAGGGTGAATCACTTTCTCGTATTTCTCATTCATAAGTCGCTTTGGATAAAAGGTTTTGACCATTTTATTGGCTGTCCAATCCATCTTAGTCTGAAAGTACTGTTGAACGAACATCACGAGGCCAATCTTACTGTATATTTGTGTAATTCGGTTGTACCCGACGACTTGCGTACCTCATTTCCAAAGTAGCTTGAGTGTTTGGACTTACATAAGAAAATATATTTGCTTAGTGTTTGAAAGTGTGTTTTGTATAAATTATGTAAAACATTAGGGGTCTTCAGAGGTCTGTTCACTTATGAAACATAAGAAATCACTTTATTTAATGATGACAAGCTCTCACTCAGAATAAATCAGAACAACAAATTAAAATATTGGTGATTATATGAGCTCATTGGAATTTGTAGATGGGTCGAGCAAGTTTGTAACTCTGATCACAAAGCTTTGGCAAGCCGGCAGGCGGTGGGACCTTACCAGGATGCAGGGGCCATGCTGAACAAGCCCTTTCTATGTTAATTTGTGCTCTCTCTCTCCTTCTCCCTGCCAGAAACTCATGCTGAACCTTAATTCAAGCCCTTATCATTCGATAGCTCCGGCACAGTGCTCAGCTCCTGGGCTTCAAAGACATGTGGGAAGAGGTGTGGAGAACACTGTCAGCCCTTCCTGAGTCCTCAGAAGGCGCTGTCAATCACAGGCACCGGGGGACCGCAGCAAGTCACACAAAAATAGCGGAGTTTTGTAAGTCGTCTTTAAGAACGGTTGCTGATTTGACCTGATTTAAGAGCCACTTGTGTTTAATTAATGATGCCATGACCTGAGACCTTGTTCAGAGAACATTCAAAAAATGTTTTTGGTTTTATAACTTGGGAACATTAGCAAAGCATTGTAGAACATATTTTTGTTAGCTGGGTTTATTAGCAGAGGGAATGTCGCCATTTGTGAAAGAATGGATAATGTGGAAAGCATTTAAAACATCGTATTTTTGTACAAACTTCTGATTGATATTTAAATAAAAAGAAGCAGATTCATATGGATTCAAGATCTCAGTTGTTTCTTTTAGACAGCAATGAGATTAACTGGAGAATTAGCTTAAATTTTTGTGCCAAGAAAAGACCCCATGTATTTTCGGTTTTTTAAGCAATGATCTCAACAATGTCTCAAATTGTGCTCAGGTCAGGGATTTCAATATGAACTTATGAGACGCTAACCCTACCCCAGACCTAAACCTACCCATAACGGAAGCGTCATCTAACTGACGCTAAAGGCGTTAGATGACGCCCGAGGATGAGCGTCATCTACCTGACGCTAAAGGGTGCCATGTGCATCGGATGTTGAAGCATGGTCAAAAGTGTGAATAAGATGACGCCTTGGGATGAGAATGCGTTGAGAAGGAGCTGGAGCTGGAGCTGGAGCTGGAGCGTGGAGCTGGCTCACTTGACCTGGATGGATGAGGTATGTCTCATGATATTTTTTCGTGGAGGACTATCCGAGCCGCTCAGCTCCTTAATGCCATTACATGACCCTAGCGGGACTCTTGAACATTATTTAGACTTAGCATTACAGCTGAGTGGCTCTGAATTCAGTGTGGGAGTCCAGAGACTGTTCACGTCACTTCTGCCGACCCAGAGACTGTTCACGTCACTTCTGCCGACCCAGAGACTGTTCACGTCACTTCTGCCGACCCAGAGACTGTTCACGTCACTTCTGCCGACCCAGAGACTGTTCACGTCACTTCTGCCGACCCAGAGACTGGTCACGTCACTTCTGCCGACCCAGAGACTGTTCACGTCACTTCTGCCGACCCAGAGACTGTTCATTGTAAGTAACTGCCTGGTCCACCCTGGTCAACCAAACTATCTGGTCTGCCTTGGCCGCCCGAAGGATCCTCTACAAGGCGGCCACCCGAAGGGTCCTCTCCACCGCGGCCGCCCGAAGGGTCGTCTCCTCCCTGGTCGCCTGCGCTGCCCGCTCCGCCCTGGCCGCCTGAAGGGTCGTCTCCTCCCTGGTCACCTGAAGGGTCATCTCCTCCCTGGTCGCCTGCGCTGCCTGCTCCGCCCTGGCCGCCTGAAGGGACGTCTCCTCCCTGGTCGCCAACACTGCCTGCTCCGCCCTGGCCGCCTGAAGGGTCGTCTCCTCCCTGGTCGCCTGAAGGGTCATCTCCTCCCTGGTCGCCTGCACTGCCTGCTCCGCCCTGGCAGCCTGAAGGGTCGTCTCCTCCCTGGTCGCCTGCACTGCCTGCTCCGCCCTGGCAGCCTGAAGGGTCATCTCCTCCCTGGTCGCCTGCACTGCCTGCTCCGCCCTGGCAGCCTGAAGGGTCGTCTCCTCCCTGGTTGCCTGCACTGCCTGCTCCACCCTGGCAGCCTGAAGGGTCGTCTCCTCCCTGGTCGCCTGAAGGGTCATCTCCTCCCTGGTCGCCTGCACTGCCTGCTCCGCCCTGGCAGCCTGAAGGGTCGTCTCCTCCCTGGTCGCCTGCACTGCCTGCTCCACCCTGGCAGCCTGAAGGGTCGTCTCCGCCCTGGTCGCCTGCACTGCCTGCTCCACCCTGGCAGCCTGAAGGGTCGTCTCCTCCCTGGCCGCCTGAAGGGTTGTCACCTCCCTGGTCGCCTGCACCGCCTGCTCCTCCCTGGTCGCCTGCTCTGCCCTTTCGCAGTCTCCAGGCCCTCTTCCGCTCCACGGGCCTGGCCCTCCATCCCGCCCCCGGGTCCGCCTCTGCTCCACCTCCCTCCTGAACTGTTCATGAGGAGCGTCTGGAATCCGCTCCTTAAAGTCCCCGTAAAGTCAAAATTAAGTATGTGTTCTGAGTTTGTCACACCACAGAAAAATGTGTTATTAGCCATCCAGCCAAATTTGAATGATAAAAAAAGCTGGCAAGTACATAAAATAAGCTATCAAAATCTTGAAAAAATGAGCATTATTCTCTGCTCTCAAACGCTGGGGGCGTGTCCGCTGGCTGAGCTGAAACCACGCCCACTCGCGGGAAAGCTGTCGACGGCGATATTAGGTGATACTGCTTTCGGGATGGGAGGATGAACGCTGGCGGGAGATAGTCGTTTCGGCCCCGTTCACCAGTAACAGCGGATTATCAGTGAATCCCAGGTGTCTGAGGAAAGTTTATAAAACGATCCTGTGTAAAATGATCACTACAGAGGCGGGTGTTGGCGGTGATCCTCAGCTCTCCATCAAGGTTGGCTCTACACAAAATTAATCCACCTCTTCTTGATGTGATCATTTTTAGGAAATTTAAATAAAGACACCGATCTGTTTTGTACATGATCGCATCCAGGTAGTAGCCTATATGCATTTCCGTGTTGAAGGCATAGCTAGCTAGCAAACAGTAGGCTGTAGTAACTAATAGTACTGACAGTAACTCGCGTTTGAGCGGCGAATGCAAATGGGGTCGGGAGAGATCAGCCTCAGTGGCCTCGGTGTGTCATCAAGTAGGGGCGTGTCCACGAGCTCATGGGCTCCAGTGCGTCATCGAGCCCTGTTTTAGCCCTGCCCAAAAAAATCCGTAAAATAGCAATGGTGAAAAACTGTTTAACGGTCTAACTCCGCATTTCAGTACTTCACAGTTCACAGTCTTTGTAATATGTTTTAGCAATACATTTGTAACATTTATAATGTGTTTAGAATTTTTTTGTAGAATTGCCTTTACAGGGACTTTAAGTGGGGGGCTACATCACGATTCCGGTCTTATGTTTTCCTTGTCTTGTGTGGACTTTTGTTATTCCCTGTTCTGTGCCATGTTTTCTAGTCCTTTGTATTTTTTCTTGTTTATTAGTCTCTCCATGTGTTTCTAATTAGCCCCGCCCCCCTGTTATCTTGTTTAGGTTGTTTGCCTGTGTATTTAAACCCCTGTGCTTCAGTTGTTGTTTGTCGGTCCTGTTGCTTGTAGCTGTCTCCTTGTTCTTGTTCTGAGTTTCTTTGTTTACCCTGGATTACCTTTTTTGTATTAAAATAGTGCTTGCATTTGGATTCGCTCTCCGCTTCATTCCTGCCTCAGCGTTACAGATAGCCTGTTATCAAAGTTGAAAACAGTTGTGCTCTTAATATTTTTGTGAAAACCATGTTACTTTTTTTTTTCAGGATTCTTTGCTTAGGAAGCTCAAAAGAACTGCTTTGTTATAAAAAATATATATATTTTAAATAAATGTTACTGCCACTTTTTATTAATTTAATTAATGGATCCTTTCTGAGTAAAAGTATTAATCTTACTGGCCCTAAACGTTTGCACAGTAGTGTACACATTGAATAGATGTTTAAGTCACCTAAATTAGTGTTTTTAGATATGATATTATGATGCTTGTTGAAGAAAAGTACAGTGCTTCTGAAAGGTGTATTTATTTCTGAAAAGCAAATAATATTTAGAAAAAAATGGTTGATTAAATGTTTTTCTCACAGTATGATTTTAACCAAAGGGAATTGTTCTGTTCTGCGTGACTACGGCTCATCTGAGCAGCTCGGTGTGCTTACAGAGGAAGTGTTCAAGCAGTCCAACAGCTCATCTGTTCTTTCCTAAATGCAGCTTTATGATTGGAAGGCAGTAGGCTACCGTGGGAAACAGGTGTGACTATATCCCATGAAAGCAGCAGAGCTTTATGTGGTCCAGTCTCTTTCTTGCCTCCAGGGCTACTGATTCAGCACTCTGGCCTTAAACAGCTTGCCTGAACCAAAAAACGGCAATGACTGTTCAAGTGTCTGTCAACACACTATTTTTTTTTAAATTAATTTTATAGGGGCCGCATATCAAAGTCATGGTTCCCTTAATTTATGAATAACAATGAATAAGACATGACCTAAAAATAAGGTAAAGATTTTGGATAGGGACAGGTTCAAATCCTGGTACTAACAAATTTTTTTTTTTTTTAAATACAAAAACTAACAAACCAAATCAAAATCCCATTTGAACTTGACATCAAGTTATCAGCATTCATATATGCTGTATGAAAAAGATCAACTTAAGAAAATATAAATATTTTTTCACATAATTGTTTCAAGTAAACAATCTTTAGTTAGTAAGTTATTTTGGTGGATACATTACAATTTCCACTTGGATCAAAAACCCAAGGGAGCATGTTTAAATGGGCATGACACTTTTGGGCTTTTAATTCAAAAAGAATTGAGAACGATATTATGGAAGCTTTAAACAGTAGGCTACTAACATTGGAGTTACTTCTGTGGCTTTTTTCGTAACCGGTTAAAAAAGAGAAAAACAAAGAAATGTGACTTCTGAATTCAGCTCCACACTCCAGGAGCAGCCACTGGATATGAAACGTGATGGAACACTTTTGAAATGTTGAGATGAGCTCTTTGGTTGCTGGGCGCCTGTCTAAGACAGACTCTTTGTTAAAGATGATATTCCCAGGGCTTCCAGGCTGCTCACTGCCTCCGGATTCCCCTCCCTGTTATAGAGTGGAACAAAGCACTTAAAGAGTGCATTTTCATACGTTAAAGAGCCACTCTTTCCCCGGGTCATGCTTCCAAGACAGGACAAGGCAGTATGGAGAACTCAATGTTAACCATATTAAAATGTGTGTTATTTCATACTGCCTGTATTAATACACACGTAAAGAGCCCTAGCAACCTGACATCAAATATTTCTCTCCTCTCCAGAGAACAGTGCCCCCAGAGAGCTTGGCCAACCCATTTGTCTATCAGGTACTGCAAAATGCTCATTTTGCATTGACGTGTTCATGCGTTATGAGAAAAGCTTGGCTACAGGGGACGACTTTGCCATAACTTTAATGTTCAATGTTGTCAAAAAAATCAAGTCTACTACAGACTCATTTCCGCGCGAATGAAAAATGTGTGTGCTATGGGAGAGTGGGATCTGAATACATATTCAGACGACTCAACAATTTATCCATATTTCCCCTCCTTGCTCACATTTTATAAATCATAAACTTTCCGTCTCTTCTTGTGCCTTCATGCAGAATTCTGAAGGACATCTGTGCCATGCAGAAATCACTGGAAAGTTCTTTGCCCTACAGATGTTTGCAGAGTTGATCCAAAAATAGCCTGAACTAGCTAATAAACGCTTACAGTGTAAAGTGTGGAAACATCCAGTGTGTTGCAAATGTGCAAGACAGAGGTGAGGCGAGGATCTAAGTGCAGCAGTTTTTATTAACAAACACACAACACAGAAAATAAAAACAAGTCAGAAGAAGACAAAAGCAACTGCTTTACAAGGGGGATGTAAAAACTACGACCAACAACAGACTACTGGAACACATGTGTATACACAGGATAACAAGAACTAACAAGGAACAGGTGAGGGTAATCAATCGCTAACAAACAAGGGTAACTATGAGACAAAAAAGGTAGCAATGGAAACAAAGGGTGCTTCTTAATACTCAAATTGATGCTTCCTCGTTTCCTCGCTCCTCCGTCCTCCAGCCCGTGACCTGGAAACCGATCGAACTCAGCCATCTTCAAGGACATCTCAATTCTCTAATTGCACCGTGAGGAGGCAAGGAACGAGGAGTAAGAAAGCTTCCTGAGGAGTCATGAGCGAGGATACACTCGAGGAATACACCTTCCTCGCATTCTAAGTGGAACTAAGACGAGAGGAAAGGAATTGAGGAAAGGAATTGAGGAAGCACAAATAAGAAATGAAAAGCAACCACAGGCAAATAGGAACTAAACAAAGAAAGTGAAACAGCAGAACAAATAAACAGATAATAAACATAAACATAAAAATAAACGTCCTTCAATGCGAAACGAGAAACTAAACAGAAACACTGGTAGGTATGGGATTCATACATCATTTAATGATTTTATTTTTGGTTCAAATTTCTCTTAGCAGCAATTCCATTTTGTTTAACAGTTCCATTAATTATTCTAGATTTTTTTTAAGAAACAAATGTTTGGAAAATATATTTTATTGTAATATACAGTATATTATATTTAAAAACTATTTTTGCATGTGTGTTTGAATTTTACAGTGTATATATATATATATATATATATATATATATATATATATATATATATATATATATATATATATCCCCTCAACTAATAACTAATATATATATATATATATATATATATATATCCCCTCAACTAATAACTAATATATATATATATATATATATATATATATATATATATATATATATATATATATATATATATATATATATAGTACTCAAAATTTGTATTGTATTGTAAATATTTCGATTGTAAATATTCCAGAAACTTGTATACATTTTCTGTCTTTTTATGTAAAGTGCCTTGAGAAGCTAAATGTATTTATGTGATGCATGAAGGAGGTGTTACTCAGGTGGTTCCAGTTTTTGTTTAGCAAGCAAAGGGAGGGTTCAAATCCCAAACTAATATATGATTTTTAATAAACCCTGAAAATCATTATGCATTTTTGTTGTATAGAATAAGTAGGGGTAGGTAGATGATGACAACATTTTCAGTTTAATCCTCTTGGGTCTGAGGTGTTTTTTTTTTCCTGGAGATGTTTTGACATTTGCGCAGGTGCAACTTTACTGATCAAATTTAGGGTTTTTTTAAGCAACAGAAAATCCCCTTGGCAAAAAAGCCTGAAAACACATCTGAAAACATTTCTGTCATGACAACTCTTGAAGGGTTTGGCATATGGTGATGGATATGACAATGTTAATATGTTTGGTCTTGGCGGAATAGATCTGCTACGCTGCTGCTACTGTTGGTTATTCCTGCTGCTGCTTGCTACTCCCAATAGATACACAGACATGCTGCTGTGAGCAAGTAAGATATGCTGCTGCTGAACAAAGCATACACGAATTACCCATAGCAGATCTATGCAGGTGTAGCAGGGGAAGGTGGAGGGTTCCTCTGACCAAGTATTTGAAAGTTGAGTAGAAAGCTCATTGGCAACTGATACAACAGGAACCAATCAGCTGTGTCCTATAGAGAACGATGGGATTGCAAGCAGATTGAGTTAAGGACCTATCAGTCTTTGCCGTCTAGAATTTCATGGCATAACTTAGTATTAATATAGCTGACGATCACTAAACTCCACCAGTACAGTAAAACAACCCAAAAATATTGCCAGGCCCTCTGCCGCAGCATCAAAGTGTAAATTGAGATTGAGGAGGTGAATGGTAGTTGAGACTGTGGGTTGAGGTGCCAAACCTGGCAGTCACTACCTCTGTTGCACGAACAACTCTGCACAACTCATTACACATTTTATCTGAGCCACCAGGACATAAAGCAGAACTTCTGTCCACTCAGAACGGTCCACTGGCTGAGCAGAAGGGACAGGAAATCATTACAGTCAAAACATCTCTGCCAAAGGTCATTTAAATCAGGGAAATGAAATTAGTCACCTTGAAGATCAGTGGGACCTTGTGCAGCGGAGGGAAGCCAGGTTTAGATGCCCTGAAAAAAGCTTTTTAACACTCCCTTTCTGTTACTAGCTGGATTCTGCCCCCTTTATATAGATAGTGCTGGACGTAACTGAGGTGTGATGTCTCATTCGTGGCCAACGGCAGAGCTGAACCTGCTGAAACTGCTGCCAGTTGTAATGCCACAGATAAAGAAACCTGGTACAATGCATGGACGGACTGGGTCAAGATCTTATACTTCAGCTGCCTGCCTGACGCCTAAACAAATCAATTCAACAATTCAAGCGTGTCTCTGACGGCGAATGAAACAACCCTGACAAAAGTAACTCAGAAAGCCCATTACCTGAAAGTTTGGCACTCTTGTGTTTGCTAGTTTCTGCAACAATGACTAAATGGGTTTAAGTTAAAAAAAGTTTTTTTTTGTGTCTTTCTTATTCTTTTTTTTTTCCTTTCTTTCTAAACCTGCACATTGTCCTTTGAAAGTATTTAGTTCATCAACGTATTACGTGATAAGAAAGATGGGAGTGGTTTTCGTCATCTAATGCGCTTCTATTGTAGGAAACTTTAGATCAGCCTTTTTTAGCAAAAGTATTACATTTTCTTCATTTGGTCATTAGTGGCCATACAAATGTCAGCATCGCTGTAGCTTCCCACTGTATTTATAGACTCTGAGAGGAGATTCTGAACAGTTAAATATAGATCATTATGTGGTTTAAATTATGCAAAGAATGGTGACCGATGTGCGTAATCTATCATGTTACATTATTACGTCTCATTTGGTTTGCATGAATTCTGGAGGGAAGAGTTATGCAAGTTTCCTCCTATTCCTCTCATCTTCCTATTTCTAATCAATTCATGTAATTTTATGAAGATACAAGTGCATAGTCATCGAAAATATAACAAGGAAATTCTTACGAAGAATGTTTTTTAGATTTTTATATGTCAGCATATTTTATCTACGTTCTCAGTCAGTTTGCTCACTTCAGATTCCCACCAACACATGAATGAGTCCAAATGAATGAGTGTTTAGTAAAAATGAATGAACACTAAAAATGAATGATCCTTATGTTAAAATGAACGTACAAGAGAGGTACATAAAAGTAAAGAGGAACCGTTCATACTCACTCTGTACAGTTAAAATAAAAAAATGAAAATGTTGTCATAATTTAGCCTGCTCACCCTTATGTTGATTCATTTGTGTTTTTCTGGAGAATATGAGACATTTTTGTCCATACAATGGAAATCAATGAAGTCTAATGTTGTTATAGACCTCATTGACTTTCATTTTATTGACAAAAAGTAAATGAGTAAATGATGTCAGACTTTACAATTTGTGTGAACTGTCCCTTTACTTTAAAGCCTTTGACTACATAACAGAACATCAAGAGAACAAGACTTT
This sequence comes from Tiaroga cobitis, assembly GCA_030578255.1. Taxonomy (NCBI): domain Eukaryota; kingdom Metazoa; phylum Chordata; class Actinopteri; order Cypriniformes; family Leuciscidae; genus Tiaroga; species Tiaroga cobitis. The sequence goes on along the minus strand of CM060614.1, from coordinate 7,487,157 downwards.
ATATCAATACATAACACTTGTGCATTGTGTATTCCCTTACAACACCAAATATCCAGAGGAATGTAACATTAATTGGGAGAAAAAAATTCTGAAATAGGAACCATCTGCATTCATTTGAGAGCGGCTGTATGATGTCAGTGGAAATGCTTGTGTGTGAATAATTCCCAATGGTTTATGAACAGCCAGCAAACAACCGGCACAGTCCATTGTGTCCAGAGACTCATTGAGTGTGCACTGTGAAGGCAGTTTAAAATGGTTGATCCAGCTTAATTTGACTTTATTACACAGGGCAAATCCCAGTGATAAAGAGCCAAGCTGGTCACAGGATATTATTTAGGGCTTATTAGCTGAATGCAGCAGGGTGTTACGGAACGACATGCTGTGCTCTCCACCATCCTGCCTGTGTCCCCATACCTCACTGGATAATTCTATCATCACAAATGTTTTCCCTCACTGCATTTGTACTTTTCCCAAGGAAAAAAAATGGAGGAATGGATTCTACCCATGCTATAAAGATGGGGAGAAAAAATTGTGATGGGGCCACTGGCTTGTTTTCAAATTTCAGTGGTGACACAAGGCACCAATTAGGACTGCAATTATTTAAGACTTCTGGGGGCTATTCAGCAGTAACTTTCAAAATACTGTGTGCTTGTTTGATTTAATGGAATAATATGGTTAATGAAAAGCACACTTAGAGAACAAAGCTAACAGCAATAAAGCTAAAGCACATACATAGGGGCATTTGTGTTAGTTATATGTGGATGAAAATAGAGATACTGCCCTCTTTTTGTTTTAGATAAAGGCCAGTGTCTGTGCGGTCCAGCAGTCGATTTGTCCTCACTGTGGCCACTCACTCTGGTGCCCTGCGGGCACATGCCCACAGCCATCAATTGAGGGTTGTGTAAGGCCATCACTCGCTCCCCCAGGCTAAATTTCACCAGCTGTGTCGTACGCCGCAGCAAAATATTAACAGCCAGCTACTTTACTGCCAAGTTTAATATGTTTTTTATCGATAGAATGTTCTAGGATTCAGAAGTCAAACAAGCAAAGTGCAGATAATATCTATCTATCTATCTATCTATCTATCTATCTATCTATCTATCTATCTATCTATCTATCTGTCTGTCTGTCTGTCTGTCTGTCTGTCTGTTAGTCAGAGTTGCCTCTGAGAGTGTGTTGTGGATGGATAGGTAGATAGATAGATAGATAGATAGATAGATAGATAGATAGATAGATAGATAGATAGATAGATAGATAGATAGCAGAAACCAGTGAGAACGAGGGAAGGGATGTGCTGAGAGGTAGCTGTAAGTTAGCTAGCAAATGGCTAGAACTTTGCGACCGTCTTGTATAATTCACTGCGAGGAGAAAAAGTGCAGGTGGGCAGTGTTAATATTTCAGTGGTTTGTAGGAACCTTGAACATGCCTTGCATACCTGAGGTAAATAGTGATTTCTGTCAGGAACAGTCCTGTCGAACGTCCACTGTGTCCAACGCCCAATCACTCACACTTGTGGTTTATTTAAGAGCGTGTGGTATAGGGAAGATTAAACGCCTTGGGACTCTTCCACCTCACAAAGACACAGCTTACACAAACAACTCAGCGGCCAAGAACGGAGATACCCAGGAGTGTTTGCTGATATCCCAACACCTGGAGCAGAATCTCTGAGTCAGAGATGCATGTGGGAAAAGTCCACAGACCATTGAGAATAAGAAAGCAAACGTGTTCCTGTTCAGATCTGCAATGGTGATTGGGAGTGTGTAAATAAACCAAAGCTCTGAGAGGTACAAACTGCAACATGCCAACTCAGAGAGCCTGATGATAAAAATTCTATCTATCTATCTATCTATCTATCTATCTATCTATCTATCTATCTATCTATCTATCTATCTATCTATCTATCTATCTATCTATCTGTCTGTTTCATTGCTCACTACACTGGAGATGGGTTTCAAAAATATAAATATAAAATGTTTCATCATTGCTTTAATTTAATTTGAACTTTGATCATCACAGCCAAAATCAATATGTGCAATTATATAAACAGATCTTACCAATTATACCTCCTGCTAATGTACTAAATGGATTCCTTTTATTTCTTCACGTTTTCTTCATAGGCTCAGTCTGACTGCTTATGAAATATGAAATGTTTAGAGAGTGGGCCCAGGTCTGTATTTAGTCTGATATAAGGAACCGTCTCATAAGAACCCTCTCAGCTGCCGTTCCCTCAAGAGAGTCGTGTTCTTTGCAAAGCCATCTGAGGGTCACTGATTTTGTTTATCCGAACTTCAAGGTCAGGTTTGTGGAGAGCAATTTCAAGGAGTTTAATTTCAGTCTTTCCTTGAGAGAGATTTGGCTTTCTCTATGGTCTGGTATAGTGCATGGTGCCAGACATAACCAGAGATTCATATAAGGCTTTTAAATGGACCTCAATAGTTGGAATAACTTTGCATTTCACCCAATGTCTTTATGTTCTATTATTTTAAGTGCTTCATTCCTTCTTTTTTTAACGATTATTGTGCTTTGTTTCACAAATGTTAATGAACTTAGTAAATTAAACCTTGTAAACATTAAATATACATATTCATGCTTCATGACACCTATCCCATAGATTCCCTTTGAATGCCTTGATGTCTGTCTAGTGTATGTGAGTAGACTACAGTATGAATAATCCACATCCAAATTCAGACAAGGAGACGGTTCAAATAAAGGTTCAAATAAATATATAAATAATTTCCTCTCAGTTGGAGATTCCTTGTGAGGTGCTGTGCAACGATTTCCTCTAGTTATACTTAAATGTGCACATATGAATATATTTTGATTTCTGATCATGAAAAGAACAAGCAACATCTTGTAGCCTGTCTTTTTTCATCTTCTGCTCCATCTGGCTTGTGTCTACCTTATTAGCACCTGCCTGTTAATTGGTGATGTTCTGATAGTGTCCAGTATGAACACAGTAGGATGCAAGCCTTTGGAGGTAAAAATAGATGCACAGATTTCACCTCATGCTGGCAAACCGTAGACCAAACACCAAAAAAAAAAAAATCTGATGCTTAATTGGCATTCCACAACGCCGCTCTTACTGCGTTTTTTTTTCTCCCTTCTGGGTAATCAGGTTTTTACACTGCAATAAAAAAAAAATCTTAATCAGTTTTTTACCACAAATTTTTAACATCATTAAAGCATTTACTTGAGAAGCTAAATTGCCTTAGATAACAAGACTTGTTTTCAGAGACAATCTTACATCAAGTTTATTTTCTTACCACACTGGCAAATTATTTTTTATTTTTAAGCATAAGGCTTATATCATTTATGCTTAAAACATGATATTTGTGTATAGAACAGAACAGAACAGAATAGAATAGAATAGAATAGAATAGAATAGAATAGAATAGAATAGAATAGAATCAGAATACATATCGGTTGTTCTGAGAGTCACGTATGATGCTGTGGAACTGACTTTTTGTGCTCGGCAGTGTCAGTGTGTCGTCCCTCCATGCTGATTAGAGCCCAGTGGGGGAGATCTCTTCTGTAAATACCTTCTAAACATGAAGCAACACTGTGGGGGGGAAAACTCTACTGATCTTTCTTTTGTCTGCAGGATGATGATTCATTAGCCAATGTGTTCAAATAAATCAAAATAAAATAAATAAAATATTTGCTAAATTAGTTGTCATAGACAACAAATATTCAACCCCACTATGGGCTAATATGGCCTCCTGTTTAGGAAAAGAAGCCTCTCCTGGGTAAACCTTTTGGTATTATTCTTATTAATATCTATTTATTTATTGTTGTTAATGTAAAATACTAAATCAAATTATTCTATTTTCGCAAAATCAAATTATCTTATCACAATCTTAAGGGGTATATTCTTTCTTTTCACTTCTAAATAAAACCAGTTGATAGGATAATAAAGAATGCAACTTGCCTTACATCTGTAACAGGCCTTTTGTTTAGCTTACAAAGCCAACTAATGTCTTTTCTAGAGATGCACCGATTACAATTTTCTAGGCCGATCCCGATTCCGACTTTTCCTTGAGTTTGACCTGCCGATACCGATTTTAGCCGATTCCGATTTTTTTTTTTTCAAATCACTTTACAGCACACACAAATATTTATTTTCTATCTTCTCTTTAATAGAACATTTTGCATAGAACCTTTTTTTGAACAGATAATCGCTATAAAATAGAACTATATAAATGACTCCTAGTGTGGAAAATTCTCACACATCTAAAGTGCAGTGTTATGGAAGAACCGTTTCCTTTTCACATCCAATATCCAATAAAAAATTTTTTATATATATTTAGCAAACTAAACTTCTGTATGAAAACAGGTAATGGCAATAAAATAATATATAAATAACAAATAAAAATTCAATAAATATAGCCTTGCAGTATAAAAATATTTATCTCTCTCTCACACACACACACAGGCCTATTGCAATCACTTGTTGTATATCAATGGCAAGTTATATTTCTCAAGCAGTTCTTCTCTCATCTGACACATGTCCAGCCAAGCTAAACAGGACAAGTGGAGCATGTGCAGGGAAACAATTAAATAATAATAAAAACAAGTTTAAATGGGTACATTTTCTATAAATATTTTTGAGTCTTCATTTTCTTTCTGACATAGCCTAGCCTACTTCAGTTCTTGTTAAAACACACCAGACATGCAAATTCTTTGCATTTTGGGCACTTTTTGGATGAAATCATACTTATTTTGTCCATCAAAAGTGTGCTTTCACTTAAATTGAGCGCAGCAAAAATAGATTCGGCGCCGAAACCCTCGCTTCACTGTTGCTCCCGCGACGCTCCTGCTCGACGCTCACGCGCTGTTCCGGCTCCCGGTGTGAATGCACTCACTGATAAACATGCACGCCGAACAAAAAAAAAAAAAACGCGCTGCACCTTGCGGTGTGAAACGGCCGTAATTCACGGTTTCCTACATGTGCGCGTTCCGTGTGCACGTGTGATGCTGATGTTGCGCGATGTTAATCATGCGGCGTCCGAGTGCATTTGACCGGCATAAAATCGGATTATGGTAGACTGACCGGCCGGTCGCCGATCATGGCCGATCACGTGAAAACCGGCCGATTCCGGTCACCAGCCGATCAATTGGTGCATCTCTAGTCTTTTCTCTTTCTTATTTATCAACCTATTTGTCAGATGGAAAGAGATTGCAGTCATAATCAATGTTCAGTAAAACGCAGATTTCAACAAACTGCTGTTGTCTAATGTGCGCCTCACCACATTAGACAAGAGTAAAATATCAAGGCACTTCCATATTGATCCAGCTGGAATCGATCTTCAGCCAGAGCATCACATATTAATTTCTCAGAAGGGTTTTATGTTTGAATAGGCCAGCGCGACAGTGGGCAGATTGGCAGGTGGTACTGCCCGCAGGCCTGACGCTGATGGAGAGCCGCGCACAATGGTCAGGCAGGTGACAGGTTCAGTCCTGCTGTCAGCACTTAGGATTTCCCCATAGGCACACGAATTCCGACAGCAACTGGCAAGAGAAGTGAGACACACACACACATGAACACATTTTGAAATACACTTGAATGAAAGTGTGATTTCATAAAACTTTAACAGTCATCTTTGGTTTGTAGGAATTTCTAGGTTCACCTCCGGAGCTGACTTAAGCCGGGCTCAGACTAAAGGTTTTTGATTGATTGATTTGTTTATTTAAGTGTCAAACACCATGGTGCCCAGCCCTCATGGGCTTATTAGACACTACAGTAATAATTTCACAAATATCTCCAAGTAGCCACGTGACATAACACAGAACCCAACATAGCATAACTAAACCACTAAAAATAAGTACACAAACTAATAGAGATGGCTATTCATATGGGATACAAAATACTTTGCCGCAGATACCAGGCCACTCCATAAAGGAGTTTTTAAATCGTTACCGATTGTGAAACTGGTTGCAACACGCACATAAGGAGAATTTTTACAGATTTTCTTCTTTTAAATCTCAAACCTGCACACACTACAAGATTTTAAAATCATGGAGCATCACAGACTGTAAGATTTAAGATTATCATGCCAGATTTAGCACATCACGTGATTTCACGGGGGTGCGGATGTAAACAAAATGGATACTGTGTCGTGCCAACTTTCTGTATCAATACGTATTCTCTGTAGTGAGAAAAAACGAAAGAAGTCTTTTGAGGAGACATCATAAAGCCACATTTCGACCAGCCATTCCTCTCCTCTATTGACCACCAGACCCTGCTTGTTGTTTTTCTCTGAATGTAAAAAATGGAAAATCGGGCATAAATCCAGTAGTATGTTCCTGCACAACCGGAGGCTGCAGTTTCAGGACCGCAGTTTCAGGACCCTAGTTTTTTTGTGACAGCGCCACCTACTGAACTGGACGGTATAGCTGTGGCTGCGGTTTCAGGACAGCAGTTCTAGGATCCAGGTGGTTTAGTTTGTACATAGTATCAAGATACACTTATTATCTTAAGTCTTGTTAGAATTTTTTTTTTTAATATATATATATATATATATATATATATATATATATATATATATATATATATATATATATATATTAACAATGAAGATTATGAACTAGAAAAGCTCCTGCAACAGGTGGATTAGAGCAAGTAGCATCAAGCTACATGACACAATTTAAAAGATTAATATTACACTTTTACTTAAAGCTCACTCTAAACCACCATCGAGTATTTGTATCATATTCCGGTCGCGGTTTGAAATGGCTTTAAGTCCAAAAAAGATGTTGAAATAATAGTTATATTTAGCATTTTATATGAGGCTAATGGCTACACCTTGCTTAGCAATACTGTAAACATTCCTTATTCATATGAAAATATCCAAAATCACACACAAACCATATATACTCGAAATCGTCCATTTATTAGCTTCTTGTTTCAGGTGAAGAGATGTGTCTTAGCTTTGTTATCACGGAGGTCAGAATGAGGAAGTGTACACAGTAGCGCGTCATGCAGAAGGGCAGGATTATTGTAACGTTAAACCACGTGAGATGCGCAAACCAGGAAGAGGAGAGACAGATCCAAACATAGACATAATAAATACATAACTGCCCTGTCAATCATCTCGTCACAGTTAAAATCCTCCATTCAATCTAATATAACTTCTTACCATTTCGGAGAGAATTGTTGTCGCACGTTCATCTGCCAGTCATGGGTCTTTCATGCCGGGACTCTCCTCATGTGTTTGGAATTTGAATATAATAATGCATTTAAAAGTTAATGGCTAAACATATCTTTGCAAAAGTTCACAATGCTGCAGATGCAATATCATGTGGACAACATTAAATAAATACATTTTCGTGAGGTTAGATACTGATAATTAATCACTTAAACCCCTTTATCTAAACCTTATAACCGTCGGGGACTCGCGCGTCCTCCATGTCTGTAGTTTTTGAACACTTTTCAGTCGTGTTTGTAGTTCTAACCGAATCCTCGTCCAGCGCGAGATGGGTTGTGGGCAATATCAGCCGTTAAGGCCCATTCACACCAAGCACGATAACTATAAAGATAACGATAAAGATATCATTCTAAAAATCGTTCTCCATATTAAAGAATAACAGAGTTCACACCACAACTATAACGATAAAGATATGAGGAACGATATCGTTGGGATCACTTTCAGAACGATTTTTTTTCCAGCTGTCGAACGATAAAACACTGACAGCCAATCAGAATCCATTCTAATTTAAAGGTCTCGCGCATTTAAAATGGCAGATGACATTGCAGAGAAGTTAATCGTCGAGGTACAAAAAAATCCTCCACTGTTTGACAAGTCAAACCCCCTCTTCAAGGATACGTTAAAAAAGATGGATACATGGAAAGCAATCGGTCGTATCCTGGGAATAAATGGTGAGAAGTATTAGCGATGAGATATTATGCAGTTTCGCATTGTGTAACAAAATTACCTCAGGTATGCTGTCCAGTGCTAGTTTTGACAACATTGCTGAAGTTGCAGTAAAAAAGGCGTTGTATACATAAAGGTGTTGACTAGGCGATGTTTTTATCCCATCATTGACTTCGTCAGCTAAATTCACTGTTAGATTAGATCAATTACACTAGACTTGCTAGATTCACTGTTTAGATGCGCTCAGAACATAGCATAAAATTTGTCTTCAAAAGACGACAACTCTCTAATCAGAGTGACGGATTCTCCCAACTCCTCTCGTCTTTTAAGGATATCGTGTACCCAAAAGCGCCTGTTTTTCTTTTTATATTTTTTGTAACGTAAAGCAGCAGCAGGTCATCCATTTTCGCTACTTTGAAACCGCAGTGCGGGCGCGCGTGCTTAGAATAAAAAGACCGCTATCGGTCGTTGGTGTGGACGCATATATAGTTATCTTTATCGTTATTTTTATAGTTATCGTGCTTGGTGTGAATGGCCCTTTAGAGTGTGCATTGATCTGCACATTCTGACCGGATATAGTAGACCATCCGGGTCTCTTTGGGACACTCATTTCAACATACTACGATTTGGGACGTACTAATTCTATTTTCGAATACTATTTAGGACGGATAGTATGTGAATTGGGACGCAGCACTTCGGAAAAAAATATGTAGGCCTATGCTGCCGTGCAAAGGCAAAAGACCGTAACTTCGTTTTTGGTCGAAAATGACTTATTGATATTTTTGGCACATTCAAGACCTCCTCCTTTATCATGTGGATAAATATCTTGAGTCAATTCCGTTGTTTTTTCGATAAAAATAATGGTTTGTCTTAACCGTAACTTCCAAAAGCCCATGAGAAACCAAGGCAGAACACCGTAACACCATTTACGGCTCTTTGGCTTAGTTTTGGAAAGCTCATATTGAGTTACGGTACTCTGCCTTTGTTTAGCCGCGCGTCAATGTGAAGTTACTGTGCTGGCGTTCTATCAAATATGCTACCAATCAGATTATACGGTGTTCTGCCTTTGTTTTACTTTCCATTAAAATTGAAATTACGATGTAGCCTGTGTACTTTGTACAGCTACCATCCGTCCCTGTAACTTCTGATGTCCTCAGAGCTTTGTCCTGCACTAATGCGGTCAGAACATTTCTTAACCCGCTCCATCGACAAACGTGCGATATCGATTGCGAAGGATGCAGAGTTGACAGAAAAATGTTACACATGCCGTAGCAGGTCAATACAACAAAGAACTAAAGCCCCGCCCCACCCAGTTCGGCTACCGGACCTAGTTGAAACAATGATGCATCTAGCTGGCAGAGTGCAAAAACTTAGCCGGCGCCTTCAGCTCCGCCCTGAACACGGTCGAGCCAACGCGGGACTAATATCACAGAGTGATAATAAAGCAACAAGGGTATATTGGCGCATACAACATACTAAAGAAAGTGCTGGTGCATACAACATCAGAACAGCTGTTAAAAGCATGCATACAAAACACAGCGTCAGGAATAAATCCGCTGGACGAGCGAAGTGCACGCACAATAATAGGGCAGGCAGCTGAAACCAACGCATACTGAAAAGACGCAGAACACAGAAGGTTGTGCTATAAATGCATTAGTCGTCTAAGTAGTCCAGAACGCGCTCCCTACTGAGTCCTAAGGGCTAAAGCACTGCACATGCTACTTTTCGTGAATGGAGCGTGACACATTCGAACACGAATCTCGGTAAACGCCTGTAAACCATTCTCCGGGTCGAATGTGCGCGAGGATCTGTTTTATCGTGATCATTACATTACATTATAACGCGTGTTTAGCAAGTCTTATGCCACTCGGTACCACTTGGAGATACTCTTTAGTCTTTACCGCTATGGAGGTATTTTGTCATGTCTAATGTATTAATAGGGCCAGAATGCAACCAAAGCACAATAACTAGAAGGCTAGGTAATTGTAAATCATACAAAATAATTGCCATGATCACTATATTTTATACAGGTGTTACTATAATGATTTTGTTAATGTGATCAGCAACCAAATATTGATAATGTGGAAGTTACTGCCTTTTGCCTTGGCATGACTTCTCACTTTTGGCTGACAATACAAAGGCAGAGTACAGTAACTTTAAAATAGTGGTCAAAAGTCAAGTTTGAGCTCAAAATTTTGTTATGTAGATAATTTTCATTACTTAAACATCTAACTTCCAGATTTTCAGTGTCCTACTATAATTAATTTGGCGGGACAACTAAAAATCTTTAAAGTCATTTTTCTCAGTTCCACACTCTAGCGAGTTAAGGTCTTTTGCCTTTGTGGGGCAGTATGGTAGTCATGGCGAGAGACAACTTATCTTTTTATTCCGTCTGAACTGTGCCCTGAATTACACATATGATGTTTGTCAATTTAAAAGATAATTATGAACGTCAAGAAAGTCGCAGTTTGTCATAAAACAGAAGAGTAACATTTAGTTTTATGTAAAAATCGCTCAATGAACTACATCTCCCGGGAAGCGAAACACCGAGCGAGATCCGCTGCTCGTGTGTGTGCAGTCTGGTACAAAACACTCAGGCATGACGGCGTAACGTTACGATTATAACGTAAGACTATAGAAACAATGAGAGACGTTAGCTTCAGTAAAGTTAGCTTCATTCATTGAGAGGAAATGTGCGCCTTTGGGGTTTGTAGTCTTTGAAATTACGTATTTTCACAGTCTTATACCTCAACAATTTTACATCAAACTGCAACTGTCTTGTCTTTAAAGTATCTTTTAAATTGACAAACATCATATGTGTAATTCAGGGTCTAATTCAAACGAGATCAAAATATTTGTTGTCTTTCGCCATTGACTTCCATACAATATTTTTCCGAAATAAGGTCCCATGGTGGTTCGACCGAAAGGGGAGGGACTTAGGCTCTCTATAATCTGGGGTCGTCTGTGATCTTTGCCGCGAAAGGTGTTAAATGAGTGTTTTTGGTGATCCAGTTCGGTAGGTGGCACTGTAACAGAAAACTAGGTTCCTGAAACTGCGGTCCTAAAACTCAAGGGGGTAATCCATCCGCCGGAAACTGAAGCTTCCTCTGGGGGCCGCCATTGTAGCTGGCTATCACCTACTGTTAGCATCCCATTGACTCCCATTCATTTTGGCGTCACTTTGACAGTGAATAACTTTACATCTGAGGCGCCCAAAGACTCAATTTGTCCATTATTTATTTCTTAAGAAACGGGACAATGGATAAAAGGCTCCATTACTTTGTATCTTACGTTATGGTCCCGTAGAAGCCGTTTTTGTAAAAAATAGGCTAACGATTGCGTCATAACCACGGGACGCTCTGTCGCACAGTAGAGAAATTACCGTATAGACAGAAGTAGAAGCTCGTAGGCAATCGTTTACTGTCTATGAGGCAATCGGGTGGACATGGAGGCATAAAGTCAAGGGAGAAGCCCATAGATAGAGAGTTCATAAAAGCAACGGGACAAAATATTTCAACAACAGATTTGTTTCAGATTTCAATTCAGATTTTTGCCTCGGCACAGCTACTAGAAGGTCAGAACGGTTGCTCACGTGACATCTACGTCGTCAAGCATGTGATTTGTTCTAGAAACATTTTTTGTTATGCTGGTTGAATGCCCCTTCACATCCTGATAGCAATCATTAAATTAAGTGGTCTAAATGTATTTATATGTATCGTCTGTGGAAGGCGTAAGACCAAATGTTCGTCCAATCATTGCATTCGGTCTGAATGCAAAGATGTCCATATGTATTTCCATACCTCCACCACACACCTGCTCGCGAAGATATCACACATCATCAGCGCGTTTCATGCTATGCAGATTTAGACAGACGTCAATCACTGATCACCACAACCGAAACAGCAACCTTTTACAGTTCCTCTGAACCAAAATGCTCAGAGGACAATGCAAGTGCAGTGCAGGACCAGGTGAGCTAACGTGTAAGTTTACAATGTCAGATAAGCCAGACATATGGAGCTGGTTATGTGATGCAAATGTCAAAATGTATTAGTTTACAAATCACGCACTATGGTAAATGTGTTTTGAGTTCATATGCAAGGAGCTGCACAAAAATAAGTCTTTATTAATAGATAACAGCCCCTAATAAAAAATAGTGGTTAGGGTTAGGGTTAGGCTAACCCTAACCCTACAACTAATAGATGTTTTAGCTGGAAACTGCAGGGAATTGTAGACCTAAATTAATTTCTTGGAGTTGTGCAAAAATGTAAGCAGAGGCCTGTTATTCCTAATGAGCCTAGGTTGTTAAAAATACTGCGTTTGTACAATATGTACAATAGCACACATCATCTTTTCAAAAGAGGCCCAAAAAAAAGCAGAAAACATTTTTGTTTTATTTAACTGAAAGAAACATTTTGACTGACTGTTCGACAGGTTGCTTCCAAAGATTTTAATGTGCTTGCTGTTTCAGATAGGAATCAAATTCTTGCCGGAAGGCTGGCACTGCTACAACTGAATCAAACCACCAATGCGCTGCAGTGATTGCAACTTCCCCTTCTAGTTTCATCCTTACAGCAGACTTATCACATGTCCTCACCCTTAACTGATCCAACCAAACGAGATTCAGCAGGGGGATTGGAAACAACATGAGCCACCCAGGAAAAATCTGTTTGAGCTGTGTTATCAAATGTTTTCAGGACACCCTTCATTGTCCAAAGTGATTTGGTTTCCCGCTGTTACACTCATGCTTGAACAACCAGTCTCTTCCCTTTGCAGAAGCCACCATCTTTCTGCTCTGAAATTATCTCAGGTTTTCAAGACATGTTTCAGGGCCACTGAGCAAAGTCTCTTCCTTCATTGCCAGTCCATCCCCTTCCAATCAGCTCAGAGTCTGTGCTTTAGATGGGCAAACAGTGATGTGCAATTTTAATTAAAACGAGATCAGGTGCCAATGTCTGTGCAAACACAGTTTTTTCCCTCAATCATTTCAGAATGTGTAAAAACATTCACAGGATGTGGAAATTCTGTGTTATCATTGCAAGGACTCAAAACTACCCAAGGGAGATATGGAAAGAGAGAAACAGTGGAAGGAAATTTGCAAAACAGCACATTTTAATACACTTTTCTTTAACTGTGAGTCGTAGCAGGTTAGATAGGCTCACAGACAGCAGGTGTGGTGGTGGGGTGGGGGGTTGGGGGGGTTGGGGCAATGCGAAATAGCTAAAGGAAATACCTTTATCAACTTTTTAAAAGGATGATAAAATGTTTCCAATACCTTTTGAAGATATCTATGATGTTTTACTTCTATGTGACATATTTACAAGTAAAATAAATATTCAAAGTTGGCAAGAAATGATTGGAGGGGGAAATTGACCATTAAGTACCAAAATGGAGCCAGACTTAATGCTAGTTTGCTGAAACAATACCTAGCCATTTGACTAGTGGTTAACTACCTAATAGCCTGTATGACCTTTTGCATAGATGCATTGCTCCCAATAAAACCAGTAACGTGCATTAAGAAAGTAAATAGGGTCAATTGATTTCATATTCACTTTAAAGTCGCAATGAATCCAAAGTGACAGTTTTTTTCCTCTGTATTGTTATGCACATTTTTCTATCAAAAAAGAAAAAAAAATGTAGAGTGGGGACTTGGTTCTATGTATCGGTTATTGATTGGATTTTCATATGTGGGTGTTGCACTCAAAAAAGGAGGCTGTACAGTAGTCATTGTACCATGTAAACATTGTGTAGTCACTAAACTTAATGAAATTAAGTTTAGTGACACTCTACTCCATAATTTTCACTCCAAGCTAAACGGAAAAGTTGCCAGCCTTGCATGTTTATGCATTGTCCTTCTGTGATATTTTAATTTTCTGTTAAAAGAAATCTGTGTAGGTGTCATTTATTAAAAGGTAGATAACGAATGTGCATCCATGGCCTATGACTTCCTACTCCATGAGTTCAACCTGAGTGAGGACAATGCTGAAAAATAAAGGGCAGATCTTATAATCCAACAGTGAACATTTATCACCATAGATAAAGCAGAAGAAAATCATAAAACACACTGTATTTAAGAGGAATAGCCTGCTGTCAGTGTGTAGCCTTTAGCGTGCACGGAGAGAGTGACGGCCCAGGGTGAGGCAGAGCTATTTTATTAAGGTTAAAAGCAGATCATGCTATCCGTCATGGTGGAAAATGCAGTTTGGCTCAGACGGAGCCCTGGTGTTATGTTAGTACGGCTACAGCTGGGCACAGTCAGTTTAAACAGCTGTCCCGGAACTTCTGCCAAACAGGCAGACAGCAATGCTAACACTCACTGTAAAAAATATGACAATTTATCATGCTTAATCCACTCATTTGTGTGGGCCAGAATGCACTATTAACTTAAATAACCCCATGGATATGTTGTGACAAACAAGTGCTAGGCATTCATCTTGCATATCAGGAATTTCTGATAGATTATACTTGACGTACTTGATTATACTCCACCCCCCCCCCCCCCCCCCCCCCCCCTCTAAGCCCCCCACCCCCCTCTCCCCCCTCAATATTGTTTATAGATAACAATAATTATAGTCTATTTAACAGACTAACTCAACACCGAACAAACATCATTATTTAGTTTATTTATGAATTAAGGGATTGTCTCTTTCTATGTGATTGTTTTGAAGGGAGGTGTCACATTTAACTGTGACACATTTAAGTGTCCCATTATAATTTTTAAATTATAGCAAAGAAAGCTCCCAAAAATTTATATAGAAAAATGTTATAATATCATTCAATACATTTATTTTAATGGGAAAAAATGCGTTTTTATTAAGAAAATCTGTCTACTCATGGGAAGTGTAGTTAATTTCTTAACCAATTGACGTTCTTTCCGAAGAACAAGGTAATGTTTAAAAACTACATGTCCCATGATGCCTTTCAAGCTGCGTTTCAGAAACGGAAGCTACTTGGGAGAAAATTAAATACGCATGGCAAACTTGGGGAAAATGTTACAGCACGGTACTAAGAAAAGAAAACTAGACCGGAGTACAGAGGATTACATGTACTTTGACAGCTACTCCGATGTCACTATTCACGAAGAGATGATTGCAGACACTGTGCGCACGAACACGTACAGAATGGGCATTTTTAAAAACAGTAAGTCAATAGAGGGGAAAGTGGTGCTTGATGTAGGAGCCGGTACCGGCGTCTTGAGCTTATTCTGTGCACAAGCGGGTGCCAGGAAGGTTTATGCAGTCGAAGCGAGCTCGATTGCCGATCAGGCTGTGAGAATCGTAAAACTGAATCAGATGGAGGACAGAATAGAAATCATTAAAGCTACACTAGAGACGATCGAACTAACCGAACAGGTGGATGTGATTGTCAGCGAGTGGATGGGCTACGCGCTCCTCCACGAATCCATGCTGAACTCTGTGATTTTTGCCCGGGATAAGTGGCTCAAACCCGGTGGCCTCATATTACCGTCCCGGGCGGATCTTTACATCGCTCCCATAAACGATCTGGTGGTGGACGGCAGATTGAATTTTTGGAGCACCGTAAAAGGACAGTACGGCGTGGACATGTCCTGCATGACCGACTTTGCCAGGAAGTGCATCATGAACAAAGACATCACTGTGAATCCGGTGACGGTGGAGGATGTCCTCTCCCACCCGTGCAAGTTTGCCGAGCTGGATTTGAACACAGTCACACTCGAGCAGCTCAGGGATGTGAGGGGAGTGTTTCGCTGCCAGTGCTTCGGCTCGTCCTCCATCCACGCCTTGTGCGTGTGGTTCACCGTGACTTTCCCCGCTGAGGAGAAGGCCCTGGTGCTCTCCACATCTCCATTCAAACCAGAGACGCACTGGAAGCAGGCTGTGCTGTATCTGGATGATGCTGTGGATGTGATGCAGGACACTAAAGTTGAGGGGGAGATCAGTTTGTATCCCTCCGAGGAGAATTCTAGACACATATGCATCCATGTGGACTATGTGATAGGCGAACAGAAAAAACACTCCAAAACCTTTACTATTCCTGATCAGTATTTAGAAGTTAAATAGAAGTTCGGCCATTATATAGCCTATGTGTAGTTATTTACCCAGTCAAAAAATTAAGGAATGCTAATAGTTTTTATGGTAATTTTGAATTAAAGTATTTTTAATCAAATACCCATAAAAAATAAAAAGAGTCATAAATAAT
The DNA here is from genome assembly GCA_030578255.1 of Tiaroga cobitis. Classification (NCBI taxonomy): domain Eukaryota; kingdom Metazoa; phylum Chordata; class Actinopteri; order Cypriniformes; family Leuciscidae; genus Tiaroga; species Tiaroga cobitis. The sequence goes on along the minus strand of CM060614.1, from coordinate 7,471,111 downwards.
CCTGGATACACTGATATTCCTATTTTCACCCCTAGAATTTAAGTTTATCCAGTAGGATCTTCTGTTGGTTTGGCAGTGTCTCATTAAAATAATTTTGTGATTAGCTTCAAATTATGGTAATAAATAATGATAAATTCCATCAGGATTCCTTTTGGATGTTTTTGGTTTGTTTGTTTTTGTTTCCCCCCACTTGGTTTCACACATGACACACTATGAATTATTCCTTGAAGTTGTATGTTAACTGTCCTGGGGGGGAAATCAGGTTTAAACTCCTGTCTTTGGACAGCACATGTGCAAAGTTATACAAAATAAATAATGCTTGCCTGAGTTCTGTAATGTTGCTTATTGTGTAAAAAAAGAAAAATGGAACAATCATTCCACTTTTGTTTGGCCAGTAGTGGAGGACCTCAGGAACAACTGGCTATAATCTAACCATTCAGTTTCAAGATAAAGTTTAGGAAAATCTTTGCAAGTCATTGAGTTAGGGTTAGATCATTGGTTTTGGATTTGCTGGTGACCCTTTTTACCCTTTTGTGCAAAAATTTTTTTTTTGGTAAATTCAATACCATGACATAAGCTGAATAGGAGAATTGACACTTGGAAATGTATAAACAACAAGGGAAAAGTGATTTATCAGCCACTGTGCCAGATATTGTATATTACGCAGCGCTTCTGGTTGTACGTCACACACATTCCACACATGACCAGCGTTGGCCAATAGTGAGCCTACGTGTGACGTACAACACAAAGCGCTGCGCAGTTACACTACGTGAACTAACTCGAGGCCCACAGAGAAGGAAATAAATATTTGAATAAAGTTGTTATTTTTTTTATTTATTTTTTTGCGCACAAAAAGTATTCTCGTCGCTTGATAAACTTAAGATTGAGCCACTGTAGTCACTTGGACTATTTTAACGATGTCTTTAATAACTTTTCTGGGCTGGCAAGTTTAAATCCCTTAGAAGCCTAGGAGGAGGGATCCAGCTCTCAGATTTAATCAAAAATATCTTCATTTGTGTTCTGAAGATGAACAAAAGTCTTACGGGGTTGGAACAACATGAGGGTGAGTAAATACTGACAGAATTTTCATTTTGGGGTGAACTATCCCTTTAAAGTTACCCATTAAAAACACATTTCATGACCAATGGATACTAAATTTGGCATAACTTTTATTTTTACAGTGGCCTTGGCACAAAGTATACTATTGACATAGAAACATTGGCCGTGTCTGAAATCGCATACTCTCTTATGGTACTTAATTTGAATGTGATTTCGGATGCAGCCTAAGGTATTTAGTGAAGTGTGTACAGGCCATTCAAAGTGATGATCTGAGGGACATTTGTGGCTGTGGAATCCATTCGGAACTAATTTCTCATTTGCTGTGTGTATTAGCTTAAGCTCAATGATCTTCTATGACGCAATCATCATCAGTTTTTAGCTGTGATTCGGATTGAATGCATTTTGGATGCAAGAAGTTACTAATCCTCAACATCGCAGAGAGTGATTTGTTGCACAGTAAATTCATTTTCTTTGTATTTATGTGATGTTATGTCACGATTAATTGGAACAATCTGTCATTAACATGCTTTCAGAGCCACGCTTGATTTGATGTATTCCATTTAATACTAATAGATCAAAATATCTTACCATATTTAAGAATTAAATGTATCGAATTGAATCCTGCTATTAATATCTGTTTAGACAGTATAGGAGCAAATTAAATCAGAGCTGTCGCTGTCTCCTAGACAGCCTCAATGAGTTTCATCCACAAAGGCATATCATTTTATCCAACACATCCCCCTGGTATGCTAATGATGTTACTGTAAATAAACCAGGGGAAATCATTTGCCGCCTGCCAGTTACAGTAACCAATATTTTTGATTCGCGAGAAGACAAATTGGAAGCATGTTATTGACAAATCCTAATTTAGAAGACCAGATCCCAAGGCACTAGGCGGATCTTCAATTTGTCATCATTATCATTAGCAGGCCAGTTTGCTTTCATTAACAATGGTGACAAGGTCTCTCATGGTCTGATATCTGCCCTCAAGGCAGTAGATTTAATGAACAGCAGCTAAAAACACATTTTAATTTTGAGCTTAAATATAAAAATTCATGATTATGGTGCTCAGTTTTAAATGTGTTGAAAAGTGCCAGGTTTAAAACATGTGAATAAGGCTTTGTCACGTTTATGGCTTTGTCTTAGAAAATCTCTGTTATGTGACACATTTTCTTTGATTACATGCAACATATATTTTCCCCCTAAAAGTTATTTTTCACCCCATTTTTCTTACTTTCTTTTGTTGAACAAAAAGGTTGAACAAATGCTTAATATAGTATTTTGATGACTTTCACTGTAAAGTCTTTTATAGGTCACAATAAATCAAAGTGTAACCATCTTATTGGAGAATCAGAAGAGGAATTAGTCTAAATTTTAACATGTTATTGTCTATTTAAAGGGTTAGTTCACCCAAAAATGAAAATTAAGTCATTAATTACTCACCCCCATGCTGTACCAACCCCGTAAGACCTTCGTTCGTCTTCGGAACACAAATGAAGATATTTTTGATTAAATGTGACAGCTGGATCACTCCTCCATAGGCTGCCTAAGGGATTGAATCCGGACGGCCCAGAAAGTCAATGAAGAAAATGTTTAAATATTCCATGTCACAACAGTGGCTCAACTATAAGTTTATCAAGCGACGAGAATACTTTTTGTGCGGAAATAAAACAAAAATAACGACTTTATTCGACTATTCCTTTTCTTCCTTGTAGGCCTGAAACGAGACTTCAAGAGATTTCCACGACGCATGCGCGAGAATTGCGATCTCCTTCAACTACTTCAGTTAAGTTCTCGCGCGTGCGCGTCGTGGAAATCTCTCGAAGTCTCGTTTCAGGCCTACAAGGAAGAAAAGGAATAGTCGAATAAAGTCGTTATTTTTGTTTGTTTTTTCGCACAAAAAGTATTCTCGTCGCTTGATAAACTTATAGTTGAGCCACTGTTGTGACATGGAATATTTAAACATTTTCTTCATTGACTTTCTGGGCCGTCAGGTTTCAATCCCTTAGGCAGCCTATGTAGCAGTCATGCAACTCTCAGATTTAATCAAAAATATCTTCATTTGTGTTCCGAAGATGAACGAAGGCCTTACGGGGTTGGTACAGCATGGGGGTGAGTAATTAATGACTTAATTTTCATTTTTGGGTGAACTAACCCTTTAAGGGTTGAACCATTGGCAGAAACATCTCACTTCATAGTGATCTCTCTTCATATTTCTTATCATGTGACAGAAATGCGCTGGACGGAACAGATGAAACTCAATACTCTCCTCAGATGTGAGAGACAGTGATGAGCCACATGAGAGGCAGTCATCAATTCTCAAATAACTGAAAGGTATGACAGCACTGAAGGAAACACAGGCGTCATTTCCTACTGGCTGATGCAGTCACGTGATTGCCTGTCCAAGTCAATTGCGGCACCAGTGAGCTATTGAACTTTATGATAGATTTTAAGATGCATGGCTGTGCGGAATATCAAATGATAAACACACACAGTGGATGTGCACTGTCTGTGAAGGAAGAAAATCTATTGATTTTTAAAGCATGTGTTTAGGAGGCGCACACCAATTGGTGATATACATTATCTGCTTGTATAGATGGCCTTATTCTCACCAGTGTGTTCATAGGATTTTTTGTTTGTTTGCTGTTGACTTGTATGATGATAAGCTGAAGGCTGTTTAGTATATTTGTTACATTCATTACTCTATTTAGTATTGCAGTCACTTTCAATTTTCTTTTATGTAGACAAGCAGCATTTAGGTTTTCATATCAGCGACTTGACCTTCCTGTCTGAGCTAATGACTGGCCACTTTTAGGTTAAATGGTCCGTGACAGAAAGTGTATCTTCTTTCTCCATCACTAATTTAGATGTGCAGAGTCAGGGACAAATCTGCTAATTTCATGCATGCAATAAAACATTTTAATCAAGTAATTCATTGTTTTGGCATTCATTTAGTTTGAGGAAAGGGACATACAAACCTTTCATTTCCAAATATGCAGTTAGGCCTATGTGTAAAAAAGTCTCTAGACATGACTTTTGACATTAGCAATGGTCTAAATAAAAACCTCAAGAATGTATTTCTAATGTGTGTGTGTATATATATGTCTGTGTATACTGTGTGTATGTATATATATATATATATATTATCACTATTGTGATACTACTAAATCCTATATAGGATTTATAGTATCACAATAGTGATAATATTTGTATCACTTTTGTAATGATTTGCGTTAAATATGTGTAATGATCCATCTTTTTCAAGTTGCAGCTACGACCATTCGCCACATCACATGTTGAATATAATCCCACCTTCCCAAGGCATCTCAACTGTCACATTCACCTAAAAAAATAAGGCTTCACCAAAACCTAACACTATGCCGGAAAAGTGTTTCCCCGCCGTCGAATTTGTTTGCTGAGTTGTTTGACTCGCTGAAGTGCCATTTGTGCCTTCGATGAGACCACCATTCTCCCGGAGCCGAGGACAGGAGTGGTCGCTTCTGAGTTCAGCTCCGCACCTGCGCGTCTCCAAGATGTCCCGATTGAAAGCCGTCAAATATCGGTGTGCAACATGAGATCTCATCGTACTGTTCGGATTGAAGCTTTTGAGTGAAGGTGAGGCCAATGAAGACTTTTTATCTCAATGCATGCATGAGTAATGGGTGCTTCTCGCCCAAACTTTTGATGTGCGTTAGGTGTTTTATAGGAATACCATGGCTTGTCGGCGTTCTTAAAGCATAATTTAAATGTAATTTAGGCTACTTAATACGCTAATACAATACGAGTCTTATTGTTTAGTCTTATCCCCCCCCCCCCCCCCCCCCCCCCCCCCCCCCCCCCCCAATGGATGGTTTTATTCTCCTTCGCCTGCAGTGCGTAAAATCTACCATGCGCTTTTGCGCACTTCTGTCTATTTTTGTTTATGGCTTTGGCAGTGGACCTTGCTGGTGTAAAAATCTTCTTTTTTTTGTAAGTTGCAAAATTTCTGTTACCTTACTTTAGATATTACTCATAGGTTGAAAATAAAAGCAATCAAGTTCTGTGTAGGATGACACACACTGCCAGTGGCAATAATCTACTTTATTGGATCTCCATAAAACGCTTTCTGACAGCAACTAGCCTATAAATGAGGAGAGCTTGAACTCATTGCCTCTTTATGAGATGAATGATGATCACTTGCTGTTTCTTTTTATCTGTAGTAGTACTCACTGCTCAGTGACGGTCCAGTTTACATGCAACAGTAGTTTCTGGAGTATTTGCCACACTTTAGAAGATGGTCTTTTCATAAATGTAATGCAGTACAAGTTTTAAATGCCATTAGTTAATTGCATATTGATAGGGTGCTTGAACTTAGATACCGGAAATTCAGTTGTTGCTTTGAAGAAAAAAAAAACAAGCCACTTTGGCTTTTTACAACATTTTGGAGACTGGAACATACACCTGAAAAGAATCAGTATTTTGCAATGCATCACTTTATCTTCTCCAAATAGTAAAAACTTTAGCTTTTATTGTTTCTAATAATTAATTAACTAATTTAACTACTTTGTAGACGTTAGCCTACAGCTAAAATATACAGCATTTCCATGTCGTTCTCCACTCAGTATTGCCATATAAGTGATTTTTCGTCGCATTTATTTCTGGTCTTTGTGAGTTAAAGCAAATTATTCCATTTCATCCTTGGAATTTTTTTATTGATTTTTTTAAACTTAATTTTAAACTTTTAACTTTTCTATGGAAAGTGATTAATCATTTATGAGTAAATGATGAGTAGGATATATTATATTATATTTAATATTATTAGTAATATAGGCTATTCATGTACTAACTATTTTAGTTAGTAATTTAATTTAACATTCAATTAAAAGTAGGCTATTAACAAAATATATGTGAGTAGTTTTTTTTATAGAAAAAGCGGCTACATTTTAGGTATAAGTATCATTTTCTTTGTTGAATAGATAATGAATTGCAATCACCAAAGATGGAAGCTCTGGCAGTATATGCTACCTTTAGGACCCAGTGGATGGCATATCCTACTTAGTATTTACAGTGAAGAGATCCCAACATCAGACACAACAAATATGTAACTATCTGTAAGACCATCTCCCTCACCATTTGTTCGAATAAAAAAACGGGGACTGTTTTCTGTCCCGTTTGTGTCTTTGCTGAAGTCCCATCTGAGTTTTAAACTGCTGAGAGAGAGAGAGAGAGAGCGAGTGAGAGGATAAGCAGAAAACATTGAGGGCTGAGTGGATGTGTTAAAGCAGAGTGTGTGTGTGGAGTGTCCAAGTGCGTAATCTTCCCCAGCCATCATTTCCCGCCGAACACTCGCGGAATATGCGCGTAAGGGAATGCGCGTGAAGATATTCTCGGTGCGCGCGGGTCTAATTGGTGCGATACGTGTCTCGCTCGCGACCAAAACGTCGAGGAGATAGTGAAAATATCTCAAAAAGAAAAATTTTTCGTTATCCCATCAAACAAGAAGGCAATCTCTTTTTTGGGACATAGGGCGGTTGAAAAAACCCGTCGGGAGGAACGGACACTTGGCTATTCAAAGTTTAGTGAGGACAGTAACGTTAATTGGCTCTGATGTGATTGCCATGATGCTCACATAAGAAAACACGATGAAGGAGGTGAAATTGTGGGATTTATGAGTTTATACTGTTTGGGACACACGCAGAGGTTGAATTTATGGTCATTTTGTTGGCACTGATAACATTTCCTTTGAAGTTTACCTCAGAAATTAAGGCTTCAGTAACGTCTCGCTCTAGAAAGATGTGGCACGCGTCTTAAGGGAAGATTGACGTGCCGCTAGACACCTTCAGTCGCTGTTTAGTCAGCCCGTTTAGATAGGGTGGAGGTGGGGGGAGATTCCGTTTTTCCCCGAACTCATCACATTAAGATTAACAAGCCGTCTTTAAGAGTAGCTATCCTATGGTCATTCATGAACTTGTTGAGCACCCAGTCCTCCGCGGGACCCTTCATATCGAGAGTGAATCTCAATGACGTGAGTATTCCCCTTCCTTGTTAAGTTTAGGTTGGCTTGTGAGAATATTTGTACGTTTACAATACATTAGTTAACTTAATAGTTTACTTATGGGATCAAGTAATGTTGTTTCGCTGCAGCTTTAACTTTTCACAGCTTTCATTCAGAATAGTTGTGTTTTATTGCCTATTATTTTAACCGGATATGGCTTGCAAGCTCTAATGTAACCTTGAAAACGTTATATTTGTGACATACAAGTAGAAAATGTATGCGAACTGAATATGATTTCATCACCTTTGAGAGTGGACTTTTCTTTTGAGAAAATGCGAATGGAAGCGCCCCCTTGCGGTCGACATGCTTTTATTGTCCATGTCTAGCTTGCTGTCACGCACGGTTAACTCTTATCTGCTATGCCCTAATTTGTGTTAATCTGTCAAAATAGCCAATTTTGTAGAATAGAAAACTTGATAAAACTCGATAGGACCTTATTTACACAGTACTGTTTCGATAGTGGTTAGCATGCTGCTGGAGTGCGATTAGTATAATGTCCATTTCTAGTTTATTTTACATGTAGGCCTGCTGTAAATTTACTTTAAACATCAAACTGAATTAATAATTAAAACTTTAGTTTTTATTTGCGTTTCCTTGTTCACCCGTAACCGATTCAGGTTGTTTGTTATGGATGTTATGTTAGTTTCTGTGTAGCTAGATTAAATCTGAACTAGTTGAAATGGAATGCTTAACAGAACTTGACTGATGTGACATGCATTTCTATTTAAACAGAATTGTTGTAAATGTGTTATGCTGCGTGTACATTCATATACATTTAAAATGTTTTTGCTAGATGGATGGATGACTAGATAGATTCTGACATAAAACATAATTGATTTTTTAAAATAATCAGTGCATGTTATCTTTACAATCTACTTTTATTCAGCCTTATTTAAGCAAAAAGGCACAGGGTAGAGGTTGTGTTTGAGTCATGCTTTGTTGCAAAATATTTGTATGGTGAGTGCCAGTGGGGGAATTGTATCAATCATCCTCAACATCATCATCATCATCATCATCATCATCATCATCATCATCATCAGGCGTTTATGACATCTCAGATTTAGCAGAATCACTCATGTAAGTATACGGAATGAGGAAATAATAGCATGCACTTGAGCATTGAGCTTTAGTTCAGTGCAAAATTATTCTCAACATCCCAAGATAATGATTTCAAGCTTCGTTCTCCAGTGGGATATTTTGAGCAGTCTGACATATCGCGACGAAAACTGAATGCCACAGCAGCCTTTTAGGAAAAGTATATTTAATAATGCATAACATGTTCCGATGTCGCAGCAAAGTGTGTGCTTGGTGGTGGAGGCTGACGTCTTGAGCGTAGGGGGGATTGTAGGGGAGAAGGTATGTGACAACACAAGCCTTATAGGGGCTTTTGTGTGCGGAGATTGAAAAACAAACCCCTGAAGCTAAGCTGAACAACACAAATGGCATTGGTAGAGTCGAGAGTCGCCCCGTGTCAAGCGTCCTGCGCCTTCACACATGAACAGAAAGTGACAGAACATGGCGAGGAGAGAGAAAGAAAGAGAGAATGAAGAGCAAGAGAGGGAGAAGTCAAGCCAGGCTTAGCAGCTGTGCTAAAGGAGATCCCTTTCTTCCGAGGCCAGGGACCTGTCTATTGCAGAAAATCAGATCGCATTATGGGATAGGACGTCTGCCAGGTCCAATAGCTCTCATGAAGTGTAGACAAACCTGTGCTTTGATTTTGCCTTCTACTGACAGGCTGAGGCACATGCAGCCATCATTATGCCTTCTGCTTGCAATTGCCACACATTACAATGAAATACATATCTCTGATACCTAGATATATTAGAAGAGGTGACATGGCTGATGGTTGTGCTGTGGTTAAGTCTGGATTAGAGTAGAGATCATCAGACTCTGTGGGTGTATGTGTTGGGCTGTCATGTTTAGGGAAAACATACTCACTCCCTGCTGCACTGAATGTTTATTTATGAGACCTGTCATATTGGCAGGCTGTTTATGGTAGAATCACTGATCCCGTGCAGGCGGGCGCAGAAATCCCAAGAGTGCAGATCTCATCGAGCGCTGAACCTCCCTCTATCACAGGCCGAGACATGAATGGCAGAAAGAGAAATGTGGCGATGAGAAAAGGAGTTTGGGATACAAGATGGAGGCTGGTTTATAGAATTTGATATTTAATTAAATTAAAAGCAGACATGTATCTGTTCTGGCAAACTTGTATAGTTTAGCATGGCCATCGTTTATGAGCACCTCTGAGGCGTAGACATGCAGGCATGCTTCAATGGCCCAGGGGACAAGATCGAAGTGGACACCAGGAAAAGGAGGGGTGTGTTCACGGAGCCTCTAGTTCTAGTCCTTTCATATGGTCATATGAAATCAGTAAATGATTTATCAGTTTAAATGTAATATTAACATGTAGCTTATTGGTGAAACTCTCCTTCTTAAAAACATATTCAGCTGAGTGAAGGGATGCATGTTTGTCATTTGGCTCTGGTTTCTTGATTGCTGCTACACCTGAAAGCAAATTCATTTCTATATGCGATATGAGGAGAAATTAGATTTTGCTAAATCAAGTCTTGTTGAAAGTTTGGCTAAACTTTTTTTAAGTAAATAAAGTAAAAATCCAGTTTAATCCAGAGTAAAGAAAGAAAAAAGGAAAAGCGTGAATATAAGCAATTTATTGACAAAATTATAAAAGTCTCTGCATATTTTTAAATAAGTAAACAGTAAAAAAAAAAGAAAAAAGAAAAAGATGTGCCTGAAAAAATGTCAGAAAATGACCATGGAATGCAGCATGCACTTAGACTATTTCAAGGTTTGCTAAATAATATGTAATTATTTTATCAACATTAGCATCACATTCTTCCTGTTGGAACAGCTAAAATCACCAGTAATCATTCATATTTCTTGCAAAACAATTTTTTTTAATGATAAAATCACTCTTATATTGTTTGCTGAATTGCTTGTTTTCACAGCAGTATGTATGTTTTAGCTTCTTTCATTCATTTCACTGGCTAAAAAAAATCATCCCCCTGCCCCAATCCCCATAAAAATTAACCAGCAGATGATGAATATGAATTTGACTGCCCTGTAATGGTGGGATTAAACAATGAGAGGTTGTGATGATGTTTGTGAATCTCCTCATCAGGGTCCCATGTTAAATGCGATTGATGCTAGATGAGGTGACCTTCCTCAAATCACCCCGCTCTGTGTCATAATGTATCCTCCACTCTGCGCCAGCCACATCACCGGAGGCAGCGCAAAATAATTAAGAGGACTCGTATATGGATCATGGAAAGTGATAACAAGCGGGCTTGTGTGATCTTTAATGTGCCCTAGACACTTATCCTCCCTGTATCTCTAATGGCTCATTACACTGTCCTCTTTTCCTCCTTCGTCTTTCTCCCTCAGTGCCTCGTTCCTGTACGTTTGGGTTTTGTGCCTATGGAGAGCTACATGCCAAAAGTTTGCCTTTTTTTTTTCTTCGTTTTTTGGTCCCTGTTAACATTACAGCCGCTGAGAAGTGTCTTACTCTTTCTCTCCCTCACTGTCTCCTCACTCTGTCCTTATTTAATCTGGAGGAATCTAATCACGCCCTCCATCCATAGTTCTGAATAATGGTCATTGTGATGGATGTGATGAGTTTTAATAAGGCATCGCCATACTTTAAAATTCATTAAAAAAACGGACCTTCGATTAATCTCGATTAATTTAGATTAATCCTTAGGTTAAAAGTTAAGCTGGGAAAAAAATAGACAGGATCATGTTCTTTCATTCAGTGTTGTTTTTCTCCCCCCCCTAATGCATATTTGAAGGCATGGTTTTGGTCTGGCTTTCATAACAGCCAATATGACTAACTGTGATTTCCAAAGTTTAAGTACATCTCTGATCCTAAGATATTTTGCTCAAGTTAATTTATGATGAACTCTTTGATCCAGATCTTTGGCACCAAACACCCTTTTATTTAGGCAGCTTTGTTGAACAGTCAGATTGAGATGTGATTTCATGCTCCATGTTTTTCTAAATGGAGATTACTCTCTATTTCAAACACCCCACTCAACTCCCTGTGATTTTACAGTGACAGTGTTTGTGCAAATGATCCTTTCAGCACTACAATGTGGATGAGCTCTGCTCTGGTGAGAAAAGAGCTCCGATCTGAGGCTGGTCCACTGCAAGACTGCGCTGTAATCTGACTCACCGCCTCAACTCGTTTGAGGCTCACAAGGTTAATTGATCACTGTGGGACTGGTGACGGGATGAGTGTGGGGTCAGCATCTGTATTGACTGGACAGACTGATTAACAAGCACTAAAATGCTCCTGGCCCCCGCTTTTAGAACGTTTGGTAAGTCGTCGTCAATTATCCCCCTGCCAGCCTCCATCAGGGGGAACTGGCAACCTTTGCTCCCTCTTCATTTTGTAGCTGGGCTGTGCAGAAACCGTGCTTTTGCGAAACGCACATGGGCGACTCTAACTGCTCCATATTGATTGCTCTTAGCAAGGGTTACGAACTGATTGAATCTAACAAACAATAATATAATATTGGAGAAATTGTTACACCCTGCGTGACAGGTATATTGATTGTCTAAAAAAACTGAATCTTCTGATGTGCATTTAAATGTGCATACAACAAAACACTAATAACTATCAGAATTTGGCTCATTTATAAAAACCTGTTTTAAGGGATTAGATGCAAATCAACAAAAACCTTTTTTCATCAGCAACCATATATTCCAATTAAATATATTAATTAACATATATATATATATATATATATATATATATATATATATATATATATATATATATATATATATATATATATATATATATATATTGTTGCTAGCAACATATATTTAGCCAAAATGTGGATGACGTGGGTGAATAAATGATCAGGAAATTTTAATTCTGGAGTGAACTAATCATTTAAGGTGTTTAAATTACCTTAAACTTTGTCAGTTTATTAATCGTAATTAAGATTATGCATGTAAACATATACAATGTACTGCAGTAGTGCTGTTGGAGAGTAAAATCGTGTTTCAGAGCAAAGCACACTGTGAGGCTACCCTTTAGCCTACCTAAAACATTCTTCATTACAAATTATTCAGTTATTTGTAATATACAATGTCAAAGTAAAAAACTAAACAAATCAATGTAGTTTCAATGTAGCTAGCTACATTTTGATAGTTGTGTAGCTACTACTAACTAGGGTACCTTGACTGTATCATGACTACTTTCATTTATCAGTAGCTATAGTATCTTCGACTAGAGTTTCAGCGTAGCTTTCCCAACACTGCTGTAGTATTAGTATCAAATACAGTAAAGTAAAATAAAAAATGTGAATGATTAGGATACTTTTTTTTTAGATGAATTTTTTAATTAAAAAACTGCTCAGTTGTACAAAGATCTCATGCAACCATAGGCATGGCTTCTTTTCTTGCTTTGTTTCTCATCCTTCTAGTATTTCTCTTGTATTTTGATTTTATTTCAGTACATCGTTTTACTGTTCTGAACTTCTGAAGCACAACAGATAAAAGCAGAATTTTGTTGAAGTGGAGTTTTTCTGCAAGTTCCATTACTTGTTGCAGCTTTGTATTTTCAGACTTACATTTCAAAGGCCCCACACATGCCTGAGTGAATGAGTCACTGGATGATTCTGGATGAATAGAGAACTTTGATTAAATATATTCAATGAAATCATGATAGTAGGATCATGAGTGAAGATTACAAGAAGATGAGGCAACCTGGGACCATAATGATCCATCAATAATTTCATTGTTAGCTAAAAAACATATTCATCTTCACTAAAAGCTAAATATTGTACTTTTGTAAAGTATGGTACATAATGGTTAGAATGGTACAACTCACTTGCTGGTGTAAAAATCATTAGTTTAACCTAATAGGGCTATTTTCATGTTCAGATCAACCCTGCTTTTTCAGCTATGTGAGTAAACTGTCAGTCAAGAATGCATTGGATTATCCAGGTGGTTCTGGTTTCTATGTGCAATACATGTTTTGAAATATTTAGATGTTGAGCTTCTTTTCATAATGACAGGTAAAAAGCATTTAATGTTGTGTAAGGTGTTTCACATTATTATCTCCCTACACAAGCAGTTTACAGGGCCCAGTTAGGGGCTCCGAAGTGACTTCAGCTTGCTGCTGAGCAGATGACATGTGTTTCTATAGTAACTTTTGTGAGAGTAACCTCGTGAGTCTGCCTCCTATTCAGAATTTCATCCATTCTCATACAAAAGGCATCAGAAGCAATTATCAGCTTTGCACGTATTCTCTGAATTCTGACCTGAACCCTCTACATCCTGTAATTTCGTTTAGTGTTACAAGTAGCTGTTGGTCTATACACAGTATTAAAAGTGCATTTTAAGTGTAGGCATGGTGGAAGAGAACGGGCCTGCATGGGACTATGGCTAAAGCCAGGAATTAATGTATGAAAGCTCTCAAGATCACGTTTTCTTTGATGGCTGTTTAGATGTATGATATTTCTCTGTGACGCACACCAGACACTTGAATGGCACCACCTCAGAGGAATCAGAGCACTAATTTCCTCTTGCTGTCAAACTCTATCCCCTAACTGATATTCACCATCACCTCTCTCATTTTTCTGTGCAGAGTACAGAGGCCAAGCTGCAATAGAGGATGATTGACAGAAGGCAAAGCTGAGACGGCTGTCAGTCAACATCTAGCCAGAGAGTCGATTCATCAGAGTGTCAGAAGCCTTACTCTCTCTCCAACCCTGACTGATCATTTAGTCTTTTCTGCCTCCACTTCTCTTATCTCTGCTGGCACCCCTGACCCTGCCTGCCATCCTGCCCCTTCCCAGTGGACACAATAAAGACCAGAGGTGGAGATTGAAGCATCAGACTTGACGACCTTACAGTGACCAAAGGGAAGCTGGCATGCTGCCGCAGTTCTTCTGGCCTACGCTCAGCAAAAGTTGGATTATTTTCTAAACCAGACCTAGAGCTCCCTCTCCACCCCCCCTTTCTCTATCTCTCTTTTGCTCATGCGTTTTTGAGAGGAGGGAGCAGACGGATACTTTACATCACAGTGAATAGTCTATTAGAGGGGCGGCCCGAATAAAGGAAGCAGCCATGCATTTCCCACTGCTCTTGACACTGCAGGCATTATGGCTGACTGTGTGTCAGGCCACGCAACACTATCCCACAACCTGGGGACACTATGACTTGTGCAAGTCACATGGGTACACGGACGAAGGCCCGACCTGGTATTACATGGCCTGTCAGCCCGAAGCCGCGGACATGACCAAGTACCTAAAAGTCACTCTTGACCCACCCAACATCACCTGTGGAGACCCACCAGAGACTTACTGCACCCTGGTTAGTGAATGAATCATATGATTTCACCTACAATGCATTTACTACTTGTTGTGGCTTCATCTAATTTTATTTCACTTATTTATGTGCTTCACATTTGAAATGCTTGGTGCCAGATGCAGACTATAATGGAAGTTAAATAGTTTTGAGGATCTGGGGTGGATCTGTGAAATCTACCACCATTAGGAACTGAGATGCTCAAAAGTACCTGACTAAGTCATTAGAACTGCTAATAAGAAGTATTGCAACTGAAATCTCAGTTAACGTCAAATTTGTGTCAATGTAAGTGGTGTCCACTTCCTGTGCCGGGCCATTGACTGTTTCAATTATCTAGTTCAGCTTTGGTGGAAGCCTTCATTAGGTCTTTGTGAACAAAATGCTGTCTGTCATTAGCATTGAAATGAGAACAAGAAAAGAATAAGCGATAGGAGAGGAGAGAGACAGATGAAAGAGGCACTTCAAAAATCTGGCTTTCTTTGAGGAGGTGAGCAGTATGTCTTTTAACGGGCAGGAGTGTTTAAGTGTTTAATTAGAAACATGTCATTTCTACATTTATACATGGTTGTTTGAAACTCACAGCTGGCCTGCACTATTAGAAATGAGTTCATTATTATCAGTTTTACTTGTACTTGTGTGTACGTGTGTGTGTGTGTTTTCAAGACTCTAAAGTTTTACCACAGGTTCAGAGAGAGTCAGCGAGAGGCTGTTTACAGTATTTAAGAGGTGAAAATAACGAGTGGAGGGGGACAGTCCAATGAGAGTCCGCTGAGCGACAGAGGACCTAATATCTGGCGTGCAGGGAATGAAAAGTGAATTATTCAGTATGTTTTGTCACTAATGTGTTTTATTCATAGGATACATTATTCAGAGCCATATCTGGGAGGCACTTTTGAAAATGCTGACTCCCTCTGATAGATTCCCAAGGTTAGAGCAAGGGCTGTTATCCATTTTGGAGGGTCACTGTCAAAATATAGCTCCGCTCTTTGGTTTCCCAAGGGCCCAGAGTAAAAAAAAAAAAAAAATGACACATAATTTCACCCTAGTACACCAGTCAGTTATTATTGCAATAACAGATGACTGACAAACAACTTGCACTGTGGTCATACCTGCCTTCATTCCTGGCTTCAGTATTACTCTATACTTATAAAATGTCTGTGGTGTTTATTATAGAAATATAGTTCCTTGTTGCAACATACCTGATTTAAAAGTTGAGTACAGTTATAGGCTATGTTTACATAAATTATTTATTGTAAAACTTCTCTTATTGCTAGGTTATCAGGCCCCCGTGTTGTCAAGCAACATACATTGCTATTGTCCAGCCTTGAAGCCCACTCGGTTTTTTTGCCAGTGCATCGAGACCGATCAATTTCTGAGCTGTTAGCCATAAATTGGCAGCAGACATTACATAGATATACTGATTATGCCAATAACAGTTTTTATGATGTCTGTAATCATTCTTTTATTTCCGGCTATTGCCATTAGTGTTCTTTATACAAGAGCTCAATCCTCCGTAATTGATTTCTACTCAGGCTGGCCATGGGCTTCTGTCTCTCACTCTCTGAGGCTGTTGGGCTGATTAGACCCGTAACAGCCATCGCAGGCAGACAGCAAACCCGCTGCGGGCTGGAGAGAACCGAGCACTGGAGAGACCGATGCTTTACCCTGCAATCTGAAGTGCAGGAAGCTGGACAGATCCATTTGTGAAAAGCTTTTATACTGTCATGGGTGATGACCTTCTCTATGGCAAAAACTTGACCCTCTGTGGCCTAAACCACATTAATGCCTATCCAGGCGTTCTTTAAGCTGAAGTATGTGCGATAGAGAGTGCTATTTGTCTCTAATTGTCTTGTGCCTTTGTTGTCCAAAGTTGGGAAATTAATGCCAAACATGCCACGTCAGTAGACATCTACTTTTTCACCCTTTGTGCACTCACTAGTGGGGTGGTAGTTGGCCCCTCTTCTCTATTTACACCAGAAAACCTCGTACCGCTCACAAATGTCTGTCTCATTCTCTGTCTCAACATCTGAAATTTTAAAGGAAATCTCTCTAGCGTTTCATAATAAATGCTTATCACTTCAAGCTCTTGGTCCCTTGAGCATATAAAAAAATTGGCCCTTGTATTTAACCTCTGGAAATTCTCTCATATTACACTTCTGCTCAGGTCTATGTGCTGGCTTCCAGTAATTGCTAGAATTTTTGGTCTGTGCCATCACTACCTTCAGACTTTAATCTAACGGCTTCAACCTGGTCATTGCTATCAGACATTTCTGTCACCTTGCTTCTCAATTTCTCCATGTTCACACTCATTATGGTCTGATTTTTTCCCCCACACTTGCCCCTTGGTATTAGATTTGAACTCTCTAGCTTTCAGTTCAGACAGTTTTAGTAAAGGATTATTGAAATGAAATTGTTTTTATATGTACAGACTACATTTAGAAAAGATATAATTCAAATGGCTTGTTCATCAGTGATGTGGCATGACACTAATTCAGAGAGACGTCCTCACTAATGCAACAGCCGTAAAAGACCTTTCCTTTCATCATGTGATATTTTACATCCTAAAAATAAAAACAGAATGACGAGAGCTATTTCTAATAAGGAAAATCAAACAATTACACAGTTTCAGAAAGAAAACTAGATTGTGGTTTGAAAATCATAATGGCTTTTATCTGAAGATTGTCCCATTGCAGCATTACTCAAGCTTTCATTATTCTATAAAGTGACACCACTTTATTTATGTTTTGATGTATAATTCTGACCTTTTCCTGCATATTTCTGCATGATATTGCAGAGCTCAGGAAGTGATGGAAGACATTTTTGGTTCATCAGCCTTCTCTCAGAGCGGTGCCATTCCTCAAGTGGCTTAGCATTGACATTTCAGTGAGATTTGAGTGTGCTGTCAGCCACAATATGCCTCCTCTCATATTTAAATGTGCATCTCGATGAAAGCCGAGGGGAAAAGGCTCCTGCCAATACAGTGTTGTCTCAGACAAATGGTGACATTCGACTTTAATCAAATAGTTTATTCATGCCGAATTCATGCTGAGAGATTGCACAAAACCAGCCACAAAGCAGCTTTTCAAAAGTGCTGACTTTCATGAATGGACTGAGGCTAATATTTGCATTTTAACACTATTGAAAAACTAATTACTTTTCAATAGAGCTGTTAAACATCTGAGGAGTTGTGCTGCATGATTGATATATTTATTTGTTTTCCTTTTAGCCAAGTCGTAGAGCTGCGAAGGCTACTCTAGCAACGAACTGAAGTGGCTGCTCTGTATCAGAGCCTAACACTCTAAATATTAACAAATCAGATGGAATTATCTATCTTGGTCAGGCTTTAGTACAACCCTCTAGAACAAGAAAAGAAAAAGACTTAGAGCATGTCTGACATTTTAAATTCTCAGAGATAATTCTTTGACCATTCATCTCTTCGAAAGTCTAGCGGAAACATATTTCATATTCTTGATTTTAGATTTGTTTTTGGTTTAGGAGTTTGCTTGCTTTTTAGTGTTGGCCGATATGCTCCATAGTCATATCGTCCTATCGTCAGCCTGTGAGATCGTCGATACACAATTATAGTGGGAGTGGGGGGTAGTTTACATATTTGATCATTCATTTATTTACTTGTTTCTTTACTCTTTATAGTATTATTTAATTATTTATTATTTAATTATTATTTAATTATTTATTTAATTATTTACTTCATTTTATAATCATGGAAAATGACAATCTTTATCTATTTTGCTAGTAAAGATGGAGTGTTTGTTAATAGTGTTAATAAATCAGGTTATTTCCTGGTAGTGAGGTAAAAACATAGCATAATCATTTGTGTATCTGATTCTGAGTATTCCATTTATTATGTCTGTTGTGATGTTAAATAAAGCATTAAAAACCGAAGAGTATTCCAACATGTCAGCGGGAAATTTACGAGCACATAGCTATATCCTCTCATGCCTTTCAGATTCAGCATTTTGACTGTACTTACGAGACTGTGCTATACTGCACGAGATGAGAATTTTTTTTTATAATTATTTGAGTCAAGAAAGTTTTGCGATACATTTCCTCCTCCCTATAGCTACTGCAAAAAGCTTGCTCTGCGTGGATGTGCTTAAATACACAGTAAAGACTCTTAACTGTCATATAGCCTACCAGATATCATATGCACTCTTCAATAAGCCATAGAACGAAGGTTAATGTGTTTACATGCCAGGAGAAATTGGGGTAAGGGGCAAAAATCTAGCTCAGTCGATCGGTTTATTCTTAAGACGTTTAAGACTTTACTCCGGTAAAGGAAAACGGGTTAATGCATTTACAAGACCACAAACATTGTCGGCTTATTAAGCATAATAGGGTTAAGAACGTACGTAAACGCGCTCACTTATTCCCTGAAAGTCAAAGTGAAATAAAAAAACTGTTCGAGCTTTTGGCATCTGTCGCTGCATTAACACCACATTCTTTCAGAGACGACGAGCTGAATCTACCACAACATAAGCTGATAACTGTAGCCTATATCAATCTTAATTTGCTGGCTTAATATTCCTCTTGTGGACCACATTAATGACAGCGAAAAAATTAGGAGAATAATTTCTTGTTAAACAAGTTATTGTATTTTATTAAGTCTTGTTTGAAGCTGCTTTTGATTTTCACAGATGACTGATTTGCACTGTGTTCAGACTTAAAGACTTCACTGTTATTAAGCCCATATAATTTTAGTGATATTATTATTATTATTTATAATTTGTAATTGTATTGCTATTAGTGTCATTAAACGTTTTGTTAATGTGCTATGGAAACAAAATAAAATGCTGGTGAACAATGATGCCATTTTCATCTTAAATAACAACAGTATAAGAATGATGTCTCTTATAACAAGCACTCATGACAATTTGTGAATATGACCTTGCAATTCAAATTTGTTTTGTAGTCAGTTTTAAAGACCTCAATCCTCATACGTGCGTGTCAGTGTTGCAAGTGTGGTTATGTGGTGATGTTGTTATGAAATTAGGGAAGGCAAATGAATTGTAGGTGTTAATATTAAAATAATAAAAATACTAGCCTTATAATAATAATAATAGTAATAATAATTTAATACATCAATGGGAAAATGAGCCAGTTATCGTCTTGATATCATCAAAGGCATCAGCAACTGACGATATCTCTGACTATTGTCGATACACGTTATTATGGTCAATTGTCACAACCCTACCACCTACACACACGCAGTGTCTTATCTTATCTTTCTCTTGTTAAGATTGGAGGAAGTACAGGTAGCTTAAGTTAAAATGATTTTCATATAAACATTTATCCTGACATTTACCCTTACAGAATGGCACAAAAAAAGATAACTGCTGCTCAATTTGAAAATTATAACCTTAAATGAACGCAAACATTTCTGAGTCACTGTCAAACTGTACATTAGAATATTGGAAAATAATTTTGTCTGGTCTGTAATTTGCTCTATGAATATGTCCCACTGGAGCTCTTAGTTTGCAGATAATGAGAGCACTGTCATTTGGCTTCTAGTTTTTATTTCTATGACACAGGGAATTTTCTTTAATGTATTCCATTTGACTAAGGGCTTCTTTTCTCTCTCCCTCTCTTAATGCAAGATGAGGCTAAATCCCTCTCCTGGTAATGGGGCTTTTGTTGGTTTCCACAGTTCATCATGCATGGAAAATTCTCAGCTCAAACCTTCTCTGAGGACGGCTTCTAAGAATAGGCAGAAATCTGTAGTAGCCTATCTGAAATGGGCCCTGGGATCCATTTACTTTTAATTGCTGTCTCTGCCTTTAGGCTACAGATCTTTCCCTACCTCCCTTCCTCTTTTCTTTCTTTCTTTCTTTCTTTCTTTCTTTCTTTCTTTCTTTCTTTCTTTCTTTCTTTCTTTCTTTCTTTCTTTCTTTCTTTCTTTCTTTCTTTCTTTCTTTCTTTCTTTCTGTCTTTCTGTCTTTCTTTCTTTTTGTTTGTCTGTCTCATTCTCTGTGTTACTACTGTAGCACCATCATGCTTGTTTTGGCTGAGCAGACATAGCGACTTTCACAATCTGTTTGGCATTCAAAAACGGAAAAGACTGTGAAACGTAAAATGATTCAATAAGCGGCAGAAAATAAACTACTATCCAAAAACATTAAACATAGACACATGCATCACACACTAACTGCTAAGACACCCATAATATTTTACCCACTTGAATGAATCATTCGGTGTGCTATACGAGGACACGGATTGCTTTTGGCACTGCTGAATTAGATCCATGAAGGCCGGTATCATTCACTGTGTCAGTGTTGCACTGGGTCATAGGGATCCACTATTCCAGCCACATTAACTGTGTTCGTGTGTGTGTGTGTGTGTGTGTGTGTGTGTGTGTGTGTGTGTGAAGGGACAGAGAGATTAACAAAGAATATGTGCGGTTTCTAGATGTCAAAGCCAAGCCATTTACTAATTGGAGACTGACAGAAACAGCTGAGGAAAGGAAGGACCTTATCGATAAAAACATTGATCTCCTTAAATGGGCAATGGACCACGAACAGCAACGTTTCTTGACCAAGCACACAATTCGAGGCGTCTCTCTCATTTTCTATCTTTTTCAGAATGGTCAGTGGAGGATGGATTAATAGGGTTATTCATTTTCATTGAGAGAGGAAAGAAAAGGAAAAAGCTGTCTTTTCAAGAGATAGCAGGCAATGAGAAAAGGGCTGAGGAGGCTCTTTGCAGGCCTCGAGGGCTGGATCTCTCTGTCTGAGAGCCATGTGAAGACAGAAGGAAAGAGAGAGAGACTGGTTGTCTTCACTGGCCCCCAGACAGAGCTCCTCAACTGACTGACAGTTAAAAAATGCAATGATCTGTTATGTCTGTCCCAGGCAGTGCAGAGAAAATTCAAAATCAATGACAATGCAATCAGAATGAGAATCAAATGCTAAATATTTCCCTAGACATTTACTGCAGAATGCTATTTGCTTTTTTGACGAATTGCTGATGTGCGTCTGAGCTTATTGCTAGTAGCCCACAGTCAGGTGTGACTAGTACTACTGCTGCAGAAGAGCTCAAAATTGCATACAAATATTTATGACACTTACTTAATTTCATTCACGTTAGATGGGTTGGATAATGGATGGGTTCTGTCTGTAAGTAAAAACATCCAGGAGAATGTTTCCGATTCTTTTTTTTTTTCTGATTGATTAAACTGTATTACATGGTCAAATAATTATGTTCTGATAATAATTATTAATGAATTTAAAATATTTTCTTAAATAATATGTTTAAAATATAAATGTTATTTTCTTTTATCCTTTTTAGTCCTGTTACTGTCGAAGAGCAGTCAGTTTCAGAAAAATCCACCTTTCTTTGATTAAAGAGACAAAACCTTCAGATCTCATACACACTTTTTTGATATATTTACTGCATAAATGAAACTGTCCCAGGACCAAATTAGGAGAGGCCCAAGAGCTTTCATTTAATTAGTGAGACCCTGATTAAAAAACAGGAGCAAATTACAGTTTCTTGGGAGGGCGAGGAGAAGAAGAGAAATGGACGTGCCACAGAACGGTTACAGAAGTGCTGTCTGTAGTGAGATTGTTAGCTCTTTATTGCTTCTCTCCAATCTGTAAATTGAGTCTGTTGGTGGATGGACTGCAGTGTCTGCAAGTTTGTGTCCCGCAGGCAGCGGCCAGCACATGTCTGGCATTTAAACTTCTCCCTTTTCACTCTCTTCTATTTGGACTGACATCTTTTCTGTCTTCAACCCATTTTATCTTCCCTATCTACTCTTCTCTTTTCTAAAAACAAACAAACAAACACATTCTACATATTTGAAGCATTTTACCCCCTGTACCAATATGGCTAACCTGTGTGTAATTTTTTTTTTTTTTTTTCTATATATGTGGGTATGTATACGTAAATGTTTGTATGTATGTATGTATGTGTGTGTATATGTACATGTGTGTGTATGTGTTTGTATGTGTATATATTAGGGATGTAACTATTCACTCAACTCACGATGCGATACGATTCACGATACTGGTTTCACGATACGATTTTCTCACGATTTTTTTAACAAGTGATTAATTTAAGAAATTATAAATGAAAAAGTGTCCCTTTTATTATTTCTCAGACAAAATGCTGCACATTTCTTTTTAATTTTAAAATATATTTGTCAAATAAAAAAACTAAAATGAAAAAAAAAAAATCCCTTCAAGGTTGTTTCAACTCAGTCTTTCTGTCTGTCTGGTCAAGAGGGTGGGCACTGGTACCTTCGCACACTAAGTAAAAGACTATGTAACATTAGTACCACATTTAGAGGGGTTTTATTTTGTTATAATTTGTATCATTACACTAGCAACTAGCAAGAGTAAAAAAAAAAACCCACACATTTAGAAAAATATGCCATAACCATCAATAAATTATATATATAAAAAATATATATCCATGTACACATTTAGAGAAAGAGATAGTAAAATAAATACAACACCTGGTTGCCACGGAAACACTGATGCATCTTGTGATCTCCGTGGCTGGTTCTCACGGTGGTGATTATTATTACTCTACGGAAAGTCAAAATGCCGCCACACCTCCGATTTGAATGAGTCAACGTCAACATCTACGCTTGCCGTCGCCATGTGTTTGACGGCGCGCGCACACCAGTCTATGGCACACACTGGCGCGGTGCGAGCGGAGCAAACCGAGCGTTTTCAGTTCATTCCTATGGAAGTTGAGCTTGGCTCACAGAAGCTCAAGTTCCATGAATGAAGTGAAAACACTCGCTAGCTTCGCGCCAGTGTGTGCTTGCTGCTATTGTGCCTGTAAAGCGAGGTTCACAACTTCACAATAGGCTACAGTAAACGCCCCTGCTGTTTAAAATGTGTATCGCGATTCGTTTAACATTTCAACCGACTTGAATCGTCACACATTTTTATCGATTTTCAACCGGTTGCGAGTGAATCGTTACATACCTATATATATATTATAAACTTTTATTTATTTATTTTTTTGTTCCTCTTAGACCTAAGTGCTTGTATTTTATTTGATAATTGATGTACCACACCCACCTAGGCCAGTGGCCAGTGCCTTGAATTTTGATTCTTTAAATTCTGTAGATCTTTGCCATTGATTGTTTGACTCTGAAGAAGACGCATGGGCGTCGAAACGTTAGTCATTTTGTAATAAAGATAATTAAAACGTTCTGTGCTCCGGTCCTGTTCCTTGGTCCTAGCTAGACCTAGGGTCTTTCTTCTTAGATTTCAGTGTCCTGCTCCGTGAGCACGAACTAGGCTGAAGCGCAAGTGACCCCTTTCTGCTGTGTGTATTGGTGTTTATCAGGGTGGACCAAGATGCTGAATAGGTGCTGATATGTAAATATGGTTATATTGTTAATGTGCTTGTGGTTGTGACTAGTGATGTATGTCTCGAGACCGGTCTTGGTCTCGAGACCGGTCTCGAGACCACTTTTACGTGGTCTCGGTCTTGTCACGGCCTTGACGGTCTTTGGTCTTGGTCTTGTCTTGGTCTCGGACCTCTCGGTCTTGTCTAGGTCTCGCTGTCTCAGACCGACATAGTGGTCGGGGGATTTAGCAATACAATACTACAATATCCACTACGATATCCACAACGGATTGAAGCGCGCGTCCGAGTGACAGTGCGGTGTGCGTGAGCCACACGAGAAAACACTGTATCCGTGCCACTGATCGCAGCGGCAACGAGCACTTTGATCACTTGATTTAAAAAACACATATCATGTACAGTTTTTGATGTATTAATATTTAGTAAAACACATATCAGTGACATGATGGGTTTTAACTTCATTGAGGAGATTTTGGGTAACTGCACAGACAGATGACTTTGAGCGCACTGCCAACGGTGTGTGTGTGTGTGTGTGTGTAACCATAGCGACAAAACAACCAACTTTCGGGTCCTGCACTTAAGCTTATAATTTCGTTTTTAAAAATATAATTATGTATTTAAAAGTTGCAGAATGCAAAATCTTAAAAGTTATTGCTTAGCTTCAACAACACTAGTCTGTTTTTTTCCCCTCCGGTCTCGACTTGGTCTCGGTCTTGGTCTGTCTTGGTCTTGGTCTCGACTTGGTCTGTCTTGGTCTTGTCTTGGTCTCGATACCCTCTGGTCTTGGTAGTGTCTTGGTCTCGGTATATGCGGTCTTGACTACAAGTCTAGTTGTGACTAGGGCTGACAGCCGACAGGGATGGAAATTAACTTTTTTGTCCACCGGCCACTGTGGCAGGTGGATTTCAAAATCTACCAGCCACTCAATGTTTTAACCAGCCACTTTCTTGTTTTTAACCGACAATGTGTAACTGCATGTGAAAATTAATAGGCTACTACAAGATCTACAATACTTAACCAGTTTATTTAATCTCAAGTCTCAATCAAATATTGATATTTTCTCTTTCTCTCTTATACACACACAAATCATGAAGTGATATACATTTCGTTAAATTAGTAGGGCAGATTAAACAAAAAACTGAACCGATGCTAAACCGCACTCTATGCTGGAGGTTGCTCACTGCGAGAGTACCGTAAAACTTCAAATAATAGCCAAGTCCCAAATAGACGCCTGTCTCTTTTACACGCCTGGTGTGGCGACAGGTTTGGGTAAATAAATCCTTTTTTAGTTTCGGGTTGTATTTAATCTTCTAAAACCCGTCAGATCGTCCGCTTTTTGGCGCCCGCCAATGCCTTTTTTGATCGGTGAGTGATGTAGAATAGAATGACTGCTGCGCTTGACAGAGAGAGAGAGAGAGAGAGAGAGAGAGAGAGAGCGCGCGCACTTTCATGTCTTCAAACACTGTCTTGCTCTCTCGCTCTCCCTCGCGCATATTAATCAAAATCAATTGACACGATAGTAAAAGATTGGAAGACCGCTGTTTCACGTGGAGCATTTGGGGATTTTTAGTGATTAGAGACTCTAGGAACAACATCTCATTCTCAACACTAAATTATAAAGGCCTGTCTCAAATACAAGCCGGTGCAGTTCGACGATTTGGGAAAATAAAAGCCCGGGCTATTACTTGAAGTTTTACGGTATGCCTGTTCTGTCATATTTACGTCATGCGCTCGCGGCTAGCTCCCACCTCTCGCGCTCAAGCCTCGACGGAAGAAGCGCGCGGGTGTTGAAGGTGAGCCACCTCTAAAAGTGTCCGCCGTCCGGGTGAAACAGTATGCTATTTTTATTTACCCGCCACGGTGGCCGGTAGGTGAAGCGAGTTTACCCGCCACAACATAAAATCACCCGCATTTGGCTGGTGGCGGGTGCTAATTTCCATCCCTGCTGTGCGATATAACGATTTTTGATCGTCGACTATAAAAATGTCTCCACGATCTACTTTTGAAGAAATTAGGGGTGTGAACCTACACTGGTTTCATGGTTCGGTTCGATTACGATTATCATGTCATTGATTCAGATATCATGATGCATTGACGATGCACTGCATCCTCAATTTTAAATTTTACTTTACCCCCTGCATATTTTATTTTTTCGTGACATGATTTACACACACAGCGTGTCTTCTCCAGGTTGTGCTTACCAGGTTGTTCATAAAAGCCGAAATGGGCCCAGATGTCAGCTTTTAAAGTAGTTGGAGCTAGAGAGACCTGCACCCACAGGACCCAACGCAACAGAGTGCGGCTCAGGACTAGTTTAGATACATCCATATTATACGTTTCAGCATCTTTCCAAACTTACAAAAAAGAACGTTTTCTATCTTTGAAAATAACGTATTAATACCTACATATTAACAATTAATGAGACCAGGCTGTTTATTCTGAAACAGTATAAACCAGTTAAATCAACAGCAATACTTGGGAAGAGACATGAACATGCAGGGCAAATCGGATCATAATGAAAACACATTGTTAATCAGTGTTTCAAAAGACCAAGTCATCACTTTAGTTGAGGGGCCACACACGGAAGTCATTAAAAGATTATGCTTAATGATGACTGTATATGAATGTCAACAGAATTCGTGTGCTATTTGCTGTGAGCGGCCAATTTTGGGGTCTGTCCATTTACCTGCAGGCTATGAAGAAGACATGAACATGCTTTGAAACTCAGATCATAATTCAGAAAAACAGTTCTCACATTAATTGATATACTGTTCTAGCCTGTATCCATGCATGGGGTAATGTGGATTTTTGTATATTCCTTTAATAATTCGAAGAGTAGTCTTGCATGCATGAATTAATGCTTTGTTTATGCATGAGTTCATGATGATTCATGTACCATAACTGTAGCTTTATCCACAATGGATAGTAAAGACACATTTTTTTGTGAACAAAGAAAACATCATGGTCATGCATAATAAATCATAATTCATGATGATGTACTCATCTTAGTTAATGTTTTAATTAAGGTGTTGTTCAACCATGAAGTAATGAATGAAAAATGTTGAACTCGTGTTAGTTCCTGATGATTCATGAGATATTAATGCCTAATTCATGCATGAATTTATACATGAATTCATGATAATTCATGTACCCTTACTGTAAAGTGTTACCATTTCTTCTGCTGAACACAAAAGAAGATATTTTGAAGAATGTGGCTAACCATTAAAAACAGGACTAACCATTAACAAACAGTTGCTGGTCCCCATTGACTTAGGAAAAAATATACCATGGAAGTCACTGGGCTACATCAACTGTTTGGTTAGCCACATTCTTCAAAATAACTTTTATTTTTAACAGAAGAAAGAAACGTATTCGAGTTTAAAACAACTTAAAGGGACAATATGTAAGAATTTGGTAATAAAATCTTATCCAAATAAAATAAAATCAAAAAATCACTTGCACAGTGTGATATAAACTCACCTAAAGGATTATTAGGAACACCATACTAATACTGTGTTTGACCCCCTTTCGTCTTCAGAACTGCCTTAATTCTACGTGGCATTGATTCAACAAGGTGCTGAAAGCATTCTTTAGAATTGTTGGCCCATAATGATAGGATAGCATCTTGCAGTTGATGGAGATTTTTGGGATGCACATCCAGGGCACAAAGCTCCCGTTCCACCACACCCCAAAGATGCTCTATTGGGTTGAGATCTGGTGACTGTGGGGGCCATTTTAGTACAGTGAACTCATTGTCATGTTCAAGAAACCAATTTGAAATGATTCGAGCTTTGTGACATGGTGCATTATCCTGCTGGAAGTAGCCATCAGAGGATGGGTACATGGTGGCCATAAAGGGATGGACATGGTCAGAAACAATGCTCAGGTAGGACGTGGCATTTAAACGATGCCCAATTGGCACTAAGGGGCCTAAAGTGTGCCAAGAAAACATCCCCCACACCATTACACCACCACCACCAGTCTGCACAGTGGTAACAAGGCATGATGGATCCATGTTCTCATTCTGTTTACGCCAAATTCTGACTCTACCATCTGAATTTCTCAACAGAAATTGAGACTCATCAGACCAGGCAACATTTTTCCAGTCTTCAACTGTCCAATTTTGGTGAGCTCTTGCAAATTGTAGCCTCTTTTTCCTATTTGTAGTGGAGATGAGTGGTACCCGGTGGGGTCGTCTGCTGTTGTAGCCCATCCGCCTCAAGGTTGTGCGTGTTGTGGCTTCACAAATGCTTTGGCTGCATACCTCGGTTGTAACGAGTGGTTATTTCAGTCAAAGTTGCTCTTCTATCAGCTTGAATCAGTCGGCCCATTCTCCTCTGACCTCTAGCATCAACAAGGCATTTTCGCCCACAGGACTGCCGCATACTGGATGTTTTTCCCTTTTCACACCATTCTTTGTAAACCCTAGAAATGGTTATGTGTGAAAATCCCAGTAACTGAGCAGACTGTGAAATACTCAGACCGGCCCGTCTGGCACCAACAACCATGCCACGCTCAAAATTGCTTAAATCACCTTTCTTTCCCATTCTGACATTCAGTTTGGAGTTCAGGAGATTGTCTTGACCAGGACCACACCCCTAAATGCATTGAAGCAACTGCCATGTGATTGGTTGATTAGATAATTGCATTAATGAGAAATTGAACAGGTGTTCCTAATAATCCTTTAGGTGAGTGTATTCCCTGCAGTTGTGTACTTACAATATCCCAAAATTCTCCAAAGATTTTTTATTTCAGAGAAATTCCTATTTTAAATAAGTGGCCGTCCCGGAAAAAAATGGCGCCTGTCAATGACGCAATATCCGCGCTATCCTCGGTTTCCGTTCATACTGCCATAGCCATGACGTAACCATGGCGACAGACGTGGACAACTGCGTAGTGCATAACGTTTAGCGGCACTCAGTTCTTGTTTCTTTCAAACATAGACCATGGCAAGCAGACTTTGAGACAAACAAGGAGAACTAAAATGAGGATCAATATCAGCGTGGTGTTTTTGAGATGCCGAGAGCTCCACGTCCGCGACTAACTTGGACTTGACAGAGCTTCACGAGTCACGACTTGACAGCTTTATGTTAGACAGGTGAGCAAATGTCTTTGAAACAAATCAATGTTATATAACGTTTGCTCAACATGCTGAAATGTTAGAATATGGTCAGTATGTTATTCTAATGTTGATCTAGCTTACTGCTACTTTCGTATAGCAAACGAACTAACACGTAACATTATAACTTTCAACACACATTTAAATGCCGTTTAGTGTGATAGTGGAACGTTAGACCAAGTGAAGCAGCGCGGCGTTACCTCACAAGTTTAATTCGTCTAATAAACTGACCTGTGTAAGTAATCCAGCACTTGCGGGTAGTTCGGTAGAATTAAATGTCCCTATTCCTTTTTATCTGGGGGACTCGCGTGTGATATCTGTCTCTTTAGCAATCGCGACCTGCTTCATACCACTGTAATGTTAAAAAACATGAATGTTTGCACTCATCCATAAACATTATTAGATCCATCAGCTTGACAGCAAGTCCCATCATTCAGCTCATCACTGCGTCATCAACCTACGCCTTTGTTATTGTTGGAAACTGCGCCCTCTTGTGGCGAAAAAATCTTACATATTGTGCCTTTAAAAGAGTAAATGATGACAATTTTCATTTTGGGGAACCTATCCCTTTAATGTTAATAAAACAAAACACAGGGGGAAAATCACTCACTGCTCTTTACTGAGAACTTTAATAGTAGCATTAATAAGATTAATTTATACAGTCTATAAAGTCTATTTAGGATTTTATTTTAATATCTGTTCATTTAATTTCTTTCCTGAATGGTACTGTTAAATACACCTGTAGCTGAAAAAATAAAGCACTGTTTATTTCTTTTGTATGTTGTGTATCTGTAATGTTTATCTTGGTTCTTATTTTCTTTTGTTATTAAAAAATAAGATCAAAGATTTTTATCTTCGCCACTTTTGCCTTAAATGTCTGCCATTCTTTTTTATTTTATATTTTGTTACTTTGTAAGGCTTTGGTTTTAAAATAAGGAAATTAGTTTGGCTGTAATGCTCAGTCACTTGAACTTCAACTAACATGAAAAATCGTAATTGAATCGTGATTTTTCTGAAAAAAATATGATATTTTTTGCCATATCGCCCACTCCTAGTTGTGACACCATGCCATTTTTCGCATTACCCATTTTTGCAGTTTAGTTATCATAAGTAGCCTGGCTGTACTGGGGAGGGACCCCTCCTCTTCCTTACCTCCATTTCTCCTTTCTTGTCTTAACCTCTTCCACTCTAAGGCATATTTTGGAATTCCGCCTGAATTTAACACACCCAAGTTTAAATATTTACCCTAGACACATACAGTGTAGGAAATTTAAAAAGCTAGTGTCATTGTACAGAAAACCCTTCAGATTTATTAAATCTTCATAAATAGCATTGTTTGCTTTTAAAATATTACGATAAACATAAAAAATAGGACTTTTATTTTTTATTTTTATAGAATCCTTTCTTTGAAAATCTGTGATTCAGGTACTGCTCTGGGGACCTGCTGATTAAATTGTTTGACTATACTAGGTGGCAGTATCCACCAGAAAAAAAAAAAAAAATTCTCTATCACATTCTGAGCAAGAGTTATTCAAATATAACCGAAGGGAGGCAAAGTATCATTTTTATTGCATATATGTGTCCTTTGGATTTTTCTAATACTCAAATGCATTTAAAAAAAAAAAATGTTATTACTAATATTACCCCAAAAATCCTATACATTAATACATACTAAAGCACTTTACTTAATTATCGATTGATTTTCTTCATTTTCATTCAGGTTTAATCTTTGTATCTGAGAAACACAAAATGGTATAAAGGAATGAGACCAAGTAACATCGTTTGTGTTTTCTGCCCTACAAAGGCAAAAGACCTTAACTCGCTAGAGTGTGAAACTGAGAAAAATGACTTTAAAGATTTTTAGTTGTCCCGCCGAAGTAATTATAGGTAGGACACTGAAAATCTGTCAGTTAGATGTTTAAGTAATGAAAATTATCTACATAACAAAATTTTTAGCTCAAACTTGACTTTTGACCACTATTTTGAAGTTACTGTACTCTGCCTTTGTATTGTCAGCCAAAAGTGAAAAGTCATGCCAAGGCAAAAGGCAGTAACTTCCACATTATCAATATTTGGTTGCTGATCACATTAACAAAATCATTATAGTAGGCCTAACACCTGTATAAAATCTAGTGATCATGGCAATTATTTTGTATGATTTACAATTACCTAGCCTTCTAGTTATTGTGCTTTGGTTGCATTTAGGGTTGCCACCTGTCCCGGTTTTACCGGGATTGTCCTTCTTTTTAATCACCTGTCCCGGGAAATTTATGCATTCTCCCGGGACACTGAATGTCCCGGTTTTCGAAAGGCTACGTGAATATGTATGTTCAAACTGTAGCGCGCGCACGACAGGGAGGGAGAGAGCGAGAGGCCTTGCGTGTGTGTGCTATGTGTGTCTCAAAAAGCGCATGTAAGAAGCGCATGTAATCGCCTTCCCCCGTTGGGCGGGTCATCGATATGTAAAGAGGCGAATGTAAGATCCCACCGTTGGGCGGGTCAACGATATGTCCCGGTTTTTTATCAGACATAGGTGGCAACCCTAGTTGCATTCTGGTGGCCCAATTAATACATTAGACATGACAAAATACCTCCATAGCGGTAAAGACTAAAGAGTATCTTCAAGTGGTACCGAGTGGCACAAGACTTGCTAAACACGCGTTATAATGTAATGTAATGATCACGATAAAACAGATCCTCGCGCACATTCGACCCGGAGACTGGATTATAGCGGTGAATCTGAAAGACGCATACTTTCACAGGCGTTTACCGAGATTCGTGTTCGAATGTGTCACGCTCCGTTCACGAAAAGTAGCATGTGCAGTGCTTTAGCCCTTAGGACTCAGTAGGGAGCGCGTTCTGGACTACTTAGACGACTAATGCATTTATAGCACAACCTTCTGTGTTCTGCGTCTTTTCAGTATGCGTTGGTTTCAGCTGTCTGCCCTATTATTGTGCGTGCACTTCGCTCGTCCCGCGGATTTATTCCTGACGCTGTGTTTTGTATGCATGCTTTTAACAGCTGTTCTGATGTTGTATGCACCAGCACTTGCTTCAGTATGTTGTTTGCGCCAATATACCCTTGCTTCATTATTATCACTCTGTGATATTAGTCCCGCGTTGGCTCGACCGTGTTCAGGGCGGAGCTGAAGGCGCCGGCGAAGTTTTGGCACTCTGCCAGCTAGATGCATGATTGTTTCAACTAGGTCCGGTACCCGAACTGGGTGGGGCGGGGCTTTAGTTCTTTGTTGTATTGACCTGCTACGGCATGTGTAACATTTTTCTGTCAACTCTGCATCCTTCGCAATCGATATCGCACGTTTGTCGATGGAGCGGGTTAAGAAATGTTCTGACCGCATTAGTGCAGGACAAAGCTCTGCAGGACATCAGAAGTTACAGGGACGGATGGTAGCTATACAAAGTAGGCTACACAGGCTACATCGTAATTTCAATTTTAATGGAGAGTAAAACAAAGGCAGAACACCGTATAATCTGATTGGTAGCATTATTTGATAGAACGCCAGCACCGTAACTTCATATTGACGCGCGGCTAAACAAAGGCAGAGTGCCGTAACTCAATATGAGCGTTCCAAAACTAAGCCAAATTCAAATGTATTGTATCCTCTCGCTGCACATTAGAGAATAGAAATGAAGTGATTTAGTGACACACATTGAGCCTCAGATGTAGCTCTGGGAGTCACGGCTCATCTCGGGGCGTGTTAAGGGGCTCTTTAATGGTGTTTAATGTGTTCGTTCTCTCCCACCCTACCAAACTTCATAGCTCAAAACGACAGCCGCCATACTACGGGCTATTTTCTCTGATGTATGCTGGAATTTGTAGAAATCTCATTAGAGCCTTTTCTTATAGCTCCTATTGTTTCAAGCTGCTATTTCACAGTGAATCAGCCAAGAGAGAAAAACAAAACCTTGCATGCATGAGGAAAAAACCTGTGAGAATGTAAATCTGTATAGAGGACTGACTTCCCTTAATTTTCCCTTATCCAGAAAAGATGATTACAAAGTACAGATTTTTTTATTCAATTTTAAAAAATATATTTTTAATTAATTTTTCTATCTGACATTTAACCCCAATTCAGATGCATATAAGTGATGATGACTCTTTTATTTGTTTTTAATAACTCATACGGGTCAATGAATATCTCAATCCGTGTGTATTTTTATGTAAAGTGTAGTTCTACCACACGTACATTTACTTATATTTTTATACACACTGAAACATAATATTATTGACGTATTGACAGCACTAAAACGTAAAATATTTACGTATTGACAGCACTAAAACCATGAATTATTTATGTATGAACAACTTTACCGACGTACAAATATGTACGTATTCCTATTCATGAATATTAAAATCGTGGCATTAATGTTTTGACACTGTTGTATTCAGTTGTCATATCACTGACATGTTTTCAGTCGCACTTATTCAATAGTTTACTCATCTACTTAAGAAATAATAACATCACGCTCTGTTCGTGACTTCTGCTTCAAACTCGTTTCGGAGGATTATTAAACAAGACTACACTTTAAAACCTTAAAATGAATAACATTTCTTTAATCGTTTAACCATTTTGTAACATTTAGTTTGTTTGCCGTGAGACACAAAGGGTCTTTTTTCCTTTACAGCAACTGACAATACTTCCATAAAATAATAACTAAAACACAATATAAATTCACAAAATACATACATTTTATTCGCTCACTGTAATCAAAATCTTTAGAATCCACACGTTTGCGAGGAACTAGGGATGCACCGATCCACATTTTTTCACTTCCGATCCGATACCGATACCTGAATTTGGATATCGGCCGAAACCGATACTTTTCCGATACCAGAGCTGTGTTTACTTTAATATTATTATTATCATTATTGTTGATTTTATATGATGCTGAAATAAACTCCTCTCTACAGGCAAGTATGATATGTACGTATGTATGTCAATATATATATATATATATATATATATATATATATATATATATATATATATATATATATTAAACAATAGATAAACAAAAGATGAACAATTAATTAAACAAAGATACACATTATACAGGCCTACACAGTGCTTTAATTTCAGGAAGGTCTACTAACATTCAGGTATGGTCTAAAAAGAATTATAATAAAGTAATCAAAAGTAAAATAGCACTGCAAAGTTTATCATAGATAGATTTATGCTTATTAAAGCTAATGTTATTCATTCAAGAGCTGTGAGTGATTTTCTCTTTGCCTTTTATTGTTTGATTCTCAGTTATGGAGCAATCGTCAGCATGTTTATTAGACTGCTTCCCCTTTAAGAAGGAGTGCACCATATTTTCTCCCAACTATTTCCATAACTATGTCCATTTTAGACATAAACTGTTTAAGTGAATCTCCAAGCCGGTCATTTTGACTTTTTTGTGTAGGCTACATTTGATCGTTTAGACGCGCATATGAAGCCCAAAGTATAATGTGCTTGTCTCGTTGCGGCCTGTTTCGGAGCGCGCGCCGCGGGAACAGCATCTCTTGCGCAGATTTTTGTGCTTTTAATAGCTCTTTTTATTATGAAAAGCGTCCCGCAATTTAGCAACAGTAGAGACTGCATTTTACAACAATCACAGATCATGCTGATGGGCTGTCGTGTTGTGCGCACTGTGGCACCGCGTGAGAGATCTCTCTCTTTCTCTTCTGGACTGCGAATAGCAAACATGCATCACAGACAAATGGTTTAATTAATACGGCTTTGCAAACATTGCATTTTACTGTCTTGCTCTGCTGTGGCGTTTCCAGTGTGAGGTATTTCCACCATAGGATTTCCACACAGCGAACATGTTGGCAGCTCAATGCTATCCTGCTAGCCGGCTGCAAACTGCGGAATGGATTTCCTGAGGGGGGGTCTCTGTGTCTCATTGAGCCGCACCTCCGTTCAGGATATCCATTCCACAGTTTGCAGCCAGCTAGCAGACTAGCCGGCGGGCCGCGGGAATCACTTTTGGAGTCGTTTCAGCAGACAACGGTAAAGCGCAGACATGGCTCATGGATATCGGATATCTCCGCAGGTTGGATCGGGAAAATCCGATACGTGAATTACGCTGGTATCGGTCCCGATACCGATACTGGATCGGATCGGCCCCATCCCTACGAGGAACCGATCCAAATTCAGACCTTTATCCAGAAATCTTCATCCCCATTCTCAGCTGCGACCTTGAACGTCAAATCCTGCGCTCGAATTCAATTAAAAAATTGCGCTCTCAAGAAGCGCTACAACATATTTTACGGCAGTGATATCAAACGCTCATTGGCTCTTGCCGACTTCATCACAGCTTGCGACATGACGTGTTTCATTCGATGTAAATTTGAAATTGGGAAATGCGCGCCTTCACGGAGGGAAGCCTGATTAACATTTTCATGGATTAATAACCAAAATTCTGCTATCTACCTCATACAAAACTATTATATACCTCCAGAGAGGACTGCGACTACAACACATCGTCATTTGAACGAGTTTTGGTACCGCTTTTGACATTTTCGAAATAAATAGATTATTGTGATTACACTTAGGTTTGGGAGTAGGGGTTAAGGGATCTTACATTTATCTAAAAAATGGTAAAAGGGAAAGTATACAGATATCTTCATGATATGAAAGATTCGTAAATATTTAATGTTTTGTAGCTGTAAAAAAATAATAATGCTATGTTTAAATGTTTCCGATATGTATTGTACCTTTCAGCATCTATCCAAACGTACAAAAAAGTATGTTTTGTGTCTTTGAAATTTATTAATACCTACGTATTACAAATGAGACCAGGCTGGAATATGAACAGAAAGGATGGCTGCATGAAAACCCCAGGTCAGCATTTACAGTATCTGGCACAATATCCCTGGACCCTGTGGCGTTCTCCGCTCATTAGGTGGTTTGGTGGTGACACCATGGCCCCTCGTGTCAACAGTTGTAAAATCCCTCTATTCATCATGCCATTAATTTTGTATTCATTTTCGATTTAGCTTAGAAACGCCTCAGCAATTTGTTTTATTCCTCTTGAGCAAATTACACCCTGCTAATAATCCTAATTACTCCTCCTAATGTATTTCCCTTCAAACATTTCCTCTAGAGTGAGCCATGAGTGCAGGGCCCATTATGGTTGCTTAAAGCTGTTGGTGTGGGTTACTCTTAACTATGATAAGCTCTTATTAAAAACTTTACGGCACATATTATTGTGATTGGCAAACAAGGTTATGGTACAAAACCAGGCTTAAATGGTTATCTGTATGAACTTTGCAATAGCCTTCTGCCAATTAATAGCACTTTAGCTTGGACGCCAATGTTATCAGAGTGTGTTTTTTCTGCTGCTGAGAGCAAACCTATTTAGAATGTCATAGTATGTGAGCACTAAAGATCTCTAGCGGTGCTTTACACTGGCACTGAATTCTGCTAATGCTTTTGAACCCTTTTCTGCTTTCAGAGAATGGATGAAAGTAAAGGTGTGTGCCAGCGTGCCATGTGTCACGGCGTCGGGGTTTATTCTGCTCGTAGATAAGAACACAGCATAAGCCGCTCTTCTCCCCAGTCGACAGGCCTTTCCACAGAATTATCTCTGTCCAAAGTTGTTTCTGCTGTCTATTTTTAAACAGGCAATTTGGAAGTCTAGGCATGTCTTCTGCCATAATCGTTTCATGTAAACTCTTTTCGATAAAGATATTGCTTCTAGGTTATGTGCATCATAGCTGTCAGTTCGATGACTTCTGCCACATTTTCTTTACATTAATGAAATCTTAATTTTGGTTCATTAAATTTTTATAGTGCATTAAATGTACTATTATTATATGAAAATTTGCGTTTAGTCGATGATTTATTTTCTATAAAATAAGCCATTTTGTTCTTACCCATATTGGGGTTAATGGCTGCTGTGTTTTTAGGATTGGATTTGAGGGTTTAAAGCCTCAAATGTTGAGAATATTATCTTTGTAACACTTAACAATAAGGTCTTATTTGTTAACATTAGTTAACGCATTAACTAACATGAACTAACAATGAGGAATACATTTGTTACAGTATTTATAAATCTTTGATCATTTTAGTTAATAAAATACAGCAGTTCATTGTTTGTTCATGTTAGTTCACGATGCATTAACTAATGTTAACAAATACAACTTTTGACTTTAATAATGCATTAGTAAATGTTGCAATTAATGAACTAAGATAGATAAATGCTATAGAAGTATTGTTCCTTCTTAGTTCATGTTAGCTAAAGTAGTTAACTATTGTTAACTAATGAAACCTTATTGTAAAGTATTATCTCTGTATGTCTATCAGTTTGCTTGTGTTGCTTATCTAGGCTTGTGGAACAGGAATAGCTTTGCTGTTGACACTGGGCATCAGGTGATTTCTCTGCGGGATTCACCTACCATTCACCATTCCTTCAAGTGTGACTGTTTCAGATGTGGGCAGAGGAAACATAAAGGCTGAGATTTTAGGTTCTGGATTAAGGTGCGTGACAGTATTTAGGTTGAAGTGGTCTTAGCATATGTAGTCTGGCTGCTGTCTGAGTGACTGGCTTATCGCTACATTTTGTAAGTCCATGTTAGGTTAGATGGTGTACACTAAAGACAGTGTCTTTACTATCCCATTCTAATCTTGTTTGGAACACTGTTCTGTCTGCCTTATTTCTTGAAGTCTGTGGTGATTTTACCACTGTTCCTCAACTTCCAATAAGCCTGGTTTTCAGTGAAATGGAAAAGAGCTGTTTAATGCTAAAATTATGACAAAGAAATCAACAGATGAAACCTTGTAACATGTTCTGATCAATCATTTTATATTTTGTACACAAAACCACTGATTGTATAAAGAACTTTAAATGAATACTGAATATCACAGGGCACGATTTAATGCAGCACTTAAGTTTACGGCCTGTTACTATTTCTGGAGCTATTTCTGATAATATAGGCTATATTTTTTACATTTTAAATAATGTATATAATTTAATATGTATAATTTTGTATTATTTATTTTTATATATTAAATTATATAGCTAACGCATTTTCATTTTCCTTTCACTCTCATTTTAGACTCGTTTTCACAAATTGGTTCTTTTGGACTATTCTTTACCATTTAATTTGTGTTTTAAAAAAATATCTAGTTGAATAGCACTATTTATTTTTCAATTAAAATGTTCAATACATTTCAGGTAATTAAGAGATTTAATAAAATTCAATGTCTTCATCTGCACAATTCTAAACATTTCTGTGTGGTTGCTCAGAATATTGGAATTTGTCAATGTCATCATGCATAATTCAGAAAGCCTTCTGTATTTCTGCTGTTACATGGCATTCATATAACTGAGCTGTAATGAAAATGCATAGGCATGCTACCACTATCAAAGGAGGGCAGAAAAGAACACCAACTCTCATTAACTTACACACATCTAATGTTTCTGCAGCTTTTATTATGAAGCAACCCTAGGCATACCTCTTTTTCAGTGAGCTAAACCTAATGAATATTCAGTGGATCATTTTGGAAGGCTGATATGTCTCTGACTGGCAGCACCAAAACATCTTCAAACGTTCCCTTTCGGCCATGAACCATCCGCTGCATGACAATTACAAACTCACTCAATAATACTGCTGACAGCTGTCACAAACACTGGCAAATTTAGTTTATTTATTTTGAGTTTTCTATTTTTCTCAATTAGTGCATTTGAATTTTATGCATTTATTTTTCTCTGTCACCTTTGGGAGTCATCAAAACGTCTTGCTTTCGGTTTCAAGAGCAGATGGGTTTAGGTCCACTGGATTCAAAACTATATATAATTTGCCCCCCGTGTATGCATTAGTCTGAGCAAAAACTTTGACATGTATAATCTGTTGATATTCAATATTATTCAGTGCTGCGTTGAATTGTAAACAATTACACATTATGTCAGCAGGGCCATTACCATCATGATATTGTACACAGTTTATAGTCAAATATGTCCATGTCCCTGACAGCAATATACTATAATCAGGTGCAATTTGAAAATAAGACTCAATATCCTCAGCCAGGCCAGTGGATCCCAGGGGGTGTGCAGGAGCAGACATGAGGCTGACTCATGGTGTCAGTGCGTGCCATCCCGGGGTGGGCAAGAAGGACAGCCAGTTAACCACGGTCACAACCTCAGAACATTGGTCCCTCAGAGCTGACAGAGAACTGAGAGGAGTCTGGCCCACACCTCGACAGCTAAGGGGATAAATGACATCCAACCTGGGAAGTAATCAGCCCTGGGAGACAAGAGAGAAAGAGAGTGAGAAGGCAAAGGTGTGGGGGTTCATTTAGATATGGTAGTGGCAAGAACAGTATCAGGAAGTTGAAATCCAGTTTGAATGATTAAAAGAAAAAAATGCAGCTCTATATCTGTCTCTCATTTTCTTGCAATTAGTAATTCTGTTTCTAATCAGAATTTGTTGCCGCTCCCTCTTTTTCATCAATTTATCTATCTCTTTTAAGCCTTGTTAAAGCAGCCAATACATTGAGCTCTGATACACATCATCTCATTCTATTCTGTTTGATGCTCTTCACTTTTGCTCATTAGGACTATTGATTTCTGTAGATACATTTAGATGATCACAAAGCCGCAGCTCATAATATTCCATGCAGAATAGTTGTGTGTGCTCAGTCACTCGGGAGTCACTACAGAGCTGTTACGAAACAACAGTAAAACAAGCAGTAACATGAAAACCAATAAGTGACACAGTTTGATCTCCTTTTCTGTCTGTGTACTTTGTTTTCTTACATATTTTTAGGACTGGTAGTTGCTACTGTACCGGTGCAAATTTGGAAACAAATATTATCTAGATTCACAAATTTACTGTCTATGTGAAAAAATTTCTTGCTTGAAAACCTTGAGAGCTAAAGATCCTTGAGTTTGCGTTTGCTGGGATGATTTATCTCATATTTACTAACGAACACTCGGAAGATGAACTGAAGGAAAGTGCTGCATTATCTTACGAAACCATTCGGTTAAGTGCAACAATTAAAAATTAATAAGCAAACAAATGCTCTTTCCTTTGACTATCACAGTGGCCACATTGCCTTTTAATTTAGTGTGGTTTTGTTAGATAGCTTGATAAAGGCAGAGTTTTCCCAGGGGGTGTTTCACTTACCCAGATTATGTAGTTGAATATGTTGCGTTTTCTTGCTGTAATTAAAGAGATGATTGTCACTCAACAATGGAAAGTGTTAGGGTTGTGCCGATACACGATAGTATTGTGTATCGACGATGGCAATATTATAAGACGATAATTTCATTATATTTATTTATTCATTTCGGCACATTTAGTGCAACAGCTGTTGTTATCATTTAAATTAATATTAGGGCCTACAATTCATTTGCCTTCCCTAATTTCATAACGACATCACATAACCACACACGACACTGACATACTCTTGAGGATTGAGGACTCAAGGTGGATTGCTGTAATGGACTCCTCCTCACTGGCCTTCCTAAAAAGACCATAAGACAGTTGCAGCTCATACAGAACGCTGCTGCCAGGATTCTGAGCAGAACCAGAAAATATCAACTTATCACACCAGTCCTCAAGTCTTTACACTGGCTCCCAGTTACATTTAGGATTGATATTTATTGATCAATAATAAGTATTAATAAGTATTATTACTGGTATATAAATCATTCAATGGGTTAGGACCTCAATATATTGCAGATATGCTCACTGAATATAAAGAGCACTAACAGATCACTCAGATCGTTCGGATCACATCAGCTAGAAATACCAAGGGTTCACTCTAAGCACGGAGAGTCTGCTTTTAGCTATATGCCAGCCGTAGCTGGAACCAGCTTCCAGAGGAGATCAGATGTGCTCCTTAGAGGTGTTCACGGTCCACTTGGATCCGAAAACCCGAGGTCCGACCCGAGCGGGTTCGGGTCCAAAACTCAGACGAGTGTCTCGGACACGGGTCGGGTTCGGTATTAGTGGCCTCGGGTCTCGGGTAATTTAAAATAAATATGCCTTTTCCAAATGGACCCGAGAAGACCCGAATTCTTTTAAACTATGTTGGGCATTTAAGAAAATTGCAGTATTTAAAACAACTCTATGACACCGTTCTCTCACTTTTTATAAGTGAGAGAGCGAATCCGCGCTTCTACGTGCAAATGGGCTATAAGCATAAGCACGGTTGCCTCCGCATTTATTTACTCAGTTGCTCGCTCCACATAAACCAACCCCTCCCTTTGCCAAGAAGAACTAGTGTGCCATCATGTGGATGGATGTTTGACTAAATGCAAGTATTTGAATTGTCGTTAAGCCAGGCCTGTCAATCAATTTAAAAAATACGCGACACTGTCAGAAAAACATGGAGGCGATAACAGAAATTGCGAAAAATGTCAGGGAAAACGAATGGTGGTTCTAATCATCGTATGGTCCGGTAAATAACATTATGCCAAATTTTATAGGACGTAATGGGTTACAGTGATTTGTGATTGACATTTTAGTGACATCTATGTTAAGTGCATTTTTGAGAAACGCAGGGCTGCAGGCTGTGCACAATGTAAATGCCGTTTACGATTGGGTCCAGTCGGGTTTTAAAGGAAATGGCGTCAGGTCGGGTCGGACTCGGGTCTAATTTCATCGGGTCTGTCTCGGGTCGGGGTTTTCTTTAAAAAAAAATAATTTATGCACGTCGGGTTCGGGTAAGTAGTGATTCGGGTTGATTCGGGTCGGGTACAGTTTTTAGGACCCGAGAAGACCTCTAGTGCTCCTACTGTAGTCACATTCAAATCCAGACTCAAAACACATGTTTAGCTGTGCATTTACTGAATGAGCACTGTGCCACTGTACGTCCAACTGTTTGTACTGTATTTTATTTTATTTTCTGTTTTAATTATTCTTATTTCTTTTGATTATTTTAATTTATTCTATGTAAAGCACTTTGAATTACCATTGTGTGTGAAATGTGCCTTGACTTACAAAACTACATCCCACATTAAAATAGAATTGCAAGATGATCTATTCACAAATTGTCATGAGTGCTTGTTGTAAAAGAGATGCATCTTATACAGTTGT
The DNA here is from genome assembly GCA_030578255.1 of Tiaroga cobitis. Classification (NCBI taxonomy): domain Eukaryota; kingdom Metazoa; phylum Chordata; class Actinopteri; order Cypriniformes; family Leuciscidae; genus Tiaroga; species Tiaroga cobitis. Next base: position 7,429,162 of record CM060614.1, on the reverse strand, counting down.
TGTTTAAGCCAAGATGAAAAGGGCATCGTTGTTCGTCAGCATTTTGTTTCCATAGCACATTAACAAAACATTGAATTACACCTATAACACTAAAAACAATACAATTACAAATTAATAGTAATAGTACTATCACTAAAATTATATACGCCTAATAACTAAATAAGTCTTTAGGTCCAAACACAATACAAATCAGTCATCTGTGAAAATCAAAAGCAGCTTCAAACATCGACAAACAGCTTTTGTTGAGGTCGATTCATCGTCGTCTCTGAGAGAATGCGTCTTTAATGCAGTGACAGATGCCAAAAGCTTGGATAGTTTTGCTTTCACTTTCAGGGAATAAGGCCCCGTTCACACCGCAAGTCCTAATGCTCAATTCTGATTTTTTGCTCAGATCCGATTTTTTAATTGGCTGTTCACATTACCTTTTAAAATGTGACCTATATCTGATTGCAGTGTGAACTGTTTGAGGTTTCAAACTAACCGGCATGCGCAAAAGAACAATAACAATGACATCCGATGCAGCACGCGGTTGCACTAAAGTTCGGGAGGTTATGGAGGAAGTAAGCATATTCGCAATTATTTCATAATGTTTGTGTAATGGAAACTTTTGCGGGTTTATGGTTGTAAATTCACTACAGAGATCTGTGTGGATGCGTAGACGAAGCCAGGAGTGGTGGGAATATGACGTGAATAGTTTCACTGAGACGCCGTTCTCCTGTGTCCCCGTTCTTACATTTCGTGTGCAATTTTTTCAAAAATGGAGCGGTTACGGTAGGTCCTTCTAGCTTGAATTGAAGTATCTCCCCATATACTACTTAGATCTAACACCTCACTCTCATTGACTCGCTTCATCGCTGTTCTCCATGTCTAGTCAAGTTTTTAATGTTAGGCTACTGTCTGTGTCTGTTGTGTCTAGGGCTTCGCCGGCGCATAATTGTGACAAATGTCGACGTAGATTGACGTAAAAGTCGCATCAAATCCGCCTTGATTGTTCACACTGCGGCCGCATTGAAAAAAATCAGATCTGGGTCTGATTCAGGACCACATGTGTATGTGGTCTAAATCTGATTTGAAAAAATCAGATCTAGGCTAGATTTGAGTGTTCACACTACCTCTGAAGAAGTCTGACCTGGTCACTTGACCCCAAAAAAATCAGATTTGGGCCACTTTTGCCTGCAAGTGTGCGCGTTTACATGCACGTTCTTAACCCGATGCTGAATGCTGTATAATCCGACAATGCATGCGGTCATGTAAACGCGTTAATCCGTTTTACTTTATCTGAGTATAAATGGCTTAAGAATAAACCGATCGACTCAGCTAGATTTTTGTCTCTTACCCCGATTTCTCCCGACATGTAAACATATTAACCTGCGTTCTTTGGGCTTATTGAAGTGCACTTATGTGATAGGCTATATCTGCAGGAAAGCGTTCTCACTGTGCATCCAGACAGAGCTAGCTTTTTCGCGGTTGGAGGAGGAAATAAGAAGACATAAGAAATCTTGTCACGTTTTAATATTGCGAGATCTCGTGTCACACCCCTAATACACAGTGACACAAACAGTAACTATGGCATAATAGGGGCACTTAAATGTAATTACTGAATTAAATTACTTTGGATAAAATATGTTCAAACTATAAGGCTTTGGTTTTTGTTGTTGTTTGTAGGATGAGTGTGTACTATAGTAATATAGTTAGTTGCACCATTGTTCATTACCCAAGTCATTGGGTTGGTTGTAACAGACGACCGCAGATCCCCCAGCTTAATACCGACTCCTGCACCAGCACTGTATAAGTGGTATGTGTGTACATGGTATCTGCATACATTCTTCATCTGGATCAGTTTTTCCTTCTTGATAAATGTGATATTTAGTGTTGTCTGACAGGGTACAGTTAAAACCACTCCAGTCAACATTCAGCCCATGCATTCTCACTTCCTCTCTGTCTGCCAACATTAAATGAAGGATCGCTTTCACAGCATGCCTCAGCTAAACACAGTTTGAGGAAAGAGACCCTTATTCAAACCCTTGTTCAGACTGCATGATCGAACCCATGGGTTCATAAGCCCTGAAGGGTCCATCAGATCTCTTGAGTTGAATTGTTGTGCCATTCAATTCAATTCCATTCATATTAGTTTGTAAAGCGCTTTTCACAATACATAAAGTTTCAAAGCAGCTTTACTGAAAATGCGCGTCTACATTACAATTTAGAGTGATCTGGTATCAGAGGTAACTGTCCAAGTATGTATTTCAGAAATGTATATAAATCACGCAGTTAGCTAACACAATTCTATGGCACCAGATATCTTTAAATATTTTTTTGTTGCAAAATTACTGATTGGGCTGTAGATAATGCCTGAAGGTATCCGTTGCAAATACGTCAGTAGCACGCCAAATTAAATCCAAACTAATTGCAGATCCACAATGTGATTCTTTTGATGTTTCCTTTTCACTGTCATTCTTGTAATTTAGGCAGTTATGCAGCTGAATGGCGCCTGATTTAATTACTTGTAGCGAGCTCCATATTCCCATCAGAGGGCGGAGGGATAGAAGGGGATTGGCAGGGATATCACACCTCTCTGCCAACAGCCAAGCTCCCCCTGCCGCTGGCTAGAGCCCCACACACACTCCGCTGGAGGGAAGTGTTAATTTCACAGGGAAGAAGCCTTGATAGATGCTCACATGCTCTATCTATCCATCCATCCATCCATCCACCCATCCATATCTGTCTGTCTGAGCATAAAAAAGATCTGCAAGGTTACAAAGCTCAAAGTCCACTCCAAAGAGAGATATTCTCTTAAACAGAAAACACTTTTAAACAATAAATGGCTTGTTGGGATTACAATGCGCTTTTTCCAGATCTTGTGAATTCACAATGTCACTCTTAAATAATCCCCACTCACAGAATGTGCAAAAAAAGGGGGTTAGACCTGGTTGAGCTGTGCTAGAGATGACGACCTTTAGTAGCATGTTGTTGTCATGTCGAAGGGATACAGTTTTTTTACACCCCTTCGTTTGTTAACCCTCTGGGGTCTGAGGTGTTTTTGGGGCCATTGGGATGTTCTGATATGCCCTTACATTTGTGCTTTTTTCAGTTATTTATAAACATGTTAATGGCAAAGGTGTAAATTCACTCTATATAGCACAAACTGGGTTACCATAATATCTAAGCAACATGTATGTACATGTTTGTATTTTTAAGAGAATAATGTTTATGCGTGGTTATTGAAAAAAATAAAAATGAAAGTTGTTGAAATAAGGCCACAAAACACATATTGATTATTTCTTCACAAGACTTTTGAAAATTGTATCACATAGCCTAGAATATTTGCTCCAAAACTATGTGAGAATCATCCTGACTACTCATTCAGATAAGACAATAAAGTATTTTTACATTTTTAATGACGTGTTTTGTGTCATAAAGCTTTATGCGAGGAGGCGTGATCTCTCATTAGTATGTATGCATTTCACACCTGAGAAAGACAAAGACCCTCCCATAATGGCCCTATTAGGTGCTATCAGGCCATATCATTATAAGGAGCCTTGCACAAAGAATGAGGAGATTTAAAAAAGAATGGCTTTTAGATTGTTTGGATTTATTTACAACACAACATAATCCAAAGATACACACATACCTGTCAACATAGTACATAGTACATAGAAACATAGTACATACCTGTCATTTCCAAGGTGTTTGATTTTTCATTTTACCATGTTCATGTACAGAGACTGTTGAATGTTGAAGTCAGCAGGACTCAGTGGCATCTCTCCCTGTAAAAAATGAAATAAAAAAATAAACACCTTTGAACATGCTGATATCAAGAGAAACTATATGGCTGCACGACTTTGGGCATGCATTGTAGAAAAAAATGTGATTTAATTATATATATATATACACACACACACACACACACACACACACACACAGTGCTTAGAATAAGTGAACACACCCATGCTAAAGTTGACTACCCTTCACAATATAGACATGGTTTTATTTCAGTTAGCCTAACTGAACATGTATACATAAATAATATATTGTATTTAGACAGTATCACATATTTTACCGGAGGCTGAAATATATTTCACTAAATCATTATAACCTAAGCAGTTATTCGCAAACAAAATAAATTACGCATAAGGCAGTATTTTAGCACGATAATCAGTGTCATAAACTAATCTCAAAACTGAGTGAAATATATGTAGTAGGCTAATATCACATTTAAAAAGTTTACACGAGCGTATTGGGATATTGTGACTGTGAGGTAATCTTTCCTATGTCAAAAGCTAGCCAAAACTAGGCAAAAATATAGTCTGAAAATTCATTTGAGATCTATAATCAGAAAAGGAATTATATAACACTATACAACTTACTCCGAACTTGTATCCTCGGCGGGGTCAATTCGTTCTTCAAAATGCAGCCGTTGGTCGTCAGAGTTTCAAATTCCTCTGAGGAAAAGGTGAATCCTCGCTGTCCAGAATCATCTGAAGGGCTTCTTCACCGGAGTAGCGTGCCATCCTCAAAACGCGATGAACTATCAGTGAATCTCATGAAGAATCTTTGTGTTTTTATGGCATTGAATCGGGGGCGTGTGCGCGATCACCTAAACTATTTACATGTTACCAGCGCCGGGGGCGTGGCGGCCTCAACTCATTAAAAATAATGAGGGGAGAAAGAAAAAACTGGACCTCTCCTTGGTTTCAAACGGATTGCATAAACTGAGAATATTTGTTTTTTATATAAATTACTTCATTTAAAAGAGAATTCAAGCTTCATAAAGAAAAATCTCTCGTGCCTGTGTGACAAGTAATCGCGGAGTTACAGTTAATCTTAGGACACGTTTCAGAATGGACTTCACTGACAGAGAGAACGCAGAACTCGCATCATGTTTGTTTTTCTTTATTTGGTGAAAAGCACAACACTTTGCTTTTATCGTGAGTATCCACAAAAAAAAGAAACTTAACAGGATCTAATGATGTATAACACTTATATGTAAGATAAAAATCAACCGAGTATTTTGAGTCTCTTTTGCACTGATAAGAAAAAAAGCGAGCAGATCACGCCGGCGTGATTGCCGACCCCAGAGGGTTAAGCTCTCGCTTTTGTAAGACTGTTCACTGATCTTTAGGTACGAAAAAAATTAAACCGTTACGGTACCAGCTTTTCTTAAAGGGTTAGTTCACCCAAAAATAAAAATGAAGTCATTAATTACTCACCCCCATGCTGTAACAACCCCGTAAGACCTTCGTTCGTCTTCGGAACACAAATGAAGATATTTTTAATTAAATTTGAGAGCTGGATCACTCCTCCATAGGCTGCCTAAGGAAATGAAACTTGACGGCCCAGAAAGTCAATGAAGAAAATGTTTAAATATTCCATGTGACAACAGTGGCTCAACTATAAGTTTATCAAGCGACGAGAATACTTTTTGTGCGGAAATAAAACAAAAATAACGACTTTATTCGACTATTCCTTTTCTTCCTTGTAGCCCTGAAACGAGACTTCAAGAGATTTCCACGACGCATGCGCGAGAATTGCGATCTCCTTCAACTACTTCAGTTAAGTTCTCGCGCATGTGCATCGTGGAAATCTCTTGAAGTCTCGTTTCAGGCCTACAAGGAAGAAAAGGAATAGTCGAATAAAGTCGTTATTTTTGTTTGTTTTTTCGCCAAAAAGTATTCTCGTACCTCTCTAAATCTATCTTTTCAGAGTGATCTGTTGTTTAGAAAACCCCTCAAATTGATGGCTGATGACGTTTCCACTCAAAAGGGTGTTTAAAACTAATTCGGACCTCTCCCCGAGTTATGCAAGGTGCTGCTGGGTCTGACCTTTTACCTCAGAGAGATGTAATGTCAAGGCTTGCCGGAAGTGATTTTTTAGATTCTACTATTCTTTGACTTGACTTCCTGGCTTGCTGACAGCACAGGTGTTGAACATAGCATCTACGTTTTTGGTGTCTTTATATTATTAGCTCAAATTATATTGTTGTGGGGGCAAAATCAAAAACAGCAGATATTTGTCTCACGTCTCAAAGTTAATATACTGTAAATGGTCATTGCTAAGTGTTGAGTATTACCTTTATAGCCCTATTGAAAAGGCCAGTTTAGATCAGCGTCAAGATTCTCTGAAGGAATGTTGACTGTTGACCAGCAATGTTTTTGTTTTTTTTCAGACATTAGGCATTTCTCCATACCAAGTAGCCTACACCAAGTTTGAACTTGCGTCCTTGGTTGTTCGGACTTAACATGTTTGACTCAGTACAGTAGTACGAACTCCCAGGGATGCAGTCCGGTCATTCTACAAATAGAATGGTGGGACACTTGACTTCATTCAGCTCTTGGTTATACGTGTCTACATTTGTAAACTTGTAATTTATATTGGCAATAAAACAAAATATGATATAAAACACAACCCTGCCTCTTTTAGTTTTCATTTTAAGGTGACACAAGGGTTATCTTCATTATAAGTGTATTTATTACAAAACAAACTATAAAACACAACCCTGCCTCTTATTTAATTTTCATTTGAAAATGGTAGTTGTGTTAAAATGTTAATTTTAATGAAAAATAATAGCCATGATAAAAGTATTTCTAAAATGTAAGAAGCTTATACAATAAGAAAAAAAGAGAAGCAAACAATTTGGTAAAAAGTACAAACTGCTCAAAATATCAAGTTATGACATTTAACTTTGCCCCCAGCCAAAACGATTTTCCCCAAAACAAGTAATAGAAGATTTATAAGACCAACGATTGCCCATTAGATGCGAATTATACTTCTTGGAATTATATTTACTTGGGCAATGATTAATGACGCTTCAGAAGTCCACAATTACAGACAAGAGCGTGTTTAGAGAAACTTCTATTATCTGCTTGCTAAATCCAAATCTTTGTGGCACCAAACAAGAAACGTAATGAAGTGCTTTTTTTAAAATATATATATATATATATATATATATATATATATATATATATATATATATATATATATATATATATATATATATATATATAAATAAATAATAATTCATTACATTTATATAGCGCTTTTCTAGGCACTCAAAGCGCTTCACATGGAAGGGGGAATCTCCTCCACCATCACCAATGTGCAGCATCCACTTGGATGATGCGACGGCAGCCATAGTGCGCCAGAACGCCCACCACACACCGGCTTACTGGTGGAGAGGAGACAGAGTGATGAAGCCAATCAGTGTATATATATATATATATATGGAGACAGAGTGATGAAGCCAATCAGTGTATATATATATATATATATATATATATATATATATATATGGGGATTATTAGGAGACCATGATGGACAGAGGCCACTGGGCAAATTTGGCCAGGATGCCGGAGTTACACCCCTACTCTTTCGAAAGACATCCTGGGATTTTTAATATATATATATATATATATATATATATATATACACCTAAAGGATTATTAGGAACACCTGTTCAATTTCTCATTAATGCAATTATCTAATCAACCAATCACATGGCAGCAGAGATGTATAAAGTACTAGAGACCCAGACTTGGGTAAAAGTACAAGTGCTCTATCAAAAAAGTGACTTGAGTAGAAGTTGAAGTGCTCTCTAAGCACCCTACTTAAGTGGAAGTACTGAAGTATTCAACATTTTTTTTACTTAAATTTTTTAAACTACTTGCAATACTTTTTACTAAAGTACTGAAAGTAAAAGTACAAGTATTGTATTATGTAGTAAAGCATCTCACCCTTCTCCCTGCTTGTGCCTTTTTTCTCCACAGCTTATTGGGTATTTATCTCCATGTTACAGCAATATCTGAAAGCTTTATTTCAGGGAGTTCCTGGAATGTCACATATGGTTCTTCTTCATGTGTTCCATATATGGACTAATGTGCACAGGGCGCCCTCAGACTGCCAGTATGGATTGAAAATACAGTATATCAGAGTGCTCATAATTACATCGGCCCATTTTGGGTATAAATTCAATAAATATTATTCCTCTCTAAAGACATCTGACGTAAATCTATGAAAATCTATCAATATTAAACTGCACAAGCTAAAAGCCCTGAGGGACATTGTTTGGTCAAGCGCTCTCATTTTCTTTTTTTAATGGGAGCGGCTGACGCTCATAATTCATGTTAAATGTATCGACTCATTTTATCATTACTCCTGACACAAATTAAAAAATAACTGTCACTATAAGTTTCTCAGAATAAAATAGTGGTCAAATACTAAACCTTGAGTCTTATATCTTTTTAATGATGTAGTTTGTCAAGGTATTAACATTAAATTTAATAGTAACTTTGAACTATTAAAAACAAAGAACGATTCAGTGCGTCGGCGTCCTCGCACATTCTATATGAATTATCTTTCACTCCAACAAATGAAAACACCGCCACCGGCGCCATGATCACTCGAAGTTGAAGGTGGTGTTTCTGGTTCTTCCATCTCGAAAAAAACTAACAAATCTCAAGTGTTCTCAATGGAGGCAGGCAGCAGAGCAGGAGGCAGAACGGGAGTACGAGCGCGCGCGCTCTTCTTGATCGCTTGATTCCCTCAATGATGAGCCAGGTTCATTAAACCTGGTGACAGAGCCATCTACCGCTCTGGCACTGATTATGTGGGTTTGGAATGATTCAACATTTTTATAATTGTAACGAGTAACGATGCAGCACATAAAAAATGTATCAGAGTAGAAGTATTAAACTCATCGAAAATATGTACTGAAGTAAAAGTGGAAGTAGGAGAAAAAAAGAATACTCTACTAAAGTACAGATACAGCCTTTTAGTACTTAAGTACAGTAGTGAAGTAGTTCTACTTCGTTACTATACATCTCTGCATGGCAGTTGCTTCAATGCATTTAGGGGTGTGGTCCTGGTCAAGACAATCTCCTGCCCATGTCCATCCCTTTATGGCCACCATGTACCCCATCCTCTGATGGCTACTTCCAGCAGGATAATGCACCATGTCACAAAGCTGGAATCATTTCAAATTGGTTTCTTGAACATGACAATGAGTTCACTGTACTAAAATGGCCCCCATAGTCACCAGATCTCAACCCAATAGAGCATCTTTGGGATATGGTGGAACGTGCCCTTCGTGCCCTGGATGTGCATCCCACAAATCTCCATCAACTGCAAGATGCTATCCTATCAATATGGGCCAACATTTCTAAAGAATGCTTTCAGCACCTTGTTGAATCAATGCCACGTAGAATTAAGGCAGTTCTGAAGGCGAAAGGGGGTCAAACACAGTATTAGTATGGTGTTCCTAATAATCCTTTAGGTGAGTGTATATATATATTTTTTTTTTTATTTTTTTTTTTTTTTTATTATTTATTTTTTTCCAGTTGCCAAAAGTCTGCAGCAAAATCTGGGGCAGCTTTGAGACATACAGTGGCAGATACTACAGACCGGTGCTACAGTGGTGTACTGAGTGTGGGAAGGAAAGATCACTCTGTATGTGTACGCATGTGGTTGTGAATAGCTGCATCAGTGCTGGTCTAGCTCCCTCACTGTAAGGCCACCAGTATACAAGACACATGTGCATCACTTCTACCTTACGCTCTGACTCGTAACTAATTAAATAATTCAGATACAAACCAAAGGAAATATATTATTTTTTTTCTCTCTTAGAGAAAATGACATAAAGAGAGTGTGAGAGAGAGAAATACAAGAAAAATGTTTTAGTTGAGGATAGGGAGGGTTTTTTGTGCCGTTTCGCATCTAAAAATCACAAGCCCCCGCGCAGAACTTCAGTCGGAGCTGTCAGCTGCATCGATCTCAAGGAGAGATGTGTCAGACAGAGTCGAGAGAAGTGGCTGAGAGTCGGAGCTAAGGGGCCTGTTGGAGAAACAGATGGAATAGCAGAAAAGGAGATATGAATAGTTTGACAATAAACATCAATAATGAAAAAAAGTTTGACAATAAACATCAGAGAAAGGAAAGAAGGATTGAGACAGAAGGAGGAGGATATGGTGGAATGTTCAGTCTGTGACAGAGATTTAAAACATGGAAATAAATATTTTAATAAAAATGTGGGGTGGAAGTGCTTGCAGGGTTATGCAGGCTCATACAGTTTTATTTTTTATAGTTTGTTCACAGATAAAAACAAGTTCTTCTTTTCTTCCAGGGCTTTCTGAATTTTCAGCACCCATTACTCCATTCTATAGTGTCATGTGATCCTTTAGAAGTCATTCTAATATGCTGATTTGATGCTCTAGAAACATTTAACAGTATTACTGCTTTATGTGTTTGTGCAAACCATGATACATTCAGGATTCTTTGATTTACAGAAAGTTTAAAAGAACAAGGCAAGGCAAGGCAAGTTTATTTATATAGCACATTTCATACACAATGGTAATTCAAAGTGCTTTACATAGAAGAAATAAAAATAATCAAAAGAAATAACAATAATTAAAACAGTTTAGAATAAAGAAATTAAAATAATCAAAACAAATAAGAATAATTAAAACAGTTTAGAATAAATAAATAAAAATACAGTAAAAACAGTCGGACAAACCGTGCCACAGTGCTCATTCAGTAAATGCATAGGTAAACAGATGTGTTTTGAGTCTGGATTTGAATGTAACTACTGTAGGAGCACATCTGATCTCCTCTGGAAGCTGGTTCCAGCTGCGGCTGGCATATAGCTAAAAGCAGACTCTCCGTGCTTAGAGTGAACCCTTGGTATTTCTAGCTGATGTGATCCTAATGATCTGAGTGATCTGTTGGTAAAAATCAACATCTGCAATGTATTTGGGTCCTAGGCCATTAAATGATTTTTATACCAGTAATAATACTTTAAAATCAATCCTATATGTAACTGGGAGCCAGTGTAAAGACATGAGGACTGGTGTGATATGTTCATATTTTCTGGTCCTGCTCAGAATCCTGGCAGCAGCGTTCTGTATGAGCTGCAACTGTCTTATGGTCTTTTTAGGAAGGCCAGTGAGGAGTCCATTACAATAATCCACCCTGCTGGTAATAAAAGCATGCACAAGTTTCTCTAAGTCTTGACTTGAAACAAAGCATCTAATTCTTGCAATATTTTTCAGGTGATAGTATGCTGATTTAGCTATTGCTTTGACATGACTACTGAAACTAAGGTCTGACTCTAGAGACACACCAAGATTCCTGACTTGATTTTTAGTTGTTAGACCCCTAGCGTCAAGGAATGCATTCACCTTGAGAACTTCATCTTTGTTTCCAAACGCAATGACTTCAGTTTTGTCTTTATTTAACTGAAGAAAGTTTTGGCACATCCAACTGTTTACTTCATCAATGCATTGGCACAGGGAGTCAATGGGGCTGTAGTCGTTAGGCGATAGGGCTAAGTAGAGCTGTGTGTCGTCTGCATAGCTGAGGTAAGAGATTTGGTTCTTTCTCATTATTTGGCTCATTGGGAGCATACAGGTTGATTAGGAGTGGTGCAAGAATTGAGCCTTGAGTTGAGGGACTCCGCATGTCATGGATGTCCACTCAGACTTATGGTCTCCTATACTCACATAATAACCTCTCCCTTCTAAGTATGATCTGAACCATTTTAGGACTATCCCAGAAAGCCCCACCCAGTTTTCCAGCCTTTCAAGAAGTATGTCGTGATCGACAGTGTCAAATGCAGCACTGAGGTCGAGTAGTACCAGTACTGATAATTTGCCTGAATCAGTATTTAAGCGAATATCGTTTATTATCTTTATGAGCGCTGTCTCTGTGCTGTGATGCGATCGGAATCCAGATTGAAAATTGTCAAAGTATCCATTCAAGCTTAAGAATTTGTTCAGCTGATTGAAGACAACTTTTTCAATGATCTTGCCTATGAAAGGAAGATTTGAGATCGGTCTATAGTTGCTTAATTTAGTATTATCCAGATTGCTCTTTTTTAGGAGGGGCTTGACAACTGCAGTTTTCAGGGAGTTTGGAAAACTACCAGAAAGAAGTGAGGCATTAACCACTTTTAGGAGATCTGTTTCTAAACTGTTTAACACACTTTTGAAGAAAGATGTGGGAAGTGCGTCAAGGGCGCAGGTTGATGTTTTAAGGTGCTGTATGGTTTCTTCCAAAATTTTGCCATCAATTTCTTTGAAATCAGACATAGTAACTACATTCTCAGGTTGTGGTCTGATCTGTCTGACCCCAGTGCGGCTCAATGATGTGCTGTTCACCTTTCTGATATTATTAATTTTGTTTGAAAGTTATTAAACAACATCGCATGCTGCATTTCAAATAAAGTGCACGCCTAGAACGGCTGTAATATAGACCTAAACAACGAACGATTGAGTGAGATGTTTTAAATATGACCAGGCCCAGGCAGGCTAGCCTTAAAGGAACACTCCACCATTTTTTTTTTAAATTAGGGTTATTCACGGTCTCCCTAGATAGATAGGTTGGCAAATGCATGTTTGGAAGCACAGGCGAAGCACTGCTACTTGGGCGCAGAGATATCACGCAACACCTGAAATAAAGCTTGCCACAAATAACCTGCGAAAGTAATGATTATGCATGAAACATTTGAATTATTGGTAAAGTTGATAAATTGATAAAGTTGACGATGCAGACTCGCCATCTTCGCAGGAGAGAAGTGTGCACGCGCCGGCGCCTCCGTGTCCTGATTATATTGTCCACTATATTATATTTGCCAATCGGACGTTCATGTTTTTTTTTCCGTCTATTTGAAAGTTAGGCTAATAATAACATGTTGCATTCTATACGGCCTGATTATGCCATTTTTTTAAGTTACATAGCCTGCCTCCAGTTTTCCTCAACTTGACTAAATAAGAGGCGATATTTGACCGGCATATCATCAAAATGTCCGTTGAACGAAACCTCTGCCGGTCACATTGACCGGCACCATTTTTTTCTAGCTGAAACTCTGAGTAGCAAAAAGAGTGCGTGTGTTGTTTAAGTTGCTGTTTATAATATTTGAGAAGAAAGTCTGTCTAGCTTTGCCTAGTTTAATATTGAAAGCATGGATGCTGTCTTTGTAGATGTTATAATGGACTACAAGTTTTGTCTTCCGCCACATGCGCTCTGTTTTTCTGCATGTTCTTTTCTTATTTCGCACAGCTGTTGTGTTTCTCCAAGGTGCTTTTTGTCTACCACTCTTCCTGACTTTCACAGGAGCAATATAATCTATTACACCTTTAACCTTTGAGTTAAAAGAATCAAGGAGAAAATCAACAGAGTCAGCAGATATGCTTGGTTTTAAAGATATAGCCTTCATAAATAGCACACTAGTGTTCTCATTTAAGCATCTCTTCTTGACAGACACAGATCTAGCTTCAATGGCAGGAGAGATCAATATATCAAAGAAAATACAGAAATGATCAGACAGTGCTACATCCTTAATAACAATCGATGAGATGTTTAAACCCTTACTGATAAGTAAATCTAGAGTGTGTCCACGATTGTGTGTGGGTCCATGTACATGCTGAGTCAGATCAAAAGTTTTTAAAACCGTTTTGATTTCTTTTGCCATATTGTTTTCTGCATTATCTATGTGAATGTTAAAATCTCCAGTAATAGCAAAACAGTCAAACTTTGAGGAAATTGTTGATAACAGTTCTGTAAAGTCCTCAGCAAAGGCTCGAGAGTATTTTGGAGGCCTGTAAGTAATGATAAGTAAAATACGTGGGGCACCTTTTAACACAATACCCAGATATTCAAAAGAGGGGTAGTTACCAAATGATGTTTGCTTACATTGATAGACATCTTTAAAAAGAGCAGCTACTCCTACTCTGCAGACACTCATAAAAGTAAAGTTGGGAGGGGATGTTTCATTGAGGACTGTTCCACTGCAGCTGTCTTCTAGCCAAGTTTCATTTAGAAGCATAAAATCCAGGTTGTATGTGGTTATTAAGTCATCGACTAGAAGTGATTTATTTTTAAGTGAGCGGATGTTTAAAAGTGCTAACTTAACAGTCTTACTTTTTGTTACTTTTGTCTTAGTTTAGTGTGTAATAGGCACCAGATTAGATGGGTTTGCTGTATGGCTTTTGAAGGCCTTAGACTTTCTATCATGTAATCGAACAGCAATAGAGAAAGATACAGGCACACTAGGTTCCTGCTTGTTCTGTAAACATTTGAGAAAGTTACTGTTATCATAGCGGGGACCCGACACATATCACTGAGAGCTGGTATCAGTTGTTTTTGGTTCATCTCGAGCCGATGGAGGAGGGTGTGGGCCCTGGCGTTTTTGCAGAGGCCGAAGAGCTCTCACAAGCGGAGAGCGAGCTGGGCCCGCAGGCTTTCGTGGTTTTGGGGCCTGACTTTTTTTGGTTGATGTCTGGGGGCTTGCAGATAGTTTGGTTCCAGCAAACACTAGTTTTTCCATTTTCTCTGAGAAACACAGAAGATGCTGTGGAGATGCTGGAGATAGGGATACCGTGTCTGGTGAGAGGGTAGAGGCTGGAGGGGGCTGTTTCTCTGGTGTTATTGGAGGCTGTAAAATGCTGTCCTGGTTTTCCAGGAAGTCATCCTTGGGTGCTGAATGTTGGAGGAGTTCTAGTATGTCCCGGTCTGTCTGTGGTGAGCTCTGTGCGCAGGGCTCAGCTGAGATTGTGTCCGTGAGCAGAGGCTGTTTTGGCTGAGTGGTGTTATCATTGTCCTTGTGTGACGTGTCAACCGCATGTCCATCCAGGTGCTGAAGTGAAGTCCTGTGGTCATTCATCGTGTGTCCAGGTGTGTGTGTGCCATTCAGGTTGAGTGTATTGGCACACACTGCAGAAGGATGATTGAGGGAGAAGTAGATATTGTCCTTTAGCACTCTTTAACCAAGTTTGTTTGGGTGGTGGCCATCCTGTTGAAACAGTTGCCTCTGACTCCAGAAAAGATTGAAGTTGTCAATGAAGTATACTCCTTTTATATTGCAGGTTTTTTGGAGCCATGTATTCAGCCCAAGCAACCGTGAAAATCTGTTTGTTCCTCTTGCTGGGAGTGGTCCACTGATGAATGTTTGTACTTTCAGTCTTTTAACCCTCTACCGCATGGTGTTGCCATATGGGAACATACTCTTTGTGTTCATTTCATTGCCAATGTTTCTTTAAGAAAACATTCTCGTGTTTTTTGTTGGAATGAGAAGACCTTAGTTTAGCCAATGATGTGCTTTGGTTAAGTCACATGACATGCAATTTTTTTCTGTGGCGCGATTTTTGACAGACTGCCGTCTCTTGTCGGTAGTTGCTGAAAGCAATCTAAAACGTCAGTAATAAACAAGGACCATCCCATAGTACATACACAAAAAAATCAAAACATCACCTCAGTTAAGTTATGATGACATATTCACCAAAAAAAGTTTTTATGAAATCAGTTTTTGGTAAATCGATCAAATGTCTGTGTTGCCAAGCGGCAACACTGTGCAATAATGGAATGACATTATTGCAAAAGTTTAGCTAGCTAGACAGGTCAGCTGCAATCTGTTAAGCTGTAGCAATAACAACATTAATGCTAGTGATATAATGTTGATTAGTCATAGGTTAAGGACTGCCAATATGGAAAGCTGTTTAACCTTTTATTAATTTCCAGGATATGAATTCTTGATATCTATAATTGTATTTTCACTAGTAAAATGTCACCATAGGCTGCCATTCAAAAATCAATTGTTTATATCAAGAATTGATTTCTTACTAGTAGAAATATAATTTTGATATCAATCATTTATTTGTTAGTAAATATGTGAATTCCTGATATCAATAATTCAAATGTCACTAGTTGAAATGTCTATTCTTGATATCAACAATTGAATTGCTACCAGTAAAAAAATAATTTTTGATATCTGAAAATCTGATATCAATATTATTTTAGATATCTAAAATGTCTAAAATTCTTACTAGTAACAATCACTTTCATGATATCAGAAATTAACATTGTCACTAGTGAAAATTAAATGATTGATATCAAAAATTGCCATTGGTATAGTAGAAATCTAATTCCTGATATCAATAACTATCATTTTAACTAGTAAAAATGTAATTGTTGATATTAAGAATTAGTATCCTGGAAATGAATAAAAGTTAAAACGGCTTGTCATACTGCCAATGCATTTGTAGGCTATTATGGAAAAAAATATAATTTAAATGGCTTTTTTTAATTTAATTTTTTATCCCACTGTTGTATGTTGTTGCCGTATGGCAACATATCATAAAGGACCTTAAAATAAAAATAAAAATCTAATTTTCTTTTTACAGCACTTTAGTGTT
Organism: Tiaroga cobitis; assembly: GCA_030578255.1. Classification (NCBI taxonomy): domain Eukaryota; kingdom Metazoa; phylum Chordata; class Actinopteri; order Cypriniformes; family Leuciscidae; genus Tiaroga; species Tiaroga cobitis. Next base: position 7,412,984 of record CM060614.1, on the reverse strand, counting down.
GCACGGTGCACCGATACTTCAAAAGTATCGCGATACTCATAAATTTAGGCATCGTGAAGCTTTTAATTTCAGAGTATCGATACTTCTAAGAATGACCGCGTTTCAGATTTGTAAGAGAGTATTGCATGTTGGTGGGTGGTCGCACGCGCTTCCAGTGCCTCCCTATGGACGTCTGTGTTTTTCTCCTCATGGACGTGTGACAGGGCGCGTGAACTGAACGAGCAGAGAGAGAGAGCGAGCGAGCCCCGGTCGCGCGCGCGCACTCTCTCTGCGGAGCCAGGCGAAAGTATAAACAAGGCTTAACCGTCTCAAAACTAAGTGCTCTCTCTCTCTCTCTCTCTCTCTCTCTCTCTCTCGCACATATTAATCAAAATAAATCGACACGATGGTAAGGTCGGGAGACTAAAGTTTCATGTGGAGCATTCTGAGTTTTTTTTTCCTGAATTACTTCCCTTTTCATTGCTCTAATTTATTTTTTATATTTTTCATATTTCATATTTTGTTCAAATGGTTAATATAGCCTATCTGCTGTTCATATGTTCATTTATTAGTGTGTATGATTAGAATGTTGTCCCAGTTTTAAAATAAAGCACAGCAATGATATTTGAGAGTGTTTCTCCCTTTTCAGGAAAAGTATCGAAAAAGTATCGAAATCGCAATTTTTGTCTTGGTATTGGTATCGAAACAATAATTTTGGTATCATGACAATACTAGCACTTCAAGTTAAGCGATTCTAAGAAAACAAAAAGAGTCAAATATTTTTTTCTATAGGTCTATCATAATGCGTGCGGTAGAGGGTTAAGTGTTTCCAAAAGTTTATTGAAATCCTTCTTAAGGAGTTCTGACTGCTCTTTATGAATATCATTTTTCCCCACATGAATGATGAGTCGATTTGCAGTCTTATGTTTCGTCAGAATGTTCTCAAGTTCCCTGTTTACATCAGAAGTCGTTGCTTGTGGAAGGCAGCATGTAGTTGTATCCCTGCTAATAATGTTTCTGATTATGGAGTCACCCACTCTCAGAGTCCTGTGCTCGGCTGCGCTCTGAGCTGAGTGCCGCTGTCTGCTTGACCTTGAGCGCCAGTTAGCATCAGTGTTAGCTACTGGCTGATTCAGTCTTTGTTCGATCACATTCATCACGTTTGGGGATTCCTCGTTTACTTTCACTAATACTTTAAATCTGTTCTCAAGATGTATAGGCGGTGGTAGGAGACCAGTATTTGCAATCCTTGTCAGAGCCGTATCTGGGGTAGAGGAGGCTACTGCGGCAATATGTGATGCTCGTGACAATCTGATGTCTCGAGTGCCTCTGGGTCTCGCTCCCTGTTTGTGCCACCGATTTGTAAGTCGATCGGCTTGTTTCTCTACACTCAGTATGGCCTGTCGAGGAGGACTAGATTCATGGGACTCACCGGCTGTAGGCTGAGGGCGTCCATGACGAAGCTCTGTTGTGTGTTCCGTCTGGTTTGGTGGTCCCACAAGTAACTTTGTTTCAAGAGCTACAATCCTTTGTAAAAGTCTGTGGCAGTTAGTGCAGCAAGTAGATTCCAGAAGAGGCATTTTCTCTTATCCTTTAGAATGTAGGCAGTTGTGTTTTCTTGCCCGAAATGTAAGCAGTGGGAGGCTGGTTGAATAAAAGTATTCTGCTTTTTTTGTAGTAATCCAAGCGTTTGAGCACTGTGCCGATTAGCTGAAGTTAAAATTAGGTGATAAAAGGAGATACAATATAAAAATATAAAAGCGATAGAGCAAAGCGCGGAGCGGTAAGCAAGAGCGTCCGAACTGTAGCAGAGCAGGAAGTGGAAGCTTCCTATTTGCAGAAATTCAAATTCGTGGAACTCTTTCATTGAGTGGTGCTATTCAAAACCTGCAAGGATCCACTTTATGTAGAAAAAAATAAAATTTCCTCCCTTATGTTTTTAATGAATTTTAAATATTAAAATATGCTATTTCTGTAAAATTATATGACATATAGGTATATGACATTTAAAGTTATACACTGAACTCTCCATACTTGATTCTACTCACACACACACACAAACACACTGTTGTGGACCCCCATGCTGAGCCCTGACAAGTGTAGAATGAAAATGTAGCTTTTCATGCTATTTTCTGGATTATCTCATTAGATTAGTCTCAAGGCTTAATTATTCACTTTAAGAGAGCTTAATTCATCTTTTATTTCCGAGGAGTGGAGTTAATCAGCCAAGTTGGTCCTTTTAAAGTTTTTAATAGCAGCTTGTCAGGAAGCAAATTAGTCCTTCTGGACTGAAAGACATCCTGGTTTCATTACAAAAAAAAAACATCTCCATGCTTAGAATGCACATTCACCTTTAAACATTTTTTTTGTTCCCATTGTCCCCAGTGTCTGTCTCTCTCACCCCTTTCTTTCTCTGTAAACACAAAAGATGCTTGTGTGTGTGCTATGTGCACACATGAATAAGTCTAGCAGAGTACAGAGGATTGTTCTCTGATCCCTAGAATCATCTGTCAATCATTTTTCACATTCAGCTGTGAAAAAGAGTAAAAGAATCCACGGCGGATGGTCCAAAAAGGGTTCACTGATCGGCAAGGGTGGTAGGAGCTGAATTTAAAGACCACTAAAGCAGTCTGCCACAAACAGAGGACATTCAAATCCATATTAAGTTTAATCATCCCACAGTTTTCCAGTACCCAGAAAATCATGAGCAAAATACAGCCTCAAAAAGACTTGTTATATCCAAGAATGGTGAAGGTGTCAAATTGGGACATTTGACTAAATTCGACTAAATTCTTTTGACACCTTCAGCAGTAAACCCCTTTTGCTTTTCTGAGATAGTCAGAATTGACCCTTCGCTAAGCCCCGCCCTCCTTAGTTACTGTTGCTACGCCTGTCAAGCTTTCGCGACTGCCACGTCTATTACAGTGTGAATGCACCGGTGTCAGACATTCCCAAGGAGATAATTAGTCATTTTTGGCGAACAGGTGAAATATCTGAGAGAGCAAGACAAAAGGGACTGCAGTATGCATTCGAGGGATATATCCACGACATAATATGCAACCGATTAGAGAATAATTTCATCAAAATTGAAGCTAAAGCCTATAACGTTAGGTCCCAGCGCAAGCAGCAGCCGCCTCCTTAGCAGACCATTCACATGGGAAATGCACAAATGGAGGAACAGCTATGTTCATGCACAGCAGGGTAAGTGAAATGTGAAAATAATCTAATAATTACAAATCAAACAGCTTATCCATCAATCTAACACCGGGAGAGCCGCGATCGGATTGGGGTAAAGTTACTCAGGGGTAGGCCGTTGATTAACAAAATGCTGAAATATATTTTAAAGTATGTCAGTGAGCCTCCATCTTGCCATTAATCGTCTTATTTTACGTTCAAATATATGCATTATGAACAAAGAACCGCCATTATTTCCCAGCAATAGGGTTTTTTTTTTTTTTTGTTAATCCTGTCGACATTTAGTTGTGAATGGGTCTCCCACACTGCTTGATCCACACCCGGCATTTCTCCCCTTTGGCTTTTAGGTTTCGGGAAGGGAAAAAATGCCACCCCACCGTCCAAACTTTTAGGATACCGGGTATCAGATTTGCACAATCCATACGCACAACGCGTCGGCATGTTTCCCTCGCTCTAAAGCTTGACAGACCTCCCGCGCCTAGTTACGGTTGCTAAGCCACGATTGGCCAGTGGCGGTTTTCGGGCGTGGCTTAGCGAAGGGTCAATTGCAATATAAACTAGATTAAACACAAAGGGAGATCTCTCAGCCAACAGTAATTAATAGGGCTGGGTAAAAAATATAGATTTCTTGATATTAATCGATTCTCATTTTTACGAACCGATATCGATTCTTAAATCTCAAGAATCGATTAGTCATCCTGTTTTCATTTGATGATCGCGTAGAACATTGTATCGTGCATCCCATCCAATAAATCGAAATAATCTTTGTGCTTTGTGACTTTTATTATGAAATAAAGTCTCAAATTTCGAATTACGTCCATTTTCTTACCAAATTCAAAAACATAAATACCGTTTTGGCGCTGTGGCGTGAGATCGCTCTGGCTCAGCTCAAGAGAAGCAGCAGCACGGAGCGCACATGATCTCATTCTCCTCTTCCGCCTTAATAATACCAGTTACTCCGCCTTAATAATACCAGTTACAGCGCCAAATAAACATCAATGAGCATCTGAAAGTGTGTTAAAAGATAGAGTACAACTTCGAAATCCGTATCATGTAACGTGGTATCGCTCAATCAGTGTTTCATCCGTGGAAAGACGTCAGTTAAACAGCAAGTAAACAATGGCATGTAACGTCACATTTACCTCAGAAAAAACATTAAACTTAGTAACTTAGTCAGTCAGCTAGAAAAAATAACTCTAGAGAGGAGAATTTTGCTAAATATATGCACCATATTACATATTCATTATAATTTTTAATGTTCTTCAATATTTATTGCATGTTTGAATAAATCTGGCAAGTTTTTATGACAGCCACCATTTAAATGTTTATATTTCATGTAACTTTCTTATTATAAAAATAAATAAGTGTAATTTAAGTGTTTGTATAGCTTCAAATCAGTTAATTTTTACCTTCAAAATTATAGTAGGCTAATGAAGCCTATAGGCTACAACTGACTCCCATAGTTTACAGCATTAGTTAAGAGATTTGTTTTCCTTGAAAAAATTTGCCATCTATTGTACCTGATATCCAAAATAATCAATATTGAATCGAATCGAATCGTAATCGAAATCGAATCGAATTGCAAGCTTGTGAATCGAAATCGAATCGAATTGTGAAATTTGTGTCAATACCCAGCCCTAGTAATTAATGTCTGCACAGCGACTTTTAATTAAGCAGACACAAAATATTAAAACCATATTATGAGTTAGATAGCTGTTCTACCATAGGGGCCTAAGATTTCAAAGGATTTTTTCTCATATCAAGGGACCATTTCCCTGTCAGAAAAGAAAATCCCAGAAGAGTTGTTATGAAATTATTTGAATGAAACCCGCAGGCTGCTATTTACAGAGATTCACCAATGACATGGCTGAGAAATTACTTTTAAAATGCAAGTTGTAGCTGGCAGGAACAATATGGGTCCATATCAAAGATCTTTATAAGACATTATGAATTGCAGCAATGTTATTTGTGGATCTCTACAACCAACGATTGTCTCCTCGCATCTAGCACATTATTATCATAAAAATATTAGTCTTTTGGAAATGCTGCAAAATTGAACACCTTACTAGGTGAAATGAGTTTTCTATCCTGGGCGCCCTCAAAGGAGGGTGCAGTCAACACTGAGACACTTGTTCATTCAGCAATTCAGCCATAGCGGCGAAGCAGACATGTATGTCTGACTGAAGGTAGAAAACACAGATGAAGAGGAAGGACTGAAGAAAGAGGAAATATGATCTGTCAGTCAGTTCAAGGCAGGCGGGATTATCAGGTCTACGACATTGTGGTCATGCACTATGAATGATGCTATGTTAACTGCAGAGAGACTCGAAATGATAATGATCACAGTGGGTGGCACGATGAGAGAGTGTGTAAATAATTCTGTAAAAGCCAATTAATTTGCTTTAATACGTTTCTGAACTGTTCCAGACCCTGCGCTTTATTAAATGGGATTTACTGTGTATTTTAGCATGTTTTTCTCAAACCCTCTTATAATGTTTATAATCAGTGGTGTAAAGTATTTGAGCAAATGTAATTAGTTACTGTACTTAAGTATCTTTTTGGCTACTTTGTGCTTTGGCTGAGTATCAAATATATTAGCAACTTGCTCCAATTCTGAATTTTGTATCAAAAACTCCATTAGAATTAAACAGGCTATTTTTGCTAGCAGGCTCTATGTTTAAAAAAAACTCTGCTATGATTGGCTAAATGTTTTGAATTTCAATGAGTAACACATTTTTATGTTTCAAATTTGCTATCAGGTCCAATAAATTTGGCGCTGCCCCATCATTCAATAACAACCTCTTTGCAAAGCCTACATTGTGAAAGCTTGTCAAAGCAGTCCATGCTGAAATATGCACCGCAAACTGTTAGGTCAGAGTGAAATTATCAGGGACGATGGTCAAAAATAAACTTGGGAGAATGTGCGGAACGACATACACTATACAAAGATAGCAACATGTTTGGCAAACGTCCCCCACAACTAGCTACTAATTGGAACAGTATATGTTTCTGGTGTTTTGGGGTACTAATATCTACTGTACTTCCTACTTCTTTCTGTGGTGAAAATTATTATTTTGGTCATACTTCCAAAAAGAATAATCTGTGATTCTGAATGCCAGTATCCACACCGGCACGGTGACTGACAGCCTCACACAGTGTCCTAACTACGCGACGCCGCGACACGCGATAAAAGGTATCTTTTCCATGTTAATCAGACTTTTTGTCCTAACCAGACGCGACGGCGACACGCAAAGTTTCTAATTTAGAAACGGTTCCTATTTCTGTGACGTCGCGGCTGACAAATCCGCCCACACAGAGATCTCATTGGATGGAAGTTCTGATTGTAAACTGTAAACTGATTGTCATATGAAGAAATTACACTGGTTATGAGTACACATTATTTATTTTTAGTTAAAAATAGGTCACTGTGCCACAAGCGATAATGGATAATTTACCTCAGATTTAAAAAAAAAAAAGCATTTAATATAGCGTTCAAACTGAATTTTATGCAAACATACAACTGTACTTCATTACAAAATTAGTCAATGAGTATATTTTGTTAATGTTTTGATTTTTAATAATGTTATTTCTTGATTTGATTATGTCCTTACCCATTTCCAATGCGAGTGCGGGCCAGCAGTGCGCTTTCACAGAGAGACTCCGCCCACACGCTGTTCTGAATGGCTGTGATTTTTGATTGACGTGTGGCGTCTCACAGTCGCGCCGCGTCACGTCTAGTGTGGACAGACACACTTGCTGTCGCTGGAATTGTATCGCTTCGCGTGTAGTTAGGACACGGTGTCACAGTCTCCTCAAACATTGTGTTCATCATGTGTCGTGTTGAAGTACAACTCACGAAAAGTTGATAATTGACTGCAATTGCAGATTTCGAACAGAGATGGCGACAAAGAGGAAAAACTGCGTACTGCAGCTTTAAATCGATTTAGCTGCTATGTGGAAAAAATCCACCAAAACGTGCCGGAGCATTTGCTGACCCCAGAGGGTTAAACTCTTCTTTTATTTAACCCTCTGGGGTCTGAGGTGTTTTCTGGGTCCTGGAGGTGTTCTGACATGCTCTGACATTTGTTCTTATTTCTGTTACCTGTGACATTTTCATGGCTAAAGTCTGATTACACTGTATTCTGTACAAACTCTGCTACAATAATATGTCAGCAGCATGTATGTAAAAGTTTGTAGTTTTAAGATAATGACGTTTATGCGTGGTTTGTGGAAAAAAAATTGTCACTGAAATAAGGTCATGAAAAATACTGATTTCTTCACAAGACTTTTGAAAATTGTATCATTTAGCCTAGAATATTTGCTCCAAAACTATGTGAAAATCATCCCGCATACTCATTCAGATAAAACAATATATTCATTTAAAATTTGTTTTGTGTAAGAAAGCTTTATGCGAAGAGGCGTGAACCACCCATTAATATTGAGTGTTTCACATCTGAGAAAGACAAAGACCCTCCCATAATGGCCCTATTAGGTGCTATCAGGCCATATCATTATGAGAAAGAATGAGGTGTGAATTAAAAAAAAAATGGCTTTTTGATTGTTTGGATTTATTTACAACAACAGAATTCAAAGATACACAACAAAGGACAAAAAAACACATTATTGAACACACTTAATCTAAAGACAGAGACTTGAATAGTCACACACCTTTGTGCCTTTTGATTTTTCATTATACCATGTTCATGTCTCAATGAATTATATTATTGTTCTCCGCGTAAATGAATTATAAATAAACATAAAAAACTAGTAGGCTTGCAGTATATTAAAACGTTTTTGACCTAAATATTTTGCACTGAAATGAGTCTGACACACGAGTCTGTCGGCTCTGACAGCGTTGCATCACGTGCACCTGCGCAATATAATAGCCTATGATTTCCGAAAATAGTACTATGTTGTCAACTAGTGATATCATCACAAGAACTGTTGAGGAATATGCAACATAATTTAGACAATTCTTTCTATCGTATGTTATAATAATAAGTTATAACTGTCAGACACTATCATTTCAGCCGCTCTGTGCATGTCCTTGCACAGAGCTCGGCTGAGACACGAATAGACTATTAACTTAAAGCTTTTACTCTTAATAAACACAAAAGGCATATCCACTTTAATAAAAAAAAAGAATATTTATTAAACAAACCAGATCAAGAGCAGAAACGAATAAAGTGCATAACTGATATGCCAATTCTGATATGTTTATAGCCTAACGTTACTCAAAACAGACAGGGCAACCTAACGCAGACAAGTTAGCTTACTGCTTTTAGATGATAATGTCATTTTTGTCGTCGAGCTGTGGAGGGGAAAATTGTTGCTTGCAAACTTTGCATTCAACCTTTTTCTTGAAATGAACGCGTCAAAACTGATGAAATGAATGCGGGAAAAAATCGAACAATCAGAATTTTGGTCGAACCAGAACGTATCGACCAATTAATCGACTAATCAACTGAGAAAGTACAGCCCTAGAAATAATTTACATCATTAAAAAATAGAGACTCCAAGCGTTGTAAAAACATACATTTCAAGTCTGTATGACAAACATTCGCTGCGTTACAGATAATTTTCTGTCACGTTTCAGAATGAACTTCACATTTAGAGAGACGGCAGAACGCGCATCATGTTTATTTTCTTTATTTTATGAAAAACACAACATTTTGTTTTTATTATAAGTGTACACAAATAAAATAAGACATTTAACAGTTTTGAATGATGTGTAACACTTATAAGATCAAAATCAACAGAGTATTTTGAGTCTGTTTTGCACTGATAAGAAAAAAAGCGAGCAGATCACATCGACGTGATTGCCGACCCCAGAGGGTTAAAAAAGAAAATGCTATTTTTCATGAAACTGTATGGTCCCTTTAAAAAGAGTGTGTACGTATGTTTAGTATGTCAGACTTTTGTTTAGAGTTGAGTAATTTTCATTTTATTTGTAAGTGCAATGTGTGTGAGTCTGTGCTCTGTGGTAATATCGCTGATTAATTCAGGCAGATCAAAAGAAGGAATAACTGAGCAAGACAGGTCATCAGACAACTTTGTGTGGTATTTTTGATCTTTTGTGATTGTCTAATGAGATTCGCTATGGGTGCTTCTCTGCATGTAATGGCTGCTACTTTTATGAAGAAAAGAAATGGATGCACTTTATTGCATTGAAAAGAGGAAATAATTACTACCATTTGAAGTTCTCTGTACTACTTAACTACATTAGGGGTGGAAGATCTAACTTCGTCCTGACTTCATTTGTACTCTCATTTTCTAACAATCAAAGGGGGCTTCAAGCTCTGGCCCTGATAATGCTGACCCAACACAACATACAGACAACTGCAGGCTGGAGAGAGTTCTGCAGTCACAACACATCAGGTTGAGATCTGACATGTAATCTCTCTAAATGCTAAATGGCAGCAGAAAGCCATCAATAATTAGTGGTGAGCTTTTGATAAACAACTAAAATAAGAATGAGACTTCATCTTCAAAGCTCTGCTCTCAAGGGTTTTTTATTTTAATTTTTTTCATGCTTTTCCAAGTCCATTTCGTAAAGGTGCAGGCAGCTGTTCACTTTTTATCCCCCAAGGAATCACCTTGACATATTGGAAGTCAGTAGGTGTGATCTGTGTCTGTTCATACAGACTCTTAAGTGGTGTCTTTTGAATCGTAATGTTTTTATCCCCTTCTCACCGTTTGTCCATAGAGAAGTCGCCCAGGCCATTTAAAATGATACGTTGTAGCTTTTCAATGAAACACAGTGGGGACAGTCTGCAACAGATTGTGTTAAGCCTCAGAAAACCCCTTTCACAGGCATGATGCTTTGGTGTTGCTAAGGTATTCTAAGCATTGTTTGAAATTACATCTATCTATCTATCTATCTATCTATCTATCTATCTATCTATCTATCTATCTATCTATCTATCTATCTATCTATCTATCTATCTATCTATCTATCTTTCTATCTATCTATCTATCTATCTATCTATCTATCTATCTATCTATCTATCTATCTATCTATCTATCTATCTATCTATCTATCTATCTATCTATCTATCTATCTATCTATCTATCTATCTATCTATCTATCTATCTATCTTTCTATCTATCTACCTAATCTATCTATTATGTCTGTCTGTTCTATCAATCAATCAGTCAATTATTTTCTTGTATATTATTAAATATTGTGACAGTCATATTTTCCATGTGTTGGTGGTACTCCAGCTCCAACTCCAGCTCTGACCGCATTGTGGGGAAAATTCAAACAACACCTTTGTGCTATTGTACTGAGGAAATGTACTCTGAAACGAAAAGCTCAGAAATTGATGACGTAGACACGTAATCTCCAGCCACAGCAGCCAATCTCAACTCCGAATTAACGCATACCTCACTTATTGTGACGTTGGATCAACTTAATTTTTTAAACTGGAAGAACGAAATAGCGCAGAGAAATAAAAAATAACCACTTTTTCCATAAACAATAAAAGTGCTATTGTTATTTTTATCTCAAAAAAATGTGTTTTAGGGTTTCATGACCCTTTTAAAGGCTTATTTATGTGTGAATAATGTATATTTTAAATCTAGGCAGCATGTTTATGTGTCCATGCATTTGGCAGGTAGGAATTGAACTGGCTTCACTTTTTGTCTGCTATCTCGTCCCGCTGACCTCTAGTTCAAAAATGCGACTGTAATTCTTGGTGGGATTTATCCTGGGCTCTATTACACACAGTAATCGGTGTTTCCTGTATTCAAGCAGCGTGGCGGTGAAGCCCAAGTGCGTTTGAGGCTATTCTGCAGGACGAGCTCAAAGGTGCTTGCAAGAGCACAGAGGCAGATTGAAAAGGAGTCGGAGCTTCAATCAAACCTAAGGCCTTGGAGAAATCTATCCCTCCACCAAGGTCTCATTTATGCACAAGTGATGGATTTAACCGCAGTCTGGGAGGAGAAAGAGACAGAAAGAGAAGAAATCACATGCCAAAACCCTCATGTTTATTTGTAACACCTGCAAGCCGTGCTCGTAAAATCAAATTTGCTACTTTGTAATTTAGTGGCTAATGTCATGTCATATGAACAAGTTTGATTTAAATCATTTCATGTTAGCACCAGAAAAAGAGATATGCAAATGGACTGACCTGAGCCTGTCATACAGTCTGGCAAAACGGCCTCTGACAGATTAGACATTAACATTTGAAATGATCGAGGAGAAATCGCTCTTCACACTGGTCTCCTTTAGCTGAGACAATTACACAGTAGATTTCACAACGTGAGCACTGATCTCAGTGTGGCCGCTGCATAGTAATTTCATTTCCAATGAAACGATATTGATCTATTTGTCATTTCTGAAGAGCTCAAAACAGCCACAATCAAATACGTGAAAAGCATGGCAAGGGAGTGATGGAATGGAACAGACAAAACGCTTGCTGAGTTGCGATGCATATTGGTGTGGGCATGTGTGAGTCTGATTGTATGTACGCATATTTGCACATACTGTATGTGTTTTGTTAAAGGACCATAGAGTGGGAAAAGAGAGAGAAATAGAGACAGAGAGAGCAAACTTTGATCCGGATTGCATGTCGCAAACATCTGTCACACAAAAGGATTTGTTTGATTGGTTGGTCTTATATATCTCAGTCTGCTGTCAGCCACAGTAAATTTATACTCAGTCACATTGGTGATCTGGTAATCTGAAGCCTTGCCTGCCAGTGGGACAGTCGTATCTCATTCGCATCTGCCCTCGACAAGAAATTCCCAGCCGAATAATAATTTTTCATGTGGCTTGGTCAGAATAGGTCCTAAACTACTAATATTTGTCTTTACAGTTAATGCTTTTGAGGCCATTTCACATGACTCGTGACAGGGCTTCAATGCACCTCTCATTTTCATACATTCAAGCTTCATTCACCACTTTGACCTCCATATGAAAAGTACTGCAGACAGCGTCACTGAAGGATGTTTGTGAGGTTTCAAAGGCCTATAAGTCTTTTTAAACTTTCTTTCAAAAACTAGGCTTTGTCAAAGCAACATTCAATGTTTGTCTTGACAAACTTTGCTTTTATTGTTAAAAATTAGTTCTTTACATTTTATTTTGCTTTAATTCTACTTCCTAATACTTTCAAATCACAGTTCAGGAAATTAAAAGGCATTCTCAATTAAATTCTGAGTGGTGCGCAACTCTACCAATGCGTAATACGTCACGCAAATTCCCTTGTCATCACTGACTGCGGTTCAAACGGTCAGTGGCAAACAAGGTCATAGTTAATACTGTCTGATCTCTGAGAGTCATTCTACAATGCCCTGCATGCTAGGCAGTGGTAATGTTGTTGCTTGACGCTCCATGGAGTTCAGTGCACATGAGTCATGTGAAAGAGCCTTCAGTCTAGATCCTGCAATTTGTGAGATTATCAGCAGGAAAATAATGGGAGTCATTACTGAGTGTAAGCATACACTGTTAATTGTTGCTGTGAAGAGGCAGGCTTTTGACATGGCTTTCATTTGCACTCTTTTGTTCGAGACAAATTATTGCATTGATAATACATCTTCATTCCACAGAGATGTGTGATCAGCCGTGAGAAAAACACTCAGCCAGGCACTGAACAGACAAACAGCGTTTGTAGGATGGGTGTGTTTTTAAGGCTGTGTTTAGTAAGCAAGCGAGAGGTGATTCATGACGATTGTGTGCGTGTTTGTTGGTGTGAAATTACCCAGAACACATTTAATGGGGACAACAGGCTCGCTCGAATTAGAACCAGCAGGCAGCTGAGTGCATGTGCAGTACATCTCTCTTTCTATTTTTCTTTCTCTCGCCTTGCTGTCTCTCTATCTCTGGACCTCTTTCTTATTCATCAAGCTCTTTGTGGATGGGATTAACCTTACACGGTTTAGAGCCTTACATTGTCATTAACACCAATTCACAGAAAGCTGTCTGATTTTCCAACTGAGCCCAGCCATCAAAATCCCTAGCCCAAGTATCCTGGGTGTCCTGATCAGTTTAGGATTAATAGAAACATCTTTAGTAATTAATGATTTTTGTCAAGGCGACAGCTATATCGGTTTTTCTAATGTGAGTCAAATCTTAACATGCTCTCAGTGGCATGAAATAACTTCTTCAGTGGTTTGCAATGACTGGGGAAAAACACGTAATCTTTATAAGGCATTACTGTGTGGCCTATTTCCTCACATCAGCCTCTAGTTGTGCTGCTGCAAAACTACAGATTACTGTCCTGTGGACAAAATAAATACATAAATAATAATAATAAATAAATAACACAAGCGTGTGTGTGTGTGACAAAAATTCTGATTGTGGCCCTTTAGTATAATATCTCTGGAGATGCTGTAATATACTTAGGCTGATTCAGCGACAGATGCCAAAAGCTTGGTCAGTTTTTCACATGTGGTCATGTAAACGCGTTTCCTTTATCCAAGAAAAGTCATAAACGGCTTAAGCATAAACCGATCGACTCAACGATTGATTTTTGATCGACTCAGCGATTGATTTTTGCCCCTTACCCCGATTTCTTCTGGCATGTAAACATATTAACCTTCGTTCTTTGGTCTTGTTGAAGTGCGCATATGATATGTGATAGCTATATGACAGGAAAGCATCCTTACTGTGCATTTAAGCACATCCACGCTGAGCAAACTTTGCGCTGCATCTGTAACTGCATTAGAGGATACTATATGTCCGTAATTTTCCCGCTGACATGCATACTTTTTGGTTTTTGATGCTTTATTTAACATCACAACAGACATAATAAATGGAATACTCGGTGTCAGATTCACGAATGATTAGGCTATGTTTACCAGGGAAATTACCTGATTTATTAATTAAGTCCTTTAAACGCGGTACTGGTGTGCATGTAGACGTGCATTGACTTGTTAAAAAAAAAACCTGTGTGTGTATATATATATATATTACGGAGCCCGGGAAGTCACCCGTGTGAAAAAAAACAAACAATCCGTGGCAATCCGTCCCCTCAGTTTATGTACTCACAAATTCTTAAACTGTTCCCTCAGTTTAACAATTCGTGCCCATGGATTAATAAACCGTACCCACAAGTTCCTAATCCGTGCTCTCAGATTTGTAAAACGTGCCTTCAGTTTTTGCAATCTGTACCCACAAATTCATAAACCGTGCCCAGGCTTTCGCAATCCGTACTTCACACATTTATTTAATACATTTTTTCGCCACACATTTAAACTTTATGGCACAATGCTGGATTACTAAGGTGATACGAGTGTTTTTAATCCATTGCTATTCAGCTGCTAGAGGGTAATAAGAGCCCACCCTAAAGTCTTTCTAGACATGACATCGATGAAAGTCTATGCAATTTTTTTGCCTGTTTTATTGTTTTCTAGGAGTAATTGCATACCTCCCCTTAACAAGCTGTGCAATATGTGGTATCATTCATGTTCAAAAACCGAACATAATTTGCAGGAAAATTATGCACTAAAGCTTAATTCTTAGGAGTAGGGGTTTGTTAAAAATCTTAATCTTAAATTATAAGTATAAGCAATAGTAGTTTTGATGCTTGCTAGTTAAATTTAGAGTGCTATAGACGCCAATCACAATTCTTCATAAGAGGGCTAGTGCCTAAAGCACATGCTGAGATAGAACAGCATGAACAGCTCTGCCTCTTGACTGGATGGTCTAGTGAGAGGCATGTGGACTCCAATGGTAGGTCTGATCATTCTCCAAGCTTATATGCACAGCTGTAGAGGACTGGCTGGAGAGCATATTAACGCCACTTTGTCAAAATTAAGAGGTTCAATAGTTGTCAGGGCTTCGTTGTCTCATTGCCTTGGAGGACAAGGCAAGAGGAAAAGCCTATTAGCAGAAGGGCTCCTTTTTCCCCTGTGTACCTTTCTGCCTCTGTGTCGCTCATTTTCTTCTTCGCAGTCCCTTTCTCCACCTATCCTTTATCACTGTGCTCTTCCCTAGTGTCCAGGCCTGTGGATTCCCGCAGAGAGACAGACATCTCCCACTTAATCAGCTGCTGTGTTTCTTGTTCAGATAAATTGGAGCTTGTTCCTCTTGAGAGGTATTTCCTGGAGGACGCCACAGCCACCCTACAGTATCACAGCCCCACGAGCCCCTGTTTAGCGCACACCAGCATGTGGCGCAGCAGAACATGCCAGTATGCTGATTAGTCTGAATGTTTGAGAGGGGGATGGTACAGGGTGAAGGAGGGGAGTTGACATAAGGGCACCAACAGTCTTCACACAAGCCAGCAGCAAACTTATTTCAATGCCTCTTTCTGAATTGTAGATCCGTGGTATATTTTTCACCTGCCAGTGGTGGCTGTGACAAAAGTGCACCTCTGGGTGTCCTTACCTCAAGGTGCAGAACAAGGTAGCCTTTATGCAAAAGAATGACTTGAGGAGAGTGTATTATTCACATTTTGTCAGTCTGACCTTCATATTTTTCACTTTTTTAATGAGCATTTTAACATGAATCCATGTCCATTTTAAGCTCTTTAGAGACTAAATTCTCTTGTTCTTTATTATCATGGATAGGTGGAACCTAAAACAGGCAATAATAAATTATGTGTTAAACAAGACTGGTTTTACTGGTTGTGCATGGGGGAACTTGACTTTAAATGGCTCTATAAAAGATCTATGAGTCTTTAGGCATTTAATGGCTGGTCCTTATATAGATTCAGCCAACAGCTGGAGAATAGATTGGACCAATGTATCCTATCCATAATAACGCTGATGTACCACCACCAAGGCCAGTGCCTTTGAAATATGAGTACTCTTCATCTCATTTGCATACACCAACCTATACCCCATTTCTGCAAACATGTGATCAATTGAATAAAAAACACTTTTGTTTGGATTCTCATTTAACTGTTGTCTTCTTTATTTTCTTTATCTTGTAGGAAAACCCCTATATGTGCAACAACGAGTGTGACGCAGCCACAGATGAGCTGGCCCACCCTCCTGAGCTCATGTTTGACTTTGAGGGCCGTAACCCCACCACCTTCTGGCAGTCCACCTCCTGGAAGAAATACCCTAAACCTCTGGCGGTCAACATAACCCTGTCATGGAACAAGACCATTGAGCTGACTGATGACATTGTCATCACTTTTGAGTCAGGTCGGCCTGAGCAGATGGTTTTGGAGAAGTCTCTGGACTATGGACGGAGCTGGCAGCCCTACCAGTTCTACGCTACTGACTGCCTTGATGCTTTCACTATGGAGGCCAAGACGGTGAGAGACATTACTCAGCACACATTGCTGGACATTATCTGTACCGAGGAATATTCCAGAGGTTACGTGTGGAAGAATGACAAGACCGTACGCTTCGAAATCAAAGACCGTTTCGCACTGTTCGCCGGGCCTAAGCTGCACAATATGGCCTCGCTGTATGGACAACTGGACACCACCAAGAACCTGAGAGACTTTTTCACTATTACTGACCTGCGCGTACGTCTGCTCAGGCCTGCCACGGGCGCCACCATGGTGGATGAGAACAACCTTTCAAGATACTTCTACGCCATCTCTGACATTAAAGTACATGGCAGGTAAGACATTTGGCTTACTTGTTGTTGCAGTCGAATTTTGGTTGTAGATTGTTTCCCTTGGCTCTTTTTTTTTTTTACATTTCCTAACAATCTGTTTCTCATTTTGTAGTTCTGTGTATTGGGAGGCAGGGTAGGTGTACTTTGCTTTATATTTTAGGGGTTATGTGTTATGCATAGGCTTGATTTATATAAACATCTAGACAGAACTACAGTGTATAACACCTTTTCTGTCTTACAATTAATTTTAATAATGCATTAAAAAAGATAACATTCTGGGTGAAACATTTAGTTTAAAGGTACAATATGTACGATTTTTGTTATAAAATATCCAAAAATCACTTGCACAGTGTGATATATTTCCTGCAGTTGTGTACTTACAATATCCCAAAAGTTCCCAAAGATTTTTCATTTCAGAGAAATTCCTATTTTAAATAATGGCTCATCCCTGGTCATTGTCGCCTGTCAATGACGTAATATCCGCGTTATCCCTGGTTTCCGCTCGTACTGCCATAGTAACCATGGCGACAGACGTGGACAACTGCGTTACGTCTAGCGGCACACTCACGCTGTTGTCGTTCAAACATAATGGACCATGGCAAGCAGACTTTAGGACAAAAGGAGAACTAAAAAGAAGATCAATATCGGCATGGCGTTTTCTAGATGCCAAGAGCTCCTTGGAAATCAGGCATTGTTAACTATAATCCTCATTAACTCTTTCATTTGCACAAGAACCTTGTTGAATTCAGAAAGCTTCCTTGGAGTGTTCTTCGTGTTTTGCTAAACTCTTGCATGGTCAGAATTTGTGCAGCTTGATTTTCTTACTTGACACTCTGTGATCAATCTCAAGACTGTGAAATTCACTGTTCTGGCACCTAGGCTATAAACAGGAGTTCATTCTCTAATTATACACATATCAGGGGCCACACCTGCCTCCATCTCATCTCACATTTATACAGTATGTTCTTTTTTTCCGGTCTTAAAAAGTAAAAAACTTAAAAACAAAAACGAATTATTTCAGCATCTTTCCCTGCTTGTCCATTTCTTTAGTCTGCTATTTTCTAAACATGCTAATTCATTAACAGATAACAGAAAATTGTATGTATCTAATGTTGGTGTACCTTTCTGTCTTTTAAAGGATGCACCAGAAGTAATCTCCCACAACAAATTAACCTGAAAATGCTAAATAAATATAAATGATATAATTATAATAACAATTATGCAATAATAATTTAATAAATATAATTTATTATTAATAATAATGATGATGTTGGTTATGATTCTGATATGCCGAACAGTATTTACAAACAAGTAATCAATCAGTATTGTTGTATTATAGGGAAATTAAACTGCATAGGAAAAGAACGTCTAATCAGTAAACTTCACATCAGAGTGTACAATGCTGTGTGTTGAGTGTGTGGATGTTTCTAAACCCTGTTACTGGGTGAAGATGACAGTTGATCACAAAAGGCTGTAAATTATATACCTCCCTCAAGGCTGTGTTCTCATTAATGGTGCACAGTGATGATCGGTGAGTGTCATGTCTGACGTATATTTATGAGAGCAGTGACTTGTCGTTTTGTTTCTAAAAAGGTAATCCAGAGTTCAGCAGCATGCCCGTTGTAGCGGGTTTTTCTCCGAGCCTCCCTGTCATGGAGAATCATGATTCATCTCCCTCCACATGCTCACAGGAAGCATACACTCCTTCATCCCCTGAAATGTGTTTCTGCCTCACGGTACATGAGCCACTAGAGTCTGGCAGGAGGCGGATGACCCCAAGCACAGAAATTCCTGATCTCAGAAGAGATTCAGTCTATATCGGTATGAAATAAAGGAGCCAAGATGCAGCCCTGGAACAGAGAGCTAAGTAGGTCAGCAAAATGAAAGAGAAAAGAAGAGAATATACACTTTAGACCTTTGTCGCACACTTAACATTTGTTGTATGTAGATTCCGAATGAATTACTGCTGCACGATCATATCGCAATCGCGATGTCAAACCTATGTGATTATATGACGCAAAATGCTGCGATTTTATGGAATAAATCAATTTGGGCTGTCACCGTTAACTACATTATTTTTGTCCAGTTTAACACGTTAAAATATTTAACGCAATCAACGCAGCATCCGTTCATTTTTGTCATCCTTTGGCTAGTGTTACGTTATATGATCCCGCTCTTATTAATCCAAATGCTTCTAAACCATTCAAGCGCGTCAAAACAAGAGAACGTGCTGCCTGTGATTGTCCTGACTGCAGTGACACACAGAAAGACTGGTTTTAAAGTGCAAGTAGCCAATAAAGCTTTCTGTCAGTAAAGTTAATCAAAGAACAAAGGGAACAGAGAAAATTACTCACTGGCTCTTGACTAAAGAATTTTGTAGCTTTAGTAAGGATTAGTCTACAGTCTATTTAATTTATAATTTATGCAGTGCAGACTGTTTGATAACTTTATTCAATTTATGTATATGTCTTACCTGTTAGACAGTAAGGGCACAGGTAACTATGACATTTATTTTATACTATTGTACTATTGAGACAATAACAAGTTTGCAGTAATGCAAAGATGTCACTATTTAACTGTCACTGTGTGTGCATTTTACTTGAGAACCAAGCAAGTTGACTCATGAAACCATTTGTTTATTATATCGCAATCGCAATATTGACCTCAATAATCGCAATATGACATTTTCCCCAAATCGTGCAGCCCTAGAATGAATAATAATGATTTAATATAATATTTAATTATGAAGGTCAAGTATGTAAGTGTTGAAAGAGCAGATTGATATCTAATAATAGAAATAAAAATTGAGAGGTGACATCTTGTTTGTTGAGGTTGACCTTTTTCTGAATTTGTATTGCTGAAAAGCCCTGATGTGAACCTTATTAGATTATAGGCTATATTCTGACTGGAATACTAGCTTTCTACTAAATACTGCACAGTATACTGTGTACTGCCAGTTCCTTATATCTTAAAATATATTATATAATATTATAATCTATATATTCATAAATAAAATGCATTAAAATATTTCAATTATAATTATATTAATTATAATTGATTTATTTCTATTTTTCAGTTACCTTTTTGTGGCTGATATTACTTTACGTTTATCCATCACACAATGGTAGTTCAAGTCAAGCACATTGTCAAGCACAAGTCAAGCACATTTCATGTAGTAAGCATTTTGGCAAATGTAGTAGGTCACATATAGTTTGCATACTGTGCAGTGTATACATACTGCAATAATAGTTATATATACTGCAGCAATTGTAAATAGTCTCTTTTTCTCCCTCTCAGTCTGAAAACTTATTTCTCCCTTTCTTCACTTCTGTCCTTCCATGTCTTTCTCTTTTTTTTTCTTTTACTCCATCCTTCATTCCCCCTCCATCTGTGTTTGATCAATAGAGTGTAATTAAAGGAGGGATGAAGCTGGCTCCTGGAGGAACAGCTTGAGTCTGACTCTGTCTCCTCTGACACACTGCTGGCCCTCACTCATTCTGATGTATAATGTATGCATTATACATCAGCCTTCTCTCGAGCTCAACCATAGTCTCTGCAGGAGAACTGAAGACTCCTACTGTTCCTTGTTAGTTTGCAGTGAAGACAAAGAGGGGTGTAAATGTCTCATTGAACAGCCATGTCTAAAAGACGATCTTTACATTTTTGAATCACTTACTGTCATGCTGTCTTTTGAGATGAATGCATTGTTGTGTGCTACATGATAAACAGTCGGGACAGAAATTGAATTAGCAAATCTTGCAGATAAGCATTCATTTATTATTAAGTGATTTGAGTAGTTTGCGGTTGGATGGGTCATTTATTGCGTTGAGCAGGTCTTTGTCAGTGTCAGTTCAGTAGACCAGTACAGGCTTATTAACTGTTTGACATTTCTCTATTGACTAAAAGAGGGAGTCTGTGTGTATATACTGTACACAATTCATGATTACATGAAGAAACAGAAAAAAACTGAGACAGACTTCCAGAAGAACTCCAGCAACAAATCCAAGACACCTGAAATAACCTATACCTGCAAATCTACCTGAAAAACTATGTGCAAGTGTTCTTTGGACAAAAGCTGTTTTAAATGCAAAGGGTGGTCACACCAAATATTGATTTGATTAAGTTAATAGAAGTTAATTGATAAATAAAATCTATTTGTGACCTTATTTTTGAAAGCATCCTCACTTTACAGCATTTTTACCTAAGTGCCTAAAACGTTTCACTGTATTGTAGCTTTGCAGGCAGGTTTCTTCAAGCATCTTGGAGACGTTGATGCAGTTCTTCTGGATTTAGTCTGTCTTGTTTTTTTGTCTGTCTTGTAATCACAGACACACTCGATGATGGTGAGATCAGGGATCTCTGTCGTCGGCTGTTGTCAGACTCCTTGTGCATACAAAAATCTCACTGGATTATAAAAATGAATGGCAAAATGAATGTTTGGAAATGTAAACTGATATTTCGTACTTACTCACTACATCAAAAGATATAAATAACTGGCTTTATAACTGGGGTAACTAACGTGCCTAAGACTTTTGCACAGTAGTATATATATATATATACAGTACATACTTGATCGTCTTTACATGGTAACTAGGGGTGGGCGATATAGCCTCAAAATCATATCACAGTAATTCAAGAATATTTGAGAGAATTATATTTTTGACGATATAGAAAAAAATATATGGAACAACGTTTTATTGGTGATTGCAGCATTTATTAGTGCAAACAAAATGAAGCGCATTTTCCATCCTTTTTTCAATGAGCTAAATACCCAATTGGCATTTTTTAGACTATTTGTTTTATTACATTTATCTCACCTATAGTATTCAGAAATACTACTGAAACTGAATAAAGTAATCAAATTTAAAATAACACTGATAGTCTTTTAGTCCTGACTAAATTAAACACATAGGCTATTAATTCTGATTCTTTACAATCAAAGCTATCTTTTGTTGTTTTGACGACAACATTAATGACAGTCACATATGACTGCTGTCCCTTTCAGAGCTAGTGCACGCATCCATTACTGTTTTCATTATACTGTCTGTTACAGTGTCACATGCGTTTTATGCTTACTTAAGACATAACCGACTGTTTACGAATATACTAACCAAGACTGGAACTTTGACACAATTTCGCGTGTTTTTTCTCGTTAAAAGGATATAATCCGCGAAAAATAACTTTTGTTACTCGCAAGCTGTTTGTGAGGCGCCTTTACTGTATGTGTGCACGCAGAGAAAACCATCTCTCAAAGAGCGCGCGAGTACTGAATAGTTTAAAATTGCTTGAATGTTTAATCTGATACGACTTAAAAAGACTGCTGGCCCGATTGTGCAAGTAACAATTCCGTCATGTCCTGACTCCTAAACGCGAGAGTGTAGTATCGACGCCTTTTAGTGCTAGGTGCAACCCATTTTGAGAGACGAGAGAAAGAGAAGACGCATGCGCCATACGTTATCGCGTCACTATATCATTGATTTCACGATATGACCCTTTTTTATTTAGTTAAAAATCTATACCGGTGGTGTTAGCATGGATGGTATGATATGGCACACCCCTAATGGTTACTTATTCATCTAAAAAACAAAAAAACAGTGGGTACTAAAAGATGAATGCATTAGTCTTGTTAAAGAATGTTAGACTCCATTTCAAATGCTTTACTGTTATCTGTGCAAAACCGTTGCATATTTAGTTAGGCCCGGATACAGTTGTCTCCCTTGGGGATCGATGATACGGTGATTGATCGCTTAATTGCGGTCCTCCTTGGTTGCTCGGATGGGCAGTCGTTTGCTGAGAAGTCAATGTGTTTTTCTTTTTTTCTTTTTTTCCAGCCTGCTTAGACCGTGCTGAGGCCAGGAACCGGAGGACAGATAATCTATTTGTGCTAATTTCGAGATTCTACCCACACCCCCGCCCCTTGTAGAATAAGTCATTCCACTCTGTATCTTCCTCTTGCCATCTCATGTGCTGCGCTCGGCACTTCAGCTCTTCCACATCAGCACATTTCATTGGTCCGGTCATCTGATGTTTCAGCAGTCTTCTGTTCCACATGCTCTTTCACCACAAAACTTAATCTAATCATGTTATAACCTCCCGGCCTCAAATGATTGCATTCCGATTTGCATTTCTGTGATTTTATTTAAAACGTTTGATTTTGTGCTATTGTTACAGAGACGGAAGAATTCCAGTGCAACTTTTTATATTGGTTGATATGGACACCGATTTAGATAAATTCCATTTGACCTCTTAACACCATTGACAGATCAGGAAGCTGCTGCCCAGGCAGTTAATCTGAGACTGTGTGTGTGTGCGTGCGTGTGTTTCTACTGTGAGAAACAGAATCGGAGCACAAGAGATCCAAATGATGAAGTGTAATTACACACCCAATTGATTCTGGCACCTCGTTCATCACCCAGTCATCATGTTATTCACAAACGCCGTTTCCAGGCGTCAACTCAGCTAAGAAAACAATTTAATGTGTAAAAATACACACTTGACCCTGCAGATACAAAGCTGTTGTCACTGCATCCCTTGAGCCAACTCAAGAAATTTCCAGCTTTTATTCTCAATCTCCCAGAATTCACAGCCTGAGTCAGTCGTATCTCTCGCTGTTTAACTTGCTGTCTTGTGTTCCCTCTCACTCATAAGAGTGCATTAGCTGACTTCTCTTTTCAACGATTTGGGAATTAAACCAAATGCAGGTGATGGATTAATTCTCGCAATTCCTCAGAGTAACTCTGCTCTCCCCATGATTGATGAGTCGTTCTGTTCTCTGCATCTGATTACCTGTGTCCACATCTTTCTAAATCCTGACCTTGATTTTGGTCCATCTTCTGAAGACCACGGCCCTTTCTCAGCAGTCCTCATACACGTTTTCTAAAGGGTTTTAAAGCAGGTACTTGTTAGAACCATTTTAAGAATATATGTAATTTTAAACTGTCTTAATTAGGGCTGTGCAAAAATATCGAGACAGCTAACTATCGCAATATTTTTTTTCGATGATAGTGTATCGATATTTCAACCTCTAATATCGATATTTAAAAAAAAAATATCCGAGTGTGTCTAAAAGAGCGCACGCATACTAATGCTCGGACATACTCGGTCTCTCTCGCGCGCAGACACCGTTCTCTCTCGCGCGCAGACACCGTTCTCTCTCGCGCGCAGACACCGGTCTCTCTCGCGCGCAGACACCGGTCTCTCTCGCGCGCAGACACCGGTCTCTCTCGCGCGCAGACACCGGTCTTCGTGAAGGGGCTTTCACACAGGACGCGGAATGCGCTGCGCTGGCCGCTGGGTTCAGCGTTGCCCTTCAGATACAACGCGATTTGCGCTGCGCTATGCCATATATATATATACACACACACACATATATAACATCGAAATCAACACACGAATCATGAGCTCAGTTCTTTTTTAGAATAAAACATTTATTCAAACATTAAAGCTGACACAAAGGAACAAATTATATATATATTAAAACACACCTGACATGCCAACTTGAATGGAGATATGTCTCCATGACACCGCTTTTCTGCCGATGTCCCTATACGACCTCAAACTTGTATCATAGAGCTCAGGAAATTCCGATACACACAGTACTCGCCGTTCATCCATTTTGATTTCCGTGTTTGTTTGGATGTCCCGTTTTTATTGGCCGCGCTGATAATCGTCACAGAGCGCAGCGGCAAAAGTTAAACTATTTTGAACTTTGACCGCGGCGTGCGCGCGAGCAAGTCAATGGTGCGCACCGCTGCGCTTGCGCTTTGCTCGACGCAGCAACAAAACGTCTTCGCGCGGCGCAAGCCATTGAAATGAATGGGTTTCATAGCGCAGCGCAGCGCTTTCCGCGTCCTGTGTGAAAGGCCCAATAAGCCACGTGTTCCCACAGAACATAACAACATGAAAGCACACAGCTAGTGTAAAACACAATCTGTGTGCTACACAGCACAAGACAAAACATGACATGAAAGCACCACCGATGTACAAAACAGAACGTTATGCACAAGAACGAGTGAAAGCTCATCCTGTGCATTCACAACAGAAAACAAACACGCAGAGCATGCATGACCGAATGCAACTAGACAGATGTGCCGTGATTCAAACACCACGTCCGCACATGTAACAAGGCAGTGGCACCTGACATCGACGGAGGTAATGTGGGAATTAGGTTAAACTGTGAAATGTATGATGAAAATTGCAAATAACAACAAATGTTACAGGAGTTGGTCTTTCGAGTACATTTTAAAATCTGCGATGAGACTGAGCTCGAAATCTCGAATAGCTTCCGCGTCAGTGAAATCTCGAATAGCTTCTTATTGTGCGACATCGCTGTCAATCAAAAGGAGATGCAGTCCTCCAATCAGCACGCAGACGCCCGGACTCCAGGCCAGCCCACTTCCCTATACACCCCAGAGACGCTGAGCGTCCGTGGGCGGGACATAATCGCAGCTTTTATCCAATGACCGTCTAGTTTCGAAGCACTGAAAAAACTGTTCAAAGCAGCTCCTTTGAAGTCAATGGACGCTAAGCTTCAACGGGGAAATGCCATAGGGAAATGCACTGTGACGCTACGGTTAGATCGAGTCAGCCGACCTGCTATATGTAGCTGATTCTGAACGAACTCGTCTTCGAGATGAACGTGTTCTAACGCATTTTTAGTCAATCAAATGTTAACACAATAGTACACATTTTACCATTAATTTTTTGACATTATAGGGGAAGCTGAGCTTCCCTTGCAGTCTTAAAGAAATCGCCACTGATATATATTATATGTATTTTGATCATGCTATAATAATAATTTTTATTTATTTGTAGTAGTGGTAGTATTTGTATAGCATCTTTCATAGCAGCTGAAAAACCTTCACATGTCCAAAACTCAACATAAAATATAGAAAAAGAAAGCAAACCAAAAATAAAAACAAGAATTGCAACACAATAAAGAGTAAATGTTTTTTTCATGCACAAACTTAATAGTATCTCTTTGTGGCTCATCTTCTCTGTTGTTCTTGAGCAGGCAGTTGTATATCTCAGAATGAATGAACAGCAGACAGGTAGCATCACTCAAGGAAATGGAAGGTGACACCTGGCTTGTCAGCCCTGTGACCATTAGACCCGCAGAAGCTCATTTAAAGCATCTTAACAAGTCACAAACAGAAACACTGACACTCCTGCAGTCCAGAAAATCTCTCAGTGCATTTGTTTTGCTTTCAGATCTTTTCCTCCTGCATCTACCTGACCTGTACACTCTCTTTAACTTATTTACGGATAACAGATCTGCTTGTTGGTGTTTCACAGCCTGTGGTTTTCACCGGCTTTCATACAAAGAGCTTCACATATTGCCCAGCACTTCCTGTCTGAGCACATGCGGCTCACTGTTCTGTCTCTCTCCACCATCGCCTCCCCATAATAAGATACCCTCTGCTTTGCGAGTTCCCCAAGCAGTGCACCTGCAGACCGTAGAGGTAGAAAAAAATGAGGGAGAGAAGAGAAGGGTTGTGCGGCAAAACAGAAGCAGAATGCGCTGTATCTGGGTAGCCCAGCTGCCAGGTCCCAGATGTGTGCGCGTGTGCATGTGTGTGTGTCGTGCTGGGCTGGCCTGATGCGTGACTGCCATGCTTGGTCAGAATTGAAAGGGGGAGGGCTAATCTCTCTCTGTTCCATGTGAATCGCTCCGCAGTTCACATGTTTAATTAGCTCCTGTTAAAAAAAAATGCTGGTGTGCTCTTTGTTTGTCAGGCCAATTGATTTTATGAATTATAAAGGAGCAATTTATGGTGGCAAACTAAATGCAGGCAACACTCTAGAGGAAACCTCCATCAAATATCACATTTTGTAGTGATATTTAAGGATTTTTAAAATAATTTCTTAAATTCAGTGCATAATAGGGATGTCACAATACTACAATTTTAGTTGTAAATACCAATACCAATGAAATTGACTTTTTTAATATTAATTTTAATGAAAATCAAATTAATATTTAATTTAATTTGATTTATATTAAGCTATTAATACTGTAACAAATTTGTTGAAAAAAAAATGTTGTTCATCATTTGACCGACAAGCAAGTCGGAAAGGAGCCTGTCAGTCACACAGTAGGCTATATGGATTCAGTACTCCTGACACTGCACATATTGTATATATATATATATATATATATATATATATATATATATATATATTTGCAGGCAGTTTGTATCATACTAGTACTTTTGACACCACTAATGTGTTAGTATTAGTGGATCAACATCTTAGTCCTGTCGCAAACCCCAGTGAGCTTGAGAACACTCTAAATAGGCACCAATTAATAAATGCACACAAAAAAAATATATAAAAAAACCCCCACATTTTATAATTATATTGGGATATTTTAATTTATACTCGCAAGTACTGAACGACATACTTATAATCAGCATATCTCTTATATTTTTTCATTGAGCATGTCACAGTGAATTCTTGTGACTGCCATAATTTTGAAGTGCTGATTGAATTTTCAGGAAAATCAAGGCATCTTAAAATGCAGCATTTGTGTTGAGAGTGATGTCTTAAAAGGCTGCCTTAAATACTGGATAGGTAAATATCTCACTAGGTTTTGGAACAGCTGAGTAATTAAATTTAATGAAAATTACATGTTGCTTTGAGATCTGCAGATTCATTTGAATATTTGTGTTTATTGTAAAGTCTGTCAGTGTTGTGTTGTGGCTCGAGTGGTTTCTCCTTCACTTGTTTCACAGAAGGTGAAGTTTTGGTTGATGCACAAATGAAAACACACACAGACCACTGATTTAAAATATGTATTTGAAAGTCCATCAAAAAGAAACCAAGCTCATGAGACTGTGTTCTCATTAAATTTGAAAAAAAAAAGAAGAAGAAAAACCTACCCAACATTTCATAGTTGCATTCCAGATTTGTCAGACCTGCAACCAGCAAGCCTAGTAAACATGCTGATAATTATTTCACCTGTTTGACATTAAGTAAGAAGAACGGCTGAACCACTCTGATTTATCATTAATGCAGCAGTCATCCAGAGACTGAGAAATGCATTTGCTTCTCCGTGAAGAGAATGTTGTGTCTTTTGGGACTCTGCTGACTGACTGAGAACTGTGTTAATGATAACATGCTGAACGTTTGGATGCCTTTAGACACCCTTACTGATTACCAGCGACTGCCTGATCCAGCACATTCAGTCAAAAGAGAGACAGACCATAGCCTAGAGGGTGTTAGCAAACCAGTCTCCCTGTATTGTAAACTCTTTGACCCTTCTTAAACAATGTACTATGTTTAGACTTTAGACAGCAATTTATTTTAAAGAAGGCCAAATCACAGCAGAATTTTTTTTGCTCTTTTGAAATAAAACCTTTTGAAGTACTATGTGGCCATACTCTAATGTATATACACACATTGTGTGTGTGTCTTTGTGTGTGTATATATACATATTCACACATATAGAGTGTCAGGGCTCGACATTAACGCTTGTCCGGGACAAGTGGATTTTTTGAAGGGACAAGAAAAAGAGAATTTAAAGGGCACCTATTATGTAATTTTGAAAATTACCTTTCATGTAGTGTGTAACATAGATCTAAGTGAACGAAAACTTCCTGCAAAGTTTTAAATATGAAAGTTCACCGTATACAAAGTTATTGTCTCTCAAAAGTAAGAGTCGACTCTGAGTCGCTGATATGAATCGATAGACGAACGATGCTTTTTCTCTATCTAGATGACGTCAACTTGACAAGTTGTTTGAATAAGATACGCCCACTCATTGCGCGCGCAGACACCAGGGCAAACTTGAAAACATCATGTCGACAACAAGACGCTGTGTTCTGAAGTGCTAATCAAAAGCGACCTTTTTTCACTGCCCAGGGAGGAGCATTTAAAGATTAAGTGGCTACAGTTCATATCTACAACTATACCACGCAAGTATAGACCGAACCTTGTGCTGTGTTCGCGTCATTTTAATGACGATTGCTTTACAAACATAAATACTTTCAAGTGTGGATTCGCGAGCCTGTTGATAACGTTACTGAAGGAAGGTTCAGTACCAAAAGCTTCCTCCTCCGAGTCACAACCTGTAAGTATTATTAATAATTGTTGCTTTTATGTGTTTTGTAGCATGCTCAATAAGTATTTGTGTGTGTTGTGTACGTTACGCTCAGCGCAGCTTCTAGGTCTCCAATGTCAATTTTTTTTTTTAAATGTGTGAAATGTATGTCGTTGTTATTGGAGTTGTCATAAAGAATAGAGCAATACCTTGTAGTACTGCAGTGCTTTATCAATATGTTTATGCGTTGCACTAACGCAAACAATAACTGATTGGGTCATCTAACCAATCACCGCAGATTAGCGTCACGCAAATGAGGGATTTGGAAAAATGAGTCGTTGAACGAATCATTTTGGAGTCGGTGAACAAATCCGGTAAAAATAAATGCATATTATAAGACAACAAAAGTGTTTTTTTGTCATTGCATGCATGTAAAACTGTTGTTGGGGACTCCCAAAACAATATTAGGAACATTTTAAATGTCATAATAGGTGCCCTTTAACTTGCCCGACCGGACAAGTCGAGTAGCCTGATTAGAACGCCAATAACAAAAAAATAACAAAAAACTAAGGAATCACTAAAACGAGAGAATGATTGTGATTTTATTACATTTATTGTACTCAGTTAACAATACTGCTGATAAAAATTCAAAATGTGGACTTTTAATATTTTTAACATATGACACAGGTAAGCAACCTCACACGGCGAGTGCTGTTTTCCTAAATACCATCACGATTGAAAATGTGACATTGATTTCATACAACAGGTCAATAAACAGCTCAAATTAAGTCACTTACATTTTAGATGAAATATTGACTGTTTTTGTTTCAGCAGCGAAAATAGTTCCAAACAAAGATCACAGCAGAACCACAGCGCATCTCACAGCAATGCTCAACCGTGTTCCCTTTCGTTGTCACTCCGAGTTCCGTCGGATGACGACGAATGGGGTTTCGCTTAGAAAGCCAATCGACTTCGAGTACTACAAAACGAGCCAATGGCAAAGAAATGCCATGGGTCTGCGGAATTTGCATAGCGTAACTCCGCCTCACCTCGTGGGTATTTAAGGAGCACGCTCATAGCAAATAGGCATGTTTTCGCTTCGGAGCCAAGAGTATCTCTTCGCTCCACAGCCATTTCTGACTTCACTCTACGAGACGAGCCACTCTCTCCGGTGTTGGTGTGACGGCGATCTGCAGCGAGTTCACATTGCCTGCTGATCTGTGCAGTGATCTGCCAATGAGTGTGTTTCTCCCTGCTCGCTTCAACATCGCGGAGTTTCTTCCTCCTCTCACAAAAGAGCTCGCACGCGGCACGTCTTTTTAAAGACGGCTCGCCCGTGCATTTCTGGTTGCGGTCGACTCATTTCCGATTTTGATGGGCACATTCTCTGCTCTGCGTGCTTGGGCTTCATCACGCTAGAGCAGCGTTTGTGGATGACTCACGTTCTCCCCGCGGGAACGTGATCATCGCGTCATTACGGTCGAGACTCAATGATCTCGTTAGAGAGAGAGTCCCCTCATCCACACCCCGATCTAACACTCTCCACGTGAGGTGCTACTTCGGCTGGTGGCCAGGGTGACCTGAGGGTGTGTGGAACAAATCCGCCGACTCTTTGTCCGTGGACCACGCCCCCCTCTTCAGTGACGCAACCCGCGAGTGTTCAGGGGATTCCCCGGGTCTATTTTCGGATGCCCCGCGGGTTTCCCTTGACGCTCCAGAATCGGATCTGTTGTCCATCGCAGCATCACAGGGTGGGCTAGAATTTTCAGGAAGTGAAGATTTGACAGTGCTGCCACTTTCGGGTGTGCATATGGCATTTGTCGAGTCAGATCCTGAGATGACGGCCATGCTTTCCCGGGCGATTGGTTTTTGGGTGTGGCCGCTGACTTCTGTCAGCGTCCACTCCAATACCTTTTTTCCCGGATGTGCATTAGGAGATCTCGAAATCCTCGAAGACCCCCATGTCTTCCAGCGATCCCTCGTTGATCTCCTTCGCCCTTCCTTCCCTCGACGGGGCCGCTGCCCATGGGTACACTGGGGTCCCCCGGTTGAACGCTCTGTTGCGATGCTACTGTGTCCTCAGAGTGCTTCCTCTCGGCGCGATCCTAAGCACCCGTCCTAAGCCTGTAGTTTTTCGTCTACACTTGTGGCGAATTCCTATAGCGCTACAGGACAGGCAGCCGCCTCACTGCATGCCATGGCCATTCTGCTGGTCTACCAGACCCAGATGCTCACGGACATGCACGAGGGCGGGACTGACCCAGGGCTCTTCAATGAGCTGCGCGCCGCCACTGACCTTGCTCTCCGAGCGACGAAAGTGGCCGTACGTTCCCTGGGTCAGGTGATGTACACCATTCTGTGGCTGAACCTGCCCGATGTGCAGGATGTCGGGCGGACCCATCTGCTTGACACCCCCATATCCCAGGTCGGCCTCTTCGGCGGTGCGGTTGAGGGCTTTGCCCAACAGTTCTCAACCGCCCACGAGCAGACTGAGGCTTATTCTGCCCCAACGGCCCCGCCGTCCGAGCTGATCCCTCAGTCTGCCCACCGCCGAAGGCGCCCTCCTGCGGCTCCCACCCCGCCCGTTCACCCGGGCTGGCTCTGGAAGCCGCAGGGGGACGCCACAGCCCTCTCCAGCCCCGCCCCCCGCTACACGCTGGGTTAAGCGGCACTCTTGAGATGGGCTCCTCAGAGATGGGACTCAGTTCTTTCCAGGAGCTGGTAGCAGGGCCACTCCTTTCCCTGGTGGAGGGCCGGGGAAGAATCCTTATTCAGAAAGAACTGACTCTCCCGTTTCTGAGCACACAGAGTTCTCGGACGACACGGTGCGCCGCCCCCGGGCTGTGCACCCCTCGTCCTCCTCTGTCCCAGAGCCGGATGACAGTGCGCGCCGTCCCCGGACCGTACCACTCTCATCCTCCTCTGACGCCAGACCCCTGGCAGAGCAGACCCCCGTGGAACGTTCGTCCTTCCCTGGTCTGCTCTGTCAGGACGCGGTCCATGGCTGCACCCCCACACCGGGCCGCTATGCCGTCCATGTCTGGGTCAGCCATACCGCCTCGCTGCCCCACCGACGGGAAGTCTGTAGTTCGCGTGACCCCGCTGGTTCAGTCGTTGGGAGCCTGGCTAGAGCTTCCCAACCTGTCCCGCTGGGTCGCACGAACGATCAGGCTCGGCTACGCGATTCAGTTCGCGCGGACTCCTCCCCGCTTCAGGGGAGTCCGCTCCACTATGGTCGGTGGCAATGCCCCTATCATGAGAGCGGAGGTTGCAACCTTGCTGGCGAAGGGTGCGATCGAGACTGTCCCTCCAGCCGAAATGAAGACCGGCTTCTACAGCCCGTATTTCATTGTCCCGAAGAAAACCGGTGGGTTACGGCCAATCCTGGACCTGCGCGTTCTGAACCGCTCCCTTCACAGGCTGCCGTTCAAGATGCTCACCGCCAAACGCGTTTTCGAATGTGTGCGGCACCAGGGTTGGTTTGCAGCGATCGACCTGAAGGACCCCTACTTTCATGTCTCCATCCTCCCTCGACACAGACCGTTCCTGCGGTTTGCTTTCGAGGGGCAGGCATATCAGTACGCAGTTCTCCCATTCGGGCTAGCCCTGTCTCCTCGCGTCTTTACGAAGGTCGTCGAGGCAGCCCTTGTTCCCCTCCGGGAACACGGGGTTCGCATTCTGAACTACCTCGACGACTGGCTAATCCTAGCTCACTCTCGAGATCAGCTTTGCGAACACAGGGATTTGGTGCTCCGCCATGTAGCCCGTCTGGGCCTTCGGGTCAACTGGGAGAAGAGCAAACTTTGCCCCGTGCAGAGGATCTCTTTTCTCGGTATGGAGATCGACTCGGTCGCCATGTCCGCGCAGCTTACGAGCGAGCGCGCGCAGTCACTGCTGACTTGCCTGACACAGTTCGAGGGCAAGAGTGCGGTTCCACTGAAACTTTTTCAGAGGCTCCTGGGGCATATGGCATCCGCAGCCGTGGCAACGCCGCTCGGATTACTCCATATGAGACCGCTTCAGCTTTGGCTTCGCGACCGAGTCCCGAGGTGGGCATGGCAACACGGCACTCTCCGAGTACCAGTTACTCCGACCTGCCGTCAGACCTTTACCCCGTGGTCGAACCTCAGTTTTCTACGGGCCGGAGTGCCCCTGGAACGAGCTTCCCGGCATATTGTCGTAACGACAGATGCCTCTAGCATGGGCTGGGGTGCCATGTGCAATGGACGTGCTGCCGCGGGCTCCTGGACAGGACCCCACCGCTTATGGCACATCAATTGCCTCGAGTTGCTGGCTGTACAGCTCGCCTTGTGCCGCTTCCGAGCCGTGCTCAGGGGTCAGCATGTACTAGTCCTTTCAGACAATACCGCGACCGTAGCGTACATCAACCGTCAAGGTGGTCTGCGCTCCCGCCGTATGTCGCAACTCGCCCGCCACCTCCTCTTATGGAGTCAGAAGCATCTGAGGTCGCTTCGTGCCATTTATATCCCCGGAGCCCTGAACTGTGCAGCCGACGAGCTCTCACGGTTTCAGCCCCTCCCTGGAGAATGGCGACTCCATCCCCAGTCGGTCCAGCTGATTTGGGACCAGTTCGGGGACGCACAGATAGATCTGTTTGCCTCTCACAACTCGACCCATTGCGCCCAGTATTATTCCCTGACTGAGGGCACGCTCGGCACGGATGCACTGGCGCACAGCTGGCCGCAGGGCCGCAAATATGCGTTTCCCCCAGTGAGCCTTCTCGCGCAGGCCCTGCGCAAGGTCAGGGAGGACGAGGAGCAGGTCATTTTGGTCGCGCCGTACTGGCCCGCCTGACCTGGTTCCCCGAACTTGTACTCCTCGCGACAGCACCTCCTTGGCCGATTCCTCTGAGGGAGGACCTCCTTTCTCAGGGACGGGGCACCCTATTGCACCCTCGTCCCGATCTTTGGAACCTCCACGTGTGGCTCCTGGACGGGACGAGGCAGGTTTGAGTACCCTACCACCAGCGGTGGTGGCTACCATCACTTCCGCTAGAGCGTCGTCCACGAGACACGTCTATGCGTTGAAGTGGAACCTCTTCGTCAACTGGTGCTCTTCTCACCGAGAAGACCCCCGGAGATGTCCGGTCAGTGTCCTGCTTTCCTTTCTTCAAGAGGCGTTAGAGCGAAGGCTGTCTCCCTCCACCCTCAAGGTCTATGTCGCCGCTATTGCCGCACATCATGACCCGATAGAAGGTAAGTCCGTGGGGAAGCATGACCTGATCATCAGGTTCCTGAGGGGAGCGAGGAGACTGAATCCTCCTCGTTCTCCTCTCGTACCCTCTTGGGACCTCGCAGTGGTCTTAACTGCCCTGCGCAGCGCTCCCTTTGAGCCTTTGCAGTCAGTCGAGCTTAACTTCCTGTCAATGAAGACAGCGCTCCTGACTGCGTTGGCCTCCATCAAGAGGGTAGGGGACCTGCACACATTCTCCGTTGACGAAGCGTGCTTGGAATTCGGGCCGGGTGACTCTCACATGATCCTGAGACCCCGGCCTGGATATGTGCCCAAGGTTCCTACCACTCCCTTTCGGGACCAGGTGGTGAACCTGCAAGCGCTGCCCCCGGAGGAGGCAGACCCAGCCTTGGCACTGCTCTGTCCAGTACGTGCTCTTCGCATCTATGTAGACAGAACGCAGTGTTTCAGGACCTCAGACCAGCTCTTTGTCTGTTATGGTGGGAAGCTGAAGGGAAAGGCTCTCTCCAAACAAAGGTTGTCTCACTGGATAGTGGACGCCATTGCTTTGGCATACCAGCAGCAAGGTCAACCGTGCCCCCTTGGTGTGACCGCCCACTCCACCCGGAGTGTGCCATCCTCTTGGGCTCTAGCGCATGGCGCCTCGCTAACAGACATCTGCAGAGCTGCAGGCTGGGCGACACCTAACACATTCGCCAGATTTTACAATCTCCGAGTGGAGCCAGTCTCCTCCCATGTACTGTCTTTTTCAAGCTAACATGGGACCCGTTAGGTGTCTTCGCTTGCTCGCCATTCCACTCCACGGACTGGATACGTGCGATATTCTCCTCAGGTGAGCTTCCCCGAAAGCCCTGAGTTCCTCCAGCACTCCTGATGCTGGCGCCAGTGTCTTTTGCCTGCGCGTCGGCTAGGTGCCTCCCGTGTGCATGGTACCTCCTCTGAGCTACCCCCACATGTGTATTTCCACTGTAAGCCTCTTTGAGCATGTGTCTTTCCCTTGGCAAGCCACCTTGCCACCCCTGGGGTTGAAATATTCCACCTGCGGCTGGACACCCCAGTGATTCCCCATATGCATCCCTCGGGTCATATGTGTATTCTCTAAGTCCCCCCCTCTGGGTTGGCAGTAATTGCATACTTCCCTTAAAGACCTTGGGATATGCTCCCCAGTGTACCTTGGTATTCCTGTGCTAATAGGAGTCCTTCGTCCGTGCTATCTCACGACAGGGATCTCAGATTACGCAGGGCACTGGAAGACAGCTGAGAAGGTGGCGTGATTAGACTGGTATCCCCATTCGTCGTCTTCCGACGGAACTCGGAGTGACAACGAAAGGGAACGTCTCGGTTACGGATGTAACCCTCGTTCCCTGAGTAGGGAACGGAGACGTTCCGTCTTCCTGCCACTTTCCGCTGTACCGCGGGGATCGCCTGAGCTCAGTCTTGGCTCCTCAGCGAGAAAAACATGCCTATTTGCTATGAGCGTGCTCCTTAAATACCCACGAGGTGAGGCGGAGTTACGCTATGCAAATTCCGCAGACCCATGGCATTTCTTTGCCATTGGCTCGTTTTGTAGTACTCGAAGTCGATTGGCTTTCTAAGCGAAACCCCATTCGTCGTCATCCGACGGAACGTCTCCGTTCCCTACTCAGGGAACGAGGGTTACATCCGTAACCGAGACGTTTTCATTACTTGAATGATTCAGCATTTTGAACAAATCGGTTGAGTCAAAGATTCAATGACCCATTCATTAACATCCGTCTCATTCTTGAATGAATCAGCATTTTGAACGAATCGGTTGAGTCAAAGATTCAATGACCCATTCATTAACATCCGTCTCATTTTTGAATGAATCAGTCGTTTGATAATATACGAAATAATTAATCAATGACTTGCTCATTAAGACGATCTCCTGCCGGCTGGTTTAGTTTCATGTTTAAACGTTTCATTCTTTCCAACGTTTCTTATTTGTATATTTAAAACAATCTCATAACATTATTTAATGCAATTGTAATTTTTCAGTGTAAATTATTTAATTTGATCAGCCCTACCTAGGGTAACAGCCCTATAGTGTCTTATTATTGTAAATAATGTAATTTATTGATCAAATTTAGGGATTTAAAATGAAAGATGAAGCATAAATTTAATAAGATTTTGGGGGGGGGGGGGGGGTGCCCTTTAAAGGTGCAGATATTACGGTATGCAGATTTAAATATCAGAGCTGATTGAACACTGATGAGAATATTGCTTATAAATTATAATAAATTATAAATATATATATATATATATATGTTAGAGAATAAATTATATATAAGTATATAACACACACAAAAAAATTTCTGGACAAGCAACTTTTTTACTCGGATAAGTATATATATATATATATATATATTAGGGCTGTCAGAATTAACGCGTTAATGCATGCGAGTAATATTTTCAGTTTAACGTGTTAAAAATATTTAACGTAATTATTGCAGCATCTGTTTTTTTTAGTGCTGGGCCGTTATCGGCGTTAACGTGCTGCGTTAAAAAAAATAAAAAAAATCGCCGTTAATCAAAGTTGTTTTGGGATCATAAATAGCTTTTTCGAATATCGTTATATTTTCGCGCAATTCTAATGTGTAGTAGGCTAGGCTATGACGCCGCGCCTACTGTCACAGATCGCGCAGTAGGGTATTTTCCTGTCAGGGACACAAGGTGTACTTTTACTTTGTTACGTTGGGCGACGTTCCTCTCGTTACTTTATTTTAATGCAATACGTTGTTAAATGAGTTTATTCCAAGCGCGCTGTGTCCTTTGTATGGGCATGAGCGATGCTCATTTACAAATGAATCAGTCTTTTGAGTCGATTCTGTTCACAGACTTCATCAAACAAGTTGTCAGATGATCTGTCTAAATCGGTTCGCGAATCAGTTGATCTGTTCAGTTCCTCGCGCACTGAATCGTCTGAAGCGCTTTCAATTCACACTCGGAGTCGAAACAGGAAGATTTAAAGGGATAGTTCGGCCAAAAATGATATTTAACCCATGCATTACTCACCCTCAAGCCGTTCGAGATGCATCTGTCAATCTTGTTTCAGACGAACACATTTTCAGTTATTTTAGAAAATGTCTTAGACCCTTCAGTGGATATAATGTGAAGCAATGGGGTCCACCTCCTTCAAGTCCCAAAATGTGCATACATCCTTCACAAAAGTAATCCATCCGGCTCCAGGGGGATAAACGAAGGCCTTCTGATGGTAATCCGTGCGGTTTTGTCGTAAAAATATACATATTTAAAACTTTATAAATGAAAATATCTGACTTCCGGCAACGATCGACGCGCGTTCACGGGTGACGGAAGTCGGCGTACGAGGTAGGACGTAGCGTAGGAACCGTCGTGACGTAGAACGAACGCGCCAGCGCAGCCAGAGAGCAGAGCAAAACAAAACTCCACTCAGGATTTCCATCACCCGTGAACGTGCGTCGGTCGTTGCCGGAAGTCAGATATTTTCATTTATAAAGTTTTAAATATATATATTTTTACGACAAAACCGCACGGATTACCCTCAGAAGGCCTTCGTTTATCCCCCTGGAGCCGGATGGATTACCATTGCTTCACATTATATCCACTGAAGGGTCTAAGACACTTTCTAAAATAACTGAAAATGTGTTCGTCTGAAACAAGATTGACATATGCATCTCGAACGGCTTGAGGGTGAGTAATGCATGGGTTAAATATCATTTTTGGCCGAACTATCCCTTTAAGAGCATCACGAGCGTTGAATGAAGTGGCCGATCTACAGTCTAGTTTAGTGAATGCAAATCTGCAAATGCATCATGTTTTTGCCAGCGATGAAGATCTTTATTAGTTGAACATCTTCGTAAGCTGTCTGCGAATGAATGATTCCACAGGACGATACATTCGATTTCATTTCATTCAGGTAATACATTGTGTGTGTATTGCGCGTGTATTGCGCAGTGGCATAATCACACGAATAGTTTACATTGATTGAAACTAATTTGTTTAAAAAATGAGGCTATTGCAGTAACAAGGCAGGTTCACATAAAATTCTTATGACATATGATGACATTATTTTTTGATCTAACGAGCATTGGCGATGCAAAAACGGACTGTCGTGCGTATTGTTTTTTTTTCTTCTTCCAATTAGCCTACTATGTTTAAAAAAAGGACGAAAACACGTTACTTGTTCAATTAATAAAAAGTTTGTTTGATGACAAATCGCTAAAGATGAAATTGGCCTCCCTTTCTGTCATTGCGTTTTTTTTTGTTGTTTTTTTTTACGATATTCGACGTTTGCTCCTCGATTGTCGAATGGCATTTTTGGCAGAAATGCACATCCCTACGCGAGGCAAACTATTCTCAAAGACTTACTTTTAGTCATTATTTGGGTAGCACACATATTCTGAATCCCTTCGGGAGAATTCAAATGAGCCATTTTAATCTAGATTAATCTAGATTAATTTCAATATTAATCTAGATTAATCTAGATTAAAAAAAATAATCTATGCCCACCTATAGTTTTTTTCCTGGCATCCTTTGGCTAGCGTTCTATTATGATGATGCTATCCTTCATTCAAGTGCTATTGATACATTCAAGCACGATAAGATGCAAAAAAAGAACTCAAAACTGTATGAGTGCGCTGTCTGTGAAGTGATTCAAACACCCACGCTATCTCATTCCTAAATGACAACGCTTCGCCTTTGTCTGTTAGACCTTTGACAAAATCACAGCGGAACATTCAGATCTACGCTGAGCCAGAAAGAGCAGTTCTCATGTATAAGAATAAAACAGCTTCACAAACAGTCTTTTCAACCGCACAGTATCATTATTTCTGTTACAAATATTATTATTATCACAGAAGTACTGAGATAAGTTTATAGTTCGGTAATAAACACTGATGTTACGGTAGCGGTCAAAATAGAGTAATCACCTTTTGAAAGTAACACGGCTCTTTAAAAAACAATTGTAAAGATAACATCTTAATGCCACCAGGTGGTGACAAGTGACTGTTAAAAAATGTATTTGTCATTGAATCATTCATTCAAAGAGTTTTTTTAAATAATTCAGATTAATTAAACATTTTAAATGGACTGCAGCAATTAACATTTTGTCAGAATCTCTTTTAAATTACGTTATTTTGTTTAGTTGTTTGTTCGGAATCGTGATCTCTGTTTGAAACAAAAAAAATCATGAATCTCAATTTATCCAGAATTGTCCAGCTCTAGTTTATATATATTAATTCGATCATTAACCATTTCAGTCTTATCTGACTCTTGTTGATTCTATGGGCCATTTCTCACCATACACGAGAGATGATTTTTTTTGGCAATGATTTTTTCCGGGTAGGTTGCCAGGTCTTTCCCCAACTCTCCCCATTACATGGCTTGGGACTCACACACACATTCACACATACATACATACATTCACACTTACGGAAGATTTTGCGTATCCAATTCGCCTATACGGCATGTTTATGGATTGTGGGGGAAACCAGAGCATCCGGAGGAAACCCATGCAGACACAGGGAGAACATGCAAACTCCACATCAAATATTAAAATTAATTAAAAAAGAAGACGTGCGAAAGGTGCTGTATATTTCAGTGTTCCCTTGCAATTTGCAGATCAGAGGCCCAGTGTGTTTACAAGCACAAATGTTGCACATATCCACTTTGAAATCAGTCATTTCATGTGCATTAAATGGAACTGATGTGACCAGTGATTTCTGTATATTTTGTAGGGCTGGGTAAAAAATATCGATTTCTCGATATTAATCGATTCTCATTTTTACGAACCGATATCGATTCTTAAATCTCAAGAATCGATTAGTCATCCTGTTTTCATTTGATGATCGCGTAGAACATTGTATCGTGCATCCCATCCAATAAATCGAAATAATCTTTGTGCTTTGTTACTATTATTATGAAAAAAAAAGTCTCAAATTTCGAATTACGTCCATTTTCTTACCAAATTCAAAAACATAAATACCGTTTTGGCGCTGTGGCGTGAGATCGCTCTGGCTCAGCTCAAGAGAAGCAGCAGCACGGAGCGCACATGATCTCATTCTCCTCTTCCGCCTTAATAATACCAGTTACTCCGCCTTAATAATACCAGTTACTCCGCCTTAATAATACCAGTTACAGCGCCAAATAAACATCAATGAGCATCTGAAAGTGTGTTAAAAGATAGAGTACAACTTCGAAATCCGTATCATGTAACGTGGTTTCGCTCAATCAGTGTTTCATCCGTGGAAAGACGTCAGTTAAACAGCAAGTAAACAATGGCATGTAACGTCACATTTACCTCAGAAAAAACATTAAACTTAGTAACTTAGTCAGTCAGCTAGAAAAAATAACTCTAGAGAGGAGAATTTTGCTAAATATATGCACCATATTACATATTCATTATAATTTTTAATGTTCTTCAATATTTAATGCATGTTTGAATAAATCTGGCCAGTTTTTATGACAGCCACCATTTAAATGTTTATATTTCATATAACTTTCTTATTATATAAATAAATAAGTGTAATTTAAGTGTTTGTATAGCTTCAAATCAGTTAATTTTTACCTTCAAAATTATAGTAGGCTAATGAAGCCTAGTAGGCTACAACTGACTCCCATAGTTTACAGCATTAGTTAAGAGATTTGTTTTCCTTGAAAAAATTTGCCATGTATTGTACCTGATATCCAAAATAATCAATATTGAATCTAATCGAAATCGAATCGAATTGCAAGCTTGTGAATCGAAATCGAATCGAATTGTGAAATTTGTGTCAATACCCAGCCCTAATATTTTGTGAAAGTGCCTTGGCAATTAGTGTGAATATTTCTTGAGTTTCACTGTGTGCGTGTGTGTGTGTGTGTGTGTGTGTGTGTGTGTGTGTGTGTGTGTGTCTGAATCACTGTTTAGAAGATGAACATTACTCTCACTGTCACAAAGTCTCCTTCCTCCCAAGCAGAGCTGATTTGCATTCCACTCACTCATACCGTCTCTGTCTGTGTCTCTCTCTTTATCTCTCTCTGACCTGATCACTCACAGATGGCACAGCCCTTATTCTGTTCCTCCTCCTCTACAGAGCGTTCAGCAAAGGAACATGTGTGCAATCACTACACAAATGGATTAATTATGTGTTTCAGGGTAGAAAACCTCAGTGAATTCATATTGTATACAAGCACAGTGTGAAAAATCAACAAAGACACTTCTTGCCACAGACATGTGCAAATTTACATGCACATAAACGTATACATGCACGCAAATGTATACACAGCTTAGCACCATAAGCAGGGCTAACACTGAGGTGATGGGAGGATTTTTACAGTGCAAAGCCATAGTGTTACCCCGGAAAGGCTGATCCCATTTAGAGGTTCCAGCAAAATCCCTATCCCGTTCAAAGCCATTGAATGGAATAAAGCTATTAGCCTACCTCCAGATTAGCACTGTAACGCAAGAATTATTATGGTAATGTGTCAAAATCAGGGTTAACTTTGTCATTCCTTCTGAGGAGGAAAGTTTGGCCCGCTTTTATTCACTGTCTTGCTTCATACAAGGTCCATTCTAAAACGTTAAGGCACATGATGTCATCCATTAGGCCTCATTCATGAAACACAAGTAGAATAAATTTTTTGTGTAAATCATTCGTAAAGCCGTACTTAGAACTACTGACATAATTTTCCAATTTATCCCAGTGTTCGTATTTTCAAAATGTTAGCTTGGTACGAAAAACTATTTGTCTGCAAGTTTAACACTTTCATCGAATTATTTTAGTTTTATTCTTTTTTGAGGTTTAAGAAGTGTCCATTTTACTTGCAAAATATTTACTGTATTTATAAGTTTCATGATTGAGGCCCACTGCATTCACAAAGACTGTAAAAGCCGAAATTATGAAATTGTTGAAATTATTTCCACATTTTTCTTTTTTTAGTTGATGGCCTACTCTGTGTTCACAGCCATGACTAGGGGTGTGCAGTGGAGCCAATATTTGTACCTGTCTTTAACAGTCTCAAAATTATTTGTTTCTGTATCTGCATTCGGATAAAACTGGAAGTGGGCGTGGCTTCAATCGGAAATTTGTACAATTACTTAAAGTCTAGGGTTTTAAATGTATAACCTATCTGTTTCCTCTGTAGTTATGATTGAACAAATATGCCTTGTATAACTCATAAAATAATTATTTTAGTAGAAAATGTGTTTTTTCAGTATGTGTATGATTATTACTCTTGACTGAGAGCTAATTTCTGAAAGACACACGGAGACGGCAACGCGGCTATTTGATTTGCGCTAAATTTATTCATAAAGTTTACTCTCATTCACTTCCCACTCATTATTAATAGTGATTTTAGAGGTTGTATAATATCGCACTATCCCCTGGCTCACCTCTTATCCAGCAAACACGAGGAGTGACTGTGTCAGCTGAATATTTTTTCTATTATTCAGCAGAATTATTCGTTATTCATTTTGAAGCCATTATCCGTGCCTTCCCAAATAAGGTATGGCTTCGGGCACATCCCTAGGCATGACCTATTTAATTAGTAAAAGGGGGTAGGGGGGGTCACGTCACTCATAATATGACTGTTGATGGATATATGAGTAATCATTGACCTCACCTTCACTCAACATCTCTGCCTCTAATAACCCCACCCTAAATCATCTGACACACCCACCCACACATACACACAATATTTAGATGTCACTCTGCTTAGATGACTTTGGTGTTTA
Source organism: Tiaroga cobitis (assembly GCA_030578255.1). Taxonomy (NCBI): domain Eukaryota; kingdom Metazoa; phylum Chordata; class Actinopteri; order Cypriniformes; family Leuciscidae; genus Tiaroga; species Tiaroga cobitis. The sequence goes on along the minus strand of CM060614.1, from coordinate 7,370,327 downwards.
TTTCAATCACTATGCGTGCAAAGCTTTTACATGCATTATGAACATCTTTTATGTCTCAAGATGCTTTAGCTAAAAATTTATGAGGTGCTTACATCTAATATTTCTTTCTCACTCTGGGCTGATGCCTGTTGTATGGGACAGATTAAGACGCAAAGCGCTGTAGGATTCCAATCGCGAACTGCCCTCTGACCCCGGGCACATCTGTGCGGTTCAGGCCGCCTCTGATGATGGATTAAGAGTCTTTAATCAGAGCGTCTGGGGAGAACTTGGCAATCTGAGCCAGGCCAATTCACCAGCCCCAGCCCCATACAGCCATGCATCATTACAACACAGATATCCTCCGACCTCCTCTTACCCGCCTCCTTCAGACCCGACACATTAAGATTTAAATACATCCCTCATCCACCACACTACGCATTCAGCAATCGAAGAAGGTCACGAACCCTTGTTTTTCCGGAATGATAATACTGAAACACAAGCTGTTTGCTGCAGTGGTGTGAAAGGGACATGAAACAAGACAACAGATTGGCTGTGTAAACCCAGATTCGTGAGTTTTGTTTAAAACGAATTCCCGCAGTGATACTCCATCAGAGAGAGCCATGTCATCTTTATGGTCATGGCAGGCGTGTGGTGAGCTCGGCTGTCAGGCTTATAAGGGCTTTTCTGGTGCCTGCGCTGTGAGATTCGTTGTAAACCAGAGCAGGGCTCTACAGATGAATAGGAATTTCTTTCTCCTTTTTTTTTTTGATTTTACATTGATTTCAGTGTCCTTTTTTTTTTCATTTTACCCATCGTACATACAGAATTGAATTGAGAATGAATTTAGATTTAAATTCTATTCCTCAATTTTGATTAATAAATAATAATTCAAATTTTAATCTAAGATAGATAGATAGATAGATGGGATAGATCATGATAAATTTTATGTTGAAGTATTTTGGCTAGACATGCTGCATTAAAGCACATTGCATCTACATTTTAGCTTCTCAATCTTATTCTAGGATTGAAGGTGCTAGAAAGAAATGAAACACACTTTGGTGCCTGTAAAGGTTCACTCAAGGAGAAATGAAGGAATATTCTTGCTTCATTTTTGCAGAATCTCCTTGACATTTATCTCACAACCCTCCCCAGACTGTGCCTTTATTATCACCAGTACAATACACAAGTTTCATACAGCCTATTGATCTTTCATTTTTATTAAACTCGTTTATTTTTATCAACCTTCTTTATACTTTTGCCTTTTTATTTTTCATATCTTTTATTTTTTTGTTTTTTTTGCATGATGTCATGTCATACACCTGGCCTCTGTGCAAAGTTCTAGAGTTCTGACAAAGTTTCCATGGAAGTCTGACTTCATTTGGCATTCTATTGCACTTTCTCAAGTAGTCATTTTGAAATTCAGGCTTTTCAAGTTGAATTGAATACAGCATTAGCCCAGAATATATTTTGCCTCTCCAGTTACTCCAGCTTTTCTTTATCTTGTGATTAGTTCACTGACCCCTGAATAATATGAATGTCTTGGGGCTTACAATAACTATCTGCAATAGCTTGTGGCTGCTGCACAAAACAAAAGTAGGACAACTGAATGTTCTTTAAATTGTTAAATGAATTGTGGATACAGTGTTGTAATTTCCGTGGCAATGTTTGGCTTCAGGGTCATTCAGATTTATTCCAATTTAGCTCCTCACTGCATCCTGTCAACATTGTTATTTAGCAAATGTGAAGCTGTCTGATAATTGTAAGCCTAGAGTCTTAGACAACATCCACGGTCCTCTTTTCAAAGTACAGAATATCCATTACATATCCACCATGGCCACTTGAATTGTCATGTTTGTCTCTCATTAGCAGTTGAGTGAGAGGATTAATGTGTTCCCTTTCGTAGTCACTCCGAGTTACGTCGGATGACGGAGAATGGGGGTTTCGCCAGAAAGCCAATCCTCTTCGAGTATTTAAAAACGAGCCTATGGCAATGAAATGCCAAGGGTCTGCGGAATTTGCATAATGTATCTCCGCCTCACCGCGTGAGTATTTAAGGAGAGACAGCTGCAACAGCAGATCATGTTTTCGCTTCGGAGCCAAGAGAATCTCTTCACTCCACAAGCCAAATCCTGAGTATTCTCAGTGACTACATCTCTTCGAGACGAGCGAACTCTCTGATGTTGGTGTGACGGCGGTATCCAGCGAGTTTCATATTGCCTGCGATCTGAGCAGTGGTCTGCCGGTCTGTGTGTCTCTCCCTGGTCGCTTCAGCATCCGCAGAGTTTTTTTCCTCTCACTAAAAGAGCGTGCACGCGGCACGTCTTTTTAAAGACGCGTCTTTCTAAAGACGATCTGCCCGTGTATTTCTGAGTGCGGTATTCTGATAGATTCAGCTGTTTGGCGTGTTTGGGCTTTGATCACGCTCGGACAGCGCTCGTGGGTGTGTCACGTTCTCTCTGTGGGAACGTGACCATCGCAATGTATACGGTCGAGACTCTGTGAGCTCATTTGAGTGAGAGTCCCCTCATCCATCACCCGATCTATTTTTCTCCACGTGAGATAATACTTCGGCTGGTGGCCAGGGTGACTAAGACGTCAGGTCTGGAACTAACCGACGAAAATTCCTCGGTCCACACCCCGTCTTTCACGTTGCAACCCACGTGGTCCCGAGTGGATTCGCCGGCCCGCCCGCGGGCCCGCGTTCTCATTCGGTCCACCAGCTGATGAAATCATGTTTATCGCCGCATCACAAGGTGAGCTGGAGTCCTCTGGAGATGGCTCGTCTGTGCTGCTGTCCTCGGATGTGCTAGCATAGCGAGCTTGATTCAGAATTCACAGCTATGCTTTCCCGGGCTGCCACGAGTATCGGGTTTGTGTGGAAAATTCTGCCATATCCCGAGCACTTGAGGCTGATGATTGGTTTTTGGGGGTGGCGAACCCAAATCCTTTCTACCCGGATGTGCATGAAGAGGCCATGAGATCGTGGAAGTCTCCTTTGACTTTTCGCGACTGCTCTGCGGCCTCTTCCGCCTTCTCTGCCCTCGTAGAGGCCGCAGTCTACGGTACACTGGGGTTCCCCCCTGTGGAGTGTTCTGTGGCAACACTTAGGTGTCCCCACAGCGCCTCCACCTGGCGTGGCAACCCTAAGCACCCCCCCAATGCCTGTAGGTTCTTGTCTACTCCGGTGGCGGGGACCTATAGAGCTGCGGGGCAGGCTGCCACCTCACTGTGTGTTATTGCCATCCTTCTGGGTGTTCAGTGACATGCACGAGGGTAGGGCTGATTCAGGGCTCATCCTTGAGCTGCCTGCCGTCACCGACCTTGCTCTACGAGCGACGAAGGTGACCGCACGCTCCCTGAGTCAGGTGATGTCCACATGTGTGGTCAGACATTTCTGGCTTAACCTGGTTGATGTGCGCGAGGCTGAGTGAACCAGTTTCCTCAACTTCCCCATATCCCAGGCTGGCCTCTTCGGCGGCGCGGTCGAGAACTCTGCCCAACAGTTCTCGGCCGCCCAGAAGTGGACTGTGGCTTTTTTCTGACCCTGCGGCTTCTGCTGCCAATCAGCCGGCGGCTCAGACGCTTCAGTCCGCTTGCCGTCGAATGCGCCCTCCTGCGACTTCCGCCCCCTCCCGCCCGGCCCCAGCAGCACCGGGCCGGGCCGTGGAGGTGGTCGCAGGGAGGTGCCCCTGCCCGTACCAGCCCCGCAGCCCCGCTGTACGCCAGGCTATGCGGCGCTCCCGTTACGGGCAGCTCAGTTATGGCTTGCAGTTCTCATGGAGTGGTTGCAGGCCCACTCCTTCCCCCGGTGGAGGGCTGGGGGAGAATCTTTTAAAAAGAGCTGCATCCCATCTCTGAGCACGCAGAGCTGGACGGCAGTGCGCGACGCCCCCGAGCCTCGCCACTCTCGTTCCCCTCTGTCTCTGAGGGTGCGGATGACAGTGCGTGCCGTCTCCAGACCACACCACTCTCGTCCCCCTCTATCGCCAGACCCCTGGCAGAGCAGACCCCCGCGGAACGCTGGTCCTTCCCTGGTCTCCTCTGTCAGGACGCGGAGCATGACTGTGCACGCGTGCTGGGCCGCTATGCCACCCTCACCTGTGCCGGTCACTCCGCTCCGCTGCCCCTCCGGGGGGACGCCTGTGGCTCGGATGATTCCACTGGATCAGTGTTTGGTGGCTTGGTTAGAGCTCCCCAATCTGTCCTGTTGGGTCGCCCGAATGATCAGGCTCGGCTATGCGACTCAGTTCGCACGGTCTCCTCCCCGCTTCAGGGGAGTCCGCTTACTGTGGTCGGTGGCTATGCCCCGATCATGAGAGCGGAGGTTGCCACCCTGCTGGCGAAGGGTGCAATCGAGGCTGTCCCTCCAGCCGAGGTGGAGTTACGGGTTTACACCCCGTACTTCATTGTCCCCAAGAAAACCGGTGGGTTACGGCCAATCCTGGACTTGCGCGTCTTGAACCGCTCCCTTCACAGGCTGCCGTTCAAGATGCTCACGGCCAAACGCATTTTCGAATGCGTGCGGCCACAGGATTGGTTTGCAGCGATAGACCTGAAGGACGCCTACTTTCATGTCTCCATTTTACCTCGACACAGACCGTTTCTTCGGTTTGCTTTCGAGGGGCAGGCATACCAGTACGCGGTTCTCCCATTCGGGTTGGCTCTGTCTCCTCGCGTCTTTACGAAGGTCGTCGAGGCAGCCCTTGTTCCCCTACGCGAACACGGGGTTCGCATCCTGAATTATCTCGACGACTGGCTAATATTAGCTCACTCTCGAGATCAGGTTTGCGAACACAGAGATTTAGTGCTCCGGCACCTAGCCCGTCTGGGCCTTCGGGTCAACTGGGAGAAGAGCAAACTTTGCCCCGTGCAGAGGATCTCTTTTCTCGGTATGGAGATAGACTCGGTCGCCATGTCCGCGCAGCTTACGAGCGAGCGCGCACACTCACTGCTGACTTGTCTTCGACAGTTCGAGGGCAAGAGTGCGGTCCCACTGAAACTTTTTCAGAGGCTCCTGGGGCATATGGCATCCGCAGCCGCAGCAACGCCACTCGGATTGCTTCATATGAGACCGCTTCAGCTGTGGCTTCGCGATCGAGTCCCGAGGTGGGCATGGCATCGCGGTACGCTCAGAGTTTTAATAACTCCGACCTGCCGTCAGACCTTCACCCCGTGGCGGAACCTCAGCTTTCTACGGGCCGGGGTTCCCCTAGAACGAGTTTCCAGGCATGTTGTCGTCTCCACAGATGCCTCTGCCACGGGCTGGGGCGCCATGTGCAATGGACATGCAGCCGCGGGCTCCTGGACAGGACCCCAGCGCCTCATGCATGTCAATTGCCTCGAGTTGCTGGCAGTACGCCTTGCCCTGCACCGCTTCCGTGCGTTGCTCCTGGGTCAACACGTACTTGTCCGCTCGGACAATACCGCGACTGTAGCGTACATCAACCGTCAGGGTGGTCTACGCTCTCGCTGTATGTCGCAACTCGCACGCCACCTCCTCTTATGGAGTCAGAAGCACCTGAGGTCCCTTCGTGCTATTTACATTCCTGGAGTGCGGAACCGTGCAGCCGACGAGCTGTCACGGCTCCGGCCAACCTCTGGCGAATGGAGACTCCATCCCCAGTCGGTCCAGCTGATATGGGACCAGTTCGGGGACGCACAGATAGATCTGTTTGCCTCCCACGACTCATCCCATTGCGCCCTGTATTACTCCCTGACCGAGGGCACGCTCGGCACGGATGCACTGGCGCACAGCTGGCCGCAGGGCCTACGCAAGTATGCGTTTCCCCCAGTGAGCCTTCTCGCACGGACTCTGTGCAAGATCAAGGAGGACGAGGAGCAGGTCATATTGGTCGCCCCATACTGGCCCACCAAGACCTGGTTCTCCGAACTGATACTCCTCGCGACAGCACCTCCTTGGCCAATTCCTCTGAGGAAGGACCTCCTTTCTCAGAGACGGGGCACCCTATGGCACCCTCGTCCCGATCTCTGGAGACTCCACGTGTGGCTCCTGGACGGGACGAGGCAGGTTTGAGTACCCTGCCACCAGCGGTGGCGGCTACCATCACTTCCGCTAGAGCATCGTCCACGAGACATGTCTATGCGTTGAAGTGGAACCTCTTCGTCAACTGGTGCTCTTCTCGCTGAGAAGACCCCAGGAGATGCTCGATCAGCGTTGTGCTTTCCTTCCTGCAAGACGGGTTGGAGCGAAGGCTGTCTCCCTCCACCCTGAAGGTGTATGTGGCCGCTATCGCCGCATATCACGAAGCAGTTGAAGGTAAGTCTCTTGGAAAGCACGACCTGATCCTCAGGTTCCTGAGAGGAGCGAGGAGACTGAATCCTCCTCGCCCTCCTCTCGTTCCCTCTTGGGACCTCTCAGTGGTTTTAAGTGCCCTGCAGAGGGCTCCCTTTGAGCCTCTGCAATCAGCTGAGCTTAAGATCCTGTCAATGAAGACAGCGCTCCTGGTTGCGTTGGCCTCCATCAAGAGGGTAGGGGACCTGCACGCATTCTCCGTTGACGAAGCGTGCCTGGAGTTCGGGCCCGGCCACTCTCACGTGATCCTGAGACCCCGGCCTGGATATGTGCCCAAGGTTCCCACCACTCCCTTCCGGGACCAGGTGGTGAACCTGCAAGCGCTGCCCCGGGAGGAGGCAGACCCAGCCTTGGCACTGCTCTGTCCAGTACGCGCACTCCGTGCTTACGTAGACAGGACGCAGTGTTTCAGGACCTCAGACCAGCTCTTTGTCTGTTATGGTGGGAAGCTGAAGGGAAAGGCTCTCTCCAAACAAAGGTTGTCTCACTGGATAGTGGACGCCATTGCTTTGGCATACCAGCAGCAAGGTCGACCATGCCCCCTTGGTGTGACTGCCCACTCCACCCGGAGTGTGGCGTCCTCTTGGGCTTTAGCGCGTGGCGCCTCGCTAACAGACATCTGCAGAGCTGCAGGCTGGGCGACACCTAACACATTCGCCAGATTCTACAATCTCCGAGTGGAGCCAGTCTCCGCCCATGTACTGTCTTTTTCAAGCTAACATGGGAGCTGTGAAGTGTCTCGCTTGCTCGCCATTCCACTCCACGGACTGGATACGTGCGATATTTCCTCAGGTGAGCCTTCCTCTCTGAAGCCCTGAGTTCCTCCAGCACTGTTGACGCTTGCGCCAGTGTCTATTGCCTGTGCGTCGGCTAGGTGCCTCCGTGTGCATGGTTCCTCCTCTGAGTAACCCCCACATGTGTATTTTCCACTGTAAGCCTCTTTGAGCATGTGTCTTTCCCTCTGCAAGTCACCTGCCACTCCTGGAGTTGAAAGTAGATGCCACCCTACGGGCTGGTCACTCCAGTGTTCCTCCATATGTAGCCCCCTTGGGCCATATGTGTATTCTTAAGTCCTCCCTATGGGTAGGCATGCTGCGGCATATCTCCCATGAGATATGCTTCCCAGTGTACCTTGGTATTCCTGTGTTAAGTAGGACTCCTTCGTCCGTGCCTATATCACGACAGGGAGGTCAGACTTCGCAGGGCACTGGAAGACAGCTGTGAAGGTGGCGTGATTACACGGGGACCCCCATTCTCCGTCATCCGACGTAACTCGGAGTGACTACGAAAGGGAACGTCTCGGTTACGGATGTAACCCTCGTTCCCTGAGTAGGGAACGGAGACGTTACGTCTCCCTGCCACTTCCGCTGTACCGCTGGGTAGACGCCTGAGTTCAGTCTCGGCTCCTCAGCGAAGACATGATCTGCTGTTGCAGCTGTCTCTCCTTAAATACTCACGCGGTGAGGCGGAGATACATTATGCAAATTCCGCAGACCCTTGGCATTTCATTGCCATAGGCTCGTTTTTAAATACTCGAAGAGGATTGGCTTTCTGGCGAAACCCCCATTCTCCGTCATCCGACGTAACGTCTCCGTTCCCTACTCAGGGAACGAGGGTTACATCCGTAACCGAGACGTTTCAGGTTGTTAGCAACTGTTTTTAGTAAGCATTGTTGTGTCTAGTTGAACCCAGTGGAGTTGGTTTCTCAGATGGTCATCTTTGGCTCCCAAGGCATTAAGCTGTCCCTGAATCTAACTTCTCTTGCTGTCAAGTACATGCAGTTTAGCAAAAAGCAATAGTTGCACAGATGTGTCTCGGAGAGATTGCACCCACTTCTCACTTCCTATGCTGTGCTGCGGAGCAGTTGTCTGTGTTTGTCAGGAGGCAATTAGAGTCAGCACACAAGATGCTGTTTCATTTATCTCAGATTCAGACTGAGGTGCGGTACTCAGGCCTCACCTTGTCAGCCTATGATATGCTACTGCTCTCAGACAATCACAAAGAGACAGAACTGGCTGAAGTAATCACTTTACAGTGGACGGAGAAGTAAACACTTTACAGAAAATGTGAAAAAGAAATAAATTTAAAAAAAATTGAGAAAATGGTCCGCTATGTCTTTGTTAAACAGGAAGTAAAACATATTTAGAAAATACCCTAGGGATAGGTTTATCATTAATTTACACTCATGTCTTTGTGAAACAACACATTTTTTGGGGGGGGGGGGGGGGGGGGGGGGGGTGGATTGTAGACCAAAGCAGAGAATCACCTCAGAGATTCACTTCTTCAAGTCTGTTTGGTGTCTACATCCAGTCAGAAGCTTGTTTATCAGAAGTGTGGCAGCATATGGCCAAGTAGATCAGAACTGAAAGAAACAACGGTGTCTAAGAACTTGGCATCCTAGAAAGAGGAATCAGAACATGGTCCTTTTTAATATTTGGGGAAAACATTTTGAACCAGCTATCTATCTAAAATAGGGGAAGCCTACAGGATTGCATGAACTACAAAGACGAGAAACAGTCAGGCCTTACTCAAAACCCCAAAAGCACCCTACATCAACCAAACCCATCATCAAAATTTAGCCAACATCTTCAAAAAAATGGGAAAGCAAGATCAGATGCTGCTGAATAAAATTACTGAAGGATGTTAAAAGATAAAGATAAATGATAGAAATGTAACACTGTGCTGGCCAGGATGTGTTAGTTTGAACGTTTTCAAAGTATGTTTGAAAGCAGCACTGCACAGCACTGCAGTTTTCCCATCTGCTTCAAAAGAGCAGCCATTGTTCCTCAAAAAGCCCAAGATACCACACCTGAATCGCTACAGACCTGAGTTCTGCATTTAGACATTTGGGGACACAAGTCCACTTCAGAACCATAGGACTTTGCCTTCAGTGCTAACAGTCTAATGATGACATTGCCCACTCAGATCTGATTTGTGCCCCCTCAGTTACAGTCGGTCCCCCCTTCCACCCCCCGAAACGCGATAAATTTTAACCCTTTTAACATTCACACTGGTGTGATTAGAACTTTCAGTGCGTGACGTGATAAACTGCTAAATTAATATTTATCTTTGCTCTTCGCCTGGTGCTGAGCCAGAGATGGACATGCTCTGGACATGGACATGGACATGGACATATATCACAACTATATATCACTATATATAGTATATATCACAACATATATCACAACTATTCAGTGTTTTCGATCACATAATGTTTAATTTAGGTTTCAGACATGTAGGCAATAACAAAAAAACAACAACAAACAAACTAGTTTGTTACATACACTGATGTCGATGGAAGCGGCAATAATAATCATTTCAATTATAATTTGACATTGTGTTTTATTCAAATCAGATAGCCTACACACTGTACACAGTAACTATAAAGTTTACTCGATTCTTCTCTGAGTTCACCAGCCACTTGCATTTATGTATTTCAGGAGAAATGGATGAATTTAAGTGATTTAAATCTGACAGATCCGGCTCCCAGCGTGTTTTATAGATCAACTAACGTGATCATTATAAAGGTGTTTAAACGACAAACGTGACAAGCATAACTCGTCGCAATGGAAATACCACTGGAAATCTGTGTTTCCACAGACTTGAGGAATAAACGGTGGTGTAACGCTATTATGTGTTGTTTACCTGACTATGACAAGACAAAAAAAAACATTGTGCGTCCAGGTGTTTGTGCAGCCAGTATTACATTTCTCAACGAGACAGCGCCAGTATTTCTCCGCTCCCCAGGTCCGTTCGAGACCAGCAAGTTTTTAGGGCCAGAGTTGAATCGATCTTTACGGAAACCCCCCGAAACCCCCTTTTCTGCAGTGGAAATGCACGGAATGGTTCGAGAACTGACAAAGGCAGGGAACCCGTACCAGAACCGTGTCAGTGGAAAAGGGTTAACAGTGATCTCGTGTTGTTCCAAACCAATATGATGTTCTTTCTTCTGTGGATCACAAAAGGTAATTTAAAAAGTCAAATGAATCCATACAACTCGTGCGCTATATTCCAAGTCTTCTGAAGCTGTGTGATACCCCAGTTACTCAGCAACACGCTTATTATTTATTTAAAGTTTGTTTGCCTCCTCATATCTTAATGATTTGCCTCATGGTTTTTATACACTGACATGGGCAAACAATTATTTTAGTGAGAGTTTTGACCATGTTCTCTGTATTACAATAACACCTGCACATTTAATTGAACATAATTACTTCACTTACTTCGCTCACTCACAGGCCATTCTGTCTTTGCTCAGCCTGTTTTGGTTGGATCAGCATGCTTAGCCATGCATGTGTAAGCTTCATTTGGAGATAATTGCTAATAATTATCCACTGATAAGTTAGTACGGCGCAAGGCGGCTAGAGAACGGGGGCTGTTTTACTGTCGGTTTTCTGAACTGGTGAGAGAGCAGATAAGATATGAATTGATGAAGATGAGCTCTTTTTTTTCAAGAGGTCAGTTGTGAGGGGGACTATTTAAAGAGAGACTACAGTGTTGTTTGCGCTTTCGTTGTCAATCAAGCTTCTATTATTTTGGAGGTCACAGACTCATGTGTTTCAGGCTAGTATTTCAATAAAAGATAAATAAATAAATAAATAAATAAATCACTATAAGCATGTTCTGCTTCCTGCCTTTCAAGGAGGACATTCAGCCTTTAAACTTTTTTGTTAGACTCAAAGCTGACTGAACAAAAACCTCCTTCATATTCTTCTTTGTAGCATGTTAGCCATCTATACAATTTGAAACAAGTGAGAAATGAAAATTCTGTCATCATTTACTCACCCTCATGTAGTTCCAAACCTGTATGCATTACTTCATTTTGTAGAACACTTTAAAAATTTTGAAATTTATCAAAACTTCTGCAGAATAACGAAAGTCATACAGGTTTGGAACGACATAAGTGTGAGTAAATAATAATGACAGATTTTTATTTGTATTTTATTTTTGTGTGAGCTGTCCCTTAACACATCTTGAGGTTCTGAGTTTGAATATACACAGACGAGTGCAAAATTTAAGAGCTATGGTGGAGGGGAAGATTTCCAGTAAATAACGAAATGCATTTTTGTTTTTCACTCAAAGCTATTGTATGACTTCAGAAGACTTAGTGCACAAGTCATGTGGACTACATTTGTGGTGCTCTTTTGTGTCAATTTTGTGTTTGACACCCACAATTGTATGGAAAAGAATAGGTTGGACAATCAGCAATAAGTCAAATTCCACAGAATGACATGAATGTGAGCAAATAATGACATAATTGAAAAATATTTGGTTCAACTATTCCTTAAACAACATATTAGACTGTTGTGGAAACTCACACAAGCAAAATGCACATGCATCATAATCTTTTATCAGAGCAAGGCAGTGCTTGTGAATATGGCAAAGCCTGGCTAAATTAAGACAGACCGTTTCTATGGTGGAGCCCTGGAGAGCAGCTTTGGCATTAAAGTCTAATTAAATATATTTCTTTACTGCACTTCTCCTTGAGGCAGCTACTGCACCTCATCTCCCCTGGTGACCAGACTGGAACAAGAATGTTTCGTCTCTGTTAGCGATGCTACCATGCCGACGGCAAAGGGACCCGGCAGGCCCTTGCTGTGTCCCCTTCATTACATCAGCAGCAAAGCTCTGCCTCATATCAACACCGTGATTAAAATGTTTCTGGTGATAAGAGGATATGAAGGTCAAGCTACAAGAAGTGCAGTGCATGGAATCTGAGACCTCCACCTGAACTGAACAAGGAGGCCTAATCAGAATGCCATGCATGCCTTTAACTCCTTGCAGCTCGATGGCTTTGTTTTGCTTGGTCGCTGGGCCAGCCAGTACCTCATCACTGGAAACTGGATGTTTCATGCCCCTGTAAAACCCTTTTTATGGTTTTTACTCTTGTGTGGTTTTAATATGTCTCAGAAGTCTATTATCAATGTTTATATGCAGTTTAATGACCCACCGTAATATCAGCAACTAATTTGCATCATATGTCATTATTTGGTTGGAGATTTTATGTGTGCAAGCTTGCTGACATGTCACAGAAGCAACAGATTCATGCTTGGCTGACAGGTGCCAGTTTTAAAGAGGATGTCCTATAATATTGAGATTTGACATGCCCTTCTGTTAAATTAAATAAAAAATAAAAAACTATAGATAATGAGATGCAAATCAGGGTGTCTGGAGAATAATGCCCTCTCATTTATTCTGCCCGTGTATACCTGCAGGGACTGAGCAGTCATTTGTCACTTCCAAATGTGATTCGGTGCATCACATGATATCAGCCCCTGCATGCACATCTCTTCGGACACAATGGTTTTAATGGTTTTAATAATGCTTCTCTGTACCCGCACTTTGTAGATCGTACACCTGTGTGAGAAAGAGAGACAGCAGACATCAAGAGTCTGGAAAAAGTTAGATCAAAGACTAGAGACTGATCAGCTTTTGATATTTTTTTTTACAGTGTTACTTTAAACTGTTAAAATCACGCTGAGCAACTTTAAAGGAATTTAGGTTATTTTCCAACATAATATCTATGGACAGCATTTTATTTCTTATTTATATTTATACCATGGCCTGTCTGAATACTCGATTCTGATTGGCTGGAAGGTGTGCAATAAAACCGTTTAATGCACAGGTAGTTCCAAGTCAGTTTAATCACCGTTCTATATTAATGTGCTGTTTTCATTGAAGCACATACACACATACATCACTCGCACACAGAGGGCAGAGATTGTGGAAAGCACACACAGAAACATTCAGGAGCACGGAAGCTTGTTATCAGCGCTGCCTTGCGACTTTTATTGATAATATAGCTTCGCTACTGAATCGCTATATTATTTTTCTTAGCATGAGGGGGTTACATCGCTATTCTGACGGAATTAAATTAACAGCTTCATTGTTAATAAAGAGAGATACTCAGAGAGATGAGAGATGGGTACCTGCATCTGTTCAGTCAATAATTAATTCACATGAATCCTATAGTTTATTCATTCAAATAAATGTAATCTTATGCACTACTTTATCTCTGTATCTGATTCAAAGCAGGCCGAATGCTAGAACTAACGAGCCTTAACTGACGAAAATAACCGTAAATTTTACCCCTCCGGTCAAATATTGCGCTGCAAACATCAATAGCAGCTTTAAGTTGTCAATGTTGGCAAATGACCATGGTATAAGCAGGATAATTCATGGCTAGCTGTGCATTAAATGATTTTAGTGCACTTTGTGGAGACAACCACCCTCCGCTTCCCATCGGGTGGTCTTTGCCTCCACATCATGCATTAAAATATTTTATTGCACAGCTAGCTGGGGATTATTCCTTACTGGTTTATATTATTAAAATATTAAGTTGTACTTTTATTTTGTTAGTCACACTTTATATTAGATGTCTTTAACTACTTTGCCCTTAGACTTAAAAAAATAAGTACAATGTACTTATTGTGTTGATGTTATATTGCAAAACACTTTTTCTGCTACTGAGGTGGGATACGAGTAAGGTTAGTGACAGGTTTAGTAGTATGGCCAGGTATAAGGGTGGGTTAAAAGCGAAGGGAAGGGTCAACAGTGTAAGTATAGCTGTTATTACGGAAACTAATTACAGATGTAATTACATGCAGGTATTTATAATACTATAAGTACAATGTAAAAACATGTATGCACATCATAAGTGCATTGAATCAAATTATAAATGTAAATGTTAGTACATAGTAGTTTAAGACACAGTGGTAACACTTAACTAATGTTAACTATTGAAACATTATTGTAAACTACATTAGTTAACATGAACTAATAATGAACTGCCCTTCTACAGCAATTACTAATCTTTGTTAATGTTAATTTTAACATTTACTAATATATAATTAAAATCAAAAGTTGTATTTGTTAACATTAGGTAATATGCACTGTGAAGTAACGTGAACAAACAATGAACAGCTGTATTTGTATTAACTAACATTAACAAAGATTAATAAATACATTAACAAGTATATTGCTTATGGTTAGTTCATGTTAGTTAATATGTTAACTAATGTTAACAAATGAGACCTTATTGTAAAGTGTTACCAAGACACCTAATATAAAGTGGGACCATATTTTTTATTACCACATATTGTTTATGTTATTCAGTTTATGAGTATAAAAAAATATTTGTGCAAGTGATGGTCAATTTAATTTACAGAATTACATGGTGACCTGAAAAACACAGATGGACACATATAAACAAGTTAAGCTACTCCATTCTAGCTGCAGAACAGTTTCACTTAACCGCATCACATTTCTTTATGTCAGTACTGCATGAGTGTCACAGAAATATCCATCTTTTGACTTTCTGCATGCATACAAAATCAATTTGCGTGCTTAGAGAGGAAACTGGGGAGAGCAAACCTCGCTGTGAGACACTTGCATGGGGGTCGTCCTCAGTGGCCATAGTGAATGTATAACCAACATTTAAAACGTTAAAAAGCATTCACAAGTGCTTCAGCCTTTATTGATATTATACATTATATATATATATATATATATATATATATATATATATAGTAAAAAAATATGTAAATGAAAAGAACTGTGAATATGTAAATAAAGAAGTGTGCAACATATACGCCTAAAATATACCACTTAATTGTTTTTTTTATTATTTAACTTTTCTTTCTCTCATTGAAAGTGTGACCTGTGTGTAATTATTTCTTTTCCAGTGGGATAATTATAAATAACCTGTCTTTCGAGAGGGGAAAATAATGATGTGGATTTTGCAGAATCCTTGACACCATGTGCAAGGTTTTGAAGTCACTTTCTGCAAGCTTCAGAATACCTCCACATGCAGATGCACATTTACTTGAAATGCAAATGATTTACAAGGTCACTCTGGTCTTTAAGTGCTGGTTCCAATTTTTTCTCCCCTCTCGGGTGTAATTGAACTCGACAATTGAAAATCCACAAGGGCATATGTTTTATTTCCTTTTTTTTACCGTGACAGGTGCAAGTGCAACCTTCATGCCAACAGCTGCATCTTTGACAAAGAGAAACTCACTTGCGAGTGTGAGCACAACACTACGGGGCCTGACTGTGGCCGCTGTAAGAGGAATTATCAGGCCAGAGCTTGGAGCGCTGGATCCTATCTCCCCATCCCCAAGGGCACAGCAAATATCTGTGAGTATACACACACACATTCCCATTCCACTTACTGGAAAGAACAATATGGGCTCTATGTTTGTGGATAACAAGGCTCACATGTCCTTTTACTCTGACCATAAACCATCTCTCTTACTCCTGTCCTACCTTTCACAATGCGCTCACGGTGTCTCCCCAGAAGCCATTACCCTACTTCCAATTTAAAACCAGGTCCTCACAGGAACTCTGACACATCACAGTAACTTCTCAACTTTAAGAAGGGCTATCAGACATATTTAATATTTGATTTACTTATGTTGAATTACAAACTAAATGCTCATTATTGTTTACTACAGATGTAGTGACGAAGTCCAAAAATTGTGGTGGTACCATGGTATTGTTATCCATAGCAATTTGATATAAAGTGGGTTCCAAAGTATCAAATCATAAAAAAATACTTCTATTTTATATATTTCTAATTTAACACTATAGTTTTATAAACAATCCAATTCAAGTTATCCAAGTAACCATTTCAGTGAAAAGTTAACATGAATTTCTATTTGGTATGTCCTTCTTTAGCTTTAATGACAGCAATATCATGGAAGTGCCTAAGCAACCATGCTATTGGTTACAGGGATAGTTTACCTAAAACATTAAAAAGCTGTCATCATTTACTCACCATCATGTCATTCCAAACCTGTATGACTTATGTTCTTCTGTGGGGGACACAATCAGATATTTTGAATAAGGTTTCAGTTGTTTTGTCCATTGAAAGACAAAAAATATTTCTGATGGCAGAAATTTACTTCTGAGTGAACTATCCCTTTAAGGAGTGTTTACCCTTCAGAAAGATGCAGAACACTTGTAGGACCTTTCTTTCACAGAAAATGTTGCATGTCAAATGTTAGAACTATAACAGAAGGACAGTTAGCCTTTAGAAAGCCTGGGGACTACACCACCACTGCATTTCAAATGGCAAGAGACAGAGCCTTCAATCCAACACACAAAATGTTTGCCCTGAAATAAACTAGCACTCACCATATGCTTCTGGGACTAAAGCAGCAGCCCATATCACAGATATGACCTTAGCATGCACAGAAACTGTGTGCATGCCAAAACTTTCTTTTCAGTCTTCAGCTGGTTAGAAGGTGTGTATGTGCGCGTGCGTGCGTGTGCGTGCGTGCGTTTCTACTGTGAGAAACAGAATCGGAGCGCAAGAGATCCAAATGATGAAGTGTAATTACACACCCAATTGATTCTGGCACCTCGTTCATCATGTCCGTGTGTGTGTGTGTGTGTGTGTGTCCGTCCGTCCGTGTTTGTGTGTGTGTGTCCGTCCGTGTGTGTACACGAGCGACACGTGCCTTCTGGCAGCTGTTGTACCTCATGACTCTCTAGGAGCCGGTGGAGTGTTTTGAAGGGCTGAGATTGACAGGACATTATTAAAAAAAAAAGACAGCACTGACTCTGGACCCACTATAAAACACAGCCTCACCTTAAACCCCTTATATGGTCCTGTGTGAGGAGAGGGAGAAGTCCATAACATAATAATGCTGTAATAGACAGGCTCTTAGATCATTCCCATTGGATTAAAAATCATTAGATTAAACAATAATAATAATTCAAACAGAAGACAAGCAGTTTGTCGATTTAAAACCAATTGGAGCTGATTTTACAACCGTTCTTTGTGCTTGACACCATGCGGTAGGGCAATGGAGACAAACGTAAATAATTAAAACTAGCAGCTTTTTTAATACAAGTTGCATTATTGTGCTTTTTTACTGCTAACAGTGTGTTGCTCTCTCGTCTTCTTTTTATTGAAGCAAACATTTCGTTAAATAAGTGCTACTGTTTATCACAATGCTTTCAACAAAGGGTTTTTTTTTTTAATTGGCACTTTTTTTTACTAATTTAACAATTTTTACTAATTTAAATTATGAGTAATTTGTAGTTTGGTCATTTATAGTATGTAGTGTTAGTTCTCCTTTTTTGCGTCATTGGAATGCAGAGTAGTTCCTCTTAGTCCGAGTGGGTCAGACAAATCAAGAAAAGAGCTTGAGATTGATGAAAGAGTTTTAGATATCACTCTTCGTCAAAGCGTGCTCAGACTTCTGGGAAGTAGCTAGGTTCTCGCTTCACATCAGAACGGCGAGTCGGAGAGCGATCAGTTCGAGAATTAGCAGTGACAGACCATTTCTGCTCTCGAAGAGAGGGGAAGTGATGAGGGCGCCCCCATTTTCTCCCTCCTGGAAAAGGCGGCAACGGGACTCACACACAATGTTCTGGCCCGTGGTGATCTGAATCTAAAATGCCTTCTTAAACTTGACTAATGTTTGTGTGTTTTATGGGTTGTCAGATTGATGTAGGGTTTCAAGACGCGAGTGAAAATAAGGTCTGATCTGCACTGTGCCTGCTGGTTCCCAAGCGAAGCAATGGCATTTGGTATGGTTCACGCACCTAAGATCAGCATGCCCCTGTTAACGTTTAAAAATGGGAGGATTAGCAAGCAATGCTAATTGTTTTCCACGTCTCTGCTGAGTAATACTCTGTGGTTTAAGACAGCACTTCTATACAGAGAACTGACTAATTCCTCTTGTCCTGGCAGGATTAAACTGTGCAAATGAAACTTCAAATCAAACCGGTCTGGCCTTGTAAATTACTCGCGATCAAAGCACTTAAAGAGAGATGTGTCCCGACACAGTTTCAGTAACGGTTTTTATCGCTCCTCATTGACCTCGCCTTCAGTCCGTGAAGATAAAAGCTGAACATGATATATGCTTTTATGCGACTTATTGATTTTACAGCTTTTTAACATTTAATTATTTGGATACAAAATTCCACTCAGCATACAACAGAAGTCATGGAAATCATGCTTGAGCGAGATCCACCGAGGGAGGAGATTCATAATACCTCATTTACTTCTGTTCAGCCTAGCTAACGAAGACAGCCCAACACATCTGGAGATGACAGTCGCAATGAGAGTAAATTATTATCAGCGGTGCCGTAGTGTACGACTGATGGCTGGTTTTGTTTTTTAATTAGTGTACATAAGTAAAGGGCTGCCAGATGTCAGTCTGTTCGCCTTCCGTTGTTCGGCGTCCTTGAATCAAATGGTTCGTTCCTGGGCTGAAACTATAACAGCTGTATCCTTCCTCCCCCACCTGCCATCCTCAGACAAGCAAACTTTCTTATAGGAAAAGCATACACTCAATGAGGAAGTGAAGAAGACAGTTCCAGCCTTAGAACGTGCTCAGTCCTGTAGAAGATGTTTGCCTTTCTTGTTTTATAACATGGACGATCTTGAAGTGTAATTAAGCGTGTCCTCGATCCTCATTCCACTGCCGTACGGATGCTCTAATTAGTGTTATCTGAAGGGCCAGGTGGCCATCTTGTCTTCTCCCAGAAGAGGAGAGTTATTTTGTACCATTTGTGTTATCTAATTATTCATTTTAACATCTCCACCCTGGCTGCATATCCTCCACAACCACCACAGTTACCATTTCCATCTTGACTCTTGTAGTGTCAACTCCGAAACCATATTACGCTCCCTCTCTCTTTCTGCCTTTTTTCTCTTTCTTTGTTTTGTGTTATGTTCTCCTTATTCCCCCATGAGACCTGGTTTGTTTACTCTGCCTTTTCCACATCTTTCTCTGTGCTGCCGCAACGGTAATCTCTCTTTCAAATATTTGTTTCTTCCATCACAGGATTTTCCGCTGCGTGTCGCATTCCCAGATTCTTAACTGTGACTGTAACTCATCGCAGGCACTTTTTCATACTTGCCATCTCCCGTACAAATCTATTCACTCTGTCTTGTAAGACATTCAGATGGAGGTGCCGTTACTGTAGCAGAGGTTGGCCGACAAGTTCCACCGGTGTGGATTGTCATATTTCCTTACGTTTTGAGCCACGCTGTTGCTTGTGTATGTCACGGCTCACATTCGTGTAGAAAATGGATGATGGATGGCCATGAGATGTAAGTGGCCAGGGAAAGTAATTACAAACTTTGCCTAGGGTAGAAATTTTGTAGATAAGCTTTGCCGGAAAGTCCAGGTGGACGGAAAAAGCAAACAGATGAGACTATGTGAAGGTCAGGAAGTTGTCCTACTAGAACAACAATAATGAGGACACCAACAATTCAACTAGCTCCGTTTCCAACATGAAATAAAGCATCATAGAGGGGTTTGTCCTTTTGCTGGCGACGGAAGTGGGCGGTTAAGGAACAGATTGGCTTTCAAATGTGAAAAAAGGAAGTCGTCACAATTTTCATGTTGTCCAGCGGGAATCCCGCTGGATGACTTGGCAGGCGTGTGAGTGTGTTATGTAGGGCAGGACAGATCTGGTATCTTGCCCAGGTTGGGTTAATTACGTCCCGTCAACCTCTGGGAGGAAGCCTGAAAAATTAACTGTCAGTATAACATGTGTTTAGGTGTGTGTGGGGGTGGATTTTCCCCACAAGAGACTGTCTATTCTTTATCATTCTATGCAGGTTGATATAAAATTGTAGTTGTATTTTGATGGCATAATTGCTTGATTGTGAGAAAAGGGTTTTATTAATTTGTGGAAGTTTGTTTAAAATATGAATAGAAGAAATGTGGAATAAGTCCCACACACTGCTATATATAGATATAGATATAAATATGTGTGTGTGTGTGTGTGTGTGTGTGTGTGTATACAGTATATATATATATTTGTGCTGTCTAAATTTGTTAACACGTAAATTATTTTTTTCAGTTTAACGCTTTAAAAATATTTAACGCAATTAACGCATTATCTGTTTTTTACCATCATCCTTTGGCTAGGGTTACATTACATTAAATGATCACGCTCTTATTCAAGCAATTGCTTTTAAACATTTGCGCGCGATAAGACCTTATAGAGAACGCAGTGCAATAGACACTTGCATCTGTGTGTGAATCTCCTGTCTGTGTGACACACACACGACTCATGTGCATAGAAAGCCATTTCAGACAGTTTCATGCCCGTTTTGTCGAGTATCCTTGCCAGCACAGTCTTAAATGAGTTAAATAAAGTCTTAAATGTACGTAAAGAGTTGAGAAAATCATGTGTGTCAGATCTGCTTCATATGCTTCAGCTCTTAAAGTGACAGCAGCCTATTAAACCCGCTGCTGTGATGTATGTCGTTAATGTTAATCAAAGAACAAAAGACAGAGAAAATCGTTTGTAGCTTTAATAAGGATTAATCTATATTTAATTTATAATTTATGCAGTGAAGACTGTGAAGTGTCTGATAACTTTATTCAATTTCTGTATTATATCCTACCTGTTAGGCCTACCTAAAAATCTTAAAGCACTTTTCACAAGGTTACATTGCACAAAAACAGTGAAAACAATAACTTTTTGTGCATTTTGATAGGGCAAGTAAAAATCTGAACTGGTCTGACTGGGCCCATAAAAAAAAATTGAGCCCTATTATATTGAAGGGCAGGTGAATGTGGCATATCATGGGTTTATGTAAAGAATGTTTTAAGTTCACTTAAATTCAAAGTTGTTTATTATTTAAAGCCTAATAAATGTTTTAAAAAAAAGTATAGCTTCCAATTATACTGCAATGCTAAATGCCTATAATTAATGGCTAAAATTGAGAGAGAAAAAATAAAGTTCATAGCCACTTCAGTAGCAGTATTGGTATTGGTGATACTGGCCGGTGAAAAAGATGCCATTAAACACACATTTTAAATATACTGTCTTTATGTTGTTTCTACAGTACATTAATTTGGAGATTAAATGTGAAATTATTACAAATTATTAAAAACTTAAATGTTCAATCACGATTAATTACAGAAAAAAATTGCGGTTAATTTTTTTATCGATTGACAGCACTAATATGTATATATGTAAATTTAAACAATATATTTCATTTGTGAACTGATGTTCAGCTATTCTTTTTAATTGTAAATATATTTTCATCAGTCATCAAAGCTCGATAAACACTAGTCACAGACACAAAGATGTACCTTTAATTTCACCAAGCTGATTGCTCACAAAAAATTGCCTCTTCTCACATGACTTTCCTCCATTCATTCTCAATTAGCCCCCACCAAACTCATCGCATGCTTTAGGGGGGCTGTTAAAACTCAATGGGCTCAGGGGAGGCAAGAGAGATGGGGACTGGAACTTTAACTGTAACGACCGCTGTAACTTAACCCCCTGGTGTCACTTTTGGACAGTGTTACTTTAGAAAAACAAGTGATTTATATACTTTTGATGTCACATATTTGCATTGTTTTATTTTTGTAAAATGGGTTATTTTCTCATACACACACAAACATCAATAATTATTCAATAAGCAACACTTAACAACACAATAAGCTACTAAAGGTACAATTTTTGCAAACATTTTCTGACAGTGTAGAGAGCTCATTCAGTCATTTTAGTTAAACAAACAATAGCATAAAAGATGACAACCTAACATGTAAAATCAGGTACAGGAAAAATGGAAAAATCCTCCTGGATATATGTTCATTTAGCACACATACACTCCTCCCCATCATCAGTTGATCCTGGAGACTCGAGTGACCCCAGAGTGCAGAAGTTCAGATGGTAAAAATCAATGGAGTGTGCAATAAACATAAGCAGCCTAATGTGTTTCTGCATCAGGCTTCACAATTTGATTCCTGCTCTCTGACATAATGGAGAGTTCCAGCAGGTGAGGGGGGCTGAAAACCGCTCTGATTGAAAGGTAATCTAATGATATGACACATGATATTTTGTGTCCGTCTCAGGCAGACGACTGACCAACTCAAAAGAGAGAGGTGAATAAATAAATAAAAATAAAAATGAGGTTGTATAGCACTTACATGAATCGTTTGGATGAATGAGAACCATGACTAAAAGCCTGACTGTATTTAACGCAAAGAGAGCAGACAATGTGCTATGAGAGGTGCTGTGTTACACTGTTGATGCTGTTTAGAGTATATAGAGACGTCTGTATTTGTTTCTGTGGTGTCAGATGCAGCATCAATCATTGTAATTTTTCCATGATGACGTTCAAGTAAAGAAAAAAGAAAAAAAAAATCTCATAGACATTGAAAGAGGGAACCAAGCCTTACTGTATCTATGGACCAGAATATCATAGAGACTAAGCTGAAATTACCCGGAACAATTTGTCCCAATTCCCCCCTCTAAAGTAGTCTAAAGTACCGTGAAGATTAGGCAAATTAGTCCGGTGACGTAGGACTACACGCACCGCAACAGATTTTTAAAAATGGTGGTTGAAATGAAATGCTGCATGGAGTCAACCAATCAAAATGCGGCATGAACTCAACCAATCAGCATGTTCAACGCCCAAGTCCCACCCCCGAAAGTTTTTCACTGCTTTCACCCGGCTTCATTTTCACCCAGTTTTCACCCGGCTTTAGGGATGCGCTCCTTTGAATTAAAATAAATAAATAAAGGACTTAGTGCTATTGCATTGTTGCCATATATAAAAATAGAACATAATATGTAACATTTCCATGTATATATAATAAATATTATTTACTCTAGTCTTAAGCAGTAGTTTTCGAACTGGGGAATTTGGACCCCCATGAGGCCACAAGGAGGTGCTATAGGGGTCAGTGAAAAATTTGGGGGGTTTTCACAAAAAGTAAGCAAGTAAAACTCCCATGTACTATAGTTTGCATATATAGTTTGCATATATAGTTGAGCTTACATAAAGTCTTCTGTAAAGTGTGAAAGATTTCTCTCTTGATTTCATCAATAAAAATCAAGCAGGATTCCTTCAATTAGCGACTCTCTTTGGTATTGGCAGAATAGATGCGAGTGCAAAAGCATGATGTTATAGTTTGTTTCCCTGTGCAGGTTGTCCTCTCTACTCCTTTCCCTCTTCTATCTTTCTGTCTAAGTCTTCACACATGTTCGTTGGAGGTGCCTGGAGGTGCCTATTTTCCAAGTGATTTCTCAACCCTCTTTCCAAAGGTCATACATTTGACTCTTAACTGTCCATATGAAGCAGAGATCAGGGAGAGAGATTAGATGGTGCACACTACAGTAGATCAATGGCACACTGCAGGGGCGTGAGTTCAGCTCTCTTTCTGCCACCAGAGCATTGTCTCCAAGAGTTCTCCATCGTTCAAAGGAAAATCTTCATTCACTGCTCTCCAAATGGTCTGTTTGAAACGTAGCACCAATTCTTCTACCTCTCCATTTTTTGGTTTATTTTTATTTATATACTTGAACTTGTTCCTACTTTTGGATTTGCTTTGTGTGTTTTTTATGAATTATTCTAGAGGGGTTCTCTGCTGTCAATTGTTTGAAATAGTTGTTTTACCAAGGTGGTTTATTTGTTCAGGTTCTGTAGCAAGTATAGTGAGAGATAGTCCAGCGGTACACTACAAAGTATTTTATTACATAAAAACAGATTATGGGTGTGTTCACACTTGGCATTTTTGGTTCAATTAAAATGAACCCTGGTGCGATTGCTCTGTTAGTGTGGTTCATTTGAATAAGTGTGAACACTACCATGCGAACCCTGGTGCACACCAAACATGTGGACCAAGACCGCTGAAAAGATGTGTCTCCGTCCACTTCCAAACAAACTCTGGTGTGGTTTGAATCAAATATGAACGCAACATGGACCAAAGGCATGTAAACGGGACATGATGTCACAAGATGCAACCCTAAAAAGGACAGAATGCTCACACATACCTGTTTTTTATCGTCATAGTCGTGATGTTGCCCATCACAGTTTGGTACAGGTAACAGAAACACGTCTCCTCGCAGCAGATCTTCGTTTGTGTGTGTGACAGAGGTATTCCTGCCATTGTTTTGACTCCTTTACACATTTTATAAGCACTTCACAAGTCAAAAAACCATCATATGTAGGCTACGCACATACAACGAGCTAATTTAGCCCAGCACATAGCATTGGTTTGGATGTTCAGGAAGTTCCGTCTCGAAACGTCATAAAAGCTGACAAATCAAGTTGTGAATGAATAAGGCTAAGCGGACCCGGGCTAAAAGTTTTTTTGTTTAGTTTTTTGGTCCGGACCAAACGAACCAAACTATAAGTGTGAACACACCCTATGTTACATGTTATGTGCACTGTATGTGTTTTTTTATCCATATTCATTTCTATGTATTATCAATATTTATTGTGTTATGATTATTTAATTTATGTATTTTTATGGAAATATGTATTTATAGAATGTAAAATGTAATTATTGCTTTTCTTTTTTTCTTTTTCTTTTTTTAACAAATTTTTGCACTTTTTATTACATTTTAAAATTGCTATTTGTTGCTATTGCTATTGATATATAATGTTACTAATATAATCTCTTCTCTAATCTCTCTTTTAGGCCTGCCCAATAGCGTTGGTCCAGTTAGTAAGTAAACAAACTCATAGATCTAAATCAACAGGCAGTGCGAGATGAACAGCTTTGCTTCTCACTTTACCTCAAGTACACTTCTGGTTAAACGTTAATTTCTGATTTTCATTGGACCATATTGATTATAAACTGTGCAACCTAATGTGATTTAGTTTTGAAGTTAATTAGAACAGGGTTAGGGTTAGCTGTTTCTAGCAAACAGCAGTTTTTCCACATAATAAGATAGGGGCTTAGAAGCAGAAAGGGGAGAATATCATTTTAATATGAGAAATGCAGGTCTATCTGGTATTATCTGGTCCTGCCAGGGGCCTCATAAGCCAGCAGACAGATAGAGTTACAGGTGCAGGGAAGTTGAATGTGAAAACTGGAGCCACTGAGATATTGAACAAGTCAGAATGCATGTAGAGTCTAGAATATTTCCATACGCTTCACTTCTCTTGGGTCCAGGACAAATATACACATTTCCTCTTTGGATAGATTGGTGTAACATATCAAAGGTGTATGAGATAACATTGCACAAATCAAATATTCAATAATGAACATTGCGATTATTACAGGAGTTGATAGGGATTTATACATCTTTGATTTATTCATACAATATAGTGTTACCACTGAGCATTTGTTGAGAAGAAATTAGTGAACAAAAAACTTGCACTACAAGTTGCACTTTTAATCAGAAATGTACGTTAAACCAAGTGGACACTCTCCTCAAGTGTGTTTTGTCTTTGGCTGTAAAGCATGGCCTGTGCTGTGCCATTTCTGCATGGGCTAACTCCATTATTTCTTATACAATCATCAACATGAACATCCACTCACTGTCCCTCATGGTGAATTTACACACCTCCATCCAGAAAGACACAAAGATGAGACACTCACAGTACAACTAGGGTCCTGAACAGTTTGATGATACTTTAGCACCAAAACAGAGCTGAAGCCATAAAAACTGTCCTCTGACCACCACTATAACAATTATAAACACCATTCTCTCCCTTTCATAAAAACTATAGAGAGAGAGCTTGTAAAGAGAGTCCTTGAGGACGGAAATGTTTTGCCAGAGACTGAAAAAGAAAACACTGCAGTTTCCTCAGAGTTGCTTGAGGGTAATTGAATTCTTTATTGACTTTTCCCAATTCTATTTCAAGTTTATTAAGCCTGCCAGAATTGCCTAATGCAGGCATTAGAGCAAAATTAATATTTTAAGATGAGATTTTGGCTGTACAGGATTGCATTTCATTACTGGGATGGCATTGATTAAAAGCTGTCACTTCTTATTTATCCAATTTTTTTCCAAATTTTCACCAACAAAAACATTAATGAAGAGCAGATGTGATGAGCATCACTCCTAATCACTTGGTAATACGGAACACATTTTATATCAATAATAAAGTGCTCAACGTTGTCCCATGGGTATCATGACACTGGCTTCTGCATGTGTGAGTGTCATGTAATGTGATGAAAGAGGACAACTGGATTCATCTGTCACTCTGAGAGCTTATAGCTTCCAAACTGATAGTAACTCCACTGGTTGTTCATTGCTGTGTTCTCACTCTTTGTGTCTAACTGGATCAAAAATAAAGAGACAGAAAACCTCTAGAAAAGAGTTGTGTGAAAAAAAGTGTTTCTCCAAATATTAGATACGTTTGCTGGATCCAAATTGTTTTTTTTTTAGTTTAGAAAAATGTATTAGTTTACAAATTAAAGCCTAATCACAATATGAAATAATTGTAAAAACATTCCTTTTTAATTGTTTGTGTTTTAATGAGGTTGAGTATCTATATATATATATATTCAACTGATGAAGTGATGCTGAAATGCCAAACACTAATCTAAAGAAAGAGAAACACTTTACAATGTTGACACACCCTCAGCTAACATTATCTTATTAATCTTAAAAGAACAATTATTTGTTTTTCATCTTTAATTTCTATCATAAAATATTACTGGAGCTTGAACTGAAAACTCAGTTATTTTCATGGAATTCCCAGAATCACATGGAAAAAGAGTCATTTCTCCCAATGTGATTGGACATAGAGGCCATTTCATAATGGGTCTTCAAGATGGGTTTCCTCTGTCAGTAACCTGCGTCTGCATGCATTCCGAGTCCCCAAACACCATGCTATGTCCCTGGTGAAAAAAAAAAAATCGAATTCAAATTCATAGACGTGTCTCACTGGAATTCCTGCACCCTGTCCTCGTTTTACACACTTTTCCCACACACTGAGGTCAACCATGAAGCAGCACATAAGGGACTTAACCATGTTTGTGTTGGAGGGAAGGAACGTTTGGTTTGGTCCTTTCGCTTTAGTGCTGCCTCTGAAGTTGACTGAGAGACTGCCCCATTCCCAGTCTTAATATTTCCACATCTAAGGAAATGAGGAAATGAATTGTATGTAATTATAAGGATATTCCCATCATTTCTATTGTCAGCTTTTTTTCATCCAGAAGCACACTTCAAATGAATTAATTTGATGAATTGAACAAGTATCTCAAGCAACCATGATTACACTTGCGCACAATCCAGTCTCACATGGTGCATCCGAAACACTGACACAATTTCCCTTCATCTCTGTCAGCCGTCTTTCCCATGTATTAATATAGAGTAAGCCACAAAAACACAGCTCAATTACATACAATCTCTATAGATGACCTGTGATTGGTCTATTGGTTGCT
Organism: Tiaroga cobitis; assembly: GCA_030578255.1. Lineage (NCBI taxonomy): Eukaryota > Metazoa > Chordata > Actinopteri > Cypriniformes > Leuciscidae > Tiaroga > Tiaroga cobitis. The sequence continues at coordinate 7,342,919 of CM060614.1, read as the reverse complement.
TGTCCTCATCGAGTCTATCAGCTCAACTTTATGAATGACCCCATCTGGAGATGTGTGTAGCTGTTTATGTGTACATGAGTCCAAACTTGAGCCGTCCTAGTGCATCTGACATCCGACAGCCAGTGCATTCAATTAACACCTGATTTCTCCTACTTGCATGCAGTTCGGCAGAACATTTCATCTCTAGGTGTCGCTAACCGAAATCAAGGTAGGGAATATTTTTCAACTTGGATAAAATTTCCTTTGATCTGACTCACAGAACAATTTTTAGACTGCTATAAGAGTGAAACAGATCCAGCAGAAGTTTGCTGACAGCTAGTCTTGTTTGTACATGTGTTGTATACTGACTCATTCCAGATGGACAAACATGTTCTTTTTGCTTTTTCTCTTTCACGTACGAGTTTCTGACATGTCTGAAAGCTGTGAGATTTTTGAGCAATCAGCATTTCTAAGAAACAAGACATAAAGACACACGAAGATGATTTAAAGCATTATGCCCTCCATTTTAAATAGGAATGGCGCTCTCTCTTGGGCCCTCTCAATCTTTTTTCAGCCCTGCTATGGAGTTTGCATGGCTGTTTAAGTATACTAATTCAAGTTAATACATTGCGCAGAAAGATGGCCAAAGAGAAACATCATGCAAACAGCAGGCCTGAATAAACAGTGGTTTTGATTGAATTAGGGGTTGGAGGTTGGTAAAGGACATAGTGCTCATTGAAACTTGGGTTGATTTGTGAATGCATGATAAGCTGATAACTTTGGGATTGTTCTGAGCCCTGTTGTTCTGCTGTTGTGTCGGACTGGCAGCGGGACGTAGGGATCTAAGCCTTATGTGCTCTCACACAGAAGCCTGGGAAGCTCAAATACGCTAATGCCAGCTGAGCAGTTTCTGCCAGCAATGCAGGCTTTTTCTTTTCCAGAGCCGTTGAAAACTTCCAAACTACAACAGCTGCAAGGAATAGAACGTGCACTGTGCACATTTTTGTCTATTTTTATCATTTATGACAGAGAAACAGGATTTAAATAGTCTGCATTCTTTCAACTTCATTCTTCTTTTTGTATGAACATTAATGTTCATAATATAATTTGGGGTTTCTGTTGATTTAATGTTTTCATTTGATTTATTTTGTCTTTATTTTGTCCAGTAGCTCCTCAAGTTGCTTTGTCAACCGTTCCTTCTGTACAAGTTGCAAACAGTAAGAGAGGTAGGAGGACTTGATTCATATCCTCTCACTACTGTGTCAGTGTATGTCATCCGAATTACCCCCCACCACCATCCCCTGAATGAATCCAGAGTGAGTCCTGTACTTTCTGTACTTGCAGAACACCTATCACTGACCTTACTTTTCCCACTTTTGCATAGTATCAAGATGTACCATTAAAAAGATATTGATTTTATTGTATTTACTTTATTTTTTAATTTGTTTATATTATTAGTTTGTTAATTAACTCCATCCTGAATCAGCATGGAAACTGTCCAGAATGCTTTTGGGACAGGAGTCTTTAAAATTCGAGGAGGCAAAGCTTTTACTTGATGAATCAGAAGGGGAAGCATCATGTTGACTCTGTCGGATTAATGTGTTGTATAAAGTCAATGTTGCTGATCCGAGTTTGGATGAGAACATTGAATCTGATATAACTCCACAGTGGCTCACAGGCGAGAAGCCTGTCAATTTTTTTTTGTTAAAGTGGGCCCTCTAAAACATTTTTCAGACAGAATGATTGACATATCCAGGCAGCTTTAGAGATCGCTTTTCAGGAGATATGTCTGTCTCGACTCCTCCAGTCGGGGGACGGGGGGAAAGGCTGCTGAGGAGGCCTGACCTCAATCCAGATGTTGATAATGAGAATCCCTCCATTTCTCCAGAGAGCCCTGGAATCATCTTAGGAGGAAAGGACATAGAGGCTTTATGAACGGGAAGATCTGTCACACCCGTTGAATTGAGGGTTCTGGCCAGTTGTTTGACCAAGTGTCCCTGGCAGGTCAGGGCGCCACTTTGTTATGTTATGCCAAGAGCAGCATCCGTGCATTGAGATTCAACGTCACTTTGAAACTAGGACAGACTCCTTGCGGGTCCTGGATAAACGTTGTTTGGTTTCTTTGGAGGCTGTGGGGAAATAGATAGGAAGTTATTTCTGATTTGGTTGAGCTATTTCTCATTTTGGAGCTGACAGAATCAATGCTGAAAAAAAGTGCTTTGTCTTTCATTTTTATGGCAGTAGTTCTGTGGAGAGGATACAGTTTGTGTACCCATTTTCGACCTGAGAGGCTTTGTTATTTTGGGGGCATAGAAAATAGAAGCCATTGTTTTATTCTCATGTTTGAAAGTTCCAGCTCCTTCACTACACCCTTCCATCATTTATTTCAGACAACTCTCCATGAGCAATAGAATATAAATACTGTAGATGTAAATTTCAAATTGCACTCGCATTCTGTCGAGGTTGAAAATTACATCTACTCGTGTTTGATTTCCATGTGGCATTCCTATTCTTATTTTCCTCTCCATTGCTGTGGTGTGCTCGAGGCGAACTCTCTAATAACAACACCGCTTCTCCATTCATCTTAAGGTGATCGTACATCTAACACCGCTGGCTGCATCCATGGCAGTGCCTGCCACCCTACCGCTGTTTCAGACCATCCAAACCTTGCATGCCATGGTGCCCCTCTTCTGCAGCGCCGCCGCGACTCGCACACACTTACCCTAAACACAGCCACATCTCTCTCCCCTTTTTGCAAGACTGCGAATGCTTCAGTCACTCCAATCGCTGCAGTTACATCGAGGTGCTAAACACCGTCATTTGCGTGAGCTGTAAGCACAACACTAGAGGGCAGCACTGCCAACTGTGCAAGCTTGGATACTACCGCAATGCCTCAGCAGAGCTGGACGATGAGAATGTTTGCATAGGTCAGTCCTCCAGCACTCCCATCCACCAACGCACATCACACACCCTCCCAGAATCTGCCATATGACCTTCCCTTTCTATTGCTCCATCATCCTTCATCTCTTCACTTCCCTTCTCTGTGTCTGTCCATCTCTCTGTCATCACCCGAGTCTCTTCACGCATGCTTGTGTGAGTCAGCAACGTCACGTTGAACCACATCCCTCCGATATTTGACCACAAAATCAGCAAGTATCTGACACAATGATCCATGGCAGATTATATTTCTTGACACTGTCAGGAAAAATTGGCATGTTTATTAGTTTTTCACGAGTTCACACTTACATATAATTAAATAGAGTAAAGGTTATGCGTACTTGGTGTGCTCTCCGAGGGGAGGGCTCCGAGCTCGGAATTTGGCCCGAACCTAGAGTACTCCCCAATCCCAGGTTGGGATAGGAATAGTTAGAAGTGAGGAGATGGGGTGGTGCAGGGATGCTGGAAAACTGTCATAGAACAGAGGTAAGTCTGCTGTATATATACCTCCTGATGCTAATTGAGTTGATTAATTGGATGAGCTCCTCCCATGTTAATTAGGTTAATCATCTGAATGTGCTCCTCCCAAACTTTGTTAATAAAATATAATTTTTAAAATGTATTACAAAGCTCAGAAAGGAAAAAGTACAAGAACAAGAAAAGTCAAAGAAAAAACAAAAGACAGACTATAAAGTCAGAAAGGTGTCATTGTGAGACAGAGGTGATGTCTGCCTTCACACTTCCGCAGTGAGGTGTCTGGGAGGGCTTGCACCCACAGAAAAAGGTGCTGCGTGCTGCATATGTCACTCTGGGAAAGAAGAAGCAAGAGAAAGAAGAGAGCGAGAGAGGTGTCTGGGAGCAGGTCACGGCTGTGTGACTTACACAGACATCTTTAGGTGTTACAGGTCACAGACTCTGACCTCCACCTCAACCCAGCAAATTCTGTACTCACAGGAGGGCCACAGAGCTGTCAAAATATGTGAAAAGTGCATCTTGGGAGAGGTCTGTGTTAGTGAAGCATTAATAATTAATAAGCATTAATGTCTTCTACTTACTGTAGAAATGAAACAAGTATCTGCTCTCTAGCAAAACCTTAAGGCTATATTCACACATATAGAGAGTTATGTTGTGCTGGGCATACTGGTGAATTTATACTGAAAAGAAGTAGCCAGATGTCTTAAGGTCAAATGTTAGTAGGGGTGATCCATGACCTAGAGAGTTACTGACATTCCGAAACATTTACTTGGATTTTTCAGGGGTTTTTTTTATTTAGTATCTTGTTTTAAAATTATGCAAGTGAAATGTGTTACAAATGCTGTTTCATGTTGACTTTCAATGACATTTCCTGTAGTATCAAAGGATTTAATTATGAGATAAATTCAAGAAATTATCAGTATTTTGACTTTAATGCACTAACTGCAAACAAATTGGCTAATCAGGAACCCTCCACCACATGTCTCTGTCTTTCTTTTTCTCTTTTGTATGTTCCTTCCCTTCATGCCACTCATTTTAGTGCTAAACTAAATATAGAAATCTATTTTTGTAAAATTATTCATAATGCACAGTGCAATCAGTCTGTAATAGTCTGCATCGCCCTACACTTTTGCATAATGGGACTTCCAAGACATAATACGACATACGATAATGGGACGTTAAACATTCACTAACATACGTTTTCCTCACTAAACTAAATGCCATTTTTTCCATTTTCCACTCTCACTCACCTTCCCCAGCTGATGCTTCTCATTTTATTCCTTAGAAATGGAAGATATAAATATTCAGATATACGGGTTATAAATCTGTCCTTTGTAGACTAGCAATGTGCATGAAGGATGCAGCAGAGGCCCATTTTGTGTAGAAAACAGGGACTTTATTCATGAGCTGATCTGAGAGGCTGAAGACCACAGACCCCATCTCTCCACTGTGTGTATGTGTGTGTCTTGTTTCTACAGACTGTAATTGTAATCCCTTTGGCTCAGACACTGATCGCTGTAATGGCACAGGATATTGTAAATGTAAGGAGGGAACGACAGGGGCTAAGTGCCGTGAGTGTCTACAAGGATATTTGTGGGACAATGGCTGCAAATGTAAGTAGAACCTCCAACCAACCTGCAGCTTCAGTCCCTTGCTCTCTTTTCCCTCTCTCTCTCTCATCCCCTCCCTTCTCTCCCTATATTTTCTCTGTTTGCTGCTGCTTTTTTGGCTTACCCGGGAATGAGCAGCTTGGTTTGCTTACAGCACTTGGGAACAAAAAAAAACTTGGACTGAGTTCCATCCGAGGCTCAGTCACACCTGTTATATTGCCTTGTTAGTGGTTTAACTGCAGATTTGATTTTAAGGGGAATTAATATCATAATTTATCAGAATTGTTTTTATTAATAGTATTACTGTAGAATTGTTCTCAAGCACAGAGATAAATCATGCAAACAAATCTCGGCATAATCCCATGCATGTGCATTTGTGCAGATGAACGCAGACAGCTGAGCTAATATTTGAAGTGAGCAGAACATTTGACGCCTGCGCTGTGTTCTCTGGCTGTTTGCTGTTATGGCCACATTATGATGGCTGGTTCTCTTTTGAGAGGTTCTCTCGTATTGCGTAAGTTTAGCTTACACTACGGGAAAGATTCATCTTCTCGAGATATTGAAGCCAAAAAATTATCCTTAATTTTGTAATCATTGTCAACGCAGTGCAGCAGCTAGCAGACCTAGAGCAGGCCAACTCGCGTGCTCATTGGCTGCCCTGCGGGCAACTGCTGCAGCCTACCAGTGAGCCCGGCGTGACGTCACGCCCAATGAAGGGCGCCCGCGCCTTCATAGCGTCACAGCCCGCCAGAATGGGCGTGGCTTAGCGTATAAAAGTAGGGGCTGTAGCCTGACTTCCCTGATTTTTCGTCTCTTCAGCGAGCTCTTCGCATCGCTGGATCTGAGAGAAGCCACCGCCGCCGTCGAACAAGCGAAACAGCCAGCTTAGGACAGCGCTGAGGAAGCCGGCCGTCTTCGCCACCTTCAGCCATCCGTGCGAGCTACGCTATCCGGCGACATATCCTTTTATCTCTGTATTCTGTGTTCTACACTTCCTAAAAGAGCAGCGAGACGTCTTTTTCAAGATGTCTCGCACTTCCTATGGCTCGTGCAGAGCCGCTCAGTGTTGGAGACCGCCCATCTGCGCTCTTTGCCTGGGCCAGGAACACGCAGCCTCGCCCTCTCGATGGAGGATGCGAGCACTGCGAGGAACTTCCGATGTCGACCCTGCGGGCTCGAATCGAAGTCTTAACCACAGCGCCACGCGGCTAGCTCTCTTTACGTTACAAGAGAGTTTCCCCGCCCTCGCACCCCCGTTTCGCGCGTCATGCAGAGCCCTCTAGAGCTCTCTGCATGACCCGGACGGGCATCATCTGTGTCACATGTAGGTCCCGTGCCCACTACTAGTGCGCGCGCCCTCATACAAACACTGTTCCCAGTTCTGCTCGACCAACGAGCACGCGGCTAGCTCTCTTTACGTTACAAGAGAGCTACCCCGCCCTCGCATCGCCGTTCACGCGTCATGCAGAGCCCTCTCGAGCTCTCTGCATGACCCGGACGGGCATCAACATACGCGACGTACTGGATGCGTGGTAAGAGCATAAATTTGTATACAGTTCTGCTCGACCAACGAGCACGCGGCTAGCTCTCTTTACGTTACAAGAGAGCTACCCCGCCCTCGCGTCCCCGTTCGCGCGTCATGCAGAGCCCTCTCGAGCGCTCTGCATGACCCGGACGGGCTTGCGCGCCGCCGTCGAAATGTCTCGCCCTGTCAGTCCCCTTAGATAAGGCTACTGCAGCGGTGTATTTGGCAGCCAACGAGCCGGTAATGCAACCCGCTCGCCTGCACACATCCGCCGTTCTCGCGGCGACCCAGAGAAATCTCAAGTGAGTATAATGTCTGGTTATCCGGCTCACGCCGTTGGTGTCTTGAGTGTAGAAAAGGTGCCCACATCTCGGTGTTCACCCTTACACACAAGCACGATACCCCCGTGTCTCCCGCAGAGCCCACTCTCATAAAGCTGGCAAATGCCGCTCGAGTGCTAGATGTAGGAAACGTGCCCACAACTCTGTGCTCACGCCTATTTTCTCCCCGCTCTGTCACACGGCCTGACCTGCCTCATACATGTCAGGTTAAGAATGTAAGTTACGTGCCTGCTCACGAGCGCTCACGCTTACTAACAGACACATCGCCTCCGGCGCTGCTCGCACATTACAAGTTTTCTTAAACGTTCCCCGTTTAAAAGCAGCCGGCTCGTTACATGTAAAACAGCCAGTCCGGCTCACGCCCTCTGTGTTTTAAGTGTAGTGAAGGTGCCCACGCCCCAGTGTTCACCCCTACACACAAGCACTTCAAATCTCGTGTCACTCACAGAGCACACTCTCATAAAGCGCAGAAAAGCCGCTCGAGTGTTGAATGTAAGAAATGTGTCCACAGGTCTGTGCCCACTATCTGCCTGCTCTGTTACACGATCAAAAAGCAGGTTATGAATGTAAGTCTCGTGCCCGCCAGAGAGCGTTCACGCTTACTAACACAAACCTCCCCCTGGGCGCCGCCCGCGCGTTTAAGTGTTATTACAAAACGCAGGGCATTAATAAGACGCTCCCCATCCATTACGATTGGGGCGTCAAATACACTTGTAAGTCTCGTGCCCGCGCTTACGCTTACAGAAAGCTTTTCCGCCCAGAGCGCTGCTCGCGCGTCAAAAAGTGAAAAGAAAATGTTCCCCATCCCTTATGATTGGGACATCTCACATAAATCAGCTAGTTTCGGCTTTCACCGAGCAGCCATTGCCCAGAACCGAGAACGCGCCTGCCGCGTTTTCGGCTCTGGTTCAGTTTTACAAGCCCGCAAATGGCGGTGATCTGAACCCAGAGGCCATTCGCCCCCTAGCAGCTCACATAGCTGCGTGGGAAACTATCCCAGGGATTTCAGAATGGGTGCTGAGCACAATAAAGCAGGGCTATACACTTCAATTCATTCGCCGTCCCCCGCGCCTTCGAGCCCGGACCGCGACGATAGTGAATGCGGAAGTAGCACACCTACTTCACGCAGAAATAGCAAAGCTGCTGTGCAAAGGGGCTATAGAAAAGGTACCGCCTTCTCTGAGCGAGTCAGGCTTTTACAGCCGATATTTTCTCGTACCCAAGAAGGACGGAGCCTACAGACCATCCTAGATCTGAGACATTTTAACAAAGTGCTTGCGAAAAGACCGTTCAAAATGCTTACGACCAGGAAAATCCTCGCGCACGTTCGCCCGAGGGACTGGTTTATTTCTCTATATCTGAAGGATGCCTATTTTCAGATTCAGATAATACCCCGTCACAGGCAATTTTTGAGATTCGCCTTCGATGGTCAGGTATATCAATACACCGTCCTGCCGTTCGGCCTGTCTCTAGCACCCGGTACATTTACGAAGTGCATGGACGCGGCGCTCGCCCCCCTGAGAAGTCAGGGGCTGCGAATAATGAACTATCTGGACGATTGGCTGATATTGGCACAGTCAGAGACAGAACTGCTATCTCACAGAACAGTGCTTCTCAGTCACCTGGAAAGCTTGGGTCTCACGGTCAACTGGACCAAGAGCTCATTACTGCCCAGCCAGTCAATTTCCTTTTTTTTAGGAATAGAACTGGATTCGGTGACCATGACGGCTTGTTTATCGACACAGCGAACGCGCTGTGTTCGCCACCTAGCCGCATCTTTCCAGAAGGGCAGCTTTCTCCCTTTGAAAACATTTCAAAGGATGTTGGGCTGTATGGCATCAGCTGCAGCGGTGCTTCAGCTGGGCCTGCTCGCGCATCCCGCCGAGCTTGGGTTTCTGGCGGCCAGAAAATCAGAGTGACTCAGACCTGCATAGCGGCTCTGCAGCCCTGGTTAGTAGCCGACTGGTACCAGCAGGGAGTGATGATGGGAACCATCTCTTATCGGAAAGTCATTTCGACAGACGCGTCCAACTCGGGTTGGGGCGCACTGTTCGAGGGCAGACCGGTCTTCGGCCAGTGGTCAGACCAAGAGAAGTGTTTTCACATAAACTGTCTGGAAATGATAGCGGTCGAGAACCCGCTGAAGCGCTTCCTCCCATTCATACAGGACCAACATGTTCTTGTCCGCTCGGACAACATGTCTGTGGTATCCTATGTAAACCGTCAAGGCGGTGTCAGATCCAGAATTCTCTGCAACCTGACGGAACGCCTCCTGATTTGGTCTCAGATGCACCTGCACTCGCTGAGGGCGGCGCATGTGCCTGGCCATTTGAACGACGGCCCAGACAAACTGTCCAGGGACAATGTTCCCCCAGGGGAATGGTCCCTGCACCCCCAAACGGTCCAGAAACTGTGGCGCCTATTCGGCAGAGTGGAAGTCGGCCTATTTGCGTCAAAACACAACGCTCAATGCCCGACGTTACCACAGGTGATCAAGAGAATCAGGGAAACGCGCCACTCGGTGCTCCTCATAGCCCCGCGTTGGGAGAATCAGATTTGGTTCCCGGAACTAGCACGACTGTCACATACAGCTCCGTGGCCGATTCCGGTGAGGGCAGATCTCCTCTCTCAGGCTCGCGGCACGATCTGGCATCCCCATCCAGAGCGCTGGTCTCTGCACGCATCAACGGGATCAACGGGTACTCGTTGCCCTTCCAGAAGGAGTGATGAACACGATCACGCAGTCTAGAGCTCCTTCCACGAGAAGGCTCTACGCGTCTAAATGGTCGGTGTTCTCCGGATGGTGCACCGACAGAGGTCTGGACCCACGGACATGCGGGGTGGCGCATCTGCTCACCTTCCTACAAGAGCTGTTGGATAAGGGGAGGTCCCCAGCCACGCTCAAAGTATACGTGGCGGTCGTGGCAGCGTTCGCAGAATCGACGCACGGCCAGTCACTGGGAAGACATGAGTTGGTCATCCGCTTCCTTAGAGGAGCTAGAAGGATGAACCCGCCGCGCCCCCCGTCGGTTCCTATGTGGGATCTTTCATTGGTCCTCGAGGCCCTGAAAGCCTTTCCATTTGAACCACTAGACTCCGTGGGGTTGAAATATCTATCACTGAAAACCGTCTTTCTGACTGCACTGTCGTCAGTAAAACGTGTGGGGGACCTGCACGCGCTGTCTGTCAGCGCGTCGTGTCTTGAGTTCGGGCAAAATGACTCTAAAGTCATCCTCAGACCTAGACATGGCTATGTTCCTAAAGTGATGGGCACTCCATTCAGAGCGCAAGTTATTTCGCTGTCAGCTCTGCCAGCATCTGACAGCGAAAGTGATGTGAATCTCCTCTGCCCTGTCAGGGTGCTGAGATTTTACATTATACGCTCCATTATAATGCTCCTTCAGGCGTTCAGAACAGCTTTTTGTTTAGTTTGGTGGGCGCACCAAGGGTCTCGCCTCCTCGAAACAGAGCCTGTCCGGATGGATAGTGGACGCTATAGCAGCTGCTTACGCGTCAAAAGGTCTGCAATGCCCTCTGGGCATCAGGGCTCATTCCACGAGAGGCGTGGCCTCGTCGTGGTCCAGTGGGATTTCTATCCATGACATATGTGTAGCGGCGGGCTGGGGCTCCCCGTCTACCTTTGTCAGGTTTTATAACCTAGAAGTTCCTGCCTTGAAGGCTAAACTTTTGTCAGTTTGAAGGAGATGTGTATTCTGCCCAGATCTTCCTGCTCAGATCACTCTCACGTGACTCAGCTCTCCTGGTTGAGCTGCACTAGTAGGGTATGTGCCATGTGCCTATACAGACCGGCGCGCTGCTCTGTATTCCCTATGTGTGCTTATGTACAAGTGATGGCCCGTGTGGTTGGCCACCTTATTTTTTCCACTTATGGGGTTCCCCTGAAAGTTCGGGGTCTCATGGTGGATGCTTGGCGCGCACGGTGTTGACAAAGTGTTTCCGTAGCGTAAGCTAAACTTACGCAATACGAGAGAACCTCTCGTAAGAGAACGATACTCGGTTACTAACGTAACCTCGGTTCTCTCTAGAGAGGGAACGAGTATTGCGTAACCGGCCGTGTTCGCGCCACGAGCGACTTCGCTTCAGTCGACGAAAAACCAGGGAAGTCAGCCTACAGCCCCTACTTTTATATGCTAAGCCACGCCCATTCTGGCGGGCTGTGACGCTATGAAGGCGCGGGCGCCCTTCATTGGGCGTGACGTCACGCCGGGCTCACTGGTAGGCTGCAGCAGTTGCCCGCAGGGCAGCCAATGAGCATGCGAGATGGTCTGCTAGCTGCTGCACTGCGTTGACAATGAATACAAAATTAAGGATAATTTTTGGCTTCAATATCTCGAGAAGATGAATCTTTCCCGTAGCGTAAGCTAAACTTACGCAACACTCGTTCCCTCTCTAGAGAGAACCGAGGTTACGTTAGTAACCGAGTATCGTTTTCTCTCTTGGCTCCAAGTGTTGCGGTTGAAACGATCTGTAGGTCAAGCATTGATTTGTATTCTTCAATGGGCTCCCAGCATCAAAGGTCAACATTTACCAAAGCCTCAGATAACACAAAGGGATTTTAGCTGTAATAATGTAAGATGGACAGTCCAGCAAATGTGTATGTTGAGTTCAAAGCGGCTTTGAATGTAACAGTATGAGGCTGGTTTAGTGTGAGAAGCAGAAATTCACACCATCGCATGTCACAAGATTAAAGTAAACCAGAGAGTTTGGTACAAGTGGTGACGTGGCAAATGCACTCCCATTACTGTCTGTTATAGAAGATGTACTCGAAGAGAAATAAAGAGACATGTTCTTTATACACATCCATCTCCCACCACCTTGAAGATGCATTATCATGTGACTGTTTCAGTCAATGGTATGCACTACGGTAAAGCCACCATAACCATTTTAATTTGATGTTGTCATCAACACAGACGCTTTTTTGTTAGATGTCCTAGATAAGAGATTTAAGTTTGTTGCATTTGTCTCATTAAAAGTCCCAAAGGCCAAAATGTATGTGATAAATGTAATCTAACACTCGTTTTCCTGATCCCGTCCATCTGTATGCAGATTTCGATATGCAATTAAAGCTCAAATCTTTCTTCAAATAAGCCTTTTCTTCCTAGTGTTCCATGCAATCTACTGCTGTTCTCAATAAATATTACTATATTATCTCTTATCAAAAGAAAACCCAATAAATGGCTCAATTTATTCTCTTATTACGGTTTATTTACATGCAAGCAAATTATGAAGGCAGAATTGGAGGCTGAGCATATTTTTCCTTGTTGTGAGTGCACATGCTTTAAATATAAACAGATCTTCTGTTGCTCTCTTAAAATAGGTTCTCATATTTATTAGATAAAAACGCCTTCTTGTGGCTGGGCAGGGCTCTAGAGAGCATGGGGTAGGATATAGAGGTTAAACTGTTTGTAGGATATGAGAGATACATTCTCAACCAACAGCAGAGTAAATAGTTTCCATGCCCCCTCTTTTGGAAGGTAAAGACGTTTGTTTGCACCCATACCAGCTATAAATCACTGACGGGGCTCTTCTTGCCTCAGCAACTTTTTCTGGTCATCAGGGGATATCAAACTGAGGAGACAGAAAGAGTTGAACTCTTAGGGTGAACCGAAAAGACTCAAACTCTTGAGAGATTATCTACAAAACTGTGCCTCTTTTAAGTCTCTCTTTAGATGAAGCACAAGAACACTTATGCCAAAGGCCACAGTTGTGGAAAAGGTAATCGATCAATTTGCTCTTTCTCGGAGGAGTTATTCTAAAAGTCTTTCCACAGACACAATCAACTCATTATCTCTTACCTCTTTCTGTACAGTTTGGTAAGAGGCAACATTGATGTCTCAATTCCAAAGAGTCAATATGTCCTACACATCTTTTAAAAATCAGATTAATTTATAAAAGGAAACATCGTGTCTATAAAAGAGCATTGGGCAAGTTGGAGATTTACAAAGATTGAATCAATAAAGCATATTTTATAAACAAGCCTCTTTTTTTACAGCTGTTTTTCATCCTTTGATCCATAATTTCTTTCTTTTCTTATGGGCAGGCTAGACAAGTTAATGTGCTCGGAAAAGGACAGTTGATTGTCATTTCATGACTACATCAGAGCCCCAGAAGTAAGACATACTGGTCCAAATTAATATTTTGATTATTTTTTTTTTTAAAAACCTAGATTAACTAATTGACCTGCGATCTGTTATATAAACATTTTTTTGTGAAGAGAGAGCAATAGAACAAAAGAAGCATATCACATAGCATTCCCTTTTACTGACCTGATAATGTTTATGATTACATTCAAACCTTTGAAAATAAGCTAAACAGTATTCAGAGGTAACTGTATATTAAGTTTGTTCTATAATACCTATATATTGCTTTAAATTTGGACACTTATTTCAACAAGTCTTTAAAGATCAGACAGAGAAGATCGAAACTATTGCAGTGTCTAACTAGGAAAATGCATTACATTTGCTAAATTGAATTAATACTTTAGCACAATTTAATTTATTGTCATAATCATTTCTTAACATTTGGATACACACTGATAATTTTGTATTGTTAATAATTATAATTATTTCTATTACAATTAAATTGTATCAGTACGGCGATCCGCACATGACATGCAAGAAAAAAAAGTAAATTGTGCGCATGATTTAGTAAATAGAGGGAATGAATAAGTAAATTGTGTGCAGAATTTACCCTACTATTTTTTTCCTGCATATCATTTGCGGGGTTCCGTATATCAGTGTGTATCCAAACGTTAAGAAATGTATGATTTGCTTGTTTTTACTAACAAATGCTAATGAGACTAATACTAATTGAACGTATTCAATCTATATGTGTGTTAATCACTGATAATTCAAATAACTTGTTCATCTTGCAGGTCCAGTGTCTGAGTCTTGTTTTGTGGTACGAGTGTGGGTTTTCACTTGGGAACGATTGATCTGCATCGTAAAAAGACTCGGCAGTGATGAACAGGGGGAATTATGGACACAAACAGGGGCTCATTTTTCCCTGACTCAACCATAAAGCCCGTATCCACACAGGAGATGGAGAGAGAGAAGCTGGAGACCATGTAGTTCTGCCAGCTCCCTAATCAGCCTGTTATGACTGGGAGAGTTACACCTCCTCTCTCTATCATCCAGCACTTCCTGTCAGCTCAGTCCATCCCAAAATAGCTCAGTAACAGCCATTAAACAGATGCTGCAATGCACAAGTCCTCTCAGAACCATTTCTCGCAAGCTGATAGAGGTCAATGTTTGTGTTTTAGATGATTATTTTCCAATCAGCAGGTTTACGGTGCTTTTCTAGCTTTGATGAAGATGTGAGAGGCATGGCTTGTTCAATGGTTTTTATTTGTCTATGTTGGTTTTGCTAGTTTGCACTGGAATATGTTTGCCTGAAGCTTGCTCAACATCTTGCATCTGAAGGGAGCAGGTCTGGCCCTGGTGTCCCTGTTGTTAAATATACTGATGCCCGATGCAGTGCCGCCGCATAATGCAATTCATTGTCGGGGTTTTGTAGAAACCTATGCCATGTTAATGGTTTGGGTTAATGGCAGTGCTGAGGTCTCTTGAGTGACATGTTTCAAATGAAACCAGACAAATTGTAGTACTTCAATTTTTTTCAAATAATTTTGAGGTGGCCGATGAGCAGGGATGCCAAGTAAACTTTTTGAAGGAAAACTAAATTATAATAATCGAAGCTGAAGAGTTTCTGTAAAACAAATGTCTATCAATATTTTTTTACTTATGACTTTCTATTATTAATGATATTAAGTTTTCTACTTGTGATTCATTTCAATCAATACTTTTCCTGCACTTTGTATTGACTATTTCTGTCTATTTTCAGCAATAGATGAATATATGATATCTCAGGATAGAGTTCTATGTAATCATAGAAGTGTTCATACTTGTTTGGGTGTAGCCTGTGTGTGTGTTTGTCTTCTGCTTACCCTTTTCCTCTCAATACCACAGCCCGGGTGTGTGACAATGAACTTCTGCGTTGCCAAAACGGTGGTGTGTGTGTGAACAACATCCGTTGTCAGTGTCCTCCGGCGTACACCGGCCTGCTGTGTGAGAAACCGCGGTGTGAGAATGAGCCAGGCGGCTGCGGAGGGTCGGACTCGGGCCAGGCTTCTCTCCGCCCCCCTGCGCCGATCCTGCTTTTGCTGCTGTTCGTCCTGGGTCCCGTTCTCCTCATGGAGATCTGCTGGGTCACAGTCCTTTGAGAGGCAGATCTGTGACTATCCTGCTTCTTCTGTATGAGCAGCACACCAGACCCACCGACACTCGGCCGGCCATGTGGAATGTGCCCAAATATCAAAGCGAAATTTCAGAGGATGACAGACAAAATATAATAAATAAATACATCAACAAAAATAGCATTTATAAAAATTGATTCAATACAAAAATCTAAAAGTAAAAAAAAAAATCAAAGTGTTATTTATAGAATTTATCTGAGCATATGCTTAATGAAGCAAATAAGAGGAAGTAGAGACTTGAACCAAGCCATAATAGATACTCACTCCCCTAACAAAACGAGAGAGTGACAGGGATCGGAGTGGACAATACTCATCCCTTTCCTCCCTTTATCACCACGGCAACGGGAGCTGCGTTCAGCCAGCGGCATGTACAAGTAAAGCCAGCTGCCGCCCCTCACCTGAGCCATTCTGGGTATCATGTTGGCTGTAGACTGCTTTCGGCTATTGTGACACAGAGCGATGGAAAACTGTCTGGATTGTGTGAACTGGACAATTACAAAAAATAAATAAAGATAAAGCAGTAATAATATGGAAAAAGACTTAAGAAAAGAAACAAGCATTCTTTGCTGTCAGTGCATTGTGGATACAAGGAAATCTATTGAGAATGTCACATTTGATCTGCTTTCAAATTGAGCTTGTCCCGCCAACACCCCCGACCCACCCTCGAAAATAGACTTTAGAGTGTCCTTTGTGTCAAGAGCCCCGTCTTTCCTTCACCATGTGCTTTTGTGAATGTAATTCTGTAACCCTTGATATTTTTTTTCATATATATATTTGGTTTCCTTTCAGTCTGTGTGATGTTAGTCACACTCATGTGGCACAACCCCTATCCTCCAAAAAATATGATTAAAAACTCATGAATTTGAAATGTGACAGACTGTTTGCTGAGGCCACGGTCAAAGATGTGTTTTCACCCAAACAGATGAAGTGCTTAGACAGTCATCAGTGTATTTAATTTTTGTATTAAAACAGAAGTTATTTTCTTGACAGAGTAAAGATGATGTAGAGCATAAACTTTTTTGTATTATTGCTGAAATGTGTTTAAGGGCAATATTTTAGTGCGTTCAATCAAGGTGCAAACAGAATTAAATATTATATTACTTTTGTCTGAAATTTTATTTAATTTACTTTTTTTTTTTTCTCCTTCAGTTTGATTGTGAAGTTTTCCTAAAGTATATTGGCAACGTGCTGGCATCAAAGAATATCAGTTTACATGCAGTATATATACTGAGATGTAAAAAAAAAGAAAATCACACCAAAGGACATTCTAAATGTTTTCTTGTTGCTTTAACACTGAAAAGTTTAAGTGAATAAAACTTTAAAAGGACTTTATGTAGTTGTGTTGTATTGTTTTATGTGTGTTTTATTGCAAAATGAAGAATCTAAATTGTCCCTGAAATGAAAGCGTTATAAATAATCGCATATGTCTTTATATAACATGCATATAAATTGCATACTTTGCAGAACAGTGGAAAATGCTTTAAGCCTCAGAATTTTCTGCACACCATTTATCTCAAATTCAATACAGTAATGATTTGTTTCAGTGAAACGCATTATCGGATGGGCAAAATTAAATATTAACAGCTATTGATGTCTCTTTGAGAGCCTGTTTTATGGAGTTGGTTTTGCCTGTGACTAAACTGCCCATCTATCGTACAGGTTTGTTTTAAACAGAAAGTTTTACAGCCGTTTTCACGATTATAGAGTGTGCAACACAGGCCTGCTAAATGATTTATTTTGAAGGAGATGCTTCAGGAACATTTGTCTTTATCTGCAATGATTCTTTAAAAACTGGATACTGATTTATGAATCTTTATGTGTTGTGTATTTGTGTGTCTGCTTAGAAAACAAAAGAAATGTAGTTTAAGTGATATTCACATTTATGTTCTTTATAAACACCAATCAAATTTTTTTAATTTTGGAAATTTGTGACCAAATTATAATAATCCATTAACTGTTTCCTTACATTACAATGAAATGGATGGCATATATTTGCAAAAATCATGGTTGTTTTTTAAAGATTCAATTGTTTTTATTCAAAACAAAAATTTCAGTACTATTAAGAGTATTTTTAGAAATGAACTTGCTTCGATTTGTTTTCATAATTGCCTTTTTTAAGGGGATTAATGTAATTTGAAATATTGTTCATTTGAAACTGTTGAATCTCAGAGTAAATGATTAGTTAATGGAAAATAATTTTAAACAATGATACTGTATAATCACTACAGGTAAAGTACCAAATATATATATATATATATATATATATATATATATATATATATATATATATATATATATATATATATATATATATATATATGTATGTATATATATAATGTACATTTATATAAGTGTTGACAAAGTTATTTTAACTGTACACCCTAACACAGATCAACTGGTCCAGAGACGCTCTTGTATTTCTTCCCTGGCTGAGAAAACGAGTTCACAACATCACCTTGTGTACATTTGAGGTATATTGGTTCAGAAATGCAACATTCCCTTTATCATGGCAGACATATGCAACACTGACAAAGAAAATAAACAATTCAGTGCATCTATATACTCAGCAGATCTACTGTGTATTTAACAAATTCTTTGAACCAAGCCGACAAACAGGCTCAGCCAAAATCAGCTGCATCGTTCCCATTGTTCACTCCTATTTAAATTAGGAAAGATATTGTAGATTATTTTCTAAAAAGATCTAGTGAGTGTTTTCATTTCTGCATGTTTTCCCCTTAAAGCAACGTGTCATTTTTTCTTGCATCTGGAGTTAATCTGCCCTTGAACAAGGCAGTCTATTGATTTTTAAATCAGCTTTTCCATTTGTTAAGAAGTTCAGCTTCAGTAAACATAATGATTTTTTACTTTAGGCACATCCAACTTTTTCATTGATAACAGGAGTTAAGAACTGAGGATTCATTTAACGTTGACCATTTCAGGGTTTTTATTTATGGTTTCCTACTCAGGGTAAGACTTTCAAAGATACAAACACTTTTATTTTTATCAGCTAATATCACATAATAATACTCGTGAAAGTATTCAGATATCTGTGTTGCTAACCACTACAGAATATGTTTCTGGAAGACCCATCTGAAGTTGATAACAAAGGAGAAGTGAACCAAGGTTACCCAAAGAATGCCGTCTGAACTCAGACAGCCAACGCGCTTCGGTAAGATCACATCCACCATTCAGCATCTCGCTTTTCTTCCCAGAACAAAAGCCCAACTTTGGCTCGGCATCTAAGTCCTTCTCCTGGAGGAGTTATGGTGATGTTGTTCCGTCTGCTGCTAATGGGAATATCTCTGCAAAAAAATTGCCAACATGCACTTTCAAAAGGGAAGAACACACACTGCATTTGGTATTTGGCTGCATGAGGATGTTCATTTGTCAGATTTGAAGGAATAGAGAATCTAAGCAACAATGTGCATGGGTTCATGTTTTCACGCTTAAGGTAGAATACCTGAATGAAGTATAGTGCTAGAGAACATACGTGAGCACTGGAGAATCCTGAAGGTCAAACCATTGTGGAAATGTAAAAGGTATTCAAGATTGTTTGGCATGTAATTCATGAGAATGAGAAATTCCAAAGAAAAAGCCACTGGAATGTGTGTGAGTAGCACCGGCACAAAGAATAGTATTAAAACAAAGAACATTTTAATAGAATTCAAAACGTTTCAAGAATCCCTACTGACTACAAGCATGCACTGAATATGTACAACGGAAACTTCACGACTCGTAACCTTCAATGTTTTAAACATAAGAGGCGATAAAATGCGAGCAAACTGAAATGGGAATCGTGGAAATCAGTTAGAGTCTGTTACAGCATTAATTTCTCACAATAATAAGAAATCTTTCTTGTGGGAATTTACATGTCAAACTCCAAAATCTCTCCAGTTAATTATGCAGATGGCTATAGAGTGGTGCAGGTATGACATCAGAACACAGAAGTCGAATGCGCTGCTGGTATTTCCTATGGGTTTTTTTAATTTATGAGTAAAATAAAGCCTGTGGTAAACATAACTTGACTATAACAATGTAATAATAACGTAAATTACACACCCATAGCGAAAACACATTAAAAACAGACAGTAACATATTGTCGGCCCAGATCTGGCCCATGCACTTCTGGTACGCGTGGAATCCACATGTACCAGATGTGACCCGAATCTGGGCCGACACTATGTTACTGTCTGGGTGTGCAGTTAACGTCTCGGTTACGGATGTAACCCTCGTTCCCTGAGTAGGGAACGGAGACGTTACGTCGGATGACGGAGAATGGGGGTTTCGCCAGAAAGCCAATCCTCTTCGAGTATTAAAAAACGAGCCTATGGCAATGAAATGCCATGGGTCTGCGGAATTTGCATAATGTATCTCCGCCTCACTGCGTGAGTATTTAAGGAGAGACACCTGCAACAGCAGATCATGTCTTCGCTGAGGAGCCGAGACTGAACTCAGGCGTCTACCCAGCGGTACAGCGGAAGTGGCAGAGAGACGTAACGTCTCCGTTCCCTACTCAGGGAACGAGGGTTACATCCGTAACCGAGACGTTCCCTTTCGTAGTCACTCCGAGTTACGTCGGATGACGGAGAATGGGGGTCCCCGTGTAATCACGCCACCTTCACAGCTGTCTTCCAGTGCCCTGCGAAGTCTGACCTCCCTGTCGTGATATAGGCACGGACGAAGGAGTCCTACTTAACACAGGAATACCAAGGTACACTGGGAAGCATATCTCATGGGAGATATGCCGCAGCATGCCTACCCATAGGGAGGACTTAAGAATACACATATGGCCCAAGGGGGCTACATATGGAGGAACACTGGAGTGACCAGCCCGTAGGGTGGCATCTACTTTCAACTCCAGGAGTGGCAGGTGACTTGCCGAGGGAAAGACACATGCTCAAAGAGGCTTACAGTGGAAATACACATGTGGGGGTTACTCAGAGGAGGAACCATGCACACGGAGGCACCTAGCCGACGCACAGGCAATAGACACTGGCGCCAGCGTCAACAGTGCTGGAGGAACTCAGGGCTTCAGAGAGGAAGGCTCACCTGAGGAAATATCGCACGTATCCAGTCCGTGGAGTGGAATGGCGAGCAAGCGAGACACTTAACAGCTCCCATGTTAGCTTGAAAAAGACAGTACATGGGCGGAGACTGGCTCCACTCGGAGATTGTAAAATCTGGCGAATGTGTTAGGTGTCGCCCAGCCTGCAGCTCTGTAGACGTCTGTTAGCGAGGCGCCACGCGCTAAAGCCCAAGAGGACGCCACACTCCGGGTGGAGTGGGCGGTCACACCAAGGGGGCATGGTCGACCTTGCTGCTGGTATGCCAAAGCAATGGCGTCCACTATCCAGTGAGACAACCTTTGTTTGGAGAGAGCCTTTCCCTTCAGCTTCCCACCATAACAGACAAAGAGCTGGTCTGAGGTCCTGAAACACTGCGTCCTGTCTACGTAAGCACGGAGGGCGCGTACTGGACAGAGCAGTGCCAAGGCTGGGTCTGCCTCCTCCCGGGGCAGCGCTTGCAGGTTCACCACCTGGTCCCGGAAGGGAGTGGTGGGAACCTTGGGCACATATCCAGGCCGGGGTCTCAGGATCACGTGAGAGTGACCGGGCCCGAACTCCAGGCACGCTTCGTCAACGGAGAATGCGTGCAGGTCCCCTACCCTCTTGATGGAGGCCAACGCAACCAGGAGCGCTGTCTTCATTGACAGGATCTTAAGCTCAGCTGATTGCAGAGGCTCAAAGGGAGCCCTCTGCAGGGCACTTAAGACCACTGAGAGGTCCCAAGAGGGAACGAGAGGAGGGCGAGGAGGATTCAGTCTCCTCGCTCCTCTCAGGAACCTGAGGATCAGGTCGTGTTTTCCAAGAGACTTACCTTCAACTGCTTCGTGATATGCGGCGATAGCGGCCACATTCACCTTCAGGGTGGAGGGAGACAGCCTTCGCTCCAACCCGTCTTGAAGGAAGGAAAGCACAACGCTGATCGAGCATCTCCTGGGGTCTTCTCGGCGAGAAGAGCACCAGTTAACGAAGAGGTTCCACTTCAACGCATAGACATGTCTCGTGGACGATGCTCTAGCGGAAGTGATGGTAGCCGCCACCGCTGGTGGCAGGGTACTCAAACCTGCCTCGTCCCGTCCAGGAGCCACACGTGGAGTCTCCAAAGATCGGGACGAGGGTGCCAAAGGGTGCCCCGTCTCTGAGAAAGGAGGTCCTTCCTCAGAGGAATTGGCCAAGGAGGTGCTGTCGCGAGGAGTATCAGTTCGGAGAACCAGGTCTTGGTGGGCCAGTATGGGGCGACCAATAAGACCTGCTCCTCGTCCTCCTTGATCTTGCACAGAGTCCGTGCGAGAAGGCTCACTGGGGGAAACGCATACTTGCGTAGGCCCTGCGGCCAGCTGTGCGCCAGTGCATCCGTGCCGAGCGTGCCCTCGGTCAGGGAGTAATACAGGGCGCAATGGGATGAGTCGTGGGAGGCAAACAGATCTATCTGTGCGTCCCCGAACTGGTCCCATATCAGCTGGACCGACTGGGGATGGAGTCTCCATTCGCCAGAGGTTGGCCGGAGCCGAGACAGCTCGTCGGCTGCACGGTTCCGCACTCCAGGAATGTAAATAGCACGAAGGGACCTCAGGTGCTTCTGACTCCATAAGAGGAGGTGGCGTGCGAGTTGCGACATACAGCGAGAGCGTAGACCACCCTGACGGTTGATGTACGCTACAGTCGCGGTATTGTCCGAGCGGACAAGTACGTGTTGACCCAGGAGCAACGCACGGAAGCGGTGCAGGGCAAGGCGTACTGCCAGCAACTCGAGGCAATTGACATGCATGAGGCGCTGGGGTCCTGTCCAGGAGCCCGCGGCTGCATGTCCATTGCACATGGCGCCCCAGCCCGTGGCAGAGGCATCTGTGGAGACGACAACATGCCTGGAAACTCGTTCTAGGGGAACTCCGGCCCGTAGAAAGCTGAGGTTCCGCCACGGGGTGAAGGTCTGACGGCAGGTCGGAGTTATTAGAACTCTGAGCGTACCGCAATGCCATGCCCACCTCGGGACCCGATCGCGAAGCCACAGCTGAAGCGGTCTCATATGAAGCAATCCGAGTGGCGTTGCTGTGGCTGCGGATGCCATATGCCCCAGGAGCCTCTGAAAAAGTTTTAGTGGGACCGCACTCTTGCCCTTGAACTGTCGAAGACAAGTCAGCAGTGAGTGTGCGCGCTCGCTCGTAAGCTGCGCGGACATGGCGACCGAGTCTATCTCCATACCGAGAAAAGAGATCCTCTGCACGGGGCAAAGTTTGCTCTTCTCCCAGTTGACCCGAAGGCCCAGACGGGCTAGGTGCCGGAGCACTAGATCTCTGTGTTCGCAAACCTGATCTCGAGAGTGAGCTAATATTAGCCAGTCGTCGAGATAATTCAGGATGCGAACCCCGTGTTCGCGTAGAGGAACAAGGGCTGCCTCGACGACCTTCGTAAAGACGCGAGGAGACAGAGCCAACCCGAATGGGAGAACCGCGTACTGGTATGCCTGCCCCTCGAAAGCAAACCGAAGAAACGGTCTGTGTCGAGGTAAAATGGAGACATGAAAGTAGGCGTCCTTCAGGTCTATCGCTGCAAACCAATCCTGTGGCCGCACGCATTCGAAAATGCGTTTGGGCGTGAGCATCTTGAACGGCAGCCTGTGAAGGGAGCGGTTCAAGACGCGCAAGTCCAGGATTGGCCGTAACCCACCGGTTTTCTTGGGGACAATGAAGTACGGGGTGTAAACCCGTAACTCCACCTCGGCTGGAGGGACAGCCTCGATTGCACCCTTCGCCAGCAGGGTGGCAACCTCCGCTCTCATGATCGGGGCATAGCCACCGACCACAGTAAGCGGACTCCCCTGAAGCGGGGAGGAGACCGTGCGAACTGAATCGCATAGCCGAGCCTGATCATTCGGGCGACCCAACAGGACAGATTGGGGAGCTCTAACCAAGCCACCAAACACTGATCCAGTGGAATCATCCGAGCCACAGGCGTCCCCCCGGAGGGGCAGCGGAGCGGAGTGACCGGCACAGGTGAGGGTGGCATAGCGGCCCAGCACGCGTGCACAGTCATGCTCCGCGTCCTGACAGAGGAGACCAGGGAAGGACCAGCGTTCCGCGGGGGTCTGCTCTGCCAGGGGTCTGGCGATAGAGGGGGACGAGAGTGGTGTGGTCTGGAGACGGCACGCACTGTCATCCGCACCCTCAGAGACAGAGGGGAACGAGAGTGGCGAGGCTCGGGGGCGTCGCGCACTGCCGTCCAGCTCTGCGTGCTCAGAGATGGGATGCAGATCTTTTTTAAAAGATTCTCCCCCAGCCCTCCACCGGGGGAAGGAGTGGGCCTGCAACCACTCCCTGAGAACTGCAAGCCATAACTGAGCTGCCCGTAACGGGAGCGCCGCATAGCCTGGCGTACAGCGGGGCTGCGGGGCTGGTACGGGCAGGGGCACCTCCCTGCGACCACCTCCACGGCCCGGCCCGGTGCTGCTGGGGCCGGGCGGGAGGGGGCGGAAGTCGCAGGAGGGCGCATTCGACGGCAAGCGGACTGAAGCGTCTGAGCCGCCGGCTGATTGGCAGCAGAAGCCGCAGGGTCAGAAAAAAGCCACAGTCCACTTCTGGGCGGCCGAGAACTGTTGGGCAGAGTTCTCGACCGCGCCGCCGAAGAGGCCAGCCTGGGATATGGGGAAGTTGAGGAAACTGGTTCACTCAGCCTCGCGCACATCAACCAGGTTAAGCCAGAAATGTCTGACCACACATGTGGACATCACCTGACTCAGGGAGCGTGCGGTCACCTTCGTCGCTCGTAGAGCAAGGTCGGTGACGGCAGGCAGCTCAAGGATGAGCCCTGAATCAGCCCTACCCTCGTGCATGTCACTGAACACCCAGAAGGATGGCAATAACACACAGTGAGGTGGCAGCCTGCCCCGCAGCTCTATAGGTCCCCGCCACCGGAGTAGACAAGAACCTACAGGCATTGGGGGGGTGCTTAGGGTTGCCACGCCCCCCAGTGTACCGTAGACTGCGGCCTCTACGAGGGCGGAGAAGGCGGAAGAGGCCGCAGAGCAGTCGCGAAAAGTCAAAGGAGACTTCCACGATCTCATGGCCTCTTCATGCACATCCGGGTAGAAAGGATTTGGGTTCGCCACCCCCAAAAACCAATCATCAGCCTCAAGTGCTCGGGATATGGCAGAATTTTCCACACAAACCCGATACTCGTGGCAGCCCAGGAAAGCATAGCTGTGAATTCTGAATCAAGCTCGCTATGCTAGCACATCCGAGGACAGCAGCACAGACGAGCCATCTCCAGAGGACTCCAGCTCACCTTGTGATGCGGCGATAAACATGATTTCATCAGCTGGTGGACCGAATGAGAACGCGGGCCCGCGGGCGGGCCAGCGAATCCACTCGGGACCACGTGGGTTGCAACGTGAAAGACGGGGTGTGTGGACCGAGGAATTTTCGTCGGTTAGTTCCAGACCTGACGTCTTAGTCACCCTGGCCACCAGCCGAAGTATTATCTC
Source organism: Tiaroga cobitis (assembly GCA_030578255.1). NCBI lineage: Eukaryota > Metazoa > Chordata > Actinopteri > Cypriniformes > Leuciscidae > Tiaroga > Tiaroga cobitis. The sequence continues at coordinate 7,318,235 of CM060614.1, read as the reverse complement.
ACGTGGAGAAAAATAGATCGGGTGATGGATGAGGGGACTCTCACTCAAATGAGCTCACAGAGTCTCGACCGTATACATTGCGATGGTCACGTTCCCACTGAGAGAACGTGACACACCCACGAGCGCTGTCCGAGCGTGATCAAAGCCCAAACACGCCAAACAGCGCTCGCGCCCAACAGCTGAATCTATCAGAATACCGCACTCAGAAATACACGGGCAGATCGTCTTTAAAAAGACGTGCCGCGTGCACGCTCTTTTAGTGACAGGAAAAAAACTCTGCGGATGCTGAAGCGACCAGGGAGAGACACACAGACCGGCAGACCACTGCTCAGATCGCAGGCTATATGAAACTCGCTGGATACCGCCGTCACACCAACATCAGAGAGTTCGCTCGTCTCGAAGAGATGTAGTCACTGAGAATACTCAGGATTTGGCTTGTGGAGTGAAGAGATTCTCTTGGCTCCGAAGCGAAAACATGATCTGCTGTTGCAGGTGTCTCTCCTTAAATACTCACGCAGTGAGGCGGAGATACATTATGCAAATTCCGCAGACCCATGGCATTTCATTGCCATAGGCTCGTTTTTTAATACTCGAAGAGGATTGGCTTTCTGGCGAAACCCCCATTCTCCGTCATCCGACGTAACTCGGAGTGACTACGAAAGGGAACAGTTCTTAAAAGAACCTTTTTTTAGTGTGAAGAACATTTTAATAATCTTAAGAACCCTTTTATACTATAAAGAATCTTTTGTGCATTGGAAAGGTTCTATGAATGTTAAAGGTTCTTGTTAGGGTGTACTAGCAGTGAAGGTGTAAAATCAATGACGATGGAGAAATATTCACAGTCCAGGGTGTTTATTTTGTTGCAAAAGTCGTGATTCCCGAACAAAAATATACAGTGACAAAAACGAAGGCAAAGGGAAAAAAAGCCACTGTGTGTGAATGTGTGTGAGTAGCACTGGCACAAAGAATAGTATTAAAACAAAGAACATATTAATAGAATTCAAAACGTTTCAAGAATCCCTTAAAAAGGAAAAATAAAAGAAATATATATATATATATATATATATATATATATATATATATATATATAAATATACAAATGTATAAGTCGTTCACGTGTGCATTCTGGCTATGCCAATATCCAAGCCCAAAGATACAAGGAGTAATCCCACACGCAAACACACTCTAAACACTCTTTCCTAAAATGGCTAGGAGCCCTTTTATAGAGTTAGGCTCCTCCACTTCTGGAACATATACCATGTAGAGGTAAATTATCATTTTAAAGCAAGATAAAACTACACAAATACTCAAAACTAATGGCATCAATATGCAACCTATGCATCACACTATTAATTACAAAGTGGTGTTTAAACAAAAAAAATGCCTGAGAAATGATTGTTTCCCTGATTTCCCCCTGTGATGTCACTGACAATGGAAGTGCCCTTCCTACTGGACAAATGGAAGCTTTAAAATGGCAGCCACCGATGCACATGGGTTTGCCAGTTGAGATTTGACCCACAATGTGAGCACAACAGTATTTTATATGTATATGTTTATTGCAGGGGAAATAAACCTTTAACATTTGTAAAAGAGTTTGGTGTGCTTTCTTTGAATGTTAAATCGTATACAGTGGGGAGAACAAGTATTTGATACACTGCCGATTTTGCAGGTTTTCGCACTTACAAGGCATGTAGAAGTCTGTAATTTTTATCATAGGTACTCTTCAGCTGTGAGTGACGGAATCTAAAACAAAAATCCAGAAAATCACATTGTATGATTAAGTTATTGATTATGATTAATAACTAATATGATTTGCATTTTATTGCATGACATAAGTATTTGATACATCAGAAAAGCAGACCTTAATATTTGGTACAGAGACCTTTGTTTGCAATTACAGAGATCATACATTTCCTGTAGTCCTTGACTAGGTTTGCAGACTTTGCACACACTGCAGCAGGGATTTTGCCCCACTCCTCCATACAGACCTTCTCCAGATCCTTCAGGTTTAGGGGCTGTTGCTGGGCAATACAAACTTTCAGCTCCCTCCAAAGATTTTCTATTGGGTTCAGGTCTGGAGACTGGCTAGGCCACTCCAGGACCTTGAGATGCTTCTTAAGGAGCCACTCCTTAGTTGCCCTGGCTGTGTGTTTCAGGTCGTTGTCATGCTGGAAGACCCAGCCACGACCCATCTTCAATGCTCTAACTGAGGGAAGGAGGTTGTTGGCCAAGATCTCGCAATACATGGCCCCATCCATCCTCCCCTCAATACGGTGCAGTCGTCCTGTCCCCTTTGCAGAAAAGTATCCCCAAAGAATGATGTTTCCACCTCCATGCTTCACGGTTGAGATGGTGTTCTTGGGGTTGTACTCATCCTTCTTCCTCCAAACACGGCGAGTGGAGTTTAGACCAAAAAGCTCTATTTTTGTCCCATCAGACCACATGACCTTCTCCCATTCCTCCTCTGGATCATCCAGATGGTCATTGTCAAACTTCAGACGGGCCTGGACATGCGCTGGCTTCAGCAGGGGGACCTTGCGTGCGCTGCACGATTTTAATTCTTGATGGCGTAGTGTGTTACTAATGGTTTTTTCTTTGAGACTGTGGTCCCAGCTCTCTTCAGGTCATTGACCAGGTCCTGCCGTAGTTCTGGGCTGATCCCTTACCTTCCTCATGATCATTGATGCCCCACAAGGTGAGATCTTGCATAGAGCCCCAGACCGAGGGAGATTGACCATCATCTTGAACTTCTTCCATTTTCTAATGATTGCGCCAACTGTTGTTGCCTTCTCACCAAGCTGCTTGCCTATTGTCCTGTAGCCCATCCCAGCCTTGTGCAGGTCTACAATTTTATCTGATGTCCTTATACAGCTCTCTGGTTTTGGCCATTGTGGAGAGGTTGGAGTCTGTTTGATTGAGTGTGTGGACAGGTGTCTTTTATACAGGTAACGGGTTCAAACAGGTACAGTTAATTCAAGTTCAAGCCCAAATTTTTGTTTTAGATTCCGTCACTCACAGTTGAAGAGTACCTAAAAATTACAGACTTCTACATGCATTGTAAGTGGGGAAAACCTGCAAAATCGGCTGTGTATCAAATACTTGTACCATGGAACTAAGAAGAGGGCCTATTACTCCACCTAAACAGAAAAATAACCAGACATCTAGTATATCTGATGTTGTTTTGCTGGCATCTAGATTGTGTGTGTGTATATTGGTGTAAACTGTTCATGGGTGTACATGCACTTCAGCAGTCCTTTCGAGATACGAGTCAGAGGTCACAGTCTATCTGTGACGGTTCTTCATGGATCCATCAATTCAAGTCATCTTCATTTATATAGCGCTTTTAACAATGGATTGTTTCAAAGCAGCTTTACAGAGATAAACATATAATTTAAGGTAACAGAGATTGTTTTGGCTTTATAGCGGTTCTTGAATAATGTTATTTCCGGCTAAAGTCAATCAATGAAGTTCATTTTCACTAGAATTAATAATAGCGCAAGATGGTTCCAAAAGCGTTTGAATGAAAAAAGACAGCGCGAGTCTAGTGTGATACGAGAGCCATGAAAGTAGTGGTAGTTAGTTACTCGGATGAGATATTGTAAAATATCTGGACACTGAATGCAGCGACTGACCAATCACAATCAAGAAACGTGAAACAAGGAAATCCACTGTTTCATTTAAAGGTACAAAGTCACTTATTACTTACTATGATTTAATATGCCTATGGCTAACTCTGGTACAATGCATCAAATGGCAACATTTATGTTAGAAATTGTACATGGTCCCTAATAAAAAAATAAATAAAATTAAAAATGCAAATTTAAATAGTGCTGTCTTTAGAGGAGAACTGTGGGTAAAACAGTTTCTACACTTGATCGACTAATATAGTCTGGATTACTCCAGCACAGCTCCATTAAGCCACCGAACCTCAAGTGACAAATACATACAAATAAATATAAAAATATTTCCTGGCACGGTCGAGTCCCTGGGGCAGAGGCAGGTGTATGACTGAAGATTATTCTTGCCATTTTCCAAGTTAGTTTTTCACACCTCTCCAGAATACAAAACTCAGAGATCCAAATATACAAGAACTACATCTCTCTCTCTCTCTCTCTCTCTCTCTCTCTCTCTCTCTCTCTCTCTCTCTCTCTCTCTCTCTCTCTCTCTCTCTCTTTTCTCTCTTCTCTCTCTCTCTCTCTCTCTCTCTCTCAGGTACACACACACTGACACCTTAGCAGCACTGCAAGCATATTTTCTCTGGCAGTGGGGAAATAGACTTCTTTTGCAGTATGGCCAAGATAAACTAAAGATGTAATGCATTATTTAGACCTACGGCATGCCCTTTCCAGCAGTAGATAAGCAAGAAGTGTGAACACCAGACATTGTGGATGTAATTTCAATGGATAGATGTGTGCATGCATAGTGCATACACACACACACACATAGTTTGGAACAACAATGCAGCTAAGTCAGTGTTAAAACTGAACGGATAAATACTCTTCTCATTATAAGATGACTATTTCCGGTTTCATAATCTGGCAGCCATATTCAAAGACCAAGGTGTATGAAAACAATGGGCTCCAATTTGTATTATGTGGGTCATTTCTGTTACGTAGTCCCTTTTGAACTTCAAATTCATGCACATGCTTGTAATTTACGGAGTATTTCTGTTAAAGAGATTTATTTCTTGTGTAAAGGATAAAGTATTCTTTTAGAAATATGCTTTAATTAAGCTCAGTCAGAAATCCAAATTAAATTAATCAAATCCATTGCTAATACTTACTGATGTTTGTGTTGTTTTCCCACAAAATTATGTCAATTCCTGTATGTCACTATGAAACTGGCTATTCATTTTATTTTTGTTTTGTTGTAAAACATTACAATAGCCTATAATAGGATAGAAAACGCTAAAGTGTAAACCTGTAATTGATTATGATATTCCTAATGATTGAAAAAAAATCTAAATAAATTCCTTAAAAATAAGTTATTGCAGTATTCAGTTTAATGGCTGAATAAAGTCAAATAAACAAAGTAAATTATTTTTACATTTGCCCAGTAGTATTGGATATTGTATATTGTATTTCCATTTCCATTTCGTTTGGTCTTGTCTGTCACTGGCTGCGTATGAAATCGCATACTCTCTTGTACTTATTTTAAATTTGAGTAATTATTTCAGGGCTGCTAAAAAAAAAGTATGTTCTATATAGTATCATAAGCACACCAGAATCTCGCTGGAAGTAGAAGGTCATCCAGCTACTTTTTTGCCTACTCTTCTATCAGTACTGTGAATTTGGACATACTGCTTTTTGTCACATACTGTTTTTCGTCGACTATATAGGGAAGCATGTGATTTCGGACGCAGCTACATATTTCCTGCTTTGTCATGTGATTCCCTGGCCCTCACGTGAACCTGCCATGTGTTCCCCTGGTCAGGTGTCCTATTTTCTCATTGGTTCTTTGTGTTCATTGATTTCAGGTGTGTCTTGTTAGTCATTAGTCCTTGTGTGTGTATTTGAGCCCTCATGTTTGCCATGTGTTCTGGTCATATTTGTGTGGGTACCAGCACATATTGGAATTAAAGGAAACGAAAAGGTAGATAAAGCTGCAAAGGACGCCACAAAAAGAGAAGACATCGATGTAGAAGTTAACATCAGTAAGATGGAAATGAAGAGCATTATTGAACAGAGTTTGAAGAAAAGGTGGCAAAAGCAATGGGAAGAAGAGAGAAAAGGATAATGGTTTTACAAAATTCAGAGGAAAGTGGGGGAAATTAAATGTACAGGAAGGAAAAGGAGAGATGAGACAATTATATCTTGACTTAGATTTGGACATACAGGACTAAACAGCGCTTTATTTAAAATAGGTAAACATAACACCGACAGATGTGAATACTGTGAACAACAAGAGACAATAGAACACGTCATGATACACTGTAAAAAAGATGAGGGAAAAAGGAGGGAAATGATCCAAAATTTGAAAAAGGAAAGAGTACGGTTTGATTTAGTAGAAATTCTTAGAAAAAAATCTAAAGAAAAGTGTTGCGGAATTGTTTTTCATTATTTTAGAATAATTAATATGATTGAGAGGATTTAATTATTTTTTTTTTCCCTTTGTAATAAAAGTAAGTAATAGTCATTCAGTTCCACACTCCATACCAGTTCATTGTGTGCCTACCGCCAAAAAACTCTAGTAGTAGAAGAAGAAGAAGAAGAAGAAGAAGAATGTGTTCTGGTCAAGTTTTGTTTGTGTAACCACTGTGGGTAAGGTCATGTTCAATTTTTGAGTGTCATGCCTTGCCTTTGTTTGGGATTATTGAAATAAACTGCATTTGGGTTCTCCAAGCTTGCCTTCAGTAGATCATCATTACAGAATGCTTGATCAGCCATGAACCCAGCAGTTTGTTTGCTTCAACTTCATCAAGTGGGAAGTAGTAATGGGAAGTCCGGCTGTTTTCAAAGATTCGGCTCTTTTGGCTCGGCTCCCTTAGAAGAGCCGGCTCTTACGGCTCCCAAATGGCTCTTTATTTATTATCACTCTGAGGTTTCTATTTTAGCCCAATTTAGCAATTGTGAATGATGTGTGTTGGTAAGCATTTTTTTTTATTTAGTGTTTTACAAAAAGCCTTATTTTTTTATGATTTTTTTCGTTACAATAAATACACAGTTACTATTATTTAACATTTTAATAAATCTTTAATGAACAATTGAACACAAAACCACAGCAAGCACATCAAATAAATAAAGGTAAAAGTCTTTACATTAGCATTTAAATCCGGCTCCCCCGCCTTGTCGCTCTGTGTACCTGGCCTGTACCACTACACTCGCAATCTTCGGAGCGTGTGTCCCCCTTCCTTTCACATAATGGTATGATCCTAGTCTGTCCTCCCGTGTGATTGGTCGCATGGTGTGCCCATCCAAATAAAGTCCCGCCCAAAGTAAAGATTCGGCTCTCCCCGACGGGAGTCGCCTCTTCTCGTTCGCTACAAAGAATCGGCTCTTAGAGCCGGCTCGTTCGCGAACGACACATCACTAGTGGGAAGAGCTATTGAGGATTATGCTAAGGATTTTTTTGCGTTTCATGGATTATTTGCCCTGGGATGAGATTCAACTAAAAACGTGTTCCCTTTCATAGTCACTACGAGTTACTTCGTGACGACGAATGGGGTTTCGCTTTGAAAGCCTATCAACTTTGTGTATTACAAAACTAGCCAATGGCAAAGAAATGCCATGGCTCTGCGGATTTTGCATAGCGTGACTCCGCCCCACCTCGTGGGTATATAAGGAAGTACGCTGGCAGTTATGTTTTTGCTTCGGAGCCAAGACGTCCTCTTCACTCCTGCAGCCTATTCTCTGACTATCTTCGAGAATCTTCTAGACGAGCAGCTTCCAGTCGGTGTTGGTGTGACGGCGTGTTCCAGCGAGTTTCACATTCCTGAAGCTGAACTGAACAGCGTGTGTGTTTCTCCCCGGGCGCTTCAGCACTGCTGCAAGCTTTTCTCTCACAAAAAGAGCGTGCACGCGGCAAGCTCAGACAGCGTTCGTGGATGCGTCATGTTCTCCCAGTGGGAACATGACCATCGCAATGTAACGGTAGAGACTCGAGGAGCTCAACAGAGCGATAGTCCCCTTATCCACACCCCGATGTATTTTCTCCAAGCGAGAGAATACTCTGGCTGGTGTCCAGGGTGACCTGAGAATACAGAAGCAGACTGAGGCTACCAAACATGTTCTGACCCCACGGCCAGCTGCTGCCACCCAGCCGCCGGCTTAGACGCCTCAGTCCGCTTGCCGCCGAACGCGCCCTCCTGCGACTTCCGCACCCTCCCGCCTGGCCCAAGCAGCACCGGGCCACGCCGTGAAGGTGGTCGCAGGAAGGCGCCCCAGCCCATACCAGTCCCGCTGCCTGCCGAACGCCAGGCGATGCAGCGCTCACGTTACGGGCAGCTCAGAGATGGGTTGCAGTTCTTTCAGGAAGTGGTTGCAGGGCCACTCCTTCCCCCGGTGGAGGGCAAGGGAAGAACCTCTTCTCCAAAGAACTGACATCCCATCTCTGAGCCCCCAGAGGGCGCGGATGGCAGTGCGCGCCACTTACGAGCCTCGCCACTCTCGTCCCCCTCTGTCGCCAGACCCCTGACAGAGCAGGCCCTCCGCACGGTCTCCTCCCTGCTCCAGGGAATCCGCTATACCGTGGTGGTTGGCAATGCCCATGTCATGCGTATGGAGGTCGTCAGCCTACTGGCGAGAGTATCGAAACCACCCCTTCAGCCAAAAGGAAGTCCGGCTTCTTCAGCACCGACTTCATTTTACCCAAGGAAACCGGTGGGTTCGACCAATCTTGGACCTGCGCGTCTTGAACCGTTCCCTTCTACAAAAGGCTTCCGTTCAAGATGCTCTCGGCCAAACGCTTTTTCGAATGTGTGCGGCCACAGGATTGGTTTGCAGCGAGTAACCTGAAGGACACCTACTTCCATGTCTCCTTTCTTCCTTGACACAGACCGTTCCCTCGGTTTGTTTTCGAGAGGCGGACATACAAGTACGCGGTTCTCCTATTCGGGCTAGCCCTGTGTCCTCGCGCGAAGTCGACTGGCCGTTACTGGCCACTGAAGTTATTTCAGAGACTCCTAGCTCACTCTCGAGACCAGGTTTGCAAACACAGGAACCTAGTGCTCCGGCACCTAGCTCGACTGGGCCTTCGGGTCAACTGGGAAAAGAGCAATCTTTGCCCCGTGCATAGGATCTCTTTTCTCGGTATGGAAATCGACTCGGTCGCCATGTGCGCGCAGCCTACGAGCAAGAGCGCGCACGCGGTCACTGCTGACTTGCCTTTGACAGTTCAAGAGTGCGGTTCCACTGAAGTTATTTCAGAGACTCCTGGGGCAAATGGTATCCGCAGCCATAGCAACGCCACTCGGATTACTTCATATGAGACCGCTTCAGCTCTGGCTTCGCGATCGAGTCCCGAGGTGGGCATGGCAACAAGGTTAGTTACTCCGACCTGCCGTCAGACCTTCACCCCGTGGATGAACCTCAGCTTTCTATGGGCCGGAGTGCCCTTAGAACAAGTTTCCAGGCATGTTGTTGTCTCAACAGATGCCTCCACCACGGGCTGGGGTGCCATGTACAATGGACATGTTGCCGCGGGCTCCTGGACAGGACCGCAGCGCCTTTGGCATGTCGATTGCCTCGAGTTGCCCTGTTGCCCTGCATTGTCTCGCTCTGCCCTGCTTTCATGCGTTGCTGAAGAACCAGCACGTACTAGTTCAATCAGACAATACCGCGACAGTAGCGTACATCAACCGGTCTACGCTCCCGCCGTTTGTCACAACTCGCCCGCCACCTCCTCTTATGGAGTCAGAAGCATCTGAGGTCGCTTCGAGCCATTATATTCCGGGAACCCTGAATTGTGCTGCCGACGAGCTTCGCGGTTTCAGCCTCTTCCTGGAGAATGGCGACTCCATCCCCAGTCGGTTCAGCTGATTTGGGATCAGTTCGGGGACGCACAGGTTGACCTGTTTGCCTCCCACGACTCGTCCCATTGCGGCCTGTTTTACTCGCTGACCGAGGGCACGCTCGGCACGGACGCACTGCCGCACAGCTAGCCGCGGGGCCTCCGCAAGGATGCGTTTCCTCCAGTGAGCCTTCTTGCACAGACCTGTGCAAGACCAGGGAGGACGAGGAGCAGGTCATATTGGTTGCGCCTCATTGGCCCAGCTGGACCTGGTTCAGCCTCAGGCAACAGCCTGTTCAGAGTTCAGTCTCGGCTCCTCTGCAAGTAACATAACTGCATGTTGCCAGCGTACTTCCTTATATACCTACGAGGTGGGGCGCTATGCAAAATCTGCAAACCCATGGCATTTCTTTGCCATTGGCTTATTTTGTAATACTCGAAGTTGATAGGCTTTCTAACCGAAACCCCATTCCTCCCCCAAGACCGCCTCCGCTCCACCACCCTCCTGGACTGTCTTGTTTTGGTTTTGTTGGGCGTCAGACGACCGCGTGTTTTGGTCAAGTTTTGTTTTTGTTTGGTGAAGTTTTGGGTTGTGTTTTATTTATATATTGTAGTTAATATTTTGAATTGGCTTTTATTTTATATTTTAAGGTTTCCTTTTAATCTTACGTTTGATTAATTACATTTTTTGCTTATGTTTATCAATCTGTTTCGCTTTTAATTTATTTTGGGTTTAGTTTTTGTCATTTTAGTATATATAGCATGTTACTAAGGCAACATGTTTTTTTTGTTTTTTTTTTCATCTATTTTTTATTATTAAATTAATAAATACGTTTTTATATTTTTAGGTTTTAAATTAAGGATAATCCTGGATTTTGGTGCTTTTATCAGCTATGTATTACTATAAATTAGCTAGACAGACTTTGACCTTGCTCAAGGCCAAAGTAAACCTGCACAGCTAAAGAATATGTTGCCACAAGACACTCCTTTATTGAACTAAGCTGCAAGAAAGAAATGTGGGTTGTTTGAGTTCATAAGTGTTTGCTAAATAAAAGCATCACTATTGGTTCAGACTCTTAAGGGCAGTGTGTTCACTACTCACTGCGCCTAATGTGTGTGCACTAACTTGGATGGGTTAAATATAGAGGACAAATTCTGTGTATGTGTGGCCTTCACATCATTTCACTTCTAAGACCCACCCATTTAGCCCACTCACTCAACCACTTAGCAATGCACTAAAACAGCTAAGAACTGTGTAGCAACACTGGGTTTTGTACAGACAAGCACAACTCAAACATTTATTTATATTGCTCTGAAAATCTATATACAGTTATGGATAAAATATGACCTTTCAACAGATTTAGGTAGGACAGAGCAGTCCTATTCATACAGCTGAACTGATTGTCTTAAGGGTGGTAAATCAAAATGTAAAGATACTGTGTTGCACAAGCACAAAAATCCCATCAGTTAATCAGGTCATCTGAGATCAGAGGCTCTCATCCTCCAACCTGTCCATCCCTCTGATCTAGTGAACTAAAAAAAACTAGTGTTCTAAAACGTCCCACGACAGGCATCCACTCAGCTAATGAATGTCTCACCACTGTCTCTCTGCCCTCCCTTTAAAGCTTCTTTTCTCTCCACCTTTTCTTTTGTTGATTTGACCAAAGTTGAATCTCTACAAAGTAAAAAAAAAATGACATTCCGGGTCGAGGACATCAGGGATGGTCAAGTTAATGAATGGCCACCAGATGTCTGTTATTAGGCTAATGTAATCCTCCCTGCTTCTAGCCCGCTATTCCTCCTAATGACAGCTCTCACTAGTGCAGCACGATCAGAGATGGGACTAAAACTATATGAGCTGCTGCTGTAGACCTGTGGAAACCTCTGGCCCAAAATTCATTTTGCTCACCACACTGCATGCATAAGACTTTTTCATACCAAAAGTTCAAAAGTTTGGAGTTAGTAAGTTTTGAAAATGTTTTTTCTTTAGTTCTTTATCCACCAAGGCTGCATTTTTTTATTCACTTGTAGCGTTTAAAATGACTAATTTTAGTTTTGTTTAAATACTTATAACATAACATTACATAATGGTAAGTGTAACATTACCATTCAAAAGTTTGTGCTATGCTCACCAAGGCTGCATTTATTTGATCAAAAAACAGAGAAAAGTAAAAAATAATTTAGTGTTCAGTTATATGATCCTTCAAAAACCATTGTAATACTGTATGCTCTAATATTTGGTGCTCAAGAAACATTTATTTTTATTAATTGAGAACAGTTGAGAACAGTTTTTGCTGGTTAATATTTTTGTGGAAATGTTTTTTTCCAGGAATCTTTGATAATGAGCAAGTTCAAAAGAACAACGTTTATTTGAAAGAAAAGTCTTTACTGTCCTAAAAAGAATTGATACTTTTTCAAAATAAATCGCTACTTTTCTTAAAACGAATCGATACTTTTCTTAAAAAGAATCGATACTTTTCCAAAAAGAATCGCTGCTTTCTTAAAATGAATAGCTACTTTTCCAAAATGAATCGCTACTTTTCTTAAAATGAATCGCTATTTTACAAAATGATTCGCTACTTTTCTTAAAACGAATCGCTACTTTTCCAAAAAGAATCGCTATTTTAAAAAAAAAAGAATCACTACTTTTTCAAAAAAGAATCACTACTTTTTCAAAAAAAGAATCGCTACCTTTTTCAAAAAGAATCGCTACATTTCTTGAAATGAATCGCTATATTTCTCCAAAAGAATCGCTACATGTTTCATACATAGCGTAACATAAAACGTTTTATGAAAAGTGTAATGAACCCTGTAATATAATTAGAATGTAAAAAAGTATAATAACACTGTAATAAATGTATAATTACATTGTAATCAACGTATAATTACATTGTAATAAATGTATAATAAGACTAACAAATGTATAATAACACTGTAATAAACGTATAATTACATTGTAATAAATGTATAATAAGACTGTATGACTGTAAATGAATAGCTACTTTTTCCAAAAAGAATCGCTACTTTTCCAAAAAGAATCGCTACTTTTCCAAAAAGAATCGATACTTTTTTTTAAAGAATCGATACTTTTCCAAAAAGAATCGATACTTTTTCAAAAAGAATCGCTACAAAAAGTATAACATTGTAACAAATGTATAATAACACTGTAACAAATGTATAATTACATTGTAATAAATGTATAATAACATTGTTATAAATGTATAAGATTAACAAATGTATAAATATTGTAACAAACGTATAATTACATTGTAACAAATGTATAACACTGTAATAAATGTATAATAAGACTAACAAAAGTATAATTATATTGTAATAAACGTCTAATTACATTGTATTGCATTATGAGACGATAACGAAGACGAATAACATAACAAATTGCTACTTTTCCAAAAAGAATCGCTACTTTTCCAAAAAGAATCGCTACTTTTCCAAAAAGAATCGGTACTTTTCCAAAAAGAATCGCTACTTTTCCAAAAAGAATCGCTACGTTTTCAAAAAGAATCGCTACTTTTCCAAAAAGAATCGCTACTTTTCCCAAAAGAATCGCTACTTTTTTTAAAAGAATCGCTACTTTTCAAAAAAGAACCGATACTTTTTCAAAAAAAGAATCGCTACTTTTTCAAAAAGAATCGCTACTTTTTCAAAAAATATCGCTACTTTTTCAAAAAAAGAATCGCTACTTTTTCAAAAAGAATCGCTACTTTTTCAAAAAGAATCGCTACTTTTTCAAAAAGAATTGCTACTTTTTCAAAAAGAATCGCTACTTTTCCCAAAAGAATCGCTGATTTTTCAAAAAGAATCGATACTTTTTAAAAAAAGAATTGCTACATTTCTCAAAAAGAATCTCATACAGAGCGTAAAATAACAGTGTAATAAACCCTGTAATATAATTATGTTAAAAAAGTATAATAACAATGTAACAAATGTATAATAACACTGTAATAAACATATAATTACATTGTAATAAATGTATAATAAGACTAACAAATGTATAATTATATTGTAATAAACATATAATTACATTGTAATAAATGTATAGTAAGACTGTAACGAATCGATACTTTTCCAAAAAGAATCGCTACTTTTTCAAAAAGAAACGCTACTTTCCTTTAAATGAATCGCTACTTTTCCCAAAAGAATCGCTACTTTACTTAAAACGAATCGATACTTTTCCAAAAAGAATCGGATCTTTTCTTAAAATAAATCGCTACTTTTTCAAAAAAAGAAACGCTACTTTTTTCAAAAAGTATCACTACTTTTTCGAAAAGAATCGCCACATTTCACGAAAAGAATTGCTACATTTCTCAAAATGAATCGCTACTTTTTCAAAAAGAATCGCTACTTTTTTTAAAAGAATCGCTACTTTTTTTTAAAAAGAATAGCTACATTTCTTGAAATGAATCGCTACAGTTCTCAAAAAGAATCGCTAAGTCTCATACATAGCGTAAAATAACAGTGTAATAAACCCTGTAATATAATTATAATAACAATGTAACAAATGTTTAATAACACTGTAATAAATGTATAATTACATTGTAATATACGTATAATTACATTGTAATAAATGTATAATAAGACAAAAAAATTATAATTACAACCTCGAAATGAATCGCAAAATTTTTCGAAAAGAATCGATACATTTCTCGAAATGAATTGCTACCTTTCTCAAAAAGAATTGCTACATTTTTTGAAAAGAATCGCTACATTTCTTGAAATGAATGGCCACTTTTTTCAAAAAGAATCGCTACATTTTTCAAAAAGAATCGCTACATTTTTTCCAAAATAATCTCTACATTTCTTGAAATGAATCGCTTTATTTCCAAAAAGAATCGCTACATTTCTTGAAATTAATTGCTACATTTCTCAAAAAGAGTCGCTACATTTCTAGAAAAAAAACGCTACATTTCTCGAAAAGAATCGCTTCATTTCTCAAAAAGAATCGCTAAATTTTTCAAAAAAATTACAACATTTCTTAAAATGAATTTGCTACATGTCTCATACATAGCGTAAAATAACAGTGTAATAAACCCTGTAATAAAATTATAATGTAAAAAAGTATAATAACAATTGTAATTAACAACAATTGTTACGACAAATGTATAATAATACTGTAACAAATGTATAATTACAACCTTGTAAAGAATCGCTAATTAATAAAGAATCAGTAGACTCACACGTCATACCCACCTTGTGGAAGAAATCAGTAATTACACCTGTACCTAAAAAACCATGCCCTAAGGTGAATAATGATTTCAGGCCTGTGGCACTGACTTTGATTGTCATAAAATGTTTTAAGAGGATAATGATGTCATTTCTTAAACAAAATGTTGGTGTGTTTTTTTAGATCCGTTTTAGTTTGCTTACAGGCGGGGGCGTGGTACAGATGATGCTATTAACAGCATTTCACATCTGGTCAGTAAACACCTCGAGGACCCCAAGGCCTATGCACGTATTTTGTTTGTTGATTTTAGTTCGGCTTTTAATACTCTGCAGCCTCACATGCTCATCCAGAAACTGAAACATATTAATGTTAACCCTTTTATTCTCAACTGGTATCTTTTTTAACAAACCGTACTCAACAGGTTAGAGTGAATAATGCTCTTACGGAGCCCAGGCCAATCAGCACTGGTGCCCCTCAGGTCTGTGTCAGCTCTCCAGCACTTTTTACAATGTATACTAACGAATGCACTAGACTCCATACTGACAATACTTTGATGATACAGCAACCCTCGACCTTATGCATAAAGATAGAAGTCCAGCAGCGTATTATACGGAAATTGAGGAATTTGTCCAGTGGTGTGACGACAATTATCTTGTGCTAAACACGACCAAGACTGAGGAGATGGTGTTTGACCCAAGCCATAGGCGATACTAGGTCTGTAGTGATCAAAAATGTACCCATTACTCAGGTCAGCTCTTACAAATACCTTGGCGTACATATTGATAATGCATTGATCTGGAAGGACCATGTAAATACTGTCTATTCTAGACTCCAGCAGAGGATGATTTTTTTACAAAGACTTAGATTGTATGGAGTGGAACCAAAATGTATGTTGTTGTTCTATCATGCAATGAGAGTATTTTAAAATATGGTATTACAACCTGGTATGGTAACCTGACAGTACAGTTAAAATCACAGATCGCCCGTCAGGTAAAGACAGCTATGAAGATTATGGGGGTCAAAAACCATCTGCCCCCCCAGAAAATGTATGAGCAGTCGGTTATCAGACAGGCACAAAAAATAGTTTCCGATCCAACCCACATAGTTCACCCAGAATTCGAGCTTTTACCCTCTGGCAGAAGATACAGAGTTCCTAAATGTAGGCTAAACCGATATAAACACTCTTTTTTGCCTATGTCTATTAAGCTTATCAATACTAATATGTAGGCCATGACATCATGCAATCATGCAATAAGTAGGCTATTGGGGTAATCTACATTTACATTTACATTTATTCATTTAGCTGACGCTTTTATCCAAGGCGACTTACAATTGCTATATATATGTCAGAGGTCGCACGCCTCTGGGATTAAGGGATTAAGTGTCTTGCTCAGGTACACATTGGTGTCTCACAGTGGATTCGAACCCGGGTCTGTCACACCAAAGGCATGTGTCTTATCCACTGCGCCACCACCACCACCTCTAACATATTAATCTAATATGTTAGGGGTGAGTGCATGGGCTATTGGATTGTTTATTATGTCACTATGAAATGTTTAGGTTATGTGGAATGTGTCATCTGTTAATTGGTGTGCAATATGTCAGTTGTGCAATCTGGAGGCCATTTGGGGAGCTGTGCATTAGGTAATTTGTGCAATATGTATACTATCGGGTTTGTGCAATATGGTAGTTGTGCATTTTGTAGGGTAGGGGGATTGTGCATTATCTCATTGTGCACTATACATGTCTACCATTAGGATGTGCAATATGTTTACCAGTGGGGTTGTGCAACACGTATACCATCGGGGATGTGCAATATGGGAGCTGCGATCGATAACGGTTGTAAAAAAAAAATTAAACTGCCAATGAAAGGTGTAAATGTGCCTTCTACGTATTGTCTAATGTATACGAGAACATGTTTTGTGAGAGGATGTGTTGAGAGACGTTTATTATTTGTATTTTGTATTCTGTGTTGTCTTTGTAAAACTGCGGAAGGGACAGAGTCCAAAAAAAAATTCCCTTCGGGGACAATAAAGTATATTTTATCTCATCTTATCTTAAATTTTTCGAAAAGAATCGCTACATTTCTTCAAATGAATCGCTACATGTCTCATACAAAGTGTAAAATTACTGTATATAAAATTTTAATATAATCATAAAGTAATAAAATGTATAATAACACTGTATTAAATGTATAATTACAATGTAATGTATAATAACACTATAACAAATGTATAATTACAATCTTGAAAAGAATCGCTACATTTCTTCAAGTGAATAACTACATTTCTAAAAAAAGAAACGCTACATTTTTCAAAAAGAATCGCTACTTTTCCAAAATGATTCGCTACTTTTCTTAAAACGAATCGATACTTTTCCAAAAAGAATCGCTACTTTTCTTAAAATGAATCACTACTTTTTCAAAATGATTCGCTACCTTTCTTAAAACGAATCGCTACTTTTCCAAAAAGAATCGCTACTTTATAAAAAAAAGAATCGCTACTTTTTTAAAAAGAAGCAATACTTTTTTTAAATGAATAGATGAATCGATGGTATGAATCGATACTTTTCCAAAAAGAATCGCTACTTAAAAAAAAAGAAAAGAATTGCTACTTTTTTAAAATGAATCACTACTTTTATTAAAATGAATAACTTTATTAACTTTTCCTAAAAAGAATCGATACTTATACTTTTCCTAAAAGAATCACTACTTTTCTTAAAGTTATTCGCTACTTTTTCAAAATTAATCGCTACTTTTCTTAAAACGAATTGTTACTTTTCTTAAAACGAATCGATACTTAAAACGAATCGATACTTTTCTTAAAATTAATCGATACTTTAAAAAAAAAGAATCGCTACTCTTCTTAAAAAGAATTGCTACTTTTTCAAAAAGAATTGCTGCTTTCTTAAAATGAATCGCTACTTTTCTTGAAATGAATCGATACTTATTTCAAAATGAATAGCTACTTTTCTTAAAAAGAATAGCTGTTTTTATAAATTAATCGCTTCTTTTCCTAAAATGAATCGCTACTTTTTCAAAATGAATCACTACTTTTTCGTAAAGTGAATCGATACTTTTCTTGGTTGGTTTAGGGTTATGGTTAGTGTTAGAGGATTGAATATACAGTTTTTGTACAGTATAAAAATCATTATGTCTAAAGAAAGTCCTCATAACACGTGGATGTGTATTGAAAAATATTTTTTAAATGGGAAATAAAAATTGTTGGAAAAGTAACAGGGCGGAAATATAATGAATGTGGATGGCATAGCTCCAATGAATTGGTCTTGGAATAATTAGCTGAAAAATGTTTGACTTCCTATTAAAAACTAACTTTTCAGTTGCTGATTTGGTATCATTTCGGGTCACAGTCGAGACAGTGATGAGATCACTTTTGGGCAGCAAAAATATTCATTTGCTTTCCATTTAATCACTGGACAAAATCCCTTTGTTTATAGGACAAAAATCAGTCAAAGATTAAAAAAAAATAAAAATATACAAGCACCAAGGACAGAGCTGCCAGTGGAACTGGCAAGAAACTGGTGTATTCCATCAGAAACTGGAAAGAAAACTGGCATCAGCCTTTAGAATAAGTTGAAAAGATACAGATTCTACTTACCTATAGTCACGATTGGCAACGTGAGGTTTTTGGCTAAAAAAATAGCTCTTGGCGCTGAATACGAGCCATGGGGAACACAAACACTGTAATTTCATGTGCTTCTTGTCTGACTGCCAACAGCCCCAACCGCGCCGTTGCTCTCGATGGATTTAGCATTATGCACACATATATTCAAAAGTGTCAAGAAAGTGGGTTTTGTATTTTTTTGTGAAGAATATATGGTGCAACCCGGGACATTATTTTAAAAGCACATGTTTTTTCACACAAATGTTTCTACTCAGCACAACAAAGAATAATGCAAAGGTCACAGATTCAGAGCTGCACACTTTAGTATAATTTTGTGAATGTGAATATCGGATTTAAAATTCATAGTACCATGCCAAGACATTTTGAAAGGACTGCATGAGGACCAACTGTTATTGCAGCAGTGTTGTAAAGTGAAAAGAAATTTTCACCCAAAATTGAAAATTCATTATTTACTCACCCACACATCATTCCAATCTCGATTTCTTTTGTCTCTGGAACACAAACGATTGAATATTCTGAAAAATATTCTGGTTCTGCTTTTCAATTTAATCATAGTGAACGAGAACTGAAGCTGTCAAGCTACAAAATAATAACAAAAATTAACCATAAAACCGCGTGACAAATATACAGAATAAAAGATCAAAACTTCAAAACAAAAGTTTGAAAAAAACCCCACAAAGAATAACAGAGACTATTACAGGAGAAAGTGGACGTGTAACCTGTGTTTTGAAATGGTCATTTTTGTCTTGCCTGTATAAATAAACCTTTATAAACCTAATACAATCAAAACTAAGAATGCAGATTTTTCTTCTTTTTTTTAAACAAAAAACAAAAACATTTCATGTTATTCATGTGGTTTACTCCAAAATTTCCGATCCGATTCCGCAGGCCGATCACATGGATGTGACTGTTGTGAGTCAAAGTTACAGCGCCACCAACTGGCAGCAGGAAGTGTGTCAATTTTTAAATGCTGGTCAGAATAATGTCAAGACACTGCAGATGTAAAACTGGGATTCTTGATCTCTTAAATGTTGTTACCATGACAAGGCATCGGTAACACTTTATTTTACGGTGTCCGTGATACAGTGTAATACTTAATTAATTACTTAGTAGTAGACATTGTAATAACATGTAACAAAATGTAATTAACATGTAACTAAGTTATGGAACAGCCTGTACTTACAGATTGTAATTACACTCATGTAATAGCCAGCTACTGTTACACATATCTAACAGGTCGAGTCGGTAACATACGTGTTTGCGACTTGGTACAATGTAACAAGTACTTAAATATGTTACTAAGGTAAAAAGCCTGCAGTTACACATGGTCATTTTGTACCTTCTAAAATAAAGTGTATGTTGTACTTAAGTGCACTTCATGTGTATCTACATACCTTATCCATCTGAATTAACCCTTTAGTTTACAGCTTAAATACATGCAGTAGCTTCTTAATTATATTCGATTTACAAAATATTACACAGGTATAAGCTACGTAAAATAAAGTGTATCAAGATTGTACTTAAGGGTACTACGTGTGTATCTACAAACCTTATCCATACGTACTTTGGTTTGAATTAGGGCTAACTCCCTCGTTCACAGCTTAAATGCATGCGGTAGCTTCCTAATTACATTGCAATTACATAATATTACACAGGGATAAGCTACGTTAAATAAAGTGTATCAAGATTGTACTTAAGTGTACTTCATGTGTATCTACAAACCTTATACACATGAAGTACACTTAAGTACAATCTTGATACACTATATTAGAAGGTACAAAATGACCATGTGTAACTGCAGGCTTTTTTCATAGTAACATATTTAAGTACTTGTTACATTGAGTAGTACAAAGTACTTACTTATAATTACATTGTACCAAGTCGGTAACACGTATGTTACCGACTCGGCCTGTTACATATGTGTAACAGTAGCTGCCTATTACATGAGTGTAATTACAATCTGTAAGTACAGGCTGTTCCATAACTTAGTTACATGTTAATTACATTTTGTTACATGTTATTACAATGTCTACTACTAAGTAATTAATTAAGTAATCACGGACACCGTAAAATAAAGTGTTACCGGCATCACTCTTTAATATTCTTTTTAGGTGTTTTTGAGAGTGTTAGGATGCTTCAAATCGCATGAAACTCGACACACACATCAGAGTTGTCGTCCGTTAGACATTGGGTAAAAATAGGAAAACTATAAATAAAAGTATTCTTCATGTGCAACACCCTTCATATACAGTACAGAAGGCAAGGAAAATAATGCGCCTGAATGTAAACCAGCAAAACGTGAGATTTTAAATTGAACCAAGTATTTCATTAAAAACATCCAAATGCAAATCTGCTTACCTAGGCCACAATGACTTCACCCGTCTCCAGAAGTTATTGGTGGATATTTTATTGTCAATGTCTTGCAGCAGTGTTATGAAAAACTGTCTCTGTGGAGTTGAAGAGCTGATGCCATCATATTTCTGGATGACAAATGAAAGTGGAATATACCTGGAGGCATTCTGGAAGAGTGCAAGGGATTTGACACAGCCAGAGCGGATGGTTCTTCAGGAACCAAATAGAAACAAGCATCTCCCCCGTCTCGTAATTCTCCTGCCGCGTATAGAACAACCTGCTAGATTGGGGCGCTTAGGCCGACAATCTTGGGTTTAAAGCATTTATATCACTACTTATAGACCCATTACGTTAATGGCTAATGAATAGAGCTGTCAAGTCTACGTAGAGCAGTTGTGTATGCATATTTAGTGTTTTGAATCATGAAACGCCCTTGGCAACCCACTTTCACAATGTGAGGCTTTCTGAGTGAAACAGGATATTGAAGAAAAAAATATATAACCTGACTCTATTGCCTGTAAATGTTCAGTCATTTTTGCAGATCCAATATCCATGTATTAAATCGGATTTCCTTGACTCTGCAGAGCAACACATGTCAGGATCCGGTAGCAGAAAAGACCGAAAGCATCTCTTTTCTCACCCGCTGATACATGAAAACTAGACATTGCAAGAGGCAGGGTGAGAGATGCCACATCCCTCCACTGAGAGCTTCAGCAGATCACTGGCAAGATTATGCTCGCCTCAGACAGCACTTTCCTTTAAAAAAACTGCCGAGATGGTCTTATCTTATCGGGTTCAAGTCCCGGATAGACGCGAGACTGTTGTCGGTGTGTGATACGCACCGAGTGATGACAGAGATCTGCTGTTGATGGATTCTGATGAATTCTATCATGCTGTAACTCCACGTGTTGGAGTTGCTCAGCTCAGAGGATGCGGTATTAAATGCGCCCCGTGGACCTCAGGGTTTTATTACAGTCCTGTTCAGTTTTATGCTCAGGTCATGCTGAAATACAGTAACACTTTGAAACACTGCAAAGCATTAACCCTGTAAATCTTTACATATGAAACCGTTTATTGAACCTTTAGACAATACATATAACAAATTTAAAAGTTTGCATAGAAAGTCTAAGCCTGAATCATGCTGTTAGTGGATTTATAGTCAAAGACCCAGGACCAGATATGTAGAATGAAGACCCGGAATCAGAAATACTCTTAATACTCTCAATTTGATTTAGAGGCCCAAACTGAGCAAAATAACAATGTCTTAGTAGGCTAAGGATGATATTTAAATGCTTAGTTTTATGATCAAAGCTCTTTATTTTTTATGCAGAGATATATGTAAATAAATTGTATCATATTTGATACTCAGATTTCAACATGATTTTTCTAAAAACATGTTTGGATAATCAAATAAACCTAAGTTGCCTCAGTCCAGTTAGTATATAACAACGTAAAGGTTTTTCCTTACATTTACTTAGTAAAAATCAATAACTTGCGCAAAGACATGTGAAGGGGGACATTTTTAGAATTATACTAAAAGGTCTTTTACTTGCTAAAAAAAGTCTTGCCAAAAAACAGATAACCGAAGACATTAAGTAGTTTTCTTTTTCGTTATTCTTCTTTTTTTATGAATAACGATAAAATACAAAGTATTTTATATTAAAGGTGCATTGCGCACGTCTCTGAGTTTTTGCAGAACTATGCCCCTTCTGGCGACAAGCGAAACTGCCTTACTGTCTTTGTCTTACGTGGAGTTTGCGTTGGGGTTTGGAATGAACTACAAGCCGGTGTCTTTGAATCCATCTTCTACTTTCGTCGAAAGTTGACTAAAGTTTTGTCGCTCGAGTTGTCTTCGCTGATACAGAGAATGGCGGCGAATACACAAACCTGCCAGACATCGCATGACGTCACGCCCAGTCAGGGATTCCGGCCCGAATCCCTCTTATTTATTTTACTGTACAGGATTATAGAGGCAATCGGAGTGATCAGAGAAGGGCTCATTCAGCCCATCAGGCAATTGTTTAAGCATATGGGTTAGAAAACCGGGTATTTTTAACATGAAATGTTGCGTAATGCACCTTTAACAAAATTTTCCCAAAATAAATTACTAAATAAAATGTGACATGAAATATGAGTATGAGATCACTCACTCCAAATCGCAATGAAAAATCTTGCCATTTATTCATATGTGTGACTTTTTCATATTTATACAAAAAGTGCAAACACAAGAACATTGATTGTTGCAGCTCAGTCACTGTTGCACCATATAAGGAGAAACAGGTGGAGAATACGCAACTGCACACAAATCTCATTGGTTCTCATAGCTATCGTTAAGCGCACAATGATAGTTCCCTAACCATATGAGAAAAGAAAGATTGTAAAATATCAAAAGAAGAGCTGTTGTAGTAGCAGTAGCAGAGTCGGCAACAGCCGTGAACGCGCGCAGTTGAGGAACTTATATTAGGGGCCATTGTATTTTTCTGAAATGGCTCACAGGGTGGAAGACGAAAAGATCAGATGAAAGATCAGTGACGTTGTTGGTAATACGTTAGGGGACTGCATGCGGGTGTGTGAATGTGGGCCGCAGGACTTGATATTTACACGTCAGCTACTGCCTTTTCCACTCACAGGTCCCAGATGGCCACTGCAGCAAATTCTCCTCAACACGGATCTTTACCGAGACGTCTACCAGACATTGTCGGCAAAAAGCAAATACTATGAGCTTGGTGCTCTATTATTAAAAACAATATCCTCTGCAGATCGTTGTATATTAATCAAAATACCAAGGGGTGCACAGGCTCACTCGATATGGGGGAAAAAAAGAGTGCGTTTTGTTAAATGTCAAAGATGTTTTCATCTGGATGGAGGTGGGTACATAAAAGCAGTTTGTTTTGCGGATAGATGTCACTTTTGATGTGGTTTAACACGTCTTGCTTTAGTTCCAGGCTTTCAGTGATGAGTTTTCTGTCTGCTTTCTCTACATTTATACCAGCAAATGAGTGTTTACCTCGGGAGCCGGGAGTGGGGATAAAGGGGCTCGAGACTTCTGCCGCAGTCATGACTTTTCTGTAAATCAATCCTCACCTGCGCAAGCTTTCTTCTGCCAGTGGATAGGCCAACATTGCTTTGAGGCGATAGATTGAATCTCAGCAGACATCTCCAGTGCCTCATCACCAACCGAATGACCTGTCATCTTCCTCAGAATACACTCAAACAGATGGTGACCGCCACTGTTTTAATCTCCATTTTACACGCACACTTTTCTACATGACTACAGAATTTGACTGCAACTCTTCCCAGCCGCATACATGAATGCGAAAGTCTGCCAACCTTGAGGAATGACATATTTTTGGAGTTTACTGAAAAGCAAAAGTCTCTTGCATTGTGCATTTAAAGATTTATTCTGTAGTTGCATACCTACAACTAGAAACTCCAATGCAGGGTTGTTATTATCATTTACTAAAACTATTAAAAACATTTTTGTTCATTCAAACAAAGCTGAAATTACGTATAAATATTAGATAAAAACCCTAAACTAAACGAAGATTTGAACTGTTACTTTGGCAACTAAAGGCACCCACACACTACAAGATAATCGGGATAAATTTAGGGCCCAATTCTCCCCTTTCGACAGTCCTAGGTAAAGTCCCGACTATCTTGATGGTTCTACAGATTATATTATCAGATTTTCCTGTGGTGTGATGTGTGTAAAACTAAGAGTGAACGAATCTGCTCGGAAGAACGTCCGGGTCACAGGCCCCGATCAGAAATAGAAACACCCAATCAGAAAGAGAGCTGACGGAAGACGGAAGCATAACACGACTTTTGTTCAACTTTTTTCTAAAATAACACTGCTCCCATGTGGTGATTCAGTATAAGATTTTAAATAAAGAAGTAATAAAATATTGGGTTTTAATTGTTATAGGAAATCATTTATTAGTATATCGCTCTGTACATTTCTGTACAATAGAAACAAATATTTAAGGGTGATTTTAACAGAAATCATTGGACACTTTTAATCATAGTATTAAAAGCAAACTGTCCAGCTCATTTTCTTTCACCAATTCCTTCTGTTTTTGAGTTAATTGATTTCTCCCCCCATAATTTGTATAGTCAGATTAACCTGCCCTAAAACCAACCACTTGCACTGCCTTCTCACTCCATTGAACAGATTTCCCACACAAAACCAGACACAAAAGACTGTAATGCAGTTTGCAAAAAGAAGCAATATACATTTTATTGTAACTTTATCAACATTTATACAGTTCAAGTGTGATACAGCAGCTAGGTGGCGCTGCAGGACACTCGCATTGCACTGCTACAGGTTAGGCCACTGCGGCGGTTTACATGGCGCCCAGGCTTGTGTATGTCTTTGGCTTCAGTGGACAGCAGATCATTAACCATGAGCCCCTCATAGTACCATCATTCTATTACTCAAGGTTGCTTATGTAAATATGGCTTTTTGCTTTTGCACAATTGTTGAAGCATGCCACAATACACAAAAAAAAAGCATGAGACATTTAGTGACTCTCAGCACAACAAACCAGCCTTCAAATTTGCGTTCACTTCTATTTTATGCCCGTAGGACGCCCTTAGCATTACATTAAAAAAGTTTGAAGGACATCTAGATAAAGAGTGGAGAATATGATTGTGAAGGTGTGAGTGGAGAAAACATAGAGAGACGCAGCAAAAGTGGAAATAGAGACAGAAATCCCTCTCCTTCGAGGTTAGAGATCGCTGGGTGATTAGTGGCCCAAAACTCTGTGTAGGAACAGACTCTGCCGTATAGAAATATATAACGATGTGTGGAAGCCTGTTAAATCCGTCCTGTCAGGGTTCATCTCTGGGGAGAGAGGAGTGGGAACAGATTACCGGTGAGAAAGCTTAGAAAACCAATTCTACTGCTCACAGTTGGAGTGTAAAGGAACAGCGAACCCAGGAGAAGACCATAATCTGCCTCGGGCACGGATTTCGCCCCAGATTTCGGTGCCAGACCAAAAATCCTCTTTCAGTCGAAGCCCGAAAGAAAAAAAATTGGCAATTCTAAAACCGACCTTTAACCTTTAGAAATAAAGGGAGGGAGAGGTATGGCCGTGCCATAAACAGCTGGTAAATGTGATTTTCCTAATGAGAAGTTAATCTACTCGAATCCTCTGTGACATAACAACACTTCCTGTCAGTGAGGAGAGAACTGATACAGCATGACAGGAAAACACTGAATCTCTTTTTATGCTGCCTTTAAATCATGTCAGAATGATTGTATTTATGAGTTGAGCGTACATGAAAGTTATTAGGTTTGAAACTTTGAGCCCAGAGTTTCCGAATGTCAATAAATCCCAGACAGCAACATAGCGTCGGCCCAGATCCGGTACGCTTTTTTCTTTTTTTTTTTTACCGAAATCAATTGAATGCAAGTAAGTCTTTAAAACTCATTAGTACAGACTTTCCTGGACTTCAAGGCAGCATTATGATGATTGGGAAAATTCAAGGAGAGGACCAAAGATGAGGAAGGAGAAACTATAAGCTGCCACTTAGTGGTGTTACATTGTGCTACATTGAGACAGAGATCACACAATGAATGAGATGACTGATCAATACCTTATTCATATATACATTTAAAAGACTTTATCTTTAGAACACGGATAAAGATATATAAATCAATAAATATTTACCCTTTTTGCACGTCTTCTCATTTTACAGGAATGAAGAAAAAAAACATAATTCTTAAAACTTTTTTGTTACATACATTATGTAGCTCTTTGGGAAGACAAAAATAAAATGATAAAAGATCTGCCCTTGTGTTCAATCAAAGACTAATGTGAAGAAGAAATGGAAATGCTTTACATTGGACTTCTTTATAGGCACATAAGAGTGTATTTCCATTTATGCGTTTAGTTTCTCTCTACTGGCTTTTTATCAGTTGAATCTTTTCAGTCATTTGAATGTCTTTTCCTGCCAAAGTCTCTTCTTAGATCACAAATAAATAAATAATACTTTGTGAGTGCACTTATATCTAACCCTTTGAGAAACCAGCAGTGTTTCCAGACCTTTCTCCGATTATAGACCTTTCTCCGATTATAGAGTCTGTCACCTCAACACAGTCTAAACACTCTGAAAACGTTCATTTCATCACAGTTTAGAGGCAGCTCAGATTGCACAGATCTACATGTAGCTGCAGACAGGTAAAGCATCCATCTAGCTCCTGACAACACAGGAAAATCTTGGAAGAAAGAGTCCCAAAGGGGAATACTGCAGGAAGTGAAAACACATCCAGTATCCCGTCCAACAGTACAGTACAGAGCACTGCTATATTTAGATTGAATGAAGAAATGACTTACTTAATAACCCTTGGCCAAGAAGGTTGTCAATACACACCAGTGGTAAACTTGACTGACATCTGAAAAATAACAGTGTCCTTGGACAAATAACAAATTAAGGGAATTTTGTGTACCCAGACGACATAGTGTCGGCCCAGATCCGGGCCACATCTGGTACATGTGGATTACATGCGTTCCAGATATGAGCCGGATCTGGGCCAAAACTATGTTGCTGTCTGAGTAGAAATAAGCATTATATTTTATTGAACAATATTAATAATATATATTATAATACATGTATTATATCAGTTGTATATATACATACACAAAAATTTATCTAATACATTTATTATAATAATTTTTATTTTATATTATATTTTTAAGAATAATTTTACATTTTATTACATATATTATATTGGCCACCCTACAATTTAGTTATCGGCATCAGACACTGAAAAATCCATATCGGTCAACCATTAATTTACACATATCGAGACTTTCAAGAGTTCTGATTCACTGGATCTGCCTCATTGTTTTTCAATGTGTCAGTTCTTCCAGCAAATGTGTGTAAATCCCCCTCATTAGTTGATAGAGAAGGCACTGTCTGCACTATCTACCAGGATCCTTTCTGCATGAGGTGACACAATGCTTTCGGGGCCATGGGCCCCTGCTGAAAAAGCTGTTTACAGGCCTGTCACCGCAATCCCTTTTGTTTCCTGTCAACGTCTCGCTGCGCGGATCAGATAAACACGCCGTGACAACCCCACAATATATCTCTCGAGATAAGCGTGCGAGAAACACGACGCACAAAACAACCGGTCGTTCCCTTTAAGTGGAAATCTGAAAATAAGAGTAGATTTCGTAGGAAGGAAAAAGGGAAGAGACAGCAATCAATTACCGCGGCCTACATGGCAGGGAGCTATGATCTTAATCTGAGACGAATAGCAGGGTGGGATGGTCTTCCGCGAGTGAGAACACCTCCAGGGCAGTGTACACACGGGGAGGGGGCATCATCAATAATAGCGGAGGAAAGGAGGACTCAGGCAAGGTCAGGACAAACATGTTTCCCTGTGAGCCGACAGACTGCCGCACACATACAGAATTAGCTCACGGTGTAACCTCAGTCCGTTTCCGTGCGTTCCATCTCAGGGCCGGATTCACCAGCGGTGCTCTGTCCAGGTGCCCTTTTGAGATCTGGCTGAGGGTTTGGGGTTGTGTTTGATAATCTGCTCCCTGAGAGACAGTCCTTCATCTATCAAACCCTGTGCACTTCCTCCAGGATAGACAAACAAGACAGAGAGTGAACGAGGGCACCAGCCAATCAGCTGACTCCGTGACTCAGCTCAGTGTAGTCCAGTCGAATGCAGTCCATGTGCTTTCTTTCCTTTTATTTCCTTTCTCTTGTGCGCGATCGTTGAGCCGTTCACTCCTCGCCCTCTTCTACGTACGTGGAGGGGAACCAGCCCACCTGTGGATGAGACAGAACAGAAGGAATGAGTGATTAGAGGAGAAGGTTGCGGGGGGTATTACAGAGGATTTGCGTCACTTCATTGCCTGGATAACCTTGAGGATGCGCCTGCTGCAAGAGGAGGGGAGGAGAGTCGGCGCTGGATTGTTTAAGCAATCCTGGAGGCTGCACACAGGGCCTGAGCAATAATATCCAAAGGGACAGTATGACAGAGCTGTCTTTTCTTTTGATCGGCCAAATCAAGGAGGGAGAGAGAGGAATGGCTGTGCTGTTCCTGTGACCGTCTACTATGGCTATTTTGTGATGCAACAAGTTTTGGGTGTCACATAATTTTTCTATACTCAATGACAGCAAAATGCACAAAGCAATTTCTGTTTCAAAAACCTTCTTACAGATGTTTCCAAGACTACATTGGTCATTTTGCAAATTTAACAAAACTGTACCTTAGTAAGCTGGATAAACTTTATACTGGTCACAAATCAGCATAATTTGCAACAACAATGTAGAAAACTGTACATCACGGAAAACATCGTTTCACGCAACACTGTTGACAATCACAGCTGATTAGGACAAAACGCAGATTAACAATGGAGAGATGTGATTTGTTGGTTGAAGTTTGATCGTGTCACACCTCGAATACAACAAGAATACAAAAGGAACACAAGCAGTTCTGTCCATTTCAGGAGGAGACGGGGGGACTGTTCAAAGCACTGATCCCAGAATCTATAACTGCCATCCATAAAACAGCCCTGAACATTTTATTCACTAAATTACAGCCTTCCTGACGAAACCATTATAAGACAGCTCAAGAGGCTCAAAAAAACATTTGACAGTTCGATGCGCTTTAAGTACAAATAAGCTTCTTGGCTCAGTATGAAATAATGCCGCTTAATTCAATAGTGAGGCCACATTTTCTGTGCGGTTTCAGTTTTCTGACGGTCTTAGCAAGGATGTCTGTCATCTTAGATCAGAGAAGAGAAGCATGTTATGAAGAGACAGTTTAAACAGACAGTATAGTAGTTTCACATTTATGTAGGGTATGAAGGTGCTCTATGACTGCACTAAACACACTTTGTATTTTAAAATGAAGATTATTTTATTGTTATATTTTACTATCTAGTGAACTTATATTGTTATATAATAAAGCAAATTGTATTTAGCGATTAGCTATGTGTCAAAATGTGGAGTGTAAACTGGAACATACTACAAGAAATACTGTATACCATAATGATAAGGACTGGATGCCATTATTTCAGTCTTCAGTGTCACATGATCATTCAGAAATAATTTTAATATGCTGATTCGCTGCTCAAGAAACATTTTTTTTATCAATGTTGAAAACAGTCGCTTAATAATTTTGTAAATATTTTTTTTCAGGATTTTTTGACAAAAGAGCAGCATTTATTTGAAATAGAAATCTTTTGTAACATTATAAATGTCTACTGTCACTTTTGATCAATTTAATGCATCCTTGCTGAATAAAAGTATTTATTTCTTTAAAAAAAAAAATCTGACCCTGAACTTTTGACAGGTAGGTTATATTACTTAATATATAAGAGTTGTTTTGTTTTGTATTGTTTTGTTTTGTTTTATTTTATTTTACATTTTATTTTACAAATTGTATTTACAAATGAAAATAATCCTTTTTTCCATAATGATAACTTGATAATACACAAAGAATTCAACGTGCCACAAAACCTTTAAACTATTTTAACTAACACTTTTTAAAACTTTTATTGTTGCACGTATTAATTTATTAATTTAACGTGAGTTTCACGTATTAATTTATGCAGTGTATAATACGTAGCATGCAGTAAGCTAGTAGCCTGGTTAAAACCAGACCATTCTCAGTTGTAACTGAGTTATGGTCTGGCAAAGCGTCATAGACAAATCATTTCCAGAGGGGCGTCACCAACGGACGCCGCGGATAGACCTTAAACCAATCAGAGCGATGAAGGAGATGACGTATGCAGAGCGGCGGCCGGCGCCGGCGGAGAAACGCTCCGAGTGTTGTTCTTTGCTCGGTTTTTAACAAAAATGAAACGTTCAAATCGCTTAAAACAGACGCGATAGCTGATTCGAACGAGTGATGTTCGACGGCGTCATCCATCTCTGTAATGTAGGCTACAAAATCTGCTTCAAAATCCCAGCGCTGTCGTCATTGTGTAAAGCCCGCCCCAACGTTTCTGATTGGTGCCTCGATTTCGACGGATTGTAAATGGGCTTGAATGAGCTCTTTGCCTGACTAACTTTCAGAGCAAATCTAAATTTGCCGGAAGTTGTCTGGGTTTTCCCAGGCTAGTAAGTACTTCCAAACACATCTACACACACGCACCCGCCCATTGACTTCGCCTCTCCACCAGCCATTGGCTCCAGTTTTGCTGTAGATCTTCACCACGTCGCCCTCCTGCAGAGACAGTTCCCGCGTGTCCCGGGAGCTGAAGTCATAGCGGGCTCTCGCCACACCCATCACCTTGGGAGTGAACACTGTAGAGACAAGAAACAAGAGTGAACATTTAGCTGAAAACATCACAGGACAAAAAATGAAGATGAGAATCAGACAAAATTAAGCAGACAAACAGAGAGAGGATGGATGCAGCAGAGTCAGGCTGTATAGTTTCCCTGAGGACTCTTGTAATCACCGCACTCCTTCATGTGTTTGCCTGCCTTAGCACATCCACTCTAAATAAATGATTCTCGCGAATCTGGGACGGGTCCAATCACAGCTGAAGTGGCTGTTTTGATTATGTCTTGAGATGTGTCAACAGCATAATCCGCTGGGTTAATTACATTTCAGGCGACTTTTCCCTCAAAAACACATCATGTTCCTTCTACCAGCTCACTGTCTATTAGACGTTTTGTTGGACTGTTTCGCAGTTCTCTCTAAATGCGGTGGGCCGAGGGAAATACGTGGTGGCGGATTCAAATGAGCCTTTGTTTTTATCGGACTTCAGAGGCTCTGAAGACTTTGTGAACGGCAGCCAGAGAAGCTAGGCCCTCCGCCAGACGTGTGTTGATGAGATCCGCCTCGGTGCCAGGGTGCTTTCTCTTCAGCTGTTTTAAAGTGAGCAAGACTTGTACAGACAGGGAACTGGCTGCCAGCTAGCTGCCGCCATGCTCAAAGCGAGAAGTTTGTAAAGGAGGGAGAGAGAGATGTCACAAAGTTAGGCCGACTCCTTCCTTTTCATCACAGCTCCCTTGACAAAAACCGCCCGTAATGACGGATCTAATAAGCTAACTACTTGAAATGAGATAATGATGAGTCACAGTGTCTACCAGTCTGACAAAGGACATATGGTGCATGCATTAAAGGAGATGATAGTGGCTATGGAATGATCTATAAACAGACACGCACAATGAGATGGGAGGCGGGGTTAAACGCAGGGCATGGCAGCCTCAGATCTCCTACGACCTTGACAAAATGACACCAATGGATAAGAAAACATGTACCTGTACCTGACCAGAATGGGGCGGTAGAAGGGGGGACAAAGCTGTAGCCCGCGGGAGTTAGAAAAGACAGGCCGCAGAGCAACGGGGCTGAGGTGTGGCAGAGGCATGGGCACGGTGGGGCGAGGCGGGTGAGGTAGGGGTGCGGCGAGGGTAAAGAGAAGAAAAGCAAAAGAAAAAGCATGTTCAATTGAAACGTAACATTTGCAAGCAAACAGAGCAGATTGTAAACACTTGGCCTTAATCTAAGTGCTTCAAACCGGTTTTACACGGTGGAATATTTCTATTCACGTCCCAATCCACCGAGAACTATCGATGAGGTCTGGGTTTACTAGTAAAACTCCAGGAGTGTCTGTGGCAGTGAAGCGAGTTCCCCTCACCATCTGATGCTCCATCTGACCGGCTCGGCCCAGAGCGTCTCGGACCACCAGTGCGTCAGCAACACAATATGGTTCCTCACCCACTCTTCTGTGGAAGGCGGCCAAAGCCATACGGCACTAAGCGTAACTAACAAGACGTCGGTAAACACTGAACAATCTGATGACTGGGAGTGTGTCATATCTTTAAAAAGATGTGTCTTCATCTACTTTTTTTTATAAATGTGAATGTTTGGAGCTTGTCTAATCTCAATTGAGAAAGTGTTCCGTATTTTTGGAGCATAATGGCACAGACAGACAGACAGACAGATCTTCTCACTCTGTTCATTATTTGGCAAGCAGTTCAACTCTGACTGGGTTCAGAAGCATTTAATGTCTTTCTTAAACATCTGTTCAGAGTTTTGAAGAGACAACACAAGCTGAGGCTAACCAAGCTCATGAATATATGCAGGAGCATATGCTGTGTCTCCAAAAGGCCTTGTCTCAGACCGCTATCCAACCTGTGATGTCCGAGCTGCTGATGGGCACTTGAGATTCCACCCACGTCACTCCAGAAAAGCCGGGCCATTCGCCCACTATTCTGCAAAGTCTGCGAGGCTCAAACCTTCAGCACGTCGTTACTCATAATGTGAATATTCAGGGTTATGGATTTGCCGTCCAACCCGTATGGCTTGCTTAACATTCGATGGAATATAAGTAGAAACGCAACCTAGCTGACAGCATCTCCAGAGCTTTCTGGATATAAATAAAAATGAGGATGGAAAGGGCAACTATCAAGCAATTTGTTCCGTCTTCACCTGTGAATTAAAGTCACGAATATTTTGGTGTCTAACACGAACAGTAGAGGTAACCCTGTACCACTGTTTCCGTTCTGCAATGTTGATTTTTTCCAGTTAAAACTCTCTTGCTGTATGCTCCTACACAGGGTCAAGTTACCACTTAGAGGAGATGCCCCTGCCCCCTGTTGCTCTTTACATCCTGTTTACATGAAAGACTTGTGCGCCTCTGGCAGCCATCTAAAAAACAATCGCATATGATTTGCATGTATTGGCACATAAGCAGACGCTGAGATGAAAAAAACAAAAAAAAAGAAGCTGTGCTGCATGGTAATAGAGCTTGGGGATGAGAAGAGAAAAACAGCAGCAATGCATGCTGGGAGATCCATTCTTCGGTCAGAGTCGCTTTCGAATCGCTTTCGTCCTCTTTGTTAAAGCAGTGAAGCGTTTGAGTGACGTCCCCCAGCTTCTCAATCTGCCAACATTTCCCAATTGCCGCAAACCTCACTGTGACATATGGAGCTACAATAAAATCTCATCTAAGTGTTGATTGCAATGCGCCATAAACTCTCAGATCAGGCTGTAAGCACAGCTCAGTAACAGCCCCTGTTTGACATTTTTAAATCGCTCCTCTCCCACAGCTGGAAAACAACACAGATGTCTTAGGAGCTTTCGCAACCACAAAGCCATGAACAGACAGAAGATCTCTAAAACTTCTTTGGCCAGAAACAAGCAAATGCTGACGTGAATGCTGCAAGTATGTGAGTCTAGTTTTTAACTGAAAATGTAGTCCTGCATTAATATACACGTTTCGTATGTCCTATATATATATATGTTTATTTATAATTAAAATAATTCAATTAAAATATTTAATATAAATAAATAATTATACATACACTACTATTTAAATGTTTGGGGTCTGTAAGAATGTTTAAAGACTCATGCTCACCAAGGCTTTATTTATTTGATCAAAAATACACATTAACATTTTTATTTTATTATTATTTAAAGCTACACTGTGTAACTTTTTTAGTTTATTCTTAGCTAAAAACACTTAGTTCTTTCAAAAATATATGTGCTCATTAATGTAGATTTACTTCGTTCAAGTAATAAAGTATTCTCGTGAGTGTATAATATGCCATTGAAAAAACATACGGGTAAGGGGTTCTAATGTTGGTCGCCATGTTGCCCCTCCATCTTGAAAGTACATTAGCTAAAGAGGGACATACCCGTTAATTCAAGCTTCGCCTTTCACGTTTTAACACTCGATGGCACCGTGTCGAATGTGAAGAGGGGGATAGCTTGAGACTGATATATAAAAACCTGAAAGCCTTTTTGAAAGTCTGTTGCTGATGGAGGATCAGTCTTATTCTCGAGGATACAGGATATCAGAGTCGCCAAGGAAGCGAAAAATAGTTAAAAATAAAAATTACTTTACTAAGATTAGCTTGCATTCGTCTGGGAACCTGATAACTGATGTTAGCAATGAAATGGTAAAAAAATTACGAAAACATAAAACTATTATTCATTTTACATAGATGTCATAACCTATATGTTACCTGACCAATTAAATTACTGCAAATTATAATAGTTTTCTAAAATAACCTCATCACTTGAAGGAACACTCATGGACGAGGTAGAACTGGAAGCCGTGTTAATCTTGGACTACATTGGCCACCGTAGGAGTTAAAACGAAATCGGAATTGAGAGGAACAGAAACTAATATTCACTGGATGGTCATATACCTTTTCACCGCTAGAGGGGGGTAAAAATCACACAGTGTAGCTTCAACTGTTTACTATTTTAATGTATTTTAAAATGTAATTTTTTCCTAAGATGGCAATGCTCATTTGGATCGATTCTTTGATGATTAGAAAGTTCAAACGAACAGCAATTTGAAATATAATTTCTTTGTAAATTTCTTTCTACGTCTTTACTGTACAAATTAAAACAATTAATTTTTTAATTGTATATATACAAATAAATATCATAAATTATTTAAATATTTTTAAAAATATGCCATATATAAAGGCATAGAAACAAGGTTGAAAAACACATAGCGTCCCTTGTGCCACTGATAATAGACAAAATGTATTTGCATTCTGATATTTCCAAACGTAATGTGAAATTGAGCTTCTAGTTAAAAGCATTTGCGTTATACTAGTTCATGCTTCAGGCTTTATAATCTTACATACCATAGTATAAAAATGCACCTTCTGGTTATGACAAACACTAAGAGAAATGTATCCTTAAACATCGAGACACCTGGGAACACGCGAGAGGATTTGGTCTCAAACACTGCTGCCATAGCAGCCACCCTGGTGACCATAGCTTCTGGCCATCACAACAATGTCACATGTTTTGGACAATTAAAGAATGAATCATTGTTTATACTCAAACTAAGATAAAGTGAGGCTTTTGTGTTAAATAGAAAAAGCGTACGTTTTGTTATTTGTGAGTTGTGTTTGTGTGTATCTAGAACTAGCGTGTTTGTGCACAGGACGTACTGTTGGCTCCGTTCTCCTGCTCTCGGTAGGCGAACTGCAGTTGGGTATCAAGTGTCCTGAATCCTTCCCGCAGAGAGTGATGTTTGTAATACTCGATCAGCTCCTGCATTAAACACACACATACGCTCAACGTGATGTCAGTTCACATAAAAGGGTAAATATCTACAGCCATTAAATGGGAAAATAAAAAAATTAATATATGAACGGATTCAATATGACTCCAGCATTCACAATCCAATAATGTTATTTAACTGGCATTTCCGAGATCGAATCTAAAAGCGCTTTCAAAAAAAAGCTGACAAAAGACATTTGATTTTTCTACAGAATAGAGACATTAAGCAGCATGATTTCCTAATGCCCTTTAGAAGGCAAACAGATGACAAAACAAAAGGGATTGTATAAATGATACAAAGAGATTTCAAATGTAATAAGCCGGTATAACGCAAACATTTATCTTTATTGCACTGATTCCACTGACCTTAAAAACATATGAGCAAAACATTTACTTTTCACTCTATATGATAAAGACGTTTTAATAATACTCTTTGCTGAAAACTAGTACAAAACATTAGCACATACCAAAATGCTTCTGAACTTCCTGTTTTCTGCAATGTAGAAGAGTCCCTCCTTTGTTAAGATCTTGATGTGTTTCACGTCGTTGTTGTACCTGTGGGCCATGAATAAATGATGAGAGTAATTTTCTGGTGATCATTGCGATCGATGCTGCCTATCCCCTATGGGAAGCTGCCATAGTAATGCATGGGGTAAAGAGCTTTTCATGCAGGGAGAAGGGGTCGATAGCGAGGGGTGGGGCGTCTCCATTAGTCCTTGGATCAAAAGTTACGAGCTCACATTTTTTAGAGCGAAAGTGCACAGGACTGTCTGCAAACAAGAAACACTGATAAAATGGGGCAGTTTATGTCTTTAGGCCTTGCACTCAAACACACACCCACATCGCAGAGTTGTCCTATCGTAGTTGGAGTGTGTGAAAATTTTTTTTTTACAAAATATTTTTTTTTATTAATATTGTAGTGGGTTACGGAGTCCTGCACATAACATGCAGACAAAAAAAATGTGGCCATGAATTAAGAATTTGTTTCCACGATCTATTAATTAGTTTTCCTCGTTTTAGTACATCGCCACATTTTGAAGTAATTAGTTCACTCAGTTTTGTTAAACCGTGGCCACGAATTAAGAGGTCGTTCCCATGATTTATTAATTTGTTCCCTCGTTTTAGTAAATCGTGGCCACGTTGAACTAACTAATATACATATTTTTTTCCCGGACTCTGTAGTATGGAAGCTTGTTTCGGCCACTGAATCAAAAATAAAAAAGGTTATTGTGACTTTTTATCACACAATTCAAAAACATTTCTCCCACAATTGCACGATATGAAGTCGCAATCGTGTGTTATACAGTCAGAATTGCAAGATATAAACTCGCAATTCTGAGAAATAAAGTCAGAATTTCCAGATAAACTTTATATCTTGTAATTCTGGTTTTATTTCCTCGCAATTGAAATGTAAACTCGCAATTGTGAAGAAAAAAAAAGTCAGAATTGTGAGATAAAAAGATAAGGAGATCTTTTAAAAAACAAGCTTCCATACCGTAGTGGGTGGAATATTGCAGTTATGAAACTTTTTCTAAGCTAGTTTTTACTAATCATTAGTTGTTGTTTTGTTTTGAAATACTTTTTTACAGTAAAATAACTAAGTGTGCTGCTGTAACTCACTTGATGCTGATGGCGTACTCGTGAAACTCTCGGCTTCTGTGACGGACCAGGTACGTGCTGCTCCTCCGGTTGAGCAGCGCAGCCTCAGCCTGCACCCTCTCAATTGAGCCTGCAAACCTAAACCAAAGGTCAGAGGTCAGAGTTGAGGGTTAGGGTTAACAAAAAGTTAACAAGGCAACATTGCTGACCTGTGGTTGCAAAAAAAGGCACATAAATAAACAACTGTATTTACTCTTTTTCAGTAAATATAATGGGAGAGTAATGGAAAAATTAGAGGGGAAATAGAATTACGAAAATTACAAGAAAATTTAATTAAAAACAAATTATGGTACTATAAAATGTCCTTATGCAAAAATGTTTTTTTATATAGTAAAATGTATGGCAATATATAATATGGATATTTTATGAGATTCTCCCAGTTATCCGTAGTATTTGTAATGTAGTTTGTAAAATATTCTAATTATAATAATTAATAAAAAGTACTAAATTATTTATATAATAATGAAATGTCAGAATATTTTAATACATAATGATAAATAATTATAATGATAATAAAAAAAGAAAAAATATTAAAGATGGTAATAATAAAAATGGTTATATTCTGGTACAAAATGATATTCTGGTAGTGAGAATAAAGATCGTACCAAGGCTGGGAAGAGTAGTCAATAGGTTTGGGTACCTAAAAAAGATAAAGAGATAAAAAAGGAGGTGAGAAAGAAAAAAGTGGAGCACATGTGCGCTTTTGTTCTTGAAATTCCACACAACCTGATTTTCATACAGTATTTTTAACTTGCAGCTCAAGTCTGGGACAATTCAGCTCATATTAGCGCTAAAACCTGGCCCACTTACTGTATCTTTTTACAACCACAATTGCTTTTATAAAAGCACTCATAAAGATAACCTGACATATTTTTCTTAACATGATTTAATGATGACTGTAAATCATCTTGCTGATAACAGTGTTATCACATTCTGTCCACATGCCTGCTATTCACATGACAAACCAGCATTACAGACAATCACCAATAATGCACCTGTCATTCAAAAACAATACGGAAGAGGTGCATGCATACCTAAACCATTCGAACACAACATGCACACAAGGACAAGCCTACCTTGCCTTGATCACATTTGTTTTTGTTTGGCAGAGAATAAAGAATGTTTTTAGCATTATAAAATAATCCGGTATTTGTACTCACACATGGGCAAGGCTTCACTGCGTCGCTTGGAAAGAAGCCAACATCCTTAGTTGCCAGGACTTTACCCTGAAACCATGGCAAGATAATTACATTACGTTCAGCTGGGCAACTCCTCCTCAATAATTCAGTAACAATTAGTACTTAACACGAGTCACGACACGCTACAAATTTACAGCAGAGTTCATCAGAGCTGAAAAAGTCTTGGGAGAATACAGGAAGAGTACCAGGAGAATGAACAAACACGGTATAATACATCCAGCAGTGTTGAAAACTGTTTTCACTGCTTAACTTTTTTGTGGAAACAATGATACCATTAAAACATTTGTGGTTTTTTTAAAAGAGAGAAGTTAATACTTTTATACAAAGATGCATTAAATTGATCAAAAGTGACAGTGAAGACATGTACAATGTTACAAAAGATTTATGGTTTGCTAAATTTAATAAATGCTGTTCATTGAACTATATTCAAAGAATCCTGAGAAAAGTATCACAATGTCTTCAAAAAAAAATTATAAGCAGCACAACTGTTTTCAACATTGATAATAATAAGAAATGCCTCTTGAGCAGCAAATCAGCATATTAGAATGATTTCTGAAGGATCATGTGACACTGAAGACTGGAGCAATGATCTTTTTATTTATTTAGTATCTTAACTTAAACTAAATGAAAATGAGAAATGTTGCTTTAGCAACTAAATGAAATATTTTATTTTATTTCAGTTAATTTCAACTTTTTTATAGTTTAAGTTTTAGTTTAGTTTAGTTTAATCTAATTGACAAATAATTTATATACGGACACTTCAAGAATGACCTCAAATAAAACGATCAACCGATACAGCTGTTGCTAATGTAACAACAACTGATGGTTCTCCTGCCGGTAACGCTCGGATCTTTCCCTTCCTCCTCCTCCTCCTCAGACAGTCTTCCAGGGAGATGTAGAAAGTGCATTTCTGTCTCATCTACCTCTTCCTTGAACAAATTTGATTTGTAAGTGGATCCTTAAGCACACCCCCTCCCCTTCCCAATGCATTTAGCGCATTGACATTTTATCAGCACTCTCGTGATGCCGCCCCACTATTGGTTGTTGCTCAGATAAGGGCCTAATAATGATTAAACTCATAACCCTGTTAGATCAAACAGATGGCAACCAAAGGCCCAAATGGAATTACAGTGAATGATTGAGTTTGTCTAGGCACCAGAGCGGCAATAATTGTCTCCGGGTTACCACAGCTACGAGGGCTCTGATCGCCCTTTGCTCCGTCCGGAGCTGCCGCGGGATGCTGGATATTACGAGGTCTCAGGTGACACGGGCGGTGTAATTTTGCATGAGCTCAAATTGAATAAATCAAACAACTTCCGGGTGCACGGGACAGCTGGGCGTTCGGAGCCTGCAGCGGATGGCGGTCTTAGAATGAGGCAGAACGAGATTAACATGTTAAAACTGAGCTGTGGAGAAGCGTCCTGGACAGCTGGACCAGTCTGACGGAGAGGGATGTAGGGGCATTCGAGTGTGTGCCAGGCTCTGCCAATTCTCTGGCTCTCTAGACAATCATTGGCTGGTTTCCTCATTGCCTTGGCACATAAATAACCAGAGCAAGAAGAGTGGGCATCAAGATGAACTGCGTGTTCTTTTGTGTCCCGTCCCAGAAGAACATTTTACTGCTCAAAAGATGCTCTTTCTTAAGAAACATAACTCAATTGCTTCAACTTTTGAAGTATCAACTTTTTCTCAGGTGTACCTCCTTAAGACTATTACAAATGACACAAATGAGACAAAAATTACATTTAATGTGGGTACTTTTTGGTCTTTATAGAATTTGATAACAAATGCTCAAATCTCTGACTTTTAATATCTGGACTTTGGCATTTTGGCAAATCTGAGCACAGTGTGTGACACTGGAGCCTTACGGAGAATGTGATTTCACCAAGTACAACATGTTCCTGGATCAACATCTTTGTTGATCCTAGAACAACATTCCAATCAACCACTCAGATTTGAGGGACAAGTTTACAGTTTATGTCAAGTTTAGGCTTACAACCAGGGTTAAATGCTTCTACATCAGTGTTGTTCACCAATCATTTCAATCTGATTTTAGGGATAAGTTAGGGGTAGGGTTAGGGGTAAAGACAGGGTTAGGACTACATTTTCAGACAGGAATGTTGTTCCAGGGTCAACAAAATATATTGATCCAGGAACATTTCTTACTTGGCAAAATCACGGTGACCGGAGACTTACTGGGACTGTTTCTCATGAGAAAAATCAGCAGGAGACTTGGACCCCATCCCAAATGGCGCACTTTCAGTCTTGCGATGATCACCATGTGCCCTTAAAGTCCATGAGGCAGTAGCGTGTCACATTTGTTATTTTAGGCTACACACTTTTTGGTCTACGCAGCATTATGTCGTCAATGTGTGGACATTTGGGGCGACATTTAGTGACATTTAGCCCAGTTTTGCTGGCTATAAAAAACTTTCTTTTTTTTTTTTACTATAACAAAAATAACTGAAAATATTAAGGGGAAAAGTTAATGCCAAAGAACTGCCATAAACTATAAGCTAAATGCATATTTCTTGTAAAAGTTTAAAAGCACAATAGGGGAAAAGGTTCATAAGAAAGTGATTAGCATTGCACTCCAAGAAAGAGTTAATCATTAATCTAAATCTATGTGTGTGAATTTCTTTTGTGTGGCTCATGCCAGAGAACTGCATGTGCAGAAACACCTCCTATACAATTAAAACGTGACAAATTAAACCTGTCGTCGAGCGCGTGTCTGCTCTATGGGCGTTGTTGCTGGTCTGTGTTGTTTTTGTACGGCTATGAAACCTAACCCACAACAGCTTTCTTGTGTTGAAAAAAGGGTTGGATTAGTTAGCATTTCACAGTCAGTCACGCTTAGCAAAGCATAACAACACAGTCGCCCGGCCTGTGCCACAAACACGAGAGGCAATCAATTAGCAGCTGAACACCATTCCTGCAGGGCTGCATGACTTAAAAAGTTTCTGACGAGCGAGTAAAACTGTCTCACCTTCCACCAAGAGCTGCGGATGTTCGCCTCCATCACCTCAACAACGTCACCAACGTTGATTTTAAGCGGTGGGCCGTACGGGGGGCTCGGAACACAATAATAATTACGGATGACCTGCATCTTAGGTAGATCTGGGGGGTAAAAAAAAAACAGAAAAAGTGTTAAAATAATGCATTTGTGTGTTCATCTATATTGCGAACGAGCATGCTGAACTTTGACAGAGTGTCATTACTGCATGCTTTGACATTCCGGCACATAAAGAACAGGTTTATTTAGGTGACGCGGTGATCGTAAATCACAACAGGTGACAGAAAAATCAAGTCAATCCATCATAAAAATGTCAGTGAGCTCATGTTTTGTCTCGAGCGTTCGTGCCGTTATGCATGCAGTGCATTCATGCAGACAGTTTGGCAGCATCCTGCATTTTAAACCGTAGCTGGTCATGTTTATGCTATTCCTTGATCTCTTTAGTGTGTCGTAAACAAAATAAAAATGAAATAAAAAAACATTTAAGTATTAATATTACTAAAGTAAAACTGAAATAAATATCAATTAAAGCAGAATATGAATCTAAAAAAATAATAAAAATGACAAAGGCACTGAAAATAAAAGCTAGTTTGTGGAGAGACATTTTATTAACATTTTGAATTAGTATTTAAAACCATAGCTGGCCTTTTTTTTCTGCTATTCTTTAAATTTTTTATGAATTGAATACCGAAGCAAAAATGTTAGTAAACAGTGCTATCAGTGGATGCAATTCATTCTGAGGGTCTTGAAACACCATCGGCCAACGTCGGGCCATCAGTGAGCGCCTGTCAGGCTAGTTTTTGCGGTGTGTTTCACACGTCGGGTGTTGTCAGGCATTCAGCATGTTGGGACTTTAGTGAGACAGTTCGCTCTGATTGGCTGTTCAGTTTAGTGAACGAGTCAAATAACAGCGAAGTGATGAAAACGAGCAAAGAACTCAAGACGGTACAGTCAGAATGCTGTTCTAATTTTACGCTATCTTACCTTAGCATTCCAATATGCAAATATTTTCATAACAACATAAGCCGCCTCGAATGAAGAAAGTGATCAGCATTATTGATATTCAAATTGGTAAGCAAGCTGCTTTGTTTACGGTCTGTATATATGCAGTCCTAGTTTCGGTTTCTCTTTTTGAATGACAAAAATAGACTATGACTATGATACCTGCTGATATAGACAGTTATACCTGCTGCACACAAGTAGGTGCCTAACGCATGTGCTAGTTGGGAGTCAGCTGTAGTCTTTGCAGTGTGTTCAAGCGCAGCTTTTTGGCCGCGAGGTGACAACACAATCGGCTTTCATCGCCGCTTGTTCTTTGTCGTCAGCTTGGTGTGTCACAGCCTTCAGCAAATTCCCCCCAGAGTGTGTACGAAGACAAGCTGACCACAAACATCAGTTGTACAGTCTGGCTATTACCCTAATTAGTATTAAAACACATTTTTATTCGTTCAAGTAATTGCACGCACGGGTTTCGTGCCGCGGGGAGAACTGTTCCGAGCGGACAGTCGTTCAGACGCTCCAGTGAGCTATGAATGAGTGTGTTTGTGTGCACAGGGCTGGTTTGCTGAAGGGTCAATAGTGATGGTCTCAGCTGGTTGCTGCAGCTCTATATATTCTGCCGTTCTGATGATGAGAGGCGAGTGTAGACTCTCTTAATGCAACCAGCTGTGGCTGAAGCCTTCCAGCCCAGCAGATCACCCAAGACCCTGAGCCTCCAAGCGCGGCGGGCTGCCTTTGAAGACGCTTTAAAGAACAGCGTGAGCTTGTGCTTCTCTGTAGGGAAGCGTCTTGCTGGCATGCTAAGCTAAGAACCTTTGTGCACAAGGGCAAAGAGTCAGCACCAATAAACACTAAAATGCATTTTTGCATCAAAACAGCTCACAAAAGGTCGCCTGAATGTGCCAAAAGAAAACAAAACTGCAAGTTTAAGTGTTTACAGTACAAAAGAGCTCACTTAGTAACAACATACCTCTTCTCAAAAACCAGCACTATTTCGAAATATAATTTATGCACAAAGATATGAAATGACTGCACATGAAATGAATTCAGCCGAAGCGAACAAGCACTGTTTTTTGGAAAGGCTGTTTCTGATGAAGATAAATCTAGCAGCGCTGAACAGCCAGGAAGGAACTTTAATTCAAACGGAGAGATTCCCATGACAGCAAATACTACACAGAGAGCTTTTCTCACCATAACTTTAATGAATCTACCGACCCCAATATTGTGTGGGATCAGGAGGCCTCTCACGGCTCCACGCAGACAGGGTAACTTTAAAGAGATATAATGAACTCAGGAGAGGGTGTATCGTGATTGTGAGGGTGAGAAACAACGACTTGCAATTTAGCTTGATTCACCCGTTTATTTCAAATATTCATGAAGCTATTAAAAATAAGGGTGAGGGAGGCGCGTCGCTCCATCAGCATGCAGACCTGCAGTCACTCCCCTGATATCTGAACCTGTATCCCAGGTGGACATTTATCACTTCTTGGGTATCGATCAAACTATCAATGGCGCTGTGAAAACATAATTAAAGATAATGTGGTCCTCTTTACGACAGACTAATGGGTAGAACGACTGCTGCTGAACAGTAGCGATGTGAGATCGAACATCTAGTTGAGGTGGTGAAAGTCGTCTATCTCAGTGATTCTCAACTGGTGGGTCGCAAGACCGTTTTGAGTGGGTCGCGTGTGTAGTCAAAGAAACAACAACAACAAAAACGTATTTCAAAATGTTTTTCTGATGCGAGATTTTTATTTTGAAAGACGTGAATGAAAGATGTTGCAAAGACTTCTGTCAGACAGAACGCGTTTTTCCATTCCAAT
Source organism: Tiaroga cobitis (assembly GCA_030578255.1). Lineage (NCBI taxonomy): Eukaryota > Metazoa > Chordata > Actinopteri > Cypriniformes > Leuciscidae > Tiaroga > Tiaroga cobitis. The sequence continues at coordinate 7,273,913 of CM060614.1, read as the reverse complement.
TCTCTCCATTTCCCTTGTTTTTCCTATGTACTGTATGTGTGGTAGATGGACGGGTTTAATCGTTATGGTCGCGTCTTTTGGAGTGTCTCGTGCACGACCTACCTACCTTAATTAAAATGAGGTATTTTAAAATAAAATGTAAAGTAATGTACATTTTTAAAAACTTAAAGATCATAACCCCCATAATTTGCAGCCTGGTTGAAAGGCTCACTTGGGGTCATATTTCGGTCAAAAGGTGTTTCTGTAAAAACGTTAAAACACCCATTGTCAAGTGTCGGTTAATTCAGATTATAATGGTCCAAACCAATCACCAGACCATGATGTATTTGGGAGCGGTTATTAGTTCATGAAAGACTGAGGCGGTTACTCAAACCAATCATATGAATATAAGAAAAGATTCTTTTATATATAATATATGGCATGAATACTCTTCTGTGCAGGCCTAAACTACCTATGCGAACATAGTTTAGACTGAGGGTCAGGGAAGCTCACACTTCTGACCTAAAGAAGCTCTCCACAGCTTAAGACGCCTACATAATACAATTAAACTGAGTGAACATTTACTGGGAGAAGTGGGTTAAGTATTGGGTCTATTTATGCTAGCAAAAGGAGCAACAGTGGTTAAATGTCTTCACACATTGTGTTTCCCGCTTATATCTGATTTATCTCTGACACTAAACTCTAGTTACGTGTATATGCTTGCCTTTACAACAAACGACAACACTACGGCTCAGTGACTACTAAGAATACGCAATCTACCTCAGATTGAAGAAGTAAGTATTAATGTACAAGACTGTGCATGTTTTGTAAGCATGATCGCTTATGAAACCCCAAAGCCATAGCAATGACGAACTTACAAATGTCAATGCAAGACATGCCAAACTGTGACTTAAAGGAACTGTTCACCTAAAATTCAATCATTAAATGCATTAACATTTAAGAGGATAGCTCATCCAAAAATGAAAATTTTGTCATCATTTCTTTTGAGTTGTCAACACAAAATAAGATATTTTGAAGAATATTGGTAACTAGACAGTTAACGGTAGCCATTGACTTCCATAGTATTGAATGTAAGTCAATGGCCACCGTCAACTGTCTGGTTACCAATATTCTTCAAAATATCTTCTTTTGTGTTGAACAGAAGAAAGAAACTCATACAGGTTTGGAACAACTTGAGAGTGAGTAAATTATGACGAAATGTAAATTTTTGGGTGAAATATCACTTTAACATGTCATTCCAAACCTAAATGATGTTCTTTCTTTTCTTTTTCTTTTTTTTTGTAAATCACAAAAGGAGAATTTTGAAGAATGTTGGTGTCCATAGTGACCACATCTTGTATTTTCAAACAGCTTCAAAAACCCTCCTTTTGTGATCCACTGACAGAAATAACAACATTCTGGTTAGTCATGTTTGGTTGAAATACGTATTCCTTAAAGAATGCAAAATGTGACTTATTGTATAAGTGTTTGTGATTTACCTGCATCTTCTCCACGACAGGGTTTTTTTCCGATCTATAATGACAGTAAATAAATCACATGATTCATTCTGTTGCCACTCACAGACATTCCAATGCATTAATTACTTGATAATTAAGTAAAAGTTTGTGCAAAAGCACAATTAATCTCATCATTAGTTTGGACAAGTAAACACTGTTTGTCACACCACTGCACAAAACACGTTCATCCTGTGACATATGCACAAAGAATGGAGAATGGAGAATTTCCTCCATGCAATTTACCATCAGTGTTGAACTGCACTCTGGGCAAATTGCATGTCAATATCCTTATTACATGCTATATAAATTACATTGGGTTTGTTATTGCAAAATGATGACCGTGGTGTTGTGTTGCAAGCGATGCAATTAATAAAACTGGTGTGCAATTAAATAAATGCAAGATTCCATAACATATATATCATTCTGCAATGAACTCTGGGCTAGAAACAATTGCATAGTTTCCCCATAACTAGTGCATCAAACTTTAATAAAGTAATATTTCAATAACAATTCCATGAAAAATGCTGCGGCTACTCTAAAGTGCATTGTAAAAGAGAATTTCCTTTTAAATTTTAAATTGTGTTCAATAGGAGTAAATGAGGCCCTGCAGGGAAGAAGTACATCACATATTCACTTAAAAAAGAAATTATTTGAACAAAACCTCACCTGTGATCCGAAAGAGCTGGAATCTGCAAGCATGTTGAAGACAGGCATGGTTAGAGTGAATTTACACATTCAGATAAACACACTGTACAGACGCTGTCATTAGAGTGTGTGGAACACGGTGTGCTGTGAGCATTTACGATTTGTTTTGCTACGCTGCAGGTACTTAACAGCTGCCCGAGTTATGCACCAGGAGCAAGTCTCATTGGCTCCCGAGGGAGAGGCTGGGCCTGTACTTGGAGTGTACATTGTGAACTTTGTCCTGTTGCACTAGCGAACACCTCAAGAGCTAGTAACACACACACACACAGAGGCATAGACACAGACCTGCACATAAAAACACAAGAGTGGAATCTTGTGTACAAATCAACAAAGAGGCCAGACTTGACAAACACACATATTGGGTTCTCAAGAATTCTACAGTCTCAACATTGTTCAACCACAAAAATCTAAAAAGTTGTTTACATTAAGAGTGAAAAAAATAAACTATGAAAGGTTGATCTATTTTCACTGGAAAATTTCAGACACTGAAAATGAAATTAGTGTGAAAAGTTACATGCAGAGGGTGTGTGTTTGTTGAGTCTGGCCTCTTTGTTGTTTTGTCTACAAGATTCTACTCTGTGTTTGTATGTGCATGTCTGCGTCTACGCCTCTGTGTGTGTTACTCTTGGATGTATAAAATGCTTTAATATATTGACTAAATTAATAAATGAATTGAATAAATTCCACCATCCCTGCTTGCATGTTGAAAAACAAAGATTTAATAAAAATGACAACCAATCATATAGAAAAAAAAAAAAAAATAAGATGATATATCTGTTCTACATAAAATAATCTGATCTGTGGCCTAGCGCCCTAAAAGACAAATGTGGTACAGCAGAATCTCACATCGTCCTTTCTGTGATGGGTAAGTGAATCTACAAGAATCCCTTTTGTTTGTGTTTTGTTTTCCATTTTCTGTGCATATTTTGTTTTATTTTTATTGCTAGCTTAAATCACAATCAAATTAGCTAATAGGACATGGGATATGCAGAACTGATGGGAGTTTAGAGAGAGCTCAGCTGTACCTAAAAGCGTGAACAAGGAAATTCTATGAAAGCCTGACTAATGCGTAAAACAATAAGAAGTGGCACTGTTGGCAGGCGCACACACACATGCATACATCATGAGTTCAGGAACCCAACCAAGCCTGTTTGTCTGTTTGTCATCAGACATCACGCTTATCTATGTGGCCTAGGTTAGATTATTAGGAATCTCTGCATGTTGACAGCTTTTATTGCCCTGTCAGTTACACTACAGTGTACTGTAGGTCAAACATTAGTGTTCAGCGATGTAAGACGACATCACATAACGCTGAAACATGAGCCAGAGGCTCCATCGCAGCTCTGTAAATAGATGATTCATAATGTGCATGCACAGAAATTGCTAGAAAGTGTTTGTTGTGTTGAATGCGGGGCTCACCGGCACTGCTTTTGACACAGACGTTCACCCTGCCGAGACACTCCTTATGAGCGCCAGCACCACATTTGGAGCAGCGGTAGCCTTGATAGAAGACTCCTCTGAGAGAGAGAGAGACAGACAGACAGACAGACAGACAGACAGACAGACAGACAGACAGACAGACAGACAGACAGACAGACAGACAGACAGACAGACAGACAGACAGACAGACAGACAGACAGACAGACAGACAGACAGACAGACAGATAGATAGATAGATAGATAGATAGATAGATAGATAGATAGATAGATAGATAGATAGATAGATAGACAGACAGACAGACAGACAGACAGACAGACAGATAGATAGATAGATAGATAGATAGATAGATAGATAGATAGATAGATAGACAGACAGATAGATAGACAGATAGATAGACAGATAGATAGACAGACAGACAAACTTGCATTAACATCTACCATTATTTCCATTCCATTACAAACCTATTCAGGAATGATCTACATGTGATTGGGCCAAGCCCACATACTCTGCTCTGATTGGCCCATCATCTGCCAATTCATCAACTCTGAAATCATCGAGTTTATGATTATCCATACACGCCCTTGATTTACCACTGTCTTTCCCTCTCTCACTTACTCTATGTGCAATATCGATCTCAATAAGGTGCATTGTGGGTATACGGTGTCATTTCAAAAAGATTCAACTCTGAGCTCACCTCAGCAGCATTTCACACGAGCTGCAGGATGTGGTCGTCTCAAAGGTGTGCATGCGGAACTCATGGAAATTACTTTTCCCGCTCTCTGGACAGATGTTCGATCTGTTGAGAGAGAGAAAGTGGGTGTTAAAAATAAGACTGAAGACTTTGCAAAACGTAACTCGTGAACATAGAACCGCTTGTTTCCACCTGTAGTCTGCTTCCCCCATCCAATCAGCTGTGATTGCCTCTTAAAACACATAAGGGTAACATAAGGTAGATATTTGTATTTTCTGGAGAATTTGTTTTTTAATGACGACTATGTAAAACTCAATACCAAAAAGCTTTTTAACCAGATCCCTGAATGTACTGCATAACACATAACAAAATTGACAAACATAACAAAATTATATTCTAACTAATGATCTGTTTTATATTATTATGTAGAATGAGCTAAAGCAATAGTGTTGCTGTCTTAGCATGCACCACTAATTACAGCATCAGCAGGGCAGGAGTCATGATGTCGTCTTTGGCTCTATTACTGTTTTATAGTCCAAGACCCTCCACCCGCTTTCTGTTTCTCTTGCTCCATCCATCTTGAATAACCCTTGAGCGGTGAGTGCCCTCATAATAAAGGCATTAATGGATGACGGACAGATGAGAGAGCTGTCGTTGCTAGCTGATGTCATATCATTAGGCTCGGAGTATGTAACAGCACTGATATCCAATCAGCTTTCAGCTGCCGACTGATCTGATGACACATGACAGAGAGAAAGAGAGCACTGACTCACCACTGTTCGCCAGAATTAACGAGCCCTTCAGATAAATCTGTTAAAAACGTGTTATCTAATTAATCAGAGCCCTGTCTCCTGTCTTTGGTGCATTACACTTTTTTCTCCTGTCTTATTCAAATGGGTTTTTTCTCATGGGTGTACCTTTTTTGGATATATATGACGTTTGAAATTTGGTACAGTAGATAACTTGTCACATGGTTTATTGCGTTTTTCATCTGCATTTTACTGACTGTTGCTGTCATCTGCCAGGAATCATAAATATATTTTCTCTCATTCTCTTTTTTTTCTCATAGGTATGCTGTGGGATCACTTTTTGCCTTAGTATTTCATAATTCAAAGATTTATGATTCTCCTGAGAATAGTGAATGGAATCAACTTAAAGTAAAGAAGGATAAAAAGCCTTTGTTTTTGTTTTTTTCAAAGAAAACAGGATTTATCTTGCTTCTTTGAAATAAAACAGTTTGATGTACTAGAAATATTCTAATGTGTAATATGGCTGAAACCACCCATGTTTAAATATCAAAACAGAATCATTATTACCCAGACAAAAGATATTTTGAAGAATGTGGGTAACAAAACAGTTGACGATAGCCATTGACTGCGATGGTTTTTTCCATACTATGGAAGTCAATGCCTATCATCAACTGTTTGGTTACCAGCATTCTTTAAAATATCTTAAAGAAATAATGTCAGAATTTTCATTTGTGGGTGAACTATACCTTTAAAGTACAGTACTTTAACAAAAATAGCTTGTTTAAAGTGCCCCTTTGTGCTTTTTCGTATATTATGTGTAATATAGTAGCAGTTTGTGAATGTAAAAGGACTGCACAGTTTCAAAGATCAAAGTGTATGATAAAATTGGAATGTTGTCTCCCAAAAGAAAGAACCAATTCTGAATTGCCTGAAACAAGTCGTCAGTAATTCCAGCACAAATTTACATATGTTTGTAACAAATTTGCATAATGCCAGTTTATGGTCTTCATTGGCTGCCCGTGAACAACGTCTACTTTGACCCGCCCTCAAACACTGTTGTAGGCCTGAAAAAGTTTGGTTCATGTTGTCAACATGTCAAGAAGACTCTGTTGACATGACAGTGAGTAAATAACTGAATTAAATATTTTCAGTGAGATATTCCTGTAAGCATAAGAGAAAAATGGTCATGCAAAGCTAAATTAGGACAGGTTTTAATGCAAGAAGCATTATTAGTGGACTTTAGTTCCACTAAAATACCTGCAGACTATATCTAAAATAACGCAGACTATATCTTCTTAAAAACACCCAAACTTACAAAAAGAAAAGGAAAAAATACCTGGCATATTACTCCAGTCTATCTGCAAAACTGAACCAACCACTCTGAGAGAATGAAAACCCTTTGGGTCACATTATGTTTTATAAGGTACACCACTGCAAAAATGCTTGGGTAAGCAAGTCTGTCCTCATTATTGTGTTTGTTCTGTAGTAAAAATATACACTAATGGTGTTTTAGTCCTGAATCAGGGCCAGGACATACTGTCATAGCTACATCATGTCTTTGTGTCTGTTGTCAAGGCAGATAACAAACCTGAAAAACAGCACAGTGCAGACCTTCAGAGGTCATACTGTAACACACAACACACACTCACAATGCCATGCCAAACTGCTCCAGCCATTTCTTCTTTAGCTCCTTGGTTTTGAAGAAGAACTCAAAGCCGCTCTGACCCTGGTTGTGTGTGAGGTAGAATCCGTGGCACCACTGGAAGAGACAGAGAATGCAAGAACATCCATGTTATAAATGCAAAACGCACACATACACAGAGATAAAGCGAAAGCCGTATGATTCAAAACATCAAAGATGATCTATACTAACAAGGATGAGAGTGCAAAGCATGATGGTGTGAGGGGGTCACTGTTGTTTATGCAAGACTGACGAAATGCTACAGTCAAATCTAGCTGGATTATCCTGTTATCGTCTGCTGGCATTGTGCTGACAATTGCGTCATATCTCAAGTGATGTAGAACAAATGGAACAGATTTAATCACTTGAAAGAAATGACAGTGTGGACAGTCAGGTTTAAAATACAAATCTTTTGTTTATTTGCAGTGTGAACAAATGTATAATGCAGTTCAATAAGCAGTTACGTATTCGGACACTAGGCCTCTCTGTCTTCAATTATTTGATTGATTTGGTGTTATGAAATAAATAAAAATGAGCTTTTTTAATGCAGACACTATGCTGTGGGGCTTTTAGTGTGTTGCTAAGTGGTTGCTAAGGTGTTCTATTTGGTTTCTAGGGCGTTGTTTAAGTGTTTAGGGTGATTGCCCAAGTAAAAAGAGCCTATGGTGTGGCATTATCATGATTTTCATATCCAGATATTATGTACACTACTATTCAAAAGATAGGTTGGTAAGATCTTTACAAGTTTTACAGTAAAGACAGTAGCATTGTGAAATATTACTTTAATTAAAATAACAACTTAGAATGAATTTATAATATTGTATAATGTAAGTTATTCCTGCAATTGTAAAGCTGAATTTTCAGCATCATTGCTCTTTAATGGAGTCTTTAATGGATAGAAAGTTTAAAAGAATAGCGTTGATTTGAAATAGATATACATAAATAGATAATGTATGTATATTAAATTATCTTAAATGAACAAAAACAAGCATGAGAAAAAGAAATAGTGATGTTTACATTGCATGTTTAAAACTGCAGCTCCATTTCTCAGTGAAACTCTTGTACATGTAATATCTACAGAATTTTCTAATTGTCCTGGCACAGCAGCATGTAATATATAGTAACAAACAACATCATGTTTTCTAATTTAGCCGTGTCTGGTGTCGGCTGCGTTCTTTAGCAGTCGCTAGACGTTTTTTAATAGAAAACACCATCTGTGCGAATGAAAGCTGCTCTACTACAGTAACTGATCATGGCACGACAGCATAACAGCACTTTGCTGCCCTCGGCTTTGGAGCAGCGAACTTTGGAGGCAATTAGGAGACCGGCTGCACACCTTTCGGTTTTCTCTTTCTGAGGTCGGGTTGTTGGTGATCTTGAAGGAGTGGAGGTCAATCACCTCCTTCATCTCATAGTTATCTCCTCGTCGTTTGCATACGATCACGGCGGCGTCGAACAGAAAGATGTGCCTGCAGCAGAAAAAAGGCAAACATCAAAAGAGAAAGGGAAAATAAAAGAGTAGTGCCTGAGGGTGACACCTTCATAACCCTTAGGCCTTAGTAAAGACTTGTGGAGTTTCAGGCTGAGCAGTCTTCCACACTTTAATCATCTCACCTGTCTTGTTTGGCTCGTTTGTCGACTGAAGCTACTCGCACTTCGCTGTCACCTTTCGGTCTCCCATAAATACGGAGAGACTGATTCTGCAGAACACAGAAATGAAGCAAACTAGGGGTCAATGTTCTTGAGTTAGATGTTTCTTTCTCCACAAAACTGTTCAAAAGCTTCATACTGTCTCTGCTGGGGAGTAACTTACTAAAAGTAGGCATGCAAATCAGTGCTGTTTTAGTAGTCTGACACCATCTCTGCAGTTTTTAAAATAGTTCAGCTTTCCCAGTAACATACAGTAGCTTTTTTTCCACCATGTTAAAGTGTAGCGTGAATAAAGAAGCACACAGCCTTTCAACAGAGTGGAAGAAACATTCAAATACGCTTTCCTAAAAACTTCTCTCTCTCAAGTTGCACTGAGAAGTGTGAATCATAATAGCAAATTGGTTTGTTTCAATGGTTAAGGATTCGCTGATTCATTTTAATGATCTTAATAGTGTTCCTAGAAATTAATTGCATACATTTCATGCATTCTTTGATATTGAAATATATATTTTGTTAAATACTGAAAGACTTTGCTACATTTGTGAAAGGCTTTTATAAATACGTTTTTTTGTATTGTTTAATTAGCTGTTTTAAAAACAAATGATATATTATTATAAATTCTTTATGTATATGCAGTATACATTTTAAAATAAATCATATTGTGTAATACTAAACAATTTGGAAAAATAATATATTTGAAGATAATGTCTGAAATAACTTAGTTAATTATTAATTAAGTGATTAATTTTAACTTTAAAATTAACCTTTGATAAAACTTCTATAAAGGAATCTGAATTAATGTTGTTAAATATATTATGTTTGTTTAAAAAATCTAATAAAAAATGTATGATGACCTAAATATAAAATAAGAATAATATAAAATAAAATGCTGTTCCAGAGGCAGTAGACTCTTGCATGAGGTACACAATGGGGATCGTCTTCTGAAAAAACGTGTAAGCTTGATCTATGTGGTATCGGGTGTAAATGATCTGGTCCCAGTGAATACTGAGGTCTTTTAAGCTTATAATGTAGCCAGATACTTTATCAAAAGTGTAGTTTGACTACAGTAGTTTCCCTAGCACTGCTTTTTAAATGATAGTCTGTGATTCATATGAAGCGTGTGATTTAGCTCACAAGGTTTTCAATAGATTTCTGGTACTGGTCGATGTCTCGTAGAGTCTCGATGTCTCTCTTCACCTCGTTGACATACTGGGCCAGATCCTGAGGAGAACAAAGCAGAACGCAAACAAAACACCTTAACATTCATCATGCTTAGACTTTGACCTGCGTATAAACAAGGAACTTTCTATTCGTGACCTAAAAATAACCATATTTCCTCCAAGCTTCCTTATTGACAACATCGCCCCATGTGATGTTTTCAAGGCACTCATTTCCGTCTAAAAATGCAAAGTAAGATTTAGCGCCTGAAAGGCGATGACAAATCTCATTGCCCGCCGTTCCCGTGAGTGGAGTTTAGCGACTCATTCATCATGTCGTATCTAGAATAATCAGAGAGTGGGGGGCTGCTCGCCCACCGTGAGGATCTTAAAGGGGAGCACTTGAGGAGGTTAACCGCGTTAGCCCGATACCCCAATCAATGCTAAGTGGCTAATTTATCCAAATGAAATCATCACAGCCCTCGGTGCAATCTGCAAAATCTTCTCAGCTTGATTTGCCTCAATTAACGGACGGTTACCTGTCAAGATGCATTCGGCACCATCTCGATCATGTCTGAGTCAAGAGGGCCACATTGATTTCCAACGAAAGCTTTTCATACGAAAAAGTTGATGTGTGCCAATGCAAAATAAATAGCTCTAAGAGAATGAAATTTGTCCCTTGTTGTCATTTCAAATTGTACCAGGCTTCTAATATCACAGAAAGATGGGTGATTAAAAGCCTGTTGGTATAAATTATACAATGATGGGGGAGCTAAATGCGTGCATGAGAGCAGATAACAAGGTCTAACCGTTGGGTGAAGACTGTAGGAAGCCTCATTTGTCATTTTATGGTTCAAATGAGTGCTCGCCACTGCTGCAGACTTCTCAGTGGACTACTACCCAGAAGTCAAGGCAACAGGCAGCTTATGAAAAGGACATTCATGCACTTAACCCACCTTCATGGCGTCCAGCGCTTGCCGTAAATTACTCTTGTCTGAGGCATCATGGGTGTGTTTCACCAGTTCCTGTCAGGAAGGAAGAGAGATATGAGATGGTGTTCACGGCCCGTGTCTCGGTGTCTTATTATCACCAGATGATGATGAACACAGCAGACAGTCAGATGTACAGGAGCGAAGCCGAGCCGGAGGACATCTGTCACTTTCACACGCTCTCATAACTCCTACTTAATAACCGTGCAAATTGTTTACCAACATTATAGAAAGAACATTTAGCTATAAGTCATCTAAAATGTAACAACATTCAGTAAAACTTTAGGCTCAGGTTACACTGATGCAGAATTCATTTTTTTATTATTTGATTGTACGTGCGTGTTCATCAATCCCTGCTCCGTAAAAAAAAAAAAAAGCAGGTGACCCTGATACAAAGACACCAATAAAAAAAATGTATTACAAGATTATACAAGGTGATTATGTGGCAAGCGTTAGAATACAATAATACAAACACATACAGCGTGGCGTGTTTTTCTATCTTACTTTCTCTTTTCCTCCCTCATACACACACATCCAGATGCACAAACACACACACACACACACACAAGCTGAAATAATATCCCAACCGGCATCGCAGGTTCAAGAATTGAAATGAGAAGCAAAAGGTTTTTGTGGGGTTGAAATTGCCTTCCTGCTCCGGGATGAAGTAAACAAGACATCTGGGCCAGTCTGTAGGATAAGGGAGGGTGCTATGAATGTCCTTTACTCGGGTCTGATAAATGGCTTCCTTTTGGCCTAAGAGATATATTGCCATCCAGCACAAGCCAAATCCCCTGCGTCAGTCAAGCTGAACCTGCGCATTATTATCAGCAGAAAGACGGACATCACCTTATTTTTCATTCTCACTTCCTTCTGCCCTCACATAGCGAAAGAGAGAGATAGAGACAGAAAGGAGGTATGACACTAACACAGAGATTACAGCAGAAATAAAATGCAGCCAATCTCTCATCCAAACGTTTGCACAATTCAAGGTGAATATCATTCAAACGTGATTTCACAGAGCAGCATCGCAGTGTTGTAAAGCCTGGCCGACTTGCACCTTTTTTATGTCAAACTATTGCCCAAATTATGCTAAAAATTTGCCGCATCACTAACATTCGCTCATCACCATCTTCTGGTTGCTTTGTTTCTGTGAACCAATGCAAAAAATATTACCACTTTAAAGTGATATTTATTGGCTTAGTTGGAACAATTTCTTAACTTTAACTTTTTATGTAAATATAATGTATATGTATAGTTTCACTTCCTGATTTATGAAGACTACTTTGACTTCTTTATACAGTTACAGAAAATAGACAATTTTGTAAATCAAATTTAAACATGAACATACTAGAGTAAAAAAAAGTTAAAAAGTTTGGGAGTTGGTAAGATTTTTTAATGTTTTTGGAAGAAGTCTCTTATGCTTACCAAGACTGCATTTATTTGATAAGAAATACAGTAAGGACAGTAGTATTGTGAAATATTGTTATAATTTAAAATAACAAAGCAAAGCTGAATTTTAAGCATCATTACTCCAGTCTTCAGTGTCACGATCCAACAGAAATCATTCTAATATGCTGATTTGCTGTTCAAGAAACATTTCTTGTTATTATCAGTGTTGAAAACAGTTGTGCTGATTAATATATTTGTCGAAACCATGTTGCATTTTTTACGGATTCTTTGATCAACTTTAAACAGAACGTTCAACGGCATTTATTTGAAACAAAATCTTTTCGTAGCTATGTAAAAATGTACACTTACATTTGATCAATTTAATGCATCCTTGTTGAATAGAAGAATTAATTTCTTTTAAAAATTATCTTACGAAGCCAACATTTTAGAGTTCGAAAAAAAAATCATAATAATCATTTGGAGTAAATGAAAAAGAATTATTTATTTAATCTGAATAGTTAAATATTAGAATATTTAATAATAGATTATATATGAATTATTTTTTAATATAACTCATTCTGTAAAGCTGGTTCGCTTTTTCTTTCATTGGCCAAGGTTTTCTCCAGCAGAGCAAAGAGCAGAGAAAGACAGTCTGTCACACGCTAGCCTGCTCTCCAGAGGGGCAGCAGACAGACAGACGCTCTATCTGCACACACACACACACACACACACACACACACACACGTTCCCTAAACCAACAGCTGGCCAGATGGGCAGGGAGGTGAACTGAGCTGTGGACAGCCATGCAGGCATGCTAAGTAGACGCTTACACACACACACACACACTCAGAAAACACCTTCGCTGTTCTGTCCGCTGAGAGCCAAAAGGTTCCTGCAACAGCAGGAGAATTGTGGTGGCTTCAGTCCACACACGCTATGTATCTCTCTCTACTTTTCTTTTTCTCGCTTGCCTTCATTCACATTTCTTTCTAAATCCCCTCATAGCTGGGTCACGCAGTAGACCTAACGTGTGATGGACAGAGACACACTATGAAATATTCATGGCAGGCTGCGTGAGGTGTTTATGGAATAGGGCCAGACCAAACATACAGGACTGGGTGAAGCGTGCTACTTCTCCATTATGTGGATTATACTGCCTCTACTGGAGGACAGTGGAATATATTACACTGCACTGCCTCTACTGGTGGATTTCATACATGGATTACGCTGCTTCTCTGTGAAGACAGACACCACTGCCCCTAGTGGACATTGGCAGTAAAGCAGCCATTTAAAGACAACATGAAACCTAATAGAACTGACCATATTTCTTCTATCGGAGCACATTAATCAGTGCATAATATGATAAATGTTTTAGACTCTTTCATCAAAATAACAATAATATTAACATCTTTCTCCACCTCTGAAATTACTTTCCTTCTATCAAAACCAATATCTAATGGGCTAAGAAAATATTACTAGTATATTTATGATTCTATATAGTACTATTCCTAAACTATGCCCAAATATAAAAATATTCAACTATATTGTTAATAATACAGTTTTTATTTGTATATTTCCATATTTATTTTACTTTAGTTAAAGCTTTATTTAATTTGTTTATATTTATTTATTTATATAATATATATTTTTAAAACAGCAAAAATGTTTTTTATGGTTTAATTTAAGATATATTTTAAATAAAATATACATGAACTGAAATTAAACAAAGTATATATTAAAAACTTAAAATATGCATGAACTGAAATTAAACAAAGTGTATATTAAAAAAACTTAAGTTATTTTATATCAGCTAGTTGTCCAATTTTCATTTAATTTTACTTGAAGTACTAAAATAACATAACCCTGTGTGTGTGTGTGTGTGTGTGTGTGTGTGTGTGAATAATTTCAAATCCTATCATGTTGAATTGTTCTAATCAAATACAAAAGAATAAAATCAAGTCCCAATAAATTATTAGCATTACTACATTATAATTTAAAATGTCACAGTATAGACATTATGCATGTTATGCTGTCTTTAAAGTACTTATTGGAGACACAGTTAAAACATGTTGGTGTAGGAGCAGGAATACAGCAAAATCATTTCAAACCTGTAGAAGCAGATGATACTTCAGAACTCTCTGCATCGGAACAACTAGCAGATCTCTCAGAGTAAACTTCCCATTGTTGGCTCGTTTGGAACATAACTGAAAACAATGAAAAGAGCCAATTGTTACAATAAAATGTTCTGAGATGTTTTGTACTATTTTAAACCACCAGGTGGCAGCATCTAGCAGCAAATAAATTCTACGAGTTCAGTTTTGGTAGTGAAAAATAAAAACTACTTTCATAAATCATTTCGTGACAGATGAATTTCTTCCCAGCATGCTGTACAAAGGCTCTAAATTATGTCACTTACTGAGTGTTATATACAGTTATTTAATTTTAAGTTATAGGATAATAACAAAGATTTGTGCTACCGTATTCATGGAAAGTGCCAGAGAGATGTTTGATGAACACAGTCTGACAATACCTTACCTCTAACATCTGCCTGACGTCCTCTCTGTTCTTACAGATGTCATCCAAACACGCAATGGCTGTTTCTACGTGACTGCAGTATTTCCCATACAGGACTAATCTATCACACAGGAAAACAGACATGTGTGAGAAGAGGAAGCAGGGTTTCATTTCTTAAACAGCTAAAGAGAATAAACGGATCACCTTTCTTTGTATTTTATAAAGATCTGGTGCAGGTTACTGGCGTTATGCATAAGCACTGAATCCTGAATCTCCCTCAGAAGACTTGTGTGCACTTTCACAAGATCCTGTTGGAATATAGAACATGAAAATACAGCATGGGGGCGATGACACACAGATTCAAGCTCCAATCTGTTCTCCATTAGAGAAGGTTTTGTGACTCACTGGTATATTGATGAACACTTTTTCAATATCCACACCAGACAGCGACTGTCCCAGAGGCTTCATAAAGAACTGAAAATAATAATGAAACATAAAGATCAAGAAGCTGATGTGGGCAAAACTAATACACAATAAATATACGTATATTGCAATATAATGAATATTTGACCCATCATGGAAATTTACCATGGTTGTATTATACTGTAGTGACTGCAATGGAAATGTTGGATATTCATAGTAAGATTTTAAATAAATAAAAACAATAACAATAAAACTATATTGCAGTATAATGACTATTTGAACCATTGTGGAAATTTACCATGGTTTTACTATATTAATTAAAACAGAAATGTGTATTTTCACACTAAGATTTAAAATAATTGAAAATTTACCATGATTTTATTATACTGCAGGAACTACAGTGGATATGTTGAATATTCATACAAAGATTTAAAATCAATCAATCAATCAAATAATCAATAAAAACAACAACCAAAAACTATATTGGAACATAACGATTATCAATGTGGAAATTTACATTGGTTTTATTATAGTAACTATAACTGAAATGTGTATTTTCATACTAAGACGTAAAATAAATTAAATTAAATAAATGGAATGAAAACCATGGCTTAAAAAATAAACAGATAACAATAATAATGATAAATAACATTTAAAAAAACATTTCATTATAGTTTATAAGACCAATAGTTTAAAAATGTGTGGCTACTATTTTCAATAGTTCAAAAGCATAGGCTATTTTCATAGGCTATTTTTTTTCTGTCATTTTATTTTCTTTAATAAATAAAGAAATGATAATAAGGATAAATAACATTAATAAATAAAATACTTTTTTATTTAAACTATGTTAGCATTAGTTATCGTTTATAAGTGTGTTTAAGTTACTATTTTTAGTTTCAAAAGCATAGATTATTTTCAGTCATTTTAATTTCTTTAATTTGATGATAATGGTGGCTTACAGATAGTCATCAGAGGGAAATTGTAACAATAACTCTAGTGGTAGCAACTAGGTAAAATGTTAAGTTACATTGATCTAAACGTGGTAAAACAAAATCATTCATTGTTTTACCTGTGGTTACTATGGTCTTATTAAAAAATACCAAAGCTAATAATGCGGTCCATTTCATTTAGCAGACACTAGGCAGATGTCACACATTACATTAACCTGACTGTGCTCACTTTCTCTATGGAGTCCAGCGTCTCTGTGTATTTCTCCTCAGTCTGTTTGATTTCCATTAGACAGCAGCTCCTGATGTCCGTCTCGGCCTGTTTCTGTAACAAGCAGAGAGAGAGTGAGACAGAGGGCATTTTATGACTCGCAAACTTAAACATGTTTACTTGTAAAACCATTTTTGTCAGCTCACCTGTGGTTGTACCAACTCGACCTTCATCAGGTCTTCATACACCTCTCCACCCTCATCATCATCATACACACAGTCGTAGAGATCTTCCTCATCTTCAACACCATTTTCACTGAGACACACAGACCATCAACATTCAGTGATTCTCCAAAGGGTTTAGTTTGGTACATAAACGTTTTGGCTGCAAACCAAGCATAGAGATATAGATGGACGATGGACAGCACAAAGAGGACAGCACAATGTGTTCAAATGCTTCAGCATATCCGATGTGTGGAGAGAAAGACCTCTTCTCGCAATTGATCATGAGGGGTTTAAAACGATAATGTTTCCCTCGTCTAAATTACACACATGTTTTCAGCTACAACGAAAAAGACATTATAGCTGAGTCAGGCCTTAAAATCACTCAGATACGTTCTCCAGATGGGCACAAAAGAGAGAGAAACTGTGTTGATCTCTTTTCCTAACCATGTCTGTAGTTTGAATCTATTACGAAACGCCTTCAAGGAAAAGTCTCTTTCTGACAGGGATAAAATCGTACTGGCACATCGCCCTCCAGGGAAAAGCACTCAGCAAACACGTTTCATATGAACAAACCATCACATGAGGAAAACACCCCTCTGCTAGAGGGCCTCGTGTGTGAATGTGTGGTTAAGAAACAGATGTGATGAGGTGGAGCAAAAACATAGTGACAGCAACATCAATATTTGCTACGCATAATATCAAATCCTCAAGCATGTCATATGAGGAGAGCAGACGTTTCTGCTGAGGCTTCGTGTTGCCAACAGCCTGACAAACTACGGCACGGTTACTCAGTAGAATCTTTTATTTCATCAGAAGCAGTGATGTTATCATTAACTAAAACTAAAACTAGCAGACGGATTAGATTTTTATAAAAAACAAAAATCCCATACATAGTTACGGTGAGTGACAACCGAATATAATTTAACAGTATCACCTTCTGACAAATCTGACATTTAAAGACTATACAGTATGGAAGCTTATTTCCAGCACTGAATAAAAAATAACAAAATGTAATTATGTCTTTATATCTCACAATTCAGACTTTATAACTCGCAATTGCAGGTTTATATCTCACAATTCTGAGAGAAAAGTCAGAGTTGCAAATTATAAACTTGCAATTGCGACAAAAAAAGTCAGAATTGGGAGTTTATATCTCGCAATTGCAAATTTGTATCTTGCAATTCTGACTATTCTTGCAATTCTAAGTTTATATCTTGCAATTCTGACTATTTCTTGCAATTCTGACTTTTTTCTCGCAATTGTGAGTTTCTATCTCGCAAATCTGATTTTATTTCTTGCCATTTTGACTTTTTTTTAGATATAAACTAGGAATTGAGAGAAAAAAGTCAGAATTGTAAATAAATTTGCAATTTGCTTTTTATGACTTTTTACTGACTTTTGTCCATGCAAATTTGAGTTTATATCAAATAAACCGTTTTTTCTAGCAACTGCGAGTTTATAACTTGCAATTCTGACTTTTTTTCTCTGAATTTTGAGATATAAACTCACAATTGCAAGTTATAAAGTCCGAATTGTGAGATATAAACATAATTAACTTTTTTTATTCCATTGTGGAAAAAAGCTTCCATAATTATATATGCTAAAGATCCTAACTAAAAAAAAGATCTCTTTATGTGTTAACAACACTTAGTAAAAGTTGGCAAAAGTCATATTTTACTCATGAGTATCTGAGGATATCTACAGGAGGACAGTATGTGTGTGGCACACATTACGCCATGACTCAACATGTTAACATCAACCTAAGTACTCCTGTGTGCTCCAGCCTGAGGCTCCTATATCTCTCCTAACCCATACCGTACAGTGAGCTGAAGGTTAAAATATCATCTTGTTTCTGCAGAGGAAGTCAAGCAATGTAAGCAAAAAATGACTCACTCTATCAGATCCTCTAGGTGGTTATATATGTCTTCATCCTCAACACTCTCTTCTGTGGGAAATGGTCTAGAATAGAAAGAGAGAGAGAGAACGTATGCATTTTCATTTGCACTCGTAAAATAGTTCGAATTTTTCATTTCTTCTTCTTTTTTTTTTTATACTGTACCTTATTCCAGTCTGCTGTGCAATGTGTGTATGAGAGAGTTTGGAGAGTGTGTCCATAACCTAAGAGAAAAAGACAAGAAAAATACTCATTATTTATTAAGCATGGGATAATATACAAACAGACGGTCATTATTGCATCTACTCTACTACTTAAAAAACATGAAATATTGATTTGAGCTTAAATTATTATTTTTTTTTCAAGAGAGAAAAGTTTAGGGGTCATTTAACCAATGTTTGACCAATCCAAATTAAGAATGTTAATTATGAAAGATAGTGTTACCTACAAAGAACACATAATATTCCAAACAGAAATCACAGCAGCGCAACATTAGTACCAGTAGGGGTCAGTGTGCATCAACATTTCAATGCCGTTCAGGTTTACATGCACAATCAGCCTCTGACATGAAAAGTACGAAAGATTCATCCTAATCTTTTTGTGCTCTACACGTGTGAAGAGTGTTCACCTCTCTGATATTCCACAGAGCTGCTTATGAGCGCTGAATCAACACATCAATGCCAGATTTTACAGTCAGGTCATGAACAATTTTTGCACAGGTGTCCATTCAAATGCAAACAAACACAAACATGGTCAAACAAATATATGCACAATTAATTAATACCGAAATGTAAAAAAAAAAAAGTATTTATGGATATTTCCATATCAGTGATGAGCACATATGTGGTTTGAGCATTCGAACCCGTTAGCGCCTGGGGAAGATGTGTTCAGAAATCAATTGCAATCACACCAGCTCAGCTGAACTCTGCTGTGTGCATGACAACTGAATTACATCATGAATACAGAGCACACACAGCAACTGTCAATCCATGCACGCTACTCAGACCGCTTTTACTGAGAGAAAAAGAGAGAAAGACCCTCATCCTGTCTAAGATTCAGTCTTGCAAAGAGATCTGATCCAATGCATTTGATCTTATGTGCAACCAGTCTGACATGCTGAGGGGAAATAATTCATCCGCATTGTTGGAGGTAGAGCGGTTCAGTCAGTTCGGCCTTTTGTGAATGAATGTGGTGGGTTTGCAATTTTTTGGGGGCAACCTAAAAACCTTGATGTAAGGACTTACTTTGTAGTTCCCATAAGAAGACGCTAAGATGAAGCACTAAATGATTTTGTCAATGTTTTAAAGGTTCTAAACCTGTATGATTTTCTTTCTTCGGTGGAACACAAAAGGAGAAGTTAAACAGAAAGCAGAAACTGTTCCTTTTGTTTAGAATGAAAGGGAATGGTGAGTCGGTGACCAAACTTTCAAGCTAAAAAAAAAAAAAAGACAAAAAGTACCATAAAAGTCCAAGTCTATTAAAACTATATTATAAGTCTTCTGAAATCATGCAATAGCTTTTAAGTCATTTGGACTATACTTTTATGGTTTTTAATGGTGATTTCTTGTTATTTTTGGTGAATGACAGCCCCTCGTCACCGTTCGCTTTCAATGCATGAAAAAGAGCAGCACGAATCCTGTCTAACATTTCTTTTTGTGTTTACGTGGGTAAAAATCGTACAGGATTGGAACAATTAAATGATAAATGTGTTTTTCTTCAAAAAGAAACTGATTTTCTGTAACCTCACTAACCCAAAAGTACACGTTGGCGGAGTATGAAGCTGGCTGTCTATCTGTTGGTTACACCATACGCTGCGTTTGGGAAATCTCAGCTGGGATTTCCACCCTCCCACCCTCATATCAGCACCTCGCTATATTGTAACACTTCAAAACGGAAATCACATGATTTGCATTCAGGCCTTTCACAGTAAGTTCCACCTAGTTTGGTAGTAAACATGCTGTAAATGTAGTGTTTTGTGCTTTAGACACATCAGCGCTGATAAAAGACAAACATGTAGACACAGGAAATTATAATACAGTTAAAAGAGATGAATGGTTTGTCTGGCTTCCTGTTCAGGCGAGGAGCTGTACACTACGGCTCAGACAAATGGAGAAAATCTCAAAGGTGCAAGTGTTCATTCTGTACAGGGATGTCTCTCGTAAAAACCGGCACAGCACAGCACAGAATAGGAAGACCAAAAATGGAGCTGGTGCAAACTAAGCAAAGGCTACTTTCACTTTCAAGAGGTTACAGAGCATCAGGCCATGTCTCGTCATTGCAAAAATAGCACAGAGCTTGTTATGCATGACACAAAATTACAACCTTTCTAAGTGTTCTAGGGAAAATTAAGTGCATGAAATGATGCATTTAGAAAGGGGAAGGTGCATTGAGAGTTAAAGACAACTGGAAAAAGATTTACAAAACAGAAAGAAAAGCCCCTTTATTTCCAGGATCTGATTGCGTAGTAAGGGCTTACATAACCGGTTGAAGGAGAGGAAAGGGTGGAAACCGTCTGTAACAGGTGGCGTGCTTCAAAGACCCCCTGTAAACACAGCAAAAGTGAGTTGGGTGGATCCATGACCTTGGACTGTTTCCTATTACAACTACAATGGGAATGTTTCTCTCTCTATGAATGTTGAGAGGCTTGTCTCTGAAGAAGATTGTTTCCGTTTCTCCAAAAAAGTGTGCAGAGATGAAAGTTTGCAGGTTGGTTAGTAGATGCATTCAATGAAGTGACAGCAATAAGATTTCGGTATGACTCTTAAGTGTGCTCAGTGAATCTGCTCGAGTCTGGTTTCATATTCTAAAATAACATTGTGGCCTTTCTCCTATTCATAATTTAATACATACAAATTGCACAAGAACAGTGAAATGAGAAATAAATAAGCCATTTTTTTACAGAACTTTAAAATATCCAGCTCATGTCTGAAAACAACAAAATAATATATATATATATATAACATAACATAATAATATAGATTAAAAAATCAGTTATAAATATAAAGATAATATATAACAAATATATTTTTGTTTGTATTATCTATACATGCATTATATTTTATGCCTGTAATTAATTCATATATATTTATATATAAATATACTAATAAAATATAGCCTACTAAAATACTTGGTTTTAATAAACAGAACATTATTTACATAATTAGTGTAAAAATACAAAATTAGAATTGAATTTGGTTTCTCTTTTTTGATGTAATGTTTATTTAACCAGGAACATGTGACGACATTATGCAACTGGGACATGAATTTACATTTGATTTATTAAAAACAAAAACATTTAAAAAAACTGTGAGGACTTTGCCTCCTCATTTCAGAACACCACTGCACGCCCCTGATATAGTTGTTGGAAAATAGTTCTTGGAAAATCTTGCTCACAATGCCAGATTTGCTGACGCAAGTTAAACAAAGTGGACTGAAAGTTTGAGAACATTTCAACTGTAATTAACGCACATGAAGGAAATGCTGCAGAATCACCGGCACCAGGTCCAGGGACTTCCAAGGAGATCCATCTGATTAAAACTTACATACGTCAGCCTCTTTTTCCATGAAAGGAGGTGCTTAACCTTCAGAAAATGTGGATTGTCGACATTAGAAAGTCTAAATGTTATGTTATTGTATTAGGACATTATTCGGGACATGTCTAAATACAGTTTGATTTGTGTGACTTATTTTAAAAATTAAATAAACATCTATTTAAAACAAAGTTATGTTTAAAACTTTCAAACGCAAATTTGACCCTATTTGTGGAAAGTGCCACCCATATCATCTCCCATCTATCATCAAACTGCAAGAGCATGTTTCCTGTCTGTCTCATCTGGTCTTTATCTGTCTCAATCTCTCCGCTGTCCTTTAATGTCTCAAGTACAGAGCATGACACAGATAAAGATGGCATCAACAGTCCACATACACGGTCATTGGCAAGATCTATTCAAATACACGTATGCCAATGCAGGTGGACACGCACTAGGGGTGAAACGGTACATGTATTCGTATTAGACCGAAACGGTACGGCGTCACGGTTCGGTGCACGAATTTACACGGAGAATACACGGTATAAAAATAAATAACTCGCGTGCAAATTAATTAATGTAATGCGAAACTACCGTTAGATGCACGGGTTCTTTAGGGACACATAATCTGTAACCCCGGCTTTGCTCTGAACCAAGGGGGTAATCCATCAGCCGGAAGTTGAAGCCTCGCGGGAGCCGCCATTGTAGCAGAACTTCACCTGCTGTTAGCATCCCGTTGACTCCCATTCATTTTGGCGTCACTTTGACAGCAAATAACTTTACATCTGAGGCGTCCAAAGGCTTAATTTGTCGATTATTTATTTCTAAAGAAACACGACAATGTATAAAATGCTCCATTACTTTGTATCTTACGTTACGACCCCGTAGATGCCGTTTTTGTAAAACTAGGCTAAAGATTGCGTCATAACCACGGGACTTTCTGTCGCACAATAGAGACATTACCGTATAGACAGGAGGAGAAGCTCGCGGCAATCTTTTACTGTCTATGAGGCAATCGGGGGGACATGAAGGCACAAAGTCAAGGTAGAAGCCCATAAATAGAGAGTCCATAAAAGCAACGGGACAAAATATTTCAACAACGGTTTTGAGGAATTAGGTGATTCAGATTTGTCTTGGCACAGCTACTAGAAGATTTTCAACGGTCAGACTGTCGTCACGCTCAGTTTGAGCCTGCGCACTCGCTCAGACATCAGACAGGAAGTGCAAAAATCGGGCTTCAAGTCTTCTCCGTTGAAATCAATGGGGTCGCTGTGTCCATTTCTTTTACTGTCTATGCTCTGAACGCGCGTTCACTTCAAATGTTGGCTTTATACCTATACACGCGTCCTATTCGCTTTGGACTAGCGTCGAACTAGACGTGAATTTGACGCTCTATTCGCGTTTGGTGTGGCCGCATATTGAACAGGCTGCGATGTCAAGATTGCAATGCTGGAGTGTATGTGTGTGTGTGTGTGTGTGTGTGAGAGAGAGAGAGAGAGGCGCGGGCGTGATCGAACAGTGGAAACATAAAAAAACATACTCCGTCATTTTGTTCATACAGACCATTAAACCTGCAAAGTGTTTGTGACAGTTTATAGAAACACTTGCTGTAATATAATGGGCAAAAAGGGTTTTAGTCAATTAATAGGATGTGAGGATCTTAAAGTATCTAAGATTAAAAAGACAATGCATCCAGTAGCCTGCTAGTAATAGGGATTGAAACAATTCATATAATTTCAATTCATATAATTGTGTTAAAAAGTTCAAAGGGTGTACAAAGGGTAAAAATTAACAGAGGAATATGTAAACGTTAGATTGATTAATTGATTTTGTAGTGCCTAATTTATGGGTAAAAAGTGTTAATCTGTGATCGCCAAAGTGATCTTAATCTATGCGGCGTGATCGATTGCTTTTGTCTTCCACCCAAGTTTCCGGGGAAATCGCCAGTAGCACCTCATTGCAGTACACGAGATCCAGGGGGCGGAGTTGGATCCAGATCTAAGGGGTGGAGATGGGTAGGATTAGGGGTGGGTTTAGGGATCAGGGGGTGGAGATGGGTAGGATTAGGCGTGGGGTTATAGATCAGGGGGCGGAGATGGGTAGGTTTAGGTATATGTAAGGTGGGAGGAGTTGGATCTGGATCCAACTCCTCCCCCTGGATTTCGTGTTCTGCAGTGAGGACCATCTCGAAATCGCGATCTTTTCCTAATAACAATAAAGTTTTCAGTGAGGAAACCTGACACGATCACTCGTGATTATTTCTCCCCTTTTCAGGTGCGTTGTTGATTATAAAACTGAGTTGAGTAAATGTAATGATGATTTAACATGTTAAGAGTGTTGAAGGTGTGTTTTAGTAACATTTTGAGTTAGTGAGAGAGTTAAGTTTGCCGAGTTTAAAATGTGCGTGTGCGTGTGTGAGCGGAGCCCTCGCTCGGTTACAGATAAAAAATAGCTTCGTAATGAGAGCAGCCGCCATTTTATGTCAATTGTGAATTAACAGATACCTATATAATATCTATTTTGCTGTGTTATTTGTATAATGTGTTTCAAGCACTTTATCTATATTTTTGGTAAATGTAGTAATGTTTATTGAGCTAAAACTACTTTGTGCTTGATTGACAGCTGTTATTGGAAAAATTAGTTTATGTTCCAGTGAATTACAGAGTATGCTGCTGTGACTTGAATAAGTCATATAAAGCTACTATTTTCTGTAGATCTGTAAAATGTATTATTGTTGAAATGATAACACTAAAGTTTTCAGTGAGGAAACCTGACTATCACTCTCGTGATTATTTCTCCCCTTTTTCAGGGGTGTAACATTTACTTATATTTGTGTACACTCGCAATAAAACACACCATTGTGCTTTTGTCACACTGTAAACTCTTGTCAAACTGTAACCTACAACTGTCACCCAAATAAAAAAATATCACACACACACACACTTTTTTGAAAGCAAAAAATATTTATCCAACCCCATTTCAAAACAGTCTGAGTTCCATCTTCTGGACATTCATCACATTGCATTGGTTTTCATTTCTTGTCCTCGGAGTAGGAGCATTAATCTGTTTATTTTTAAGTTACACATTGTACATTGATTAAAAAAGAAAATCTAATGTGTTTTTAATGGTAGTATTATTTTATACAGAAATCAATAATTTATAATTCAGATGAGAGTAATGTTACATTAATTAATAATGTTAATTAAAATGAATGAAAACAAAAATTTTGATCTGAAATATAGCAAATTAATTTTAAATTCATTCAGGTACAATTATCAAACCTATCGCAAGGTCTTTTTGTCTTTTTATTTTCCCTCCATTGTACGGAAATCGTGTTTCAAACCGAACCGTGATGTCTGAACCGAGGTATGAACCGAACCGTGACTTCTGTGTACCGTCCCACCCCTAACACGCACACACCGGATACACAAGTACAAACGGTTTCATATTTACTAGACAGTCAAATAATATGCAAATATTACAAAAGTTTAACTTATAGCTATAGTATAAAGCATAAGAAGCATCCACACATGGACATCTGAGTGAGTATAAAACATGATATATTCTGTGCTTTTTTCTCAGCAATATTTACCGCAGCTGGTTTCTACATTCACCATGTTACAGGACAAGTATCTGATTTCATAATCCAGTCCAATACTGTCACACTTCAATAACCAACACCATAAACCGATACCTCACTGCATTCTGATTCATAATAAAACCATGCATAGAATAATGAAGGATTTTCATTGTTTTGTATTTCAAACTTAGTTTTGTTGTTTGGTACTTAGTGTTTGTATTAATGTATTAAAGCATTTCATAACGGTTTTGTCTTTCACATAAAACACAGGCCACAGAGAAAGTTAACATGCATATTTTAAACTAGTCTCCAAAACTCACATCAATTTGATTGTAAAAAAAAAATGGTGCTAACATCTCTGTCTAATCCCTGTTGATATTCTCCATGATAACGCTGTACTGTAATTTTGCACTCAGTAAGAGTGAATGTTTAATTATGAGCCTCAATCAGACATCAAAATCTCCCAGAAGCCTTTGTGGTCTATTTCTGTGCCTCTGTCTAAAAGCAGACAAGCGTTGTCTCGTATGGACCATTACGGCTTGTAGACATTTATATCCACTCTCTCATCTCTCCCTCTTTGTGGCTTTCCAGCAGGCACGTTCCTGAGGCGTCCTTACTTTCAGATTCCAGATCAGTGATAATGGATCACTGGAGCTTAATATAATGACATTCACAGATCTCAGAGGACATGTGACTGACATTGGTACAGAAGCTGTTTAATGGCTCCCATGACTGTCAAGGTCATATCTAACATGACAGTGAAATTAATTTTTAATTCAGTTACAATTTTCCATTTTTATGCAGATTAATTATTCATTTTACTCATCTGTGCTTTTATGGATGTACCCTATAATTAAAGCAGAGCTCAGAAACAGTTCGATACTGCCTTATAAATAAAACCACAGCCATGAAAGCAAGTGAAAGTATACACTTACAGATGTTTTAACCTGAAGAATGACATGATCAGCCAGAATGAGATGACTGAAAATGAACAGCTTCCATTTGCATATATAAAAACATTCCTTTGCTTAACTCTTTCATAGCTCTTCAGACCATAAACAGATTCAGCTATCATATGTTAAATCAGTTGATCCAGTTCAGATATTGGACTGAACAAACGGTTCACAAATCTGACTGATATGTTCACAAATTTGAGTTCTTACTGGCTCAATGATCAGGTCACTGAAGGGGAAGATTATTGGTGAATAATATCTTTAGATTTTGTCATTCAAACCATGTGGGCTACTTTTATCCAGATGTTTTGGTTTGTTTTTGTCATTTTTTGGAACTTAACAGTCTTTATGAGATTCATTATTTATTTATTTTTACTTTTTGTT
This sequence comes from Tiaroga cobitis, assembly GCA_030578255.1. Lineage (NCBI taxonomy): Eukaryota > Metazoa > Chordata > Actinopteri > Cypriniformes > Leuciscidae > Tiaroga > Tiaroga cobitis. The sequence continues at coordinate 7,247,305 of CM060614.1, read as the reverse complement.
ACACAGAAGAAATAAAAACGGTTGTTTGTCTGCTTTTTCATACTGATACTATACCCAACAGTTCAGAATAGAACATCTGCAGATCAGGACAAAAACATAAACTTCATGAACAGGATGAAATTTACTTTCTGGCCTTTAACAACTGTATTTGCAATATCACCATTTTTGGCAAGTCCATCCTAAACTCTACGCCAATGTTCTAGGAGGTGAAAACAACACTGCACAGACAGAACCGGTGCTCACGTGGCAACATATTCACAACATATTAGTCCTGAGTAATATTTCGCTGAAAACCCCAACGCTAACACTGATCTGAGCCAGGTGGATCCGACTCGAGAGGAAACAGCTGCTATTATGACCTACATAATGATCTCAGCTCATTGCTGTCTTTCTTTTTATGAAAAATGATCATTTCCTTGTAATGTGAATAAATCTAATTTAAACAGTACAATATTATATGAGACAGTATATAATAGGGAACCTCGTGAACCCAAGATCTTTATCACAATATGAAAATGATAACTTATCAAAAGCATTTTCTGCATTTCTGTTTCACAACCAAATGAAACTCCACACCGCTTCTCCCGCACCCACACACTGCCCACACAGCTCGGCATCATCCTTCAGGAACAAAATAGGACTATTACCTAAGTATGCAGAGCAAGTGGAATTTCAACTGAATATCGTGATGACGAGATGGAATCATAACAGTGGTGTACAATCTGTCATGTTTTCACTTCTGTTTTGATGACATTACTGTATGCTTTCAATAAACATTAGTTCTAAACTTTTTCAGCAAGTGTGAATTACTGGTCCACGGTCGCTGACTGACATCTATGCCTCGAGTAATAAGCATGTTTTATATGCAATTGATTTTAAAAAATAATTAACATATTGGGCTAATTATCAAACACAAATAATCGCATACAGTATGTACATTTTTGCAGAGAAGCCCATAAATAAAAGTATTGCAAAGCATATTAATGAATATTTACATTCATGAATGATTGGTTGAATGAATGATTCAATTACTCATTTATAACTAGTTTCGATCCTGAATGAATTGCCGTTTTTTACAAATTTTACAAATCATTGAATGAATGATTCAATAAGTCACTCATTAAGACTTGTCGCTACTAGCGTACGGATGTAACCTGCAGAAACAATATTTGACTGAAAGTTGATTTTACTATTTCTTGTAATTTACACTAGTGTATATTTTACAAGTATTTATTAAATATTACTGGCAACTAACTGTTAGAAGCCTATGAAATGTATACAAATCCACTCACATTCTTATACATTACGGTAATGTCCTCCCCTCAACACATTAACAATATTGTGTGGCTGAAGTTCCCTCTGTGACATTTTTATGATGAAGTTATGCTAAAATATTGCGTGTATGTATTATCATCCATGTACTGTGGACTCAAAACAGTTCCTAAAAATCTGTTCCTGGCTGCATTTCAGTCGAATGCTTAAGAGCCTCATGAAAGTTTTACTGAAGGCCTTGGGAGGACATCTTTTCTAAAGCACACGGCTTTGAGCTTCGCTGGAGCTAACTGGGATCCAAACAGATGGCTTGAGGGTGAACTGGAATCAAAAAAATATCTCAAATCTGCAAACAAAAATATCTCTAATTGGCTTTAAAAATGACACCTTCAGTATAAAGCCTCGCAATGCCGCGCTTCCAAGGATTAAACGGCTTCAAGCACGATTCAGCTTTTGTGTTTTTGCGCCAAGCGCCCACTACAGACTGAAAAAATCCCTCTTTGCACTGCAGCCTACTTTGAAGAGATATGCCGCTTGAACGTGATGTGTAAATAGGACACTAAGGTGGTACAGAGTGTTTGATGTTTGCAGTTCTTTACACAGGACCCTTAGTGGTTATGATGGGAGGGTTAAACGCGCTCTGCAAAAAGCCCCATCTGTGATGGCACTGACCACAGCAAGGAACCATGCACACCAAAACACAAACCTGCCTTTCATCTTCTCAGTGATAAACATTGTAGAGGAAGAGAGCAGCTTTAGCAGTTGTTCTGATTTTTCAATACATTTCAGGAAATGTATGATCATTTAGATAGTTCCTTTTAAAATGGCACAACGATACATAAAAGCTTTGTTCTAAAACCTACGGCCTCATAACCAGTGTTATTTAGTATCAGTGAGATACTATTTTAATTTTTATTATATATTTTTTTGTATTTTACATTTTATTTTTATTTTAGTGTAAGTTTTAGTATTTTTTGTCTTTTTTTTTTTAATTTATGCGTCTACATTTTTATTATTATTTTTTTTAGTTGTCATTACATCAAGTTAAACTAAATAAAAATTTTAAATGTTGTTTTGGCAACTAGCTGGTTTATTTTATTGTTTTATTTTATGTTATTTTATTTTATTTCAGTTAATAATTCGTTCGTTACATTTCTGGGTACTCAAAGCGCTTTACATTAAAGGGGGAATCTCCTCAACCACCACCAATGTGCAGCATCCACCTGGATGATGCGACGGCAGCCATATTGCACCAGAACGCCCACAACACACCAGCTTACTTAATGTCATGTCATTTCATTTAAATTATCTTTTTTTATGGTTTTAGTTTTAGTTTACTAATAACCCTGATCCTAATACATTTTTGCTGTAATTGAACCTCAAATATGTACAATTTCAAACACAAAAGCAGCAGCTCTGCATGCCTCACTGACAGACTTTACAGGGTTCACAATTTCAATACTGTTGCAAACTGACAGTAACCTAATGTAATTTTTTTTGAGAGCCCAGTTCTCCCAATGACTTCAGATGTGTTCAAGGGTCTTAGTCTCAGCAAGGGTTTGGTGTCTACACACACACTTCGTCTAAACACACACCCCATCCCCCTCTGTCATGGGGCCCCATGAGTCGACAGGAAGCGTGAGTAAGCTCGCAACTCAACCTTCAGGGAACGCCACGTAGTAGTAAGAGGTCGACAAGTCAGGAAAGAGGAAGTGTGAATGCTTTCCAGCAGTTTACAGCTCTCTGCTCGAGGGCATGCGACTCTGTGACTGGGGTTAGACAGCCAAGCAGACAGAAACACAGACAGACAGACACAGAGAGAGAGAGACACACACAACCTGGGATCAGCTTCTGCCAGAAGCCTGATGAAACTCCTGCATGTAATCTTCGACTCCTGACATTTAAATCCTCTGCATACATAAGTGTGCACACGTCACACAGATATACAACTAGCCAACAAGTACAACAACAAGTAATGCCTTATGGGATCTCAATAAGGGATACAATATAATAACATAGCTGGAGAAATTAGAAAACTGCTAGAATTCGCCTCTGCTCAGTTCAGTGAGAGCATGGGTATCATCAATGCGCGTCCTGAGGACAGTCAGAGCACTTGACACACACGCCTCCATATGTGTGTGGTGTGTGTTCTCATTCTGAGAGCCTAACACTTCACATCACCAAACACTCTTGACTAATAGCAGATGTCAGGTGCTGTAGTTCCTTTCAAAGAGCTCTGACACATCCCGGCATTGTAGCCCTCAGGCCTGAACTGCTTCTAACACTCAACAAAACGATGATTCCTGGATACTATCATTCAGCGTAATGTGTCTTACATTCTGTAATGAGATTACATGGCTTGAATAACACCTATTTCCAATACAGTTTGCTGTTAGCATATGTTGCTATGCTAATATGTTACTCTAAACTGAATTAGTCTATTTTAATTAGATGGAACAAGTTTTTTATACTCATCAGCATTGAATGAAATATAATATAATCTCCATTTCTCTCAGGTTTTTCCACAGCAAGGACAATTTTTGGAGCATCCTACACATCAAAAATGTGTCTATATGTAGCCTAAACATGCTGTCTACTAGGTAGGCAGCTCACTAGGTTTTTACAGACCGACCACCACGAACCCCCTCAAATGATTTTCTACAACAACAACCACTCTGCATCCATTATTGAAAAACCTTGTCACTCGATACTCAATAAGCTCCACACATCCGCTCATGAACAAGAGCCTTGAAGGGCACTTCACCCTCAGGAGTATGTCTGCATATTTATAGGCTTACTTGTTCATTCAATGTCCATAATATAGAGACTAAAAGTAGTAAAGACAGAGACAAATAAAGAGAGAGCAGCTATTGATTATAGTTTTTCTACTTAAGGCGGGCATACACTGTGTGATGTCTGTGCGATTTCAGCACGGTACCTGCTCACACTGAACGAGTAAATCGCATGCGATGTAAAGCCAAAGTTCTGGATTTATGTGCTCACACTATACGGTCCGATCATCGAGCTGCGACTTCACTGCTCACACTATACGTGTGAAACATGCGATAAACCCCTGGATTGCGCCAATAGACGATATCATGTATCCAGAGCTATTGTCAAAACAAGCATCAGCTATCAATATCAAGATGATTTAGCGTTTCCAATTTATGCATTCAATTATTATTAGTATTATTGTATTATCATTATTAGGGGAGGCCTATAGGCTAATTTTATTATTAAATTGATCCGCTATTATAATTCATTTGCCACGCAATAATTTCACAGCACATAACCAACGTGCTGTGAGGATAATAAAATATTACATAGAAGCTTACTCCTCATTGAAAATTGTCTAAAACATCTAGGTCGATTACAATGAATTATAGGCATATAACTATTAACGGTCTATAATATGTTCGAACATTGCAATTAATCATCAATAAAAATTCAAAAGGTTTATTTTAAAAGTATTGTTTAACAAATTAATAAAAGAGGCGTTACATCGCAGGTGGCTTGGAAGACGTGGGTAATATTCAAATTTTTAATTTTTACAATTTTTATTTTTATTTTATTTTTGCTGCAGATGAAATGGTTAAACTTCTGTTTTCGCGCAGGCGCAGTGAGGGATAAAACACTGAGTTTAGGGCAATCGGTTCGTAGCTTTGCTTCAACTCTGCGATATAGTCACGAGGAGCGACCAAAATTTCTGACATGCCAGAAGTTTATCCGACCATCCGATTGTCGATCGCCTCTTGTTTCTCCCTGTACACTGCACGACAAACGACGCACGACAAAGCTGAAAATCGGTCCGACCCGAAAAAGAGTCGCACAAGTCAGAATTCGGCTCAAAATCGGACGAAAATCGCACAGTGTATGGCCGTCATTAGTGGCAGTGATATATTTAACTATGGAAATCCAATAGCAGTACAGATGCTCACTTTGTCTCTTTCTCCACATTTTTTATATTCCAAAGCATGAGTGGGTTTTCTTGTCTTCTGTTCTTGTTCTATCTCCTCCAAAGCCCACAAGCACTCAACATATGTACAAACACACAGATCTGATCATTTACAGTGCTAAATATGATCCATCTTCAACTCAGCAACAGTGACAGTTTAAGAAACGACATTTACAAGAACAAACGAGATTTACTGTTGACTAATTTCAACACAATTCCTCAGGAAATTCTGTGACTTCACTTCAGCTCAAGGTTCACCGAACTAACTGACATTAAGGAGAACTTCACCCATCTGTACTCATTGGTTCCAACTTGCAAAGTCAGCCCGTGTGCACTGAAAATGCAGAAGCAAATACGTCGTATTTGAACTTATTTCCATTCATTTGTCAGCAGCATGTGGCTCAGAATAGAACAGAAGTGCTGATGATGGGATCACATGGCTAATGTTTCAATAACATCATGGGATATGTCACATAAAGCTTGTAAGCAAAGTTCTCAATTATGACAGAAAATGTAAGTGCCTAAAACAGCTGCTTGTTTAAGACTCCAAATGATTTTCTTCATGAAAAAACCCCACAAATGTTCTAACTTTTCTGAGCTAAATAAATGGTAGCAGCAAAATAGTTAGTCACAATGGGTTGCATTTTATTATATAATATGGGTAATATAATATATATTCAAAATCAATGGGAAAATATATATATAAAAAAAATTCATAAAAAACTATAGTAAAAAACACTAGTTGCATTAGAATTTCTGTGTGCAATAGAACATTTAATGAGAAAAAAAGATGGGTCTAGTGAATTGTTCACAATAATAAAAAAACAGCATGTATTACAAAAATAAGGTCTATTTTTCCCCATGATGCCCCAGGGGGACTTTCCATGAAATGCACCTGCTAAATATTAGGCTACTTAACTTGCAACAAATCCATTTCATATAATTGAAATAATAAGTCCTAATTAGCCATTTAGCAAAGAGAGATTACGTTTCTGCTCCGATAATAAGTGGATGAATAGATGAGACAGATGGATATATGAGAAAGGAGGAGGTTTATGAATGGAATGATTTAGTTGAGCTGTCACTGTGGCTGTAAACATACAGACAAACATCGATCAAGCTTACAGCCCTGCAGCACAAAAGCGTATTACTGGAGATCAATCGTTACGATCTATCAGTCAGTGAGTAAACACGTCATCACACCAGGCAACCCGACAGCACAAAGATGAAAAGTAAAAATTAGATTTAAAAGAAAACAAAAAAATGTGAGAGAATTTTAAGTGGAGATCTATTTAATTTTCAGTGAACATTCTAATTTGCTCATGCAAACTTGATACAGATTTAATAAAACTGCTTGCTTACTGTGATAAACCATTTCCTTACAGTTTTTACTCATTTATTTAATACACAATTAATACAATTAAAATATATTTACATGTATATATTTACAAAAACATTTTATGATAAATACATTAAAAAATTTTAATGAATAAATATATTTATTTTTTAACCTTTTTATTTCTGTAATTTTAGAAGCTATTTTACAGTGACCTACTGTATCTATGTTACTTTATTCCACAATTCATTTCCAACAATATTTGTGCTACACTTGTGATAAAACAAGGGTTGGCAGATTTGCCGATAGCGAGTGTCAGAAGAATGAGACAGATGTTTTGTCAGTCATGTGGAAAAAATTGCTGATGTCTTACAGAGTGTCTAAATGTGTGTGTGAAGACTTTTCCCCTTCTGTGTGCTTATGAATACATACACAGAGACAATATGAGATAAGAGAATCAACAGATGTGCGTGTACGGGATGCAGCTGTGGACAGGATCAGATGACATAAGCTCTACTACATGTTTGATAGTGAACTAAATGGTGTCAAACCGTCTAAACATTGCATAGCAGGGTCAAGTGTACATGAGCCCCTTGCATGCACAACAAAGACAAACAATATTTCTTTGCCAAAAGACACATTAGCTCTTAGCTGGAAACATTTAGTTTAACTTTGAAGCCACATCTATTTTTAAAGCATATAAATAAGGAGGTGTAACACCTCAAACGAGCGACGTTTACTCAAATGGTCGATTTTGTCACTCCATTAGCCTTCTGCAATGAGTCCGGACGCAGCAGGGGTTGCATTTTATGGTGCATTTTTTGTCCATTTCCATCTTATTTAAAGGCCCACTGAAGTGCCTTGGAGCGTGCAGCTTTGTATGATGCGTTGGCGTAATTGCCACTGAAACAGGAAGCTAAGGCAAGACATCTGGAATGGCTCCTCCCCCTTTTCAAATAGCCAATAGCGTTTAGTTTAGCTCACAGACTGCAATTCGTACTTGATGATACGCGGTTGGATTCAATAGTAGAGGTGTGAATAAATTCTAGCCATTTCATTCTTAACCATCGTACAGTTGAAAAATGGAATAAAACTCGAGCGTTTGAGCAACCTAACACACATCTTCAACCCATATTCCTCCGTGACATGTCAACGCCGGTCGCTTTGGCCAGGTGGTATATAGCATAGGGGGAGGGACGCTTTAGATTCTAGAGAGCATTTGATTGGACAGAAGATGTGATGAGAACCTGTAGTCCGCGGTGATGTCATAAAAATCCGTGATCCATTTTAGCGGAAGTGAGACACTGTAAGTTTTGAATGCTTATATCTCCAAAATGCAAATTTTGCCATTGTTCTGGAACACACCAGCTTATTCATAACCTTAAGGCTAACATATTCATACTAAAAGCTAAAAAAAGTACATTTTGATTTCAGGGGGCCTTTAACAAAATCCATTTCAAAACCAGCTACAGTATAGCTGATGGCATGCTGTTTACATGTTTACTTCCCTGAGGAGAAATATTACATGATCTCTCACAATATCACACAACACTCATAACGTCTGCTGCTCACGTTTCACAGCAGGTGAGAGAGAACTGAGAGGTCGCTGAGTTTGCATTAGGAGACCCTTTGGGGTTTAGGGGCTCTTGACTATATTGATCAGTGCAGTAACAAGCCTAGGGCAAAACATCTACCAGGGCTAATATGCTCACTAATACACAATAATAATGCACAGTTAAAACTAGACACAGTTACACCCACATACAGTCAATCCAACAACCATGCAAACTCATTTTTTAAAGATCTAATAGATTCTAGACAATCGTGCCACATCCCCTGCCGTCATTCACTGATCTTTAATTTAACATACTGAAGAGTGGACTAAATAAGAAGCAGGATGAGACGCACGCAGGCACTCTATTTATTACAGTAGATAGCCAACAAAGAGCTCAGCATCTCGGAACATAATCAACTGAGACACAACACCACACAAAACACAGCCAGCGCACAGGCTAATGTCAGGAAAGTCAAACACAACCCTGCTGTCTTTACTACATCTGTGACAGAGGCTGAAGCTACACCATTAACTGTGACGGATGACTGTGGCACAAGAAAAATTGAAATCATGCCACTTTGATGATGCTTGGAAAAAGAACAAGCAAATATGTCAGTGCATTGTGGGACGAGCGTGTTTCAAACAAGAGTTGGAAGTGAAATTGTATCTTACCTTTCCGAAATCTCGAACATCAAACAAATCGAAAGCCTCAAACAGCTCGCTCTTCTTCATCCCGAATATCTCTGAGCAGGCGTGCAAAAATGTCCTGATGTTCTTCAAGCAGAGAAACTAGACAGAAATGAAAGGCATATGTTATATTAAAGAGGCATATTTAATATTTAAATTACCTTTAATGTTAATATTGGTTTTGATGTACCATTTTGTATCAACATCTGATGAAGTGTTTTTTTACAAGCCTGTTCTAACTATATATTTATTTCAAATGAATTATTACTTATGAACTTAATCAAATAAAAATATTATTTGAATATTGTTTATGAACATTTTAATGTATATACATATGCATTTACATGATCATAGCCAGACATAAAAAATATATTTAAACTGATTTTTTTTTTTAACTATGCAATTATAAAGTCAAATATTCTATTCTTACATTCATACATCCTATTCGTATTTATATAAAAACATCAGTTTTATTTAACACTGCATACACCAAAATAATAGTCACTTTTTGAATAACATAAAGAAGAGGAAGTCACATCATTTGTGTTTTGAGAAGCCAGGTTTGCGAGTTCTACATTCTATTCTAAATTCTACATTCTTAGTCCGAGAGAATGTTTTTAAATCTCACAAAAATTTGCTTTAAAAATCACCTTCCCAGATTAAAAATGAGTATGACTCAATATTTTTGTCAAACATTCCTAAATTCAATTAAAAATGAAGGCATATGAGAACTATAACTACAAAACCACATTGGAGAACAAGACTAACCACAGAGTTATTTATTTAATTCTCCTTTCTTATTTCATGTGATACCTGCTCTGAATCATGACTAATGAGTTTACCAAACAGCAAACGACTGGCGAACATCCAAACACATTCATTTATAAAGTGAAATGAGATGAGTCTCAAACACAAGCTGTTGCATTAAGCTGACACCTGTGTTGACTCATGACCACAGCTCTGTTACAAAACGGATACTTTATCAGAATTCTTATCGTCTGACCACAAAACTCCACGGCAACAGCAAGCTATCAAAAACCATAACTCACTGAATCATACTAAAGATTTGAGTTCTTGTGGTCTTTTGAGTGAAAAATATTGCAGTAATGTTATATAAGTCAGTATTACTAGTGAAAGTATTGGCATACAAGTCTGCAGTATTTTTATTTTTTTGCATTATGTTAGCAATACTGTCATTATTCATTATTGCATAAAAAAACGTACAGTTAAAAGATAAAATACTAACCATCGGATACTACCCACACCTGCTTACCAGTTCATTTATAACTAAGAATGATTTATTTAAATAATCCTTTATTCATTTTATATTTACGAGTCTCAACCAGAAATACATTATCATTATCAATCGCTGTTTATGTAATAAAATCAGAATCATTCTCGCGATTCAATGCTTCACTGGTTATTTGACGGACATTGGGTCCATCAGACTGGAGAAATTGAATCTGAATTTCAGACACTCTTTAATACTTTTTAAGGCCTTTTATTAGGAAAACTTTATTTAAGACATTTTAAGACTTTTTAAGGACCCGCGGCCACCCTGTTGTAAAGTTATGATCTGTAATTTTCTTTCCCAGTATATGCAAAATGCCTAAGTGACATCAGACACAGGAAATTTTCATCAACAGTGCAGCAATTTGTTCTCACAATAACCCAGAAAACACTGATTATAATCTTAATGGATGTCCCATCATGGTCTGCAGATCAGCACCTTTACCCTCTCGCTGGGCACGTTCACAAGAATGTGTCTGTTTCTACCAGTTATATTATCACCCGCCATCTGTCGGTGACCGTGTGTCGCCTGTCAAGCTCTTGTAAAAGCGTTTGACATCTTGCTTCAATGCCAAGTTTCTATCTTAAGCAACAAGAGGAAGTGAATACATCAAGAGTCTCTATGTTTTGTGCGGCAGCTGCACATGTGATTTCATAACACAAAGTGCTCATGTAAAACTATAACCTCTGAAAAGCAAGGACGCTCAACCCTCAACCTGAAATCAGTCTCGTCCTCTGGCATTTAATGTATAGAAAACATCAGTCTGGCAAATTCAAGGAAAGCTTTTTCTTGCATACAAACTAATAAGGTTATCTGTGAGAAGCTTGCAGATCAAAAGCGACACATGCACCGCCTCTCAGTTCCCATTCCCCCTCTACAGATGACTTAACCAGAGCCCTAGGGCCGCACTTATGCACAGATAAGACAAGCAAATGTTCAGTGAGCAAATCTATTTGACTGTTTACACTTGTTTGGTTTTAACACATTATCAGAAAGGCACATCTCGCGGTTGCCCTGAAGTCTTTAGGAGTCCTGCAGGGTCTGAAGGAAGCTAGATAGAAACAGGGGGAAGAGGAAAAGAGAGCGAGTAAGATGAAGACAAACATTTAACACATGATGTGCCTAGACACTTTCAGTGCTGTTTTCTGCCTCGGATCCGTCCTGCTCAACCTAACCTAACACGGCTTTTAAATCTATCCTGGTGGATACTGCTCTTCCATCTACTACTGCACAGTCAGATCTCTGCGGGAAACTCGAGAGATGTCTTTTCCTACTTCTCCTGAAGGGCGTACTGAGACTAATACTGAATGGATAGCATTTCACCCATAATAAATACCATGTGTGAAACAGAAAGCTAGATGGCTTTGAAGATACTGATTCAGATTTAAAAGGGACATACCATAAAAAATGTATGGATTAAGTAAAAGAGTGTGATATACTATGTAGAGTACGGTAGAGTATGGGAATTGAGAGCTGGTTCTCATTTTGCATGACATATTGTCAGAGCCGGACAGTAACGGAGTACATTTACTTGAGTACAGTACTTAAGTACAATTTTGAGGGATCTGTACTTTACTCGAGTATCATTTTTGGGGAGTACTCATGACTTTACTCAAGTACATTTAAGAGGCAAATATTGTACTCTTTACTCAGCTACATTTCTATCCATAACCGTGAGTACTGAGTACCCGTGACTACTTCTAAAAAAAAATTTTAAAAAGAAAAATCTAGGAAACCCTCAATTTGTTGTTTCCCTCTCAAACGTGATTGGGTTGTGCAGGCGCCACTGATTGGGACAGCCTATCAGCAATCACCTTCAGCTTTCCGCCAAAGTCAACTACATGGTGAGATTTAGACAAGAGACGAAACAATGGATGAAGACGCAGCAGGTCCATCCCGGGAATGTCCCAACCCGCGGCCCAACCTCGCCAGACTATTTCAATTTTCTGAATTTTTCTTAAATGTTAAATAAAGCAACATGGTAAAAAGATGAAAATGACTTGATTTTACTTTCAATACTTTTTTCATTCTCCAAGGTATTAACATTAACATTTTTCATAACTCTATGTAGGACGTTTCTGTACATAAATGTAAGCACTGTGGCAGTAGTAATGCAATATTTAGAAAATGTACTCTTGTACTCTTGATACTCAAGTACTTTTAAAAACAAGTACTTCAGTACTTTTACTTAAGTAGACATCTGACTGTAGTACTTTTACTTCTACTTGAGTAAAATTTAGCAAGGGGTATCTGTACTTTTACTCAAGTAATGAAGCTGTGTACTCTGTCCGCCTCTGCATATTGTTTTCTGCAAAGCTAATGACTGCTTAAAACAGGCTCAGATCAAGTTGTTGACCTGTTCATAATTAAAGATTAGGGTTGGGGTTTAATAAATAGATAAAGTTGAGTTAACTTAAAAAAATAAGGCAACCTATCGCATTCAACTTTTTTAGTTAACTCAACTAATTCGCTCCAGTTAAAATAAACTTAAATACTTTTGTTCATGAGTACCAGGTATTCTTTTGAACTTATTGTCAAAAACACTAAAAAAAAACAAGTTGAGCCAACTTAAAAAAATGTGATAAGTTGCCTTATGTACAACTTTAAAAAGTTCTCAAATTTATTTATTTTTTTTACAGTGTGACCACAACAAGCCGATTTGGCCGCGATAGGGGGGTTTTGTCTGCAACAGCAAAAAGTCAACCCCCCTCGGTTGAAATCTCGTTATGGTTGTTCCCCTCACTGCGGGCCCCCAATGCCCTCGCCTGAAGTAGTAGGTCATCCTGGACTTTTCGCCTACTGTTTTTAGAATACTATGCATTTGGACATACTACTCTGTTGGCGTAGCGTTTTTCGCATGCTAAATAGTAGAGAAATATTCAATTTCAGACGCAGCAAGTGTGAACTATGCTGGTAGTTTCCAAATGCAAAGAGGTTAGCTAATCATAACAGAGCTATTTCACATGCAGAAGTCTTAAAGGTACAGTAGCAAACACAACATCATGTGTCTGAAAGACAATGAAACTACAGCACATTGCAACTCATTTAGTGCAAGAAACCTGAACCTATAATAAAATGCTAAAAAACGTGGATTATATGGCTCCTTTAAAGTCCAAGGGCAGAGTGCTGAATTCCTCACATCAGTAAGGCTTTCAAGATAAAGCCTGAAGCTTTAAAATTATTCACTAAAATTGATTATAGAAAAAGTCCTGACATCCTCTTAACAGCGATGGTTCCAACAGCACAAAAAATCTCATTCAGAAGAATAAGGAAGTCAAAGGTGTTGTAAATCAGTGGCTTCGGGCACTTTTACAGTGTTACGTCCTGTGTGGAGAGCACCAGCTGTGAGCCGTGTGCAGCTTTTACCCTTGGTTTAACCAAGCAGACAACTAAACAAGCTGTCTTGTCAAAACAATGAAGCATCAGTCTGCAAAGATGCTTTATTAAAACTGTGTGCAAGAGATCACTGTGGGTAGAAAGTGACCCAGAGCATCAACTTGACAGTCAGCAGGGCATGCTAGCACTGAAATGTTCTCAACAAAATATGCTTTGTTCAATACATTTATGAGCTCTATTTATCTGACATCTGTTATATGGATTGCAATGGTTTTATGAATTGTAAATGTAGTCTGTAAATGCTCTCCAAAGCCGCTTAACAACTGATAAAATCTCCATTTAGCACTATTGATGCTAACAACAATGGTGTGGTGTAGTGGTAGAGGGGTTATGCGCCATTCAGAATTCAACTGGGAATGCCTTTTATGTTGTAATTAAATTCCTGAATTTGGACGAAGGTAGTAAACAGCATACAGAATTGCACTTTGAATTTGAATGTAATGAAGTAAAAAATTGATTAAAATTAAAAGAAATTAGAGATAGAGTGAGATAGAGAGAGATAGAGAGAGATAGAGAGAGATAGAGAGAGAGAGAGAGAGAGAGAGAGAGAGAGAGAGAGAGAGAGAGAGATAGATAGATAGATAGATAGATAGATAGATAGATAGATAGATAGATAGATAGATAGATAGATAGATAGATAGATAGATAGATAGATAGATAGATAGATAGATAGATACTCTCCCTGTCATTCCAGTTCAAATTTCAATGAAACTTTCTATGGGGTGTGGCCAATTCAGTTCAAATTCACACTCATGATTTCAAAGGGAGTCAATTCTTCTGTTCAAAGTGTAGCACAACCCTGGTGGTTACAGATCTAAACTAGCAGCTGAAAAGGTTCAGGTTCAAACTGATCGACTGTATGATCTATCACCATCCCATCATACCCTTCAGCGCTCCAGGGAAACTGTCCCTGTAATATGGCCACTAAGTTACTTTGGATAAAAGCTTCAGCTAAACATCTATGTCAGCCTATCTGTTTACCTAACTTAAAGGTAAAGCTTACACTTGTGGTAGCATCTTATGGGATTCTATAGAAAATATTTCAGCTGCGCGTAGCATTTTCTCATAGCAGTTTGGTGTTTAACAAAGCAATATTCTAACCCCCAAGAAATCAATGGTGACCTTGGATACATGCTTTCTATAGATTTTCTTAGCGTATTTCCGATGCAACAACTGATTGTTCTTATTAAGTATGGATGATTGCTCTGAACCGCACATGGAATCGCATTTTGTAAAACGGACAGGAGAGGCAGAGGATAAACACTGGCTGGTGGCTAAATTGTCATCACTGGCAGATCCGTGGTGAATTGCCCTTCACAGGGCAGTGCACACGGGTTACTGCACACCACACTGGGAGAAGTGAACCGTCAGGGCAATGTGAGAGATGGTCAGTATCACAGCCTGTGCTACTACAAACAGAAGAACAGCACAAAATATGTCATGTAACAGAACACACTACAAAAAAATACTGTTTCACACAATGCATGGTCCTTCCATTCTGAATAGCCCAAAAGCAATATCAACAGAAACTTTTTTTTCACACGAAATAGACACATCTGGACACCACTCTCTAAATGAAACATAAGGTCTAACAACTGCACACTTATCGTTATTGTTTAACATGTTTTTTTTTTTATTTTAAGTACATACTATGATGTGTGTCCATATAGTTCCATTTACAGTAAAAAAGACTAAATTAAATATAATCAAATGTGATGTCGTCCTTTTCAAGGTGACATATATTTTTTACTTGCAAAGAAAACTTTCAACAATATTTTACTATAAAAGTACATGCATTGCATACATGCATGAATTATTTTTAAATTATAGTATAGTTCTATAGTTTTACTGTAAATGGAATAATACATTACTAGATTTTTAATATAATACAAGTCACCTTGAAAAAGTGACATTTGATTATATTTAATTGAAATTAAGTTTACTTACTATTTCAACAATATTTACTATAAAAGTGTAAGTGTAAGTGTAAGTGTAAGTCAAAGTATAAATGTCTAAGTGATTTAACTGGTAAATGTGCATAATGTATTGTCCCATAAAATTTACCATAGTACATTTACAGATAACCAATTATTAATATTATAATTATTGGTGGTGCTAATAGTAGTAGCCGTAGTAGAAGTACTTAGTAGTAGTATTTATTGATTTTACTGTGGCACCCTCTTTTTCCACTAAAAAAAAAATTACAGCGTTTTTCCTCCAGAAGCCAGACTACAAATCTGATCCATGCTGTAGGGCACATGCCAAGTTATGTTTGTGTACCTGTGTAATTTGTACTTCTAAAGGAAGCAGTAGGACTGTTCCCTTCACAAAGAGCTTAAAATTGTCATCTATGACAATCCATGTGATACGTTTTGGCAGATTGTGTCTGAATGCACTTTAACTGCACTCAAAATGTCAATTCTCTTATTTTATCTCAGGGGCTTCAATTTACAGATGCATCAGCACTTTTAAATGTAATTTGATATTACTGCTTCTCTGGCATCCTGGTAAAATTCTTTTAGAGCCACTGCATTTTTTCAGGCTCCCATTTATGGGCTATTTTTACCCTGACTGAGACAAGATAATGCTTATTTCATTGTGCGCTGTGATGTCATTTCTCCGCTGAGGGTCTACTCTAAAGTAAAGGTTGCAGTACAGCTGCAGGATGTGTGCATGCATTTACGTGAGCACCGCTGACTGATCACTTTCTACATGTAGTCATCATCAAAAAGGTCATTCTGCCATGTGAGCACAAAATAGGATATTGCTGTTTTATTGGCCACTTAAATGGTTGCACAATTGGATACTACAATTAAATCTCCTTATTAATGACCATCTCTGTTCACTTTAATGGCATCAGAGCAGACGGTAAATGCGTTTACAATGTTCCGAATACAATTCAAATCTCATAAGAGTGCTGGGTAGGTTTTCCAAACATAATAATCATGGATTTTCTGCTGCAAAAGAGCTCTGCCCGAGAATGGAAATGTCTGCCTTCATTTACAAATCCTAATGCGTGCACGTGTCCCCTTGGTGACCAGCATAATTCACACATTACTGTGCAAAAATCCATCCAAATCTGAACTGTAAATGTGTGATTCACACTGTCTATAGAGAGTATCTTTATTCATCCTGATCCCCAACCACTTACAGTAGAGCCTGTTACCTTGGTGACAGAAGGAAAGGTCAGTTTCAAAGAGAGAGAGAGAGAGAGAGAGAGAGAGAGAGAGAGAGAGAGAGAGAGAGAGAGAGAGAGAGAGAGAGAGAGAGAGAGAGAGAGAGAGAGAGAGAGAGAGAGAGAGAGAGAGAGAGAGCAATCTGACTGGACTTACTAGACCTTGCAAAGATTTGTGCCTCCTGAAAATGTGCATTAATATGCATGATGACATGCTGTTTGTGCATAGTTTTATTCGTGTAGCGTGATGTAGTGACTTTCAGTGTTACTACTGAACATTCTTTAGGGATATGAACAAACCTTTAAGCCTATGTATTAAATGATGGCATGTAACAACATACTATTTGTGCTACTGACAAGAATGAGGCTTTAAATAATGTACTTATGCGCTTACCAGTACATAACCACACAGAGAACCTTAGAAAACACCTACAAATGAACCAACAGTCAGTAAAGGGCTGACAAGGCCCGTTCACACCAACTTTATTAAGGGAGCGCTGCAGTTTTGTCATCTTCCACTTTAAATGCTTGTGGTCTTTAAAGCAGGATGGATTCTGATTGATTGTCAATGTTTTTATCATTCATCAGCTGAAAAAAAAATCGATTTGAATTCCAATGATATCATTTATCTGTGCCATTTTCGTTGTGGTGTGGACTCTTTATATTCTTTTATATTTAGAATGATTTTTAGTACTATATCTTTATCGTTATAGTTATCCTTGGTGTGAACGGGCCTTTAGGGTAACATTATTTGGGGGGGGAAATCGAATTGTGATTTTTCTGCGGTTGCAGAGTGGATTGAAAAAAAACTCCAGGTTCGCTGTGCTTGTTTGTAGGGCTGCACAATTTGGTCAAAACTTTTCTTATAATATATCAATATTCCTACAAATTAATAATAATTATAACACATTATAAGCGCCAAACTCAGTACATGCAGAGATGAATGTGTGTAGAGCAGCATTTATTGCGATTTGCGAACCGATGCGCTCCGAGACTGAAAACACTGGGTAATCTGTGTAAAAGATAACAGTGCAGTGCTTCACTATGCAAAACATTTTTAACAGATCAATCATCTATTTATTTGATCTTGTCTAGACTAGACTACTGTAACTCTTTATACTATGGTGTATAAGCCAATCCTCTCTAATCCATCTACAGATGGTCCAAAATGCTGTTGCAAGGTTGACAGGCAGATGAAGGTTCGATCACATTACACCCATTCTTGTCTCGCTAAACTGGCTACCGGTTAAATTCAGAATTATTTTTAAAATTCTAACTTAATAATCAAGCACATTCTTATCTTTCAGATGCAATTTCCACCCATAAACCAAACAGGACATTGAGATCCTGTAATTTAGATCGTGCAGCCCTACTGACAACCCATATCCAGAACACAACACATATCCAGAACAACACATATCCAGAACTGCACAGTAAGGCCCTGACATCATGATGCGACTTTTGCATGAGCAAGCACAATCATATTTTCTTCAGAAAATGTAAATGTCTAGCCTCTTGTACACTATATCAAAACTTTGGTTTTCTGGAAGCCAATGCATCTAGCCCCCCGTCTGAAATGTACAAATCCACAGTCTGACACTGAGAATTACTAAAACAACCCTGGAGCTGTAACATAACTAAAACGGATGGCTGTTTCAAACATTCAAACACACACAAATGATGCTCTGACCAGTCTCTGACCCCTTTAGGGTCTCACATGGAGCTTTTAACAGACTGTCTATGTAAAGTACAGTATATGTGTTATTCAAGGAGGGCAGATTCTCCATGGACACTAGACATAAAAAATAGAAAGAATGTATTTGAAAAACGGCCCAGAATCTGTCATGTACATTTTGTAAATCACATCGTATTACAGCAAAAAAATTAAACTGAGACAGTGTTCAGACAGGTGCTTGTTGCTTGACTGTTTCACTGAAAAAAGAGACAGATCTGAGCCACTAGAGGTTCTGATGTTTCACCGTGGCTCAGTCAAGGGTCTTTAGAAGATGTTTAGTTTCATTTCCTTCCTCCATCCCATTTCCTCATTTCCCCAGCGAGCGTCAATGCTCGGAAACTATCTGCCCAACGAGTGGGCGTCAACATTCGTGTTTCCCCCTCCAACCTAGAGATGAGACAGTGACTATCCGGCATTACAATGACCGTGTGAAATACTCACTTGCCAGGCTTTTAAGTTTTACACAACTGAGATCAAAAGTAAATGGGTTACGTACAGTATTTGCATATGTACTGTAGATAACTTCACTGTTTAATGATGAAACCTTACAAACGTTACTCTCACTGACATCTGTTGATATCGAAGTTCTGACGACCTGCCAAACACCTGTTGCCATTTCCTTCCACTCTTCACAAAAGTGCACATGTTAAACGGAAGAAACCCATAACCCAGCCACTGTCTGATCAACGCAGTGCGTGAGAAAGGCACTTGGCTTTGTGGCTTCCTCAAACTTGCACTTCCACATTTCACGTTTCAAACCTGCCCATAAAGCTTCTGTGTTCCAAACCTGTATATGTAGACCCAGAATGAATCCGCAGACTGCTGTTTCATTTCTATGCTGATAAGCCTATATAATATAATATTAAATAATAAATTATTTATTAAATATATTAAATTATATAAATCATATAAATAAATTGTAAAATAAATTAAAATAAAAACCAAAAGAAAAAATAAATATGACTATTTTAACTGTAGGCTACACTGAAAAACTTACTGAGACCAAAAATTTGAACAACAGTGTAATTACGTTAATAGCCTATAGGCCATCAGAAAACTAACTTTGCCATCATACAGTATATATATATATATATATGATAGTTTCAAATATGTGATGCGATCTGGGAAAACCAATCGGATGTCGTGCTGATACGTTTTCAGTGAAGTCTAAAAATAGGTCGAATGTCAGTTTGTTTGTTTTTTGTCAAAATTGGGTTTTCATTAAATTATTATTCTATAACATCTTGTCTATCATCTCTGAATATATCTTGGCAAAATTCACTAGTTTAGTGCAGAAAAATAGTGATTTATAGTTGCAAGCTGAAAAAACTGTCTTTCTCTTTAAGAACACGCACGGCGGAAGTGCAAAAAAAAAAAGGCCAATGCTCTCCTTCTCTTAACACTACAAAGAAAGTTCCCTTTCGAGGGAACTCGAACTGCGTCGGTGACGGCGCTATGGGAACGCTCTTCAGCGTAGCGCGTCTGATTTTATGAATGAAACCGAATCCAATCCTATTGGCGTTGCGTGATGACGTAGCGTGACGCATAAGCAGATGTATAAAAAAGCACGCCGGCACACAGAAATGTCAGCTTTTTGCTATTCAGCAAGCGCTCTGTGTCTGTGAAAATCAGTTTGTCCTATTTGGTGTTGTATTGTCTGTTACTATACATATTCTCATCATGGCAAGCGAGCAATTAAAAAAGTGTGTTTTGTTGTGTGAGAGATGAGATGTGTGTGTTTTGTTTGGGAATGCAGCACGCCCAGGCAGCTCTCGAGGGGGCTACTTGTGGCCACTGCGAGTCTCTTTCCGTAAGAGTGCTGCGTTCCTGCCTGGCTTTGTTTTCCAAGGACGGCCAGATGAGCGCTCCCCGCAGTTCAGGTCCCGCATCCGCCAAGGCGATGCGGTGGCTTAGATTGTGGGGCTCGCAAAGAGAGCTTTCAGAGGGGATCGGGACTGCTCAGATTCCCCTATCCCCCGTTCGGGAGCCCGCCCCGCAGCTTCTCCCGTTCGGGATGTAGACTCGGTTGTGCAGCTGTCTGATTCTGAGGAATTAGATGTGCTCAGCTTTGTGGAGGGGGATTTAAATGAGACACAACAGTCTAATCAGTCAGTGCCCAGTTATGATGAGCTTTTGGAGGTTATAACGCGGGCTGTGGCCAAACTTGATATTTCTTGGCCACAAGAGAGGCAGGAAGCGCGTGTTAAAAGCAAACTGGACGAGCGTTTCCTGCAGCACCGCGCACAGCCTCCACGCCGGTCTTTACCGTTCTTCCCGGATTTACAAAATGAGTTGTGTAAATCCTGGAACATGCCTTTTTCAGCACGCCTGTCTAACCCCCCGATGTTAAATTATAGTAACATTGTGGGGGTTCAAGAGAACGGATACGGAATGATGCCTCGGGTTGCGGAAGCTTTGGCCAGTTACCTTTCACCCGACCTTGCATCATCCCTTAAAACACCGGCACTGCCCACCAAGCCACGTACTACATCTGCTTTGGTGGGCAGAGCTTATATGGCGGCGGGGCGGGCTGGTGCGAGCCTGGGTCGACCTGTTAAGAGACATGGACCAAGGCGAGGGTCCTACTTTGGAGGATGTAGCTGAGCTTCGCAAAGCCACAGATTTATCACTCCGGGTTACCAAGGAGACGGCCCGTGCCATCGGTCGCTCCATGTCAGCACTGGTAACCACGGAGAGGCATCTGTGGCTTAATCTCTCCGGCATCAAGGAGAAGGACAGGGCCTCCCTCCTTGACGCACCCGTTGCTACCACTGGTCTGCGTGGCGAGGCGGTTAATGCTGTCGTCGACAGATTTCAGGACTCAAAAAAGCAGAGTGAAGCATTCAGGCAGTATCTCCCTCGCCGTTCAAGTTCTATGAGGGCTGCTAAAGAGAACAGCCACAGCCATCATCCAGCTCCTCCTACCGCCAAAGCCAGAAAGGGAGTGTTGCTTCTAGAGGTCCCCCTCGAAGAGCTTGGGACTCTAGGCGGCGCTTTCACCCACAGCCTCCCGAGAAGACGGATCTGAGGACCTCCAGTCTAGAAAGGCGAAGGGAAAGAGGTCCTAACTCCTATGAGACCTCGACCTCACAGTGGAGAAAAGCGGACCAGTTGATGGTGTTTCGGGTCCCCCAAGAAAGGGCTCCCCGCCTCTAAGTAAACCATCAGCAACTGGATAGTTCAGACAATTTCCCTGTTTCCCTGGCCTACGCAATTTGCCTTCGTCCTCCAAAGCCCTCCTTTCAGGGGCACCTATCCATGATATATGTGAAGCGGCTGGCTGGGCCACATTCATGAGATTCTACAGTCTGGACCTTCCCTCTACACCCGGTGCACGAGTGCTCTCGTCCTAGTTGTGCCTGAAGACAGCTTCACGTTGGGACAGGCGGGTTTCGTTGTGGCATAGTGGGTATCTCGTTCCCATAGTGCCATCACTGACGCAGTTCGAGTTCCCTCGAAAGGGAACATCTCGGGTTCCGTATGTAACGCTTGTTCCCTGAGAAAGGGAACAAGACACTTTGTCGGTTCGCCACGCCTCACCCCGCCTGGAGCGACTTGCTTCATAGCAAAGCTAACATTTCTGTGTGCCGGCGTGCTTTTGTATACATCCGCTTATGCCGTCACACGCTACGTCATCACGCAACGCCAATAGGATTGGATTCGGTTTCATTCATAAATTCAGACACGCTACGCGGAAGGGCGTTCCCATAGTGCCGTCACCGACGGAGTGTCTCGTTCCCTTTCTCAGGGAACAAGGGTTCCATACGTAACCCGAGACGTTCACCTATCAAAATAAACAACATAACATCTAGAATAAAGGTATATCAATGCGCATTTCCCGCCAGTCCTGTGTAAACTACAACGACACGCAAGTTTTTAAATTTTTTTTATTTATCCAACGTTATCGTGAGTATAGCTAGTTTCGAGGTATCTTCCTCAAAATTGCCTGTCTAAATGTAACTGTAAAATAGTGTAACCCCTCCTTCTCACACAAAAACACCACCTTTCTTTCCCCGAATATCAACATTAATGCAGAAATTTCACAGGGATGAATTATATTCATAATATTTTATGTTTTAATTACACGCCTATTGTGGGGTGAGGGGAAACCCAAAGTGCCCATTGGGACCTGGAGGTGCTCTGATGAGGTGGGGACTCCAGCTTTTAGTTTGGTCTTATCACTGCTTTTGTCTGAGCTGTTCCCCCGGGACGGCTGCGTCTGTGTCGCATGTGCTGTAATGAGTCTTTGATAAAATAGCTGCCAAAAACGTTATGAATAATTCATGCAAGGATTCAGATGTTGCCCTTTAGAGATGGAAATTTCACCTCCAGTTCAAAACACTGGTTTACACAGACCATTTGCTCATTTTCTTTCCTTTTTTGCATACGTTAGTTCTCTATGCAGTTCTTCCTTTGGTGAATGGAGAGACATCTACGCATGAAAATCATGTACTCAAAAAAAACAAAAAAAACAAATGAAAACAAAGCAGCCTGTCTGACGTAACCAGAAGCAAGGGGATGCCTCAAAGCCAGAATGACGTATGCTGTCATTTTGATCATATGTCAAACTTCCACAGAATATTTATATAATGTATATAACATTGTGTTTTTTCTAATTGTCAGTAAACCAGTGAACCGAACAAGGCCTGTGTTTTGAAAACTAAAAGCTAATTCTATTGACTTTTTGTAAATGCTTCTTGGAATCCGCTCACTGTGACTGAGCCACATTGACAAATGTAATGCAAAGTGCATGTGTGCCTGTCTAGTTACTGAGCATCCGTGTGCTTAAAAATAAGGTTTGTTAAAGGTGACTGTGAATACTATATTTGTAAGTTCTATGAAATGTCACTATGTTGATGGCAGCTTTCACCTCATGTGAGGGGGACATGAAATCAAGTCCAGACTTTGAGCAGATGGTGTTAGAAAACACAGACATTTTTCAGAGGCCGCTGTTTTCAATAAAGCAGCTTCCCGCAGACACTGAAACTAATCCTGTTCTCACCTGACAGGGTACAGTGAACGAGACCAGACTAAAACAGCTTTCGTCTGACCCTGATCCTGATCCTGACCGGAACCAAAAAGCTGTAGATTCATGGTTTTGGTCAAACGATGCATTAAAAAGCACTATGTCCTATTAGGTTCAATTTAGGGCTGTCAAATCGATTAATCGCATCTAACATAAAAGTTTGTGTTTGCATAATATAAGTGTGTGCATATATATTATTATATTTATATTTATCCTGACTATGTCTGTATTTATTATGAATATATATATATACTGTTACACAATACACACACACACACACACACACACACACATATATATATATATATATATATATATATATATATATATATATGTATTTGTGTGTGTGTGTGCGTGCATATGTACACAGACGTGTACAAACAAACACACGTTTATATAATACATATAAATATAGTAATATACATACACATATAAACACAAAATTTTACGCGAGATGCGATTAATCGCGATTTATCAATGACAGCCCTGTTACTTTTTTCATGCTTAGTGCTAGCTGGAATCATTTCACATAAATTTTCTTTCATAGACGGCTATTTAGACTACAAAGGAAAAATCTCCGTATATTAAAGGTGCACTCAGTAATTTTCTGTCTGTGTTTAGCCAGCTCTTTTACTAACATAATAGTTTTTTTTTACTTTATAATTGTATTGTTTTGTTTTAAAAAGCATCTTAAACCCTGGCTGAAAGTAGGCTTACTACATATATTAAACATATTATTATTATTATTATTATTATTGATGTTGTTGTTGTCAATATTAACAGTTGCAACTCAATTGCGTGCCCCAGCTAGTCATGTTGGTGTCCATGAGAAGCCGACCAGAATTAAAATTCTTATTTTATTATGTGATTGGAATTTTATTATTATTATAATCATATTTTAAAAAGTACTGTTACCTTTGTAAAACGTTTCAAATTAAGAAAAATGACTGTCTTTCTTCATAGTGTTACTGCGTTGCTCACATTCACCGATAGGGGGCAGAATTCAGCACACAAATGACGGTACAGCATTGGCAAAATATCAACTTTCTGTTGCAAAATATTTCACATGTAAGTAGCTATAAAGCAGTAACACCACCTTTTTCATAGACACGACACCGTATGTTTCCAAAAAACGAATGCGTTTAACTCTGTTATTATTGAGTCTATTCTATTTCTTAGTGTAAACATACAACTTCTTGCCTTCGTTCGTGCATCTCTTACCTGTGACATCTGTGGTCTCAGGTTGATCTCCCTCAGGTTGAGGGACTGGGGTCTTAGGTTGTTTAGGAGCTGGCACAGGAGGACCCCATCCCGCAGGGTCTGCGCCAGGTCGAACACCTGAGCGGACTCCCATGTCACCCGATGGTTCGGTGGCAGCACCTTACAATTGATCAGCCATAACGCACACTGTCTCCAATGCTCCATCCTGTCCAGCTATGCACAGTAACGTTACAAGATTAAACACCAATCCAAAACCAAAGCACCAATCTCCTCATCCGATGCGCATAGCAGAATCACGGGCGATATAATGAATGGGTGGTGTTTCCAGGGTTGGAGCACCAGTGGAGAGTGACTGATCCGTGTGCTGCTGCTCTCCTCATTCGCTCTTTCACCTCTTCTTTTCGTTCTCCCCTCCCCGCGCCCTCCCTCTCGCTCTTTCGCTCTCTCGCTCTCTCTCTCTCACTGTGTCTTCCTGCTTTAGATGTTCCGTATATTGCGCTGCTGACTTGACACCCGGAACACCCAGAGGACGTAATATATAGTGGCCGCAAAATGTACCAGATTAGCTACGTCAGGGTGCAAATTATGAGGGGGAATATCAAAACAAAAAAGTAGAGGGATTCTCAACTAAGTCTATTCTTTTACAAATAAGTTAATATATTTCAATAGTTTTTTAAAAGCATAGTGACCAAAAAATTGGATTTTCAAGCTAGCCAATGTTTGCTAACTAGCCTACGTTGCGTTCGCCTGACGAAGTAACCATAGCAACGGCTGCTCTTGCGCTTTCCGTTCGCTTAGGCTACGCTACGCTATTATGACGCAAGTAGTGTGTTCACACCACTGAAAATTCCAAAAAGAAAAAGTGCACTTTAAATACCCGGAGGATGCACTAATTTAACGGGGAAAAAACAAAGTGTGGAATGTTGGACACTTCTTTTTATTTATTTATTTATTGTTTATTTTTGATGCTATGAGTCACATTACAAACAATGAACATGACAATAGTCAACATATAGTATAAAAAATATGGAACAAATATAGATGTTGACTGCATCAGAAAATCGCATACCATAGACGGAAAAAAGAAGTAGGCCTGTCTTAATTCACACTAGGCTAAAGTAGGCAAAACGTATGGGGGTAAACGTACCCAGATAACCTACCTCTTCCAGCGAGATTCTGAAGTGTGCATATGGACACTTTACTATCCCATGAGGCCACGGGCGAGGATTTATGAATGGCAGTGAAGCAACGCAACTGATGCTGGTATAGTTCATGTGTGATAAGGGCAACATGACAAATGTATTAGTAGCCTACGTCCAGATTACATATTACACACTTTCATACTAAATAGAACATACTTTTTTAGCAATAGTGAAGTAATTACTCAAAAGAAGTACCTACTCAAGAGAGTATGCTATTTCGGTTGAGCCTAATGTTGGACACTTCATGCACTGACTGTTGCAACTTTAATTGCATAGGGGGGAGGGGCATCAGACTCCGATGTTCAATGACAAAATAAACTTATCAAATTCATACACTACACGGATAAGTACATCGTGCATATGTACATATACAGGAAGTGTATAGTGTGTCATTTGAGATGCAGCTTATGTGTATCTTGGACGGCAGGCCTATAACGAAAAAGGTTCTGTCATTATTTACCATATCACTTTCGCATTTACATATCCCAAGCATATTAAAACGTAAAAAATATTATATTTTTATACTGTAACAAATGTAGGCCTATTTATCATTGATAGTTAATATTAGTTAATCCATTAACTATTACTAACTATCTACTAACTATTTTTAAGAATGTTGTTTGACAGCCAAACAGCTTGACATGTTTTTTGTTTTTTTTTCATATGGAAGCCAATGGGGCCGATTATCTGTTTGGTTACACATATTGTTACGCACTTTTGTTTAGCAGAAGAACGAAATTCATACAGGTTTGGAACAACTTGAGGGTGAGTAAATGATGAAAGAATTGTAATTTTTAAGTGAACCAACCATGTCCAAATACATTTTGGGTGACACTGTATAATGATTAAATCAGTCCATATCCACAGTCTAACCTTTTCAAACTTGCATCATATTCCCAATGGCAGAAGATTCAGACATTCTTTGAGCTGAAATTAGAAGCCTATTTGTTCACCTCATCTGCAGTTTTTTAAATTCAGTAAAGTTTGAGTGTTGGTTGAAGAGAGCATCCTCCAGATAAGCAGTAGTGAAACAGGATTATGAATAGTCATGGATATCCTGTTTCTGTCTCTCTGCTCCTGTCATGATGAACTCAAGGAGGTCTATATTCAACACTGCCAACTAAGAATGTGCATTTTCACTTCAGCATTGGAAATCATGAAATGAAAATGCACGGTCACACTTTGGCACTCAAGTCAACTGTTTGAATAGAACTAAAATTAAATCTACAATACAGTAAATTTGTAAAATTGGCTTTTAAGCCTGCAGAAATAACATTTCCAGCAATCACTGAGAATGCTCTCTTAAAATCTAAATTCTTGACAATTCTTGTTTTTCAATGGAATATTGCAATATTTATTATAAATGATTTATCCGTGTACATCTTTGTTTTATTTTAATTCATGTGGCCTCATAATCTTTAATCAAAAAACGTCCCGGTCCTCTTGCAGCGACATCTCTTCTCTTCTCTGATGATGTGTTTACTGGCGTGAGGGCGGGACAACCTGTCACTCACATGAGATCGACCAATAGCGAACCACAACCATCCAATCAATTCCAATAGACAATATCAAGCCCCA
The DNA here is from genome assembly GCA_030578255.1 of Tiaroga cobitis. Taxonomy (NCBI): domain Eukaryota; kingdom Metazoa; phylum Chordata; class Actinopteri; order Cypriniformes; family Leuciscidae; genus Tiaroga; species Tiaroga cobitis. The sequence continues at coordinate 7,219,876 of CM060614.1, read as the reverse complement.
CCCTACTTTTTTTCTTGTTCGAGATGACGTTTCACTCGGATATACATCACAATAGGGAAGAAAATACTATAATAAATGAAAGCTTTAGTGTAAAGTTCTGCCAGGAAGACTCAATGTTACGTCACTCATTACTTTCTGGTCTATCCAATCACTATCTAATATTTGGAGTATAAAAGATAGCTACTTACACAAGTTTGAGTTCGCAGATGATGACACAAACATCCACCTCCATCCTCCCCACCACCACCAGGTTGGTCCCTGTCCATACCCTGGGGTCGCTGCGCCCCTGCCTTCATCTTCAGGCAGGATATGGAGAGTCCGTTACCCTCCGAATGTGAACTACGGACGGGGCCTGCGCCAAAGAACTTTACCTTCCAATATTTCTGTTTTCATTTTCTGGTCTATTAATTAATAAATGTCATTGTGATATCACCTCGCCTTCCGAGTCTTTCTGGTAGAACTTCCTTCATGCCGACTTTAATGTGTCTGAATTGACTTGATTTGAATAGTTCTTTGCATGTTCAACAGACACCAGCCAAGATGTTTACATGTTTTAGAAGGCCGCCGTGAGAGAGACGGTGGACCAGGGGGTCTTGAGCGTGCCGTGACAGTAAATTAAACCATCTGTCTGTCATAACCAAGATGTGTTAGGAGCCTAATAAGCTCTGGGTGGAATTCTTTATTTATTTTCCTTCTGTTTTAGGGTTGACTGAGGGGAGCTCGGCTGGTGTGACGCAGATGCTACAGCGTACCAGATTTCCTGAACCCATGCTGCTTCACTCATCACCCAGGTTGGGTTGCTATCCCATTTAACACCGGTTTGGAAGGGATGGACGCCTCCATCAATCAAATATCAATCCCCAGAGAGACTATCAGACTGAGTAATAGTGTGAATCAGCCTTACTGTGACCGTTTCCACATGGTGGGAGGGGTTTATCTGCAAAGCAATGCTTTGCGATTGGCTGGGGAAGAGAAAGAGGAAGCTTGACAATGTGGTCCAGCGCAGGAAGGAAGTGGAGAATGCAGGATGTTTGGAGCCAATGTCTATCTCTGTTTCCCTCCACAATTTTAGAGACTTGGCACAAGGCAGATAGCCCCCTCTGAGCTGACAGATGATCAAAGCGTCACACACTTGCCAAATGCTCAGAGAGACTAGCGCTCTGCCACATTGCTGCCATTCCAATAACTCCCATCCTTGCATGACCTGCATTGTGTAGGTAATTTATAGCCAGATGCGGCGTGCTAATGACACTGCATATGGTGACAATACCTGATGACTAGCATCATGATTATATTTCACAAGCAAAGATCAAGGTTGTGTTTGAAATTTAATACGAACTAAGATTACACAGTCAATTGTTACTTTTAAAAAAACAATTGTTAAAAGTATATTACGGGTTCAATATAAGTTAAAGGGATAGTTCACACAAAAATAAAATTTCTGTCATCCTTTACTCACCCTCATGTCGTTCCAAACCTGTATGCATTTCTGTCTTCTGCTGAACACAAAAGAAGATAACCAAACAGTTTCCATTGACATCCATTGTAGTTTTTGTCCATACAATGGAAGTTAGTGGAAACATATTTTGCCCATACAATGGAAGTCAATGGAAACCCAAAACTGTTTAGTTCTAACATTCTTCAAAATATCTTCTTTTGTCTTTCACAGAAAAAATTAATTCACCTAAAGGTTCAGAACGACATGAGGGTGAGTGTTTATATAAACATTTAAACAACTGTATAAATGATTATTTAAACAGCTGTATAACTTATTTAATAATACACACTTTTTACCAAAATATTAATGTTTATAAAATTATAAGCATCACATTTAGGCTTTTATGAAGTCAAATAATTTCGATACAGTTAATATTTCAATTATACGCACAATTTAACATCAGCAAATTGCATTCTGAGAAAAAAGGTAATGGCCCTTTACTAATATCTAGATGAAACAATTTGAGTTAAAAACCATTGTAGAAGTATTGATCCATGTGCAATGCATATAGTCCACTGCCAAAATCAATAACCAGAGACCCCCGGAGGAACAGAGCCAGACATCTGATAGGGTTTCTCGGGCATAGAGCTGTCAGCTGTGCACGGACAGGGGCAAAGCACCGGACGATAAACAAAGAGGAACATATAATAGAGACAGCTAAAGTCACAAGGGTCACAGGTCTGTAATCGTGAGCCACAAGGCAAGTAAATAAATAAAAGAGCTGCCCTGAACACACCGTTCAAAAGTTTGGGATTTTTTAAATGTTTTGGAAAGAAGTCTCCTATGCTCACACAGGCTGCATTTATTTGATCAAAAATACAGTAAGCTAAAACAGTAATATTGCAATACTATATTAATTTAAAATAATTGTATTTTATTTTAATAGATTTTAAAGTGCAATTTATTCCTGTGATGACAAAGCAGAGCATGATCCTTCAGAAATATTCTAATATTCTGCTTTGCTGCTTAATAAATACTTATTATTATAATCTATGACATGATTGTAAAGCGCTTTGGGTGTACAAATGAAAGCGCTATATACTGTAAATGCCTCATTCATTCAATGTTGAAAACAGCTGTGCTGCAATTTTCTTGTGGAAACGGATACATTTTTCAAGATTCTTTGAAGAATAGAAAGTTCAAAGTACAGCATTTATTTCAAATATTGTGTAATCTGTGAAAATGTAATCTCCACAATTTTGGTTGTCAGGTTAAAAAAAAACTGATTTAGAAGTGCTCCCTCTATTGGCGGATTAATATCCCTTCACGTGGACTGGATCTGCTATTTGACTCGGCTTACCCTTGTCTAAAATCAAACGATGTACGACGTTGAGCTATATTGTAAAAATACTCATGACTAAGCTCTGTTGTTACAGTAGGTACAACATTACTATAGTCACAGCCTTGAGTACCTAAAATGATCTACTAACCATTAAGGGCCAAAAACATCCATTATAATTTTTGTTCTGTCCTTCAGAAGATATAGTCTCTTCGGAAAGTAAACTATGGTTGATACCGATATGAAATAACCATTCATTTCATACATTACAATAAATCATGCTTTAAAAGACCACTGGGTCTATATGGGGTGAACTTTTTTAGGGGGGTCGGGGGTGTGGATAACGTGACATGACAACATGTTTAATAGTAATATTACAGGACAGCAAAAAGAGAGAGAGAGTGCGTATTACAGGACAGCAAGAGAGAGAGAGAGAGAGAGAGAGAGAGAGAGAGATTGGGGTGTGGTGCGGAGAGAGTGCAGGGTGACTGTGTGAGATAGGCCTACCGCAGCAAGGCAAGGTACATTTTTATTATGCATTCAAAAACAGTAAGACGATTTTTTTAAATTTGTGCTCATGAATCATGCCTGTGTTCTGAAAGCATATGCATCTGATGAATCAGGTTACGAGAGTCTGGTGTCGCAGATGGCCTGCACCCGGGAGGACAGGCTAACATGGAGCCAAGGGAAAAATTCCCTTCTTTAAAAAGACTAGCTTCTGTATTAGTTAAAGAGATTTTTTTTTTTTTTTTTTTTTTCTGTTTTGCCTTTTATTTGTTTGTACTTGAATTTTGATGGTTTAAATATCACATTAAAGGTGGAAAAAGATCTGACATGTTCTCTTTCATCATCTCGTTTCGAGATCCACCTATGGGAAGGGCATCCGTACCTGACCTCTGCAGAAGCATCCAATTGCACCAAGTCTGGCTAACAGACAGAAGCGCGCACCCAATGCCAGGTGAGGCCACACCCCTTTACCTACGGGCATATCACAGCTGGGCGCGCTGCTATTCCTCAGTTGACATTCGCTTCTCGCGATCTCTGCATTGACACAGTTCGGTTGGATTAAGGTTACGCTGCTCACTTTCGAGTCTTCAGGAGGACATATCGCCAGATCAGCCTCCGCCAGACGTGAGTGACAGTCGTTTCTTCAGCCTATCCGCTGTGTTTTTTGCATCCGGAGCCGCCCGAGCTCTCGCTGTCCTTTACCTGCTCCTCCTTTACATGGCTGCCCGCCACGGATTTTTCCGAGTTCTTCACCGCTGGCCCACCCATGGCTATGTGACCGTCTAAACAGCCGCTTCCCCCGGGGAACAGCCTATCACGACGAGCCTGCCCGGCCGCGTGTGGTGCTCTCATCGCCGCTAAAGACCCTCTCGTTCTGCGCGGTCTGCTTGGGCTTAACACGCTCAAGCTTTGGAGAACCAGGAGGATTGCGGTCATTGTAATTGCTGCCCATGTAGCTTTTACAAAGCCGGCTTTTAGTTGCACGACACAGCGCGCCGTGCTCGGCCTTTCTGACTCGGAGGGGAGACACGGTGATGATGACGCGCTACCGGGGGACTCCCGGAGCGCCACCTCTCTAAAATATTTGAGCTGACATCAGCCCAATCCGCATTCCCTGAAGAGGACATCTTCGCGGGAAAACCTCACTCTCGTTGACGAACCGGTCGGTTCCGGCGACGGGGATGACGCGGTCCTTTTAGCGTTCCCTAGGCTAGCGCTCACGCGGCTTTGCCTCAGTCCATCCTCCTGGAAGTTTGTGAGCGAGCGGCCGTTCGTCTCAACATTGTGTGGCCAGCTCCACAGAGCGCCACCGACCAGGATAGGAATATTTACGACGTGTAAACGCTGGGACCACCGCCCAGTCGGAGGAAACAACTCTTAAGAACGTTTTTTCCAAAAACAAAACAAAAACAAAAAAGGCGTTCGCGAAGCTCATAAGCACGGCTGGAGCGTCCCGCTAGACTGTTAACACTGTCTCACGGGCCTTGATGTGTTACGATTAGGCGTTGAGGTTTTCAATTTATGCCTTCCTAGGAAGGCGGTCCCGGACTCAAGCGGCCTGCCTGTTGTTCGACCATTGGGATTAACGTTAACTCAGGGTCTCCCACCTACGGTCAGTTAATCCCGTCTCGTGGCTGCCCAGCCCGTGTGTTAGTGGACGTTGTGTGTGTGTGTCCCCCTCCCCCCACAACAACAAGTTACAGGGGGGGGGGGGCTGTCGTGAGGAAAAGTACATAGCAGTGTTACCACACCGCACGCACTTGGTTCCCCTCACCCAGTTATTAAAGGCTTCGGCCCCAGTGTTTCCCAACATAAACACACACATTACTAAACAACACATTTAATAAACGAATCAAATGAATTCGTTCAGATTTATATATCTGCCAACATAAAGAGCAAATCTCTCTTGATCCCATGCATGTCGCCCTGAGTCCGTCCACAAGAGGGCGCCATTGCCTCACAAATCAACCAACTGGGCTCACACAGCTCAGTTGCGGCTGTCCAGCCAATGTGTTTTTAGTGGACGTTGTGTGTGTAAGGCCCCTGTGTTCCCCAACACAAAACACACACATAACTAAATAACACTTTAAAAACAACAACAAAAAAACAACTAATTAAATAAATCCGTTACAGAGAGAGCATCTCTCTCCGCGGATATTATTTTTCTGCCTGCACTTGAGACTGCCCAGTTCATATGTTCAGGAGATATGTGTTTTTCCCCACTTTTGGGGGCACCTTGTGAGGGAAAGTTCAGCACAATGGACACCACACTATGTTCCCCTCACTCTGTCAATAAAGGCTTCGGCCCCAGTGTTTGCCCAACACAAAACACACAAAGCTACAAATCAAATGAATTCGTTTTGGAGAGAAGACCTCTCTCCGCAGAGAAAACTTCTCACTGCAAAGAGAGGAAATCCCTCCGAACCCCTGCATGTCGCCTCTAGTGTGCCCACTAGATGGCGCCTTTGCATCACAAATGAACCAGCTGGGCCCATACAGCTCCACTCCGGCCCGAGCGGGGGCGCTCGCGAGTCACAAAGCGGCTTGGTAAGCCGTTTCAGCGCCCGAGTGGGTTTTTGCGTACCGTAACCCAGGGTTACAAGCTGCAGTTTGCAATTAAACCTCCGCTTTTCAACGGCGTTCTCTCTTCTCACACAGAAGAAAATGCCTCACACATTCTGAAAGAGGAAATTTCCTCCCTCCTAACAAGGGAGCGATTCAGATGGTGCCACCCAATCTGATAAACCATGGTTTTTATTCCTGGTATTTTCATGTTCCAAAAGGCGTGGCGCCCCCCGCCCTATATTGGACCTTCGAGTGTTGAACAAACATTTGAGGAAATACAATTTCAGAATGTGACACAAGGCTCTCTCGCCTGTGCCATAAAGCAGAACGACTGGTTCACATCAGTCGATCTGAAAGATGCTTTCTTTCACATAAGCATCTACCCTCCACACAGGAAATATCTTCGTTTCGCCTACCAAGGCATTTGTTACGAATTCACAGTTCTTCTGTTCGGGCGCAGTTTGAGTCCCCAAACTTTTTGTCTGTGTGCGGAGGTGGGCGTGGCGCCCCTGAGACTATCAGGGCTGAGAATTCTGACTTACTGGCTCATCATAGCCAAATCAAAGGAGAAGCTGTCGCTGGACACCGGCCGGGTGCTCGCGCACATCACATCCCTCGGGTTCAAGGTGAATGCGAGCAAAAACAATCTGACTCCCAGTCAGAATGTCATTTTCCTGGGCTTGGAATTGAACTCAGTCTCCATGCGAGCGCGTCTCTCTCAAGAGCTCGTTCGCTCGCTGATGGACTGTCTGTCTCAGTTAAGAGAAGGGGCGAGAGTACAATATCGCACATGCCTCAGGCTGCAGGATCTCATGGCTTCATCTATCCAAGTTGTGCCATTGGTCTCCTGAAAATGAGAGCGTTCATAAAATGGGTTTTGTCACTACATTTCAGCCCGATTCGCGATCTCTGCCGCTCGGTAACGATGACGCGCGCCTGCTCGGCGGCCATGCGCCATTGGGAGAGCGAGAACTTTTACGCACAGGGAACCCCCCTCGGGACGGTACTGGAGATAAGGTTTTCCTTAAGCCTAACCCGGCCTTCATGCCGAAATGCTTCCCTGCGTTCACTTCGGAGGTTTTGGAGCTATCCGCTTTTCACCCTCCACCCTTTGCCTCCCCGGAGGATCAGGGGCTGAATGCTCTGTGTCCCGTCCGTGCTCTGCAAGCATATATGACCAGGACCAGTGCTTTCCGCAAGAGCGACCAGCTCTTTGTTTCGAGGGCTCCTCTGCACAAGGGGAGTCCCATTTTAAAGCAATGCCTCTCACATTGGCTCGTGGACGCTATACTATGGCTTATGAAGCAAAGGGAGTGCAGCCCCAAGGGGCATCAAAAGCTCATTCCACAAGGGGCTTAGCCGCCTCTTGGGCTTTGTTCAGGCCACTGCAGGACATCTGCTCCGCGGCCAGCTGGGCCTCTCCTCATACCTTTGAGCGTTACTACCGGTTGGATGTCACCAGAACTTCGGTGGCACACTTGGTCCTAGGGGTAGGGTCCTCTTAGCCCTTTCCCACAGCCCCGTTTGGTTAACCAACGAGGAGTGAATGGGCCGGCTGGCCATGTTCATTCCTGTCACCAAGCATTCGCATTCCTTCTTGGGTTTAGCTATGTGCATTGGTGGTGCGGGGGCCATTATCATGTATGTGTCTCATGCATGTTTCAGGCCCTGCTTGTCCACAGCAGTTAGCGTGGCGGAAAACTTGCAGGGTCATGTTTGTGGGACGTGTCAGGCACCGCCTCTCTGAGGTGACCGTCCTTCTCTGGCCTTCAGAACCTCACTGTGAGTGTATTGGGCAATCGGGGAGCTGTCCATGTCTCTCCCATAGGTGGATCTCGAAACGAGATGATGAAAGAGAACAATAGGTTACTGTCGTAACCCCGGTTCTCTGAAACATCGAGTGGAGAGATCCACCAGCTATGCCCCGCTTGCCGCACTAGAAGCGAATATACTTACTGAGGAATAGCAGCGCGCCCAGCTGTGATATGCCCGTAGGTAAAGGGGTGTGGCCTCACCTGGCATTGGGTGCGCGCTTCTGTCTGTTAGCCAGACTTGGTGCAATTGGATGCTTCTGCAGAGGTCAGGTACGGATGCCCTTCCCATAGGTGGATCTCTCCACTCGATGTTTCAGAGAACCGGGGTTACGACAGTAACCTATTGATTTATCTTGGATTAAGTTTTCAAAACGCTACAATTTAACAGGTATGTGTAGATGTTTTATAGTACACACACTGTAACGGTTTTTCTTCAGGTATGTCCTGTTTTAGTTTCGTTTTCACTCTGTTTGATCGTTTCCCATTTTCCTGTGTTCCCTGGCTGTTAATTAGTTCCCACGCCTGTTTCTGTGCTACTCACTATCCCTGCTTTATATAAGTTTTCCTTAGTTCTTTATCCGGTCTTGTCAATGTTTAATGGTTGTGTTCTGAGTATTCTCCATTGCTGTATTATTATATCAGTTTATTTCACCAAATCTCCTGTGTCGTGCGCTTCCCTGCAGCCTAACGTGACACACACACAAATATATATATAATTTTTGCTTTTTTTCATGTTGTGGCATGTTAAATCTCTTTTTCCACAATAGTCAAATTTTGTCTTCCTTGATCAATTTAGTTCTACTCATTAAAAATACTTAGTCCAAATTTTGAGTTTCTGTTTACTGAAATGGAGCATCAGAGGCGCTGAAGATCACACTCCTAATTGACAGGCCATAAAGAATTGGAAGTCTAAAAGCTTTCATAAGGAACATGGAATCTAGAAGGACAATAATAATGTTTTAGCCTTTATAGCCTAATTTATGTAAGCCTAATTATGTCTTCAAATAGATACCTTAAACAGGATATGATGTATCACTAAACTGGCTATGGTACAGTATGCTGCAGGGGCGTCGGACTGGGGGTAAAACCAGTACTGATTACCAGGGCCCCAAGGGGAGAGAGGGCCCTTGAAAAGTCTGGAATATATTTTATTTGGAACATGGGAGCCCATCAGGACTGCCTATACATAGGGCCCGGGATCTTGTGCTACGCCCCTGGTATGCTGTACACTGGAAGGTGGGAGATATTGGAGAGGAGGCAGCGCTGTCTGTGGCCGTAACTCTTGCTGTAGCCGGGTACCCTCAGACACATTCAGGTGTCTGCTCTTCTTGCACAGATAGGAAATCATTAACTAAAATGCAAAGTATAAACAGTAAAACTTTTTTTTGGTATCGGATGCAAAAACTGCGTTGTAACTCATTTTCTTAGGGGTTTTAAAGCACTTCATTTAGAGTAGCATTTATGCCAGTGCTCTGGACTCTTTTATAGTATAAAAAAATTATAATAGAAAAAAGGTTCTTTAAATTATAAAACACTCAAATTTTTTTGAGTGTTTTTTCAAATTTTTTACGAACTATCCACTTCCAGAAAATGAATCCACTATCCAGAATTTCAGAAAAAAAATGTGTTATGCTGGGTGGATGTCTCTTCACATCCTGATAGCAGTCACTAAGTTTAGTGGTTTAAATGTAAATTTTATTTGTATATATATCTTCTGTAGGAGGCGTAGGACCACATCACACGTCATCAGCGCGTTCCATGCTATGCAGAGTTAAACAGACATCAGTCATCGAACAGAAGCCACCTTTTACAGTTCCTCCTGAACCAAAAACAACGAGCTTGTGCCGCATTCACGCCATAACTTCTGTCATTTGGAAGAAATGGAAACCCATGACGTAATACTCGAAGCGGTTCGTGACGCCTCCCCCCCCCCCCCCCCCCCCCCCCCCCCCCCCCCCACACCAGTTTGGCTAGCATCTTATGCTTTCAAAGCTTGCTATTGCTAGCCTCTCCGAAAATTGCCTACCATTTAAAGGTTCTTTGGGGAACCCAAAATGGTTATTTTAAGGCATAATTGTGAAAACCCCATTTTGCAACCTTATTTTAAGAGGAAATATCACTAATGTGTTAAATTATGTGTAAAATATGAAATCAAACAAACAGATGTGCTGAAAAGTGTAACAGCTTGTCTGGCATATGTTACCATAGTTTGTTTAAGAGAAAAATACCTCAGAGACATAAAATCAGTGTCCGGTCAAAGCGCTGTACCTTCATACTCGTTTTCTAGGGCATCTGAACTAGGAAAAGAAGAACTTAGCCAAGACACTCCAGGAGCTGATACCTGCTGTGTCCTCAAACACATGAGGTGGGCCGCAGTGCCAACTCCCCACCAGTGAACGTGATGTTTCACCAAGTACATGTTCCTGGATCAACATTACAATCAACCAATTAGATTTGAGGGACAAGTTTACAGTTTATGTTAAGTTTAGGCTTACAACCAGAGTTAGGTGTTTCTACAAAAGTGTTATTCACTTATCATTTCCCTCTGATTTTAGTGATAAGTTATGAGAAGGGACTCAAAATTTTCCAGAAGAGAATGTTGTTCCAGGATCAACAAAATATGTTGATTCAGGAACATTTCTTACTTGGCAAAAATTCCACAGTGAGTGCCAACTCCTCACCACCAGAAGAGCTGCCTGCTCTGTCCTGGTCCACCTGCCTCTCAGTGCAGCTCGGCTCTAGGGAGGATCCCTCACCTGTAATCCTCTGTTATCCTCTGAAGAAGAGAGAAACACAACGACACTTGTTTATGTGTTAAATCTGAGATGAAATTGACAGAGGGTTCAAAATGATAGGAACCAGTGGCCTGGGGTCAACCAGGGGTGTGAAAATGTAAAGTCGGTGTCCCTATACATTCCTGGGCAAAAATGGCAAAATAATTAGTGGTCTTTTAATGGTCTTAACCATTTTAACTAGAAATTACTGGTCAGGAAATTAGCAAGAATTGCACAAATGGTGTAAATAAAGTAACAGCACGGAATAGCCTTTCCCAACTTACAGACAGCTTTCTACAGGAAGAAGAGTCAGTGTTGTTCCACTCAATGTTAATGGCTTCAAACAGTTCATGAGTCGTTGAAAAATGTCTCATTGAGTTTAATGTGAGACCAAATATTCACTAATATGGACTCTGGCCAGGCCAAAACACAAGCCTGATGGACTTGTTCTCAAGCCACTTCTTAGTTGTCTTTGTAATTTGAGCAGGAGCATTGTCTAGTTGAAAAATAACATCTGATCATTCCTCTTTAGATAACAACTTTTCATTTGTGGGAAGCAAGCCATTCTGCAACATTCTCCTGTACTCCAAAGCATTAATTGACTTTTCACAGTGAAGTAACTCACCAATACCAGCAGCTAAAAAGGCTCCACACAACGACACCTCTTCATCCATGCTTCACTGTGGAAGAGATGCCTTTATTATTATAGTTCTCACCAGATTTTCAAAGACACCGCTCTGGAGGATCACCATGCAACTCGTGTTTCATTGTAATTCATCACTCCACACACAACTTCCCATATTCTGACAAAAACTTTCTGTCATTGATGATTTTCACTTTCACTGAAGCGAGCTCCTCAGAAGAATTCTTCCAGACAGTCAAAGCGGCGTTACGTCACGAAAGTACGGACTCGTTGGAAGACCATGAGTTGTTAGGGTGCCATTTGGGACAGGGCCTAAATGCCTCAAGCTAAAACTTTTGAACATATTTTAAAGAGTTTATGCATGAAAGTCCAGCATTTAGCTGATCCTGATAAGCGCTCATTGTCATAGTTGTAAACAGGGCTGGACTGGGACAGAAAATCGGCCCTGGCATTTTGGTCCAGACTGGCCCACTACATATGATAATAAACACCACCCATCTTTGCACGCCCTTGAATATGTTTTTGTGCAACTCCTATTCATTAAATCCACTAATGCCATGTAATGAGTGAGTATAAACGAGTGAGAGTTAACAGATGAAATAAGTACAAAATTGTACTTTATTAATACAATTGAACTACACTCCACAGTGATGCATCCAAAAACAAGCTATAATCTGCATTGGCATATAAATACAAGTGTTTCTCACAGGAATTTTGGTAAAACTGTGGTGGGCGGACCTCTGTCCTTCTAGGGGGTTTCGGGGGCATGCTCCCCCTAAGAAAATCTGGTGCAGTTTGAGGGTTCAAAATTAAAAGCTCCAACCCATATTCAGTGTGCAAATATAACAAAGAAAAAATTAAACCTATTTTAGTAACAGTGTCTGTCTATATTACACTACTACATAATAATAGTTATAACATTAATCTCATGACAGTAGCCTAATAGCCATATATTGTAAAACAAATGCACTGAAAAATAAAGAAAACTTTCATAATTAGTTTTGTACTAATTTCTAAACTTGAAAGAGATAAGCACATGATCTTTTATTTTGACGGAAACTGCATAAAGCTTTTATTTTGGCGGAAAACATGGATAAAAACGCGTCTCATTAAACTTCTAGTAAATTTCTGTAATCGTCAACTATGCAGATGTGGAAATAATGCGTAACTGGGTTATGGGTTCCTACACTCATAGCCAAAGTGTTTTGAAAGTAGTTCTGCTTACCGCGGACTCTACACTTTCTCATCTCTCTCCTGATCCTCCTTACTATTCTCCTCATCAGCCACTGGATGTTTTCTGCAGCTGGTCCTGTTGCTGCAGAAAACACATTTTGACACATTTTACAGCGTCTGCTATTTCTATTACACGCTATTTCTCTGCACATTCCTTGCGTTTCTTCTCCATCTCTCAGACTATTTTGACAGATACACACTTGACACTGCACGCTCACTCAAAGCCCAAAGGGGGAGGTGTTTAAAGATGTGATTGGGCCAGCCCTGTGTCAATCAAGAAAACAACCAATGGGCCGCTGATCTACGCGTTTCATGGGCCGGTCTGTCAGTGGAAAAAAAAACTGACGCTTACTTTTTTTGACCAATGCATTACACCGGGCACCGGCACTAAGTTACCCAGCGCCGTCAATTAAACAAAACAAAACGAATGGGCCGCCGATATACGAGTTTTATGGGCCGCTAAAAAAAAAAAAAAAAAGTATGAGATGTATCGGCCCAAAAAGCACGTCGGCCCACCGGGCATTTGCCCGGTATGCCAGATTACCAGTCCAGCCCTGGTTGTAAACATGACAACTCTCTTTTTCCATGAGGGGGTTTGGAATCTCTACAGCTTTGTTTCCAGGCGAACTATTAAAGAACCCGACACACACGTCTCCCAGAAATCTGGCAGAATCCAACCAACCAGATGATGACTTCGAATTTCCCAAAGTGTTTCCCATTTCTTGTGCCTTATGCATCAGATGTTCAGCCAATGGTCCGTGGGTGTAACTCTGCGGCTGAGAGACTAGTCTAGACCTGTAACTCTAGAAGTAGCTACAGTTACTTAAAGAGTTATGTCTAGACTTGGAAAGTCTTTCAAAATTGTGTAAATTAAATATTATGTCAGATTTAAATATTCCAGATTACATCTGGGTCATTAGTGATAGAGAATTATTTTAATGTGCCTCCCTTATTTCAAATTCAGGTTAAATGTCTAATTTGGTGTGATTTAGATGATTTAGGTAGCCTACTGCAAGGAATCCGGGAGTCTTGGAGGAGCAGTACATTTGGTTACCCCTTATAGCTTAAATTGGCAAGATGATTGTGAATCAGCAGACAGCTTAATTGTGTCTGTAAAGCCTCAGCAAGGTCTGGCCAAATTGACTTTCCATGTAGCAACATTAATAGCTTGAGTGCTGAATATTGCATTGGTGCTCTTGTTTAAAGTATTTAAAATGTCCACTATGATGGAACAGTTGACGGGAACATTTTAATGTTTGTGGGATGGAACTTGATTTGTTTCATTTTATCAAATGTGTGTCTGTAGTTTGTAGTTTCGACTGGGCTGCGAGTTTAGTGATGTGAATTTAAATAACTTCACCTAAACAAGAGGATATGGAGAGATAACATCGTGTTAAAGGAACAGAAACTTATTTTGTGCAAGAGGAAGTTTCAACATTCATCTCATTTGGGCACATATACTGTATGCTGTAGTTGCCATGGCGAAAAGCAATCGTTTAATGATTTACAGTTTGATGGAAAACAAAATAAATGCAAAATAGGGTCCGTTTTACAGTCTAAATTGATCACCAATTTGAATGTAGATAGTTTGTAAATAGTATCAGGAGATTGTATCTTTTAGTAAGGATGAAACCAAATCTTTGAAATCTTAGAGGGGGAGAAAGTTGTGCTGCTCATGTCTACATATATCAGCAGTAATGGGAAGACACACCTAATGCTACAGACATTACATCAGAACGAACGGCTCTTGCAAAACCACAGACAGACTCATACTGTAGTTATTCTGTAGTGAGTCTTAAATACTTACTGGTTTTCAGTAAATGATTCAGCAAAAAATATTTTTAAAAATTAAGTAATTTAATGAACTGTAGAGAGTGTGCACCAAAATGAAATTTCTGTTATCAATTTTTATTCCAAACCTGTATGATTTTCTTTCTTCGGTCAAACAAAAAAACAGACGTTAGACAGGATGTTCACGCAGCTTTTCTTCATACAGTGAAAGTCAATGGTGATCAAAAACCATAATTTAAGTATCATAAAATTACTTAATGTTGCGTTATGTAAATCTCACTGCTCACAGTCATTGAAAAAATTCAAAGTTATACTAACTTTATATAAACTTTCAAACAGTAAATTAATATACATTTTAGGGGTGTAAATAGGCTATATATATATATATATATATATATATATATATATATATATATATATATATATATAATTCTTTTTTTTTCTGTAATTTTTTCTGTAAACAAAATTTTCTTTGCTAAAATAATTTTGTTTACAAGCAGAATTCCTGTAGAGAACAGATTATTTTTTGCTTCAACTTTCCCTATCTCCAACAAGGCATTTCCAAAGATAAACTTCAGATACTGGTTTAATCTGTGCAGCCCAGAAAATGATTTCCACTAAAAGCCAGAAATATATCTGAACAGAAGAGCATTTCATATCAGATTAACGTTGTGATTATTAATTAATATCTTTTGGAACATAGATGAAATATACATTAAATCTAATATGGTTTTCATCAAGTTGCATTTGGATGAATGATAACCAGCAGGATGTAATCCTCCAAAACAACTTAAAAACATCCGCTGTTTAGGGAAATACATCCAACAAGTCATAGTGAGCATTTCAGAAACATGCTGCAGGCGTCGCCAGCCCTGCCTCTATTCAAGTCCAGAGGCCCGGCCGGGGCAGTTCTGCTGAGGGCATCTCCGGATTACTGACCCTTCATGCTCATGAACATCATTCAGACAGTCTCTCATGATTCACACTGCAGTTCACTGCATCATCAATGCAAGTTTAAAGCAGTAAGGGATTCAAATGAGAATTGAGGAACTCCCACAAACCATTGCATAAAGATAAATACCTTACCTGTAATTTGTGATATTTTGACGTAGGCCTACTGTTTCATGCGGCAGGGCCAAAGTTTCACTCTGCTTTTTCAATTTATGTCAAGGCTGTTAACTTTACCTCAGGCTGGGGTGCGAACCGTGCGACGTCCCAAATATACCAAACGCCCACTTTGTCTGACTGCTGTCCAGCCTGTGCTTCCAAATCAAGATCCTGCATGTTCACCTGCTCCAATTTAATGCAAAAACCAAAGCACGTGTCTATCTTGACCATATAGGCCGACTCATTTTAGTCTCATCTGGGCTCAGATGACCGAGCCAGATAAGCTGACTTTTCCAAACCTTAACCTACAATATACAATACCACAATATATTCATAACAAGATGCACTGCTTGCAGTGTTCTTTTATTTTACAGGTTTTTGTCTATTGACGAAAATATCCTTTAGATTTAGTCAATATTCCATGTCGTTTTAATGAAATTTACGGGAAAAATAGTAGACAAAAGTTTAAAATTGCTTTTCAAGGGCGGGTGACAGGCAAACACGATCGGCGAACTCGCTGAGATGCGTTATTTTCGTTTAGTGATAAATTATTTCAAAAGCAGTTTATCAGATTTTCATCACGCAAAAAGCAGAAAGCACAAGATTTTGTATCAGGTTATTATGTTAAATATAACGGTAGAAGACGAGGAAATTGTAAAAATTTAAATTAAGTTCATAAAGTTAAACTTAATAGGTTGAAGCTCTGAAATGACTAACTGGAAATAAATAAATAAAAATGACAAAAATAAAACTAGGCCTTCTAAACATTAAACAAATTAAAACATAGCCGACTGTAAAAATAAAAGCTAAAATATGAATAAAAAAATATAAAAGTGGGCTAATGTAACAGTACAGATAGGTATAGGCTGATATAACACTGCTAATAACACTGGTGTGACAACTGCGTCCCACCTGAAAATGACAGTTCAGAAGTCAATAATATCACTTCTTGATTTAGACAAAACTGTCATAAAATAGGCTTTTTTTGCAACTGAGAAAGTTACCAATATGAAATATTATTGTTGTGGTGAATTTGAAAGAGACGACTCTGAATCAAAGCAAGTTGAAAGGCCGGCCCCTGACCCCGACTCAGTCGGCCTGTGAATCGGGCACACAGCAGACTGCTAGTATTGCGCTTTTTTCCTGTGTGTTTCCTCAGTGCCACGACTGCCCTCCACGTTTACCAGCCAAACACCAGGAGGGCTGTGCTGAAACAGCAAGAACCATGAGGCACAACACTGTAAAAGATAAAAGCCAAGCAGCTGACTTCACACATGCTGCTAAATCAACACCAGAACACCACAGCGCTCTGTGTGTAATATGAACATCAACCCACATGCTGTAAGGAGTTTTCTTTCCCCTTCTTTGTGTAATATTTTATCAAGACAGGAAGGAAAAGTGAAGGCATAAATTGTTCAAAATTGATACTGTTAACCGTTTACAACACACATTTCTGCTTTTAATGCAAACGATTCATCTGTGCATGGTTTTACAAATTAAATAGTTTTCACAATCTTTCATGAAAATGGAACAACTTTCTCCGCCTCTGAAATTATCTTTATTTTTCCTGACATCATCAAATCCTCTGGGACACTTTTAACACTTTATTCATAATGGTTCAAATCTTTTCCAGTTCTCTGATTTTCTTGCTTTTTTCTTATCCTGTTTATCAGAAATATGCCACATAATAGAGGCAAAATGGATGCAAACACGGTTAGGCTTACCGGTAAATCATCAATCAGTGCTCTTTAGAAACTTAATTCATTTTATTAAATTTAACACATGGGAAAACAATAAGAAAAGGCTTGTCAACGCTTATAAAATATATTTTCCTGATTTCTATCATACTTGTGACTAATGGATTGGTCCAGTTTAACTAGTCATTCAGTTAATATTCATCATTCATTCATTCATACATTTTAGCGTGAGCAAATCAGCTATTATTAATCCAAAAAGTAAACAAAATGGTTAATTAATTCATTGAAATAAATATTAGAGAGTTCATCCCTTGAATAGCCTGAACCAGAGCCATAGAGACGTACAACAAAATGTCACATAGTTGTTTAAAAAGACCTGTCATGACACTGCCATCTAGTGGATGAAAGCTGTTGACATGTACACTTAAGTTACAATCACAATATAATCTCTCTCTCTCTATATATATATATACAAATATATAAAAATACTTAGTTAAAATATTCTCCTTAAATGCTTTAATTAACATTTGTAAAGTAAAAAAAACACACAATTGGATGACTTGTTTTCTGACCTCTGTAATTAGAGACCGAGATGATTACACCATTGATATTCCATCTTAGTGAGCAACTGACAGTTACTACAAGAACATTCTCCTAATAGCAACTCGCACTTACAGTCCTTACACTCAAAGGCACAATGGTGAATCTATCATTGGTATTAGCACAGAAAGAATGCAATATTAACTAAAAAATGAACAATAAATTGTGTAGAGATACTTCTGGGATCATATGATAAATATATATAAAAACTATACGTATTCAATGATAGTGTCAAAAAATTGCTTCAACCAGTGAGGAAGGCCGATGCATATTGGGTGAACTTAAGTCGTCCCTATTCCAACAAGAAGTGCTATCAAGAAGGCCAGGTTTCCCAACAAAAACACCATAAGCAGGACTATTTCAGGTTTCATCTAACAAAAATAAAACAAACATATTACTTTAAAACATCAAATCACCTTTTTTTTATGTAGTCTAGTAAATTATCTACATAATGAGACTAAGCCCATATGTCTTAAAGTTGGACTTACCGATCCAAAGCTGCAAATATCAGAATCTAAAATAAAATGACACGGGTTAAATAAACCTTTTATGCATTGGATTGTTTAAATAATACATTTTCAGATAATCATTTCCAAAAGCATAATTCCTAGAAAAAGTGGAAATCGTTAATAATAATAATAATAATAATAATAATAATAATATGATATACAAATATAAATATACGCTACTGTTCAAAAGTTTGGGGTCAGTAAGATTTTCTTTTTTTTTTAAGAAATTACTTTTATTCAGTAAGGATACATTAAAGTTATCAAAAGTGGCAGTAAAATATTTATAATGTTAAAGAATTTCAAGATTTTTGTTGTCAAATAAATTCTGTTCTTTTGAACTTTCTATTCATCAAAGAATTTCACTGTTTTTAACATTGCTAATAATAAGAAATGTTTCTTGAGCAGCAAATCAGCATATTATAATGATTTCTAAGGATCATGTGACAATGAAGACTGGAGTAATGATGCTGAAAATACAGCTTTGCATCACAGGAATAAATTACATTTTAAAACTATACTAAAATAAAAAACAGTTATTTGAAATTGTAATAATATTTCACAATATTATTGTTTTTACTGTAATTTTGGTCAAATAAATGCAGCCTTGGTGAGCAGAAGAGACTTCTTTCAAAAAAATGTACCAACCCCAAACTTTTAAAAGGTAGTGTAGTGTATAAAATAAATAAATAAGTAAATAAATAAAAAGGGCGTTATGCTTCTTTCAAATTACAGCATTGGTATATTCAAGTAACTTTCCCAGTGTGAATGCAGCGTTACCTTTTTTCCTGGCGCGAAAGTTAAGATCTTGAAGAATGTATATCAGAGCCTCCCAGGTAATAAAACCTCCCATAACTTTCAACATCCATCCGTCCGTCTTATATTCTTCAAACAGTTCCAGACCAGTGAAAATCGCAGCAACTGTCACAGAATAAAAAACGATATTGTTTTCATCTGAGGAAATGAAAGATGTTGATTAAGATAATAAAGTTGTTGTCATACCTGCGAGGACTTTGATAGCTAAAGCAATAAAGGAATGGGCCCAGTTGAAAATAAACCTCCTGCAAAGAAAACCATCAGATTAATAATAATGCGTGACCCATGTCTTTCCATGTCCTATCTGCATTAGAGAAGAGAAGTTTCCCACCGCTCATGCTGCGGCTCACAGCGGAAAGCAGCGACTATGGGCTGAATGAGACTGAGGACCATCACTATACAGCCCAGGACAGGATGAGCTCCCTACACACACAGATCACAGTATGTCAGCACAGAACACTTCACTTCAAACATCTGAAAGAATTAGCATTTCAAATGTCTTTATATGGATATATCTCATATTCTATAACTGTGTGGAAGTGTTTTCACTGCATGTTTTTACTGCCAATTATTCTAATTTAATATCATTTAATTTACTGAACATTGAACAAAAGTGTCTGTCATCATGTTGCGGTGTTGCTGTTTTTTAAGCAACTAGCCACAAAAGTATATATATTCCACTATTCCTATAACAATTTGGCTCAGCAGCAAATCAGCATATTAGAATGATTTCTAAAGGATCATGTGACCCTGAAGACTGGAGAAATTATGCTGACAATTCAGCTTTGCACTACTGCAGAAATAAATTACATTTGAAAATATATTGATATAGAAAATAATTATAATAATATTTCACAATTTTTCTGTTTTTACAGTTTTTTTTTTATCAAATAAACACAGCCTTGGTGAGCATAAGACACTTCTTTCAAA
Source organism: Tiaroga cobitis (assembly GCA_030578255.1). Classification (NCBI taxonomy): domain Eukaryota; kingdom Metazoa; phylum Chordata; class Actinopteri; order Cypriniformes; family Leuciscidae; genus Tiaroga; species Tiaroga cobitis. The sequence goes on along the minus strand of CM060614.1, from coordinate 7,200,116 downwards.
AACATTAAAAAAAATTAACGTGTGTGTGTGTGTGTGTGTGTGTCATTCACCCCAGCCCAATCCTGCGCATAAGAAAACACCAGTATAAATGCAATGGCTGTGGCTATGACTGACAGGACCATCAGAGACACGTGGGCCTGTGGAACAACAAATAAATCATATTTAGTTATTTTCAATCATTTGGTTAAAGGGTTAGTTCACCCAAAAATGAAAATTAAGTCATTAATTACTCACCCCCATGCTGTACCAACCCCGTAAGACCTTCGTTCGTCTTCGGAACACAAATGAAGATATTTATGAATAAATGTGACAGCTGGATCACTCCTCCATAGGCTCCCTAAGGGAATGAATCCGGACGGCCCAGAAAGTCAATGAAGAAAATGTTTAAATATTCCATGTCACAACAATGGCTCAACTATAAGTTTATCAAGCGACGAGAATACTTTTTGTGCGGAAATAAAACAAAAATAACGACTTTATTCGACTATTCCTTTTCTTCCTTGTATGCCTGAAACGAGACTTCAAGAGATTTCCACGACGCGCACGCGAGAATTGCGATCTCCTTCAACTACTTCAGTTAAGTTCTCGCGCGTGCGTCGTGGAAATCTCTTGAAGTCTCGTTTCAGGCATACAAGGAAGAAAAGGAATAGTCGAATAAAGTCGTTATTTTTGTTTTATTTCCGCACAAAAAGTATTCTCGTCGCTTGATAAACTTATAGTTGAGCCACTGTTGTGACATGGAATATTTAAACATTTTCTTCATTGACTTTCTGGGCCGTCCAGATTCATTCCCTTAGGGAGCCTATGGAGGAGTGATTCAGCTCTCACATTTAATCAAAAATATCTTCATTTGTGTTCCGAAGACGAACGAAGGCCTTACGGGGTTGGTACAGCATGGGGGTGAGTAATTAATTACTTAATTTTAATTTTTGGGTGAACTAACCCTTTAAACTTACAGTATGTTTTTAACAGCATTACATAATGCATCAAACCAGTCTTTGTACATTCAAAATGAAAATGTATTAAAATAGATGAATCAGATGTTTCGAACGTACATTAGCTAGATCCAATCCATTTATTTTAGAGTGCTGATATTGTGCTGAAACGCAAGTTACTCGATATTATCTTTGCATTTATAGATCTGTTGTATAAAAGTTATATTGCTGTAAACTGTTAAGCGTTATGTAATGCAATAAAAGATTGTTAATGGCAAGTGATGTTCACACACCATAACTTGCTTCTTATCTTATCTAGCTTGCACTAACTGCACGTATTACTGCAAAGCATTTATCAAATAATTTTTCCCACTGTCATGCTGATGAAACAGATATGTCAACATGACATGTAATTCACTTTACAAATGAGATGACGAGTTAGATAAAGGGGCCCCATGGGCAGGACACTGGCTTTGTTTAGTTTTTTTGGGGGGGGCATTTAAATGAATTTCAAAAAATGACAATCCAAAATCCATATTTTTACAAACTTGATCAAGTTGACATTAAGGTCTTTAAACGCTTTTTAAACTTTTTCAACTGTCTTTAGTAATGTTGCTGTTTGAGTATGAAAAAGGTCTGCACACAGCACAAAGTCACTCCAAAGGGAGTTATTCTCTACATCAGTGCGCACTGATTCTGAACTCCCTGAAACGCCTCGATTGTAGTCTTGAGTTTTCTCCTGGGAATGTACAAGTCACACAATAAAGGGCGAGGCCTGGTCGAGTTTTAGTAGTACCGTGTTGAAACTCGCTGTTATGGTAAGGGGTGTGAAATTTCCGAAACATGCTAGATGTGGTTGACAAATCAGAGAACACTGCTCTAACAATTTAAAATATGAAATTAAAACCTGTTCTAGTAGACACCAAAAACAAAATCAAGACTTTGAAAAAGTGCATAATAGGTCCCCTTTAAGCATAAGAGTTGAGCACGGTGCTAACAACGCCAAGGTCATGGGTTTGATTCCCAGGGAATGCATGAGATTAAAAAAAAATGTATACCTTGCATGCAGTTGGATAAAAGCCAAATGCATACACGTAAATCCACATACGATTTGAATTATGGGTAAAATGTGAACAAGAGAAGCAAAATTACTATTTTCTTTCTACTACTATTCTCTTTACACACTGACAGCTGTACTTCTCTGTTTTTTGCCTCTTGGCATTGTTGATGATTGTGTAGGTGATTAATATGGCAACCAAAACAGATAAAACAGATAAAGACTTACCAGAAACCAGAAATCTTTCCCGCCTAAACACTGGCCCTTGGCAACTCCCTTTAAGTAGCGTGCTATCATCATCCCTATACTGCCCGTGGTCATCCAGGCGATTAACATCAGGGCACCTGAACCAGATCAGTAGCATTAGGACCACAGTAACAGTGACTACGTTTACATGCAGCCAATAACCCGTTCAAAACCGGGATATTAGCAATAACCCGGTCGCGAACGGCCATGTAAACACCGGCAAAAACCCGAATATGCTCATATCCCGGATTTTAAAAACCGGGATATTATACCTGGGGTACCCCTTTTCTAACCCGAATTTTTGGTCATGTAAACGCGCATCGGCATATCCCCATAGTGATGTGTGTTCTGCGCATGTTCTATTCGCAAGGAATCTTGGTCTTTTGAGTAGAGAAACTTCTCGGCGCATACAAAACCCCGCGTGCAGTATACCGGAAGTAAACATGGCGAGACGCAGCACAGCATACTTTTGGAGCGAGGTCAGTAACGTTACCAGCACCAAAGCGCAAACAAAGGCGATCGCTATCTGCCCCGAACTATTCATTATCCGCGTGCTGCTGTTGTTGTTGTCTTTGGATACAGGAAGAAGAATCGGAAATGACGCATATTGCGTCTTAAGGTTGTCCGTACGTCCAGACGCTAACCGCGCGTCGCGTTTACATCGGGATATTGCAATTCCATGTATACAGGAGTAACTCTCTCTGCTCACGCATGTAAACGGGTTATCCCTAATGTTTCAGAAACCCGAATAGTGACCTTAACCCGACCATAACCCGAAATTTGGCTGCATGTAAACGTAGTCACTGATGTGACGCTCTAATGTGGATCCAATGGCAGTGTTTCATGATGTACTCACCATGGGCTTTAACGATTGCTGGGAATTCTTCACTGTTTGCGGTGACCATGGATGGATTCAGCAAATCAGCCTTGGTGCTACTGACATATTTGGTTGTGTGGAACTGGATGTTACCTACAAATTAAGGTAATTCTTCAGTTACAGGACATAAGATGCTTTCATCATTTACTCTCATCATGCTGTTCCAAACCACTGACTTTTTTTTCTCCCAGAAAACACAAAAGAAGATGTTTATGCCACTCTTGTGCATACAATGAAAGCATACGTTGACTAGAGACAGTCAAGCTCAAAAAAGTACCATAAGATTAGCATAAAAGTGTCTTGTGCACCAGTCTTCTGACAGCCTTCTGGGAGGAATGTTTGTTATTCACTGAAAATCTTACCTTGCGTAAATTGCAAATTCTGCTAAATATCTCTGATTTGTGTTTCATGGAAGAACAAAAGTCCTTCGAGTTTGAAACAACAATATGGTGAGTATAGGATGACAATCTTCATTTTTATGTAGGACTATCACTTTTGGAATATTAAAGCAGAATGAAAGCATTACATCAGTGTTGTTATTGTTTTAAAATAACTTTTTAAAATAATTTTCCTTTCTTTAAAGCTGAACTAAAATAAAATATAAATATTAGATGAAAACTGAATATTAGAAATGTTGCATTGGCAACTGAAATAAGAGCTAAAATTACTGAAAATTAATAAACTAAAACTAAAATAAATAAAATAAAAGGTCACACTTTAGATTAAGGTCCAATTCTCCCTAGTAACTAACTATTAACTATGACTTTTGCTGCTTATTAATAGTAGTTGTAACGTTTAGGTATTGGGTAGGGATGTAGAATAAGGTCATGAAGAATAAGTCATTAATATGTGCTTTATAAGTACTAATAAACAGCCAATATCCTAGTAATATGCATGCTAATAAGCAACTAATAGTGAAAATTGGACCCCTAAATTAAAGTGTTAGGGCCTACCATATAAAAATAAAGCCAAAGAAACATTTAAAAAAAAAAACTAATAAAATTACGAAAGCACATAACATTATTAAAAATTAAAGCTAAATTTAAAAATGAAATGGAAAATATAAAATAAAAGTGAAATGATGAACAGATAGTACAACACTAAAATAACACTGAATTACATTTGGCAGTTTTTGTTCAAATCTTTGATTTTACACAACATATAGATTTGAAAATAGGCTCGATATAAACCACTGACCTTGACTGGAGGGTCCGGAAGCAATCATGAGGTAGTACTGGCTGGTGGACGTCGCTCTACTTCCTGTGCTAATGGCATTACGAGAAGTAAAAGAACAATTGATATTTCCATTCGTCAACGCTGTCTTGATATTAGTCACATTCCCCTGTAAATCATGTAGAATATGTATGTGAGTGATGATATTTTATGAAACAACAGTTAGAAATGGTGGCACACTAGAGGAATGGAAGCGAACTATACCAGTGAGAGAATATTTGGAGTCACTTTTCCTGTGGAATAAGCGTGTTGCACTTGGAGGAGGCCGCTGCTGTTCTTACTGCAGATGTAGACGTCGTCATTGCCCTGGAAATACAAACAAAACACTTCTTAAACCCATATGAACATAATGTTGTCTCATTGTTCCTGGAAAAACAAAATCACATATGGGTTTTGCTGATGTTTGTTGATAATTGCACAATAATGAGTGCTGACAGAGGTAGTCCTCCAGAAAAGATTCAGCAGATGGATCTCATGTTTCAGGTGAAATATAATAACGTTATGTCTGACATGGTGACATGTTTACAGTTAACACCCATCACTCCCAAAGTTCTACACATTCCACATTTCATGAAGGTTTGTTAAAGTTAAAATTAAAGCTGCAGTCCGTAGCCTTTTGGGGTTAAAAATTATCCAAAATACATATTTGAGAAAATACATAACCAGCCAGTGTTCAAAACTCTCTGCTTGGCAGTGCTTGCCTTAGCTCGATTCAAAGCGGTACGCTTGTAATAATGTTTTTAATTCCAGTGGTACTGGTGGATTTCCGCGGGAGATTCGAGCATGTCTTTGCGTCATTACGTCACATCTATACACACACATCTGCACACACACATCTGTACACATAAAGGAGGAGTCTCGGCTAGTAGGCTATTATTGCGTGTGAGGATGTTGGAGGTGGAGATTTATAGCCTTGTCTCACTGCACTTGATAACTTATCAATTTGATGGCGGATCCAGAAAGGTTCAAACGACGATCACCAGTGACAACAGATTCACCCGCTGTAAAATGCAAAAGACTTCGTTCGGATTTCGGAGTGGCTAACTTACAGAAAAAAAGAGACTGCAACCGGAGCCATGCGAAAACGAGGATACATATCGGAAGGACATTACATGTAGGCCTAGTCACGCAATGCTGACGTTGTTAACATTAACAATTTGAGAACAAAGTATAATTTGCACGGTTTTGCGTGATATGATAACTTATAAGCGATTGTTACAGATTTAATCAGCGCGATTTACTGCAATGTCAGAACCAGAACAAAAGTGGATTTTTCTTACTTGTTCAGATGACATTTTCCGGTGAAAATTCTTATGTTGGTCATACTTCCAAAAAGAATAATCTGATTCTGAATGACAGTATCCACAGTTTATGATCCACACCGGCGCGTTGACTGACAGCCTCACAGTCTCCTCAAACATTGTGTTCTTCCGCGCTGTGAGGTGTCGAGGTACAAGGGTGTTGAAGTACAACTCACTTTAAGTTGATAATTCCGCGAATGACTGCAATTGCAGATTTCGAACAGAGATGGCGACAAAGAGGAAAAACGCCGGACTGAAAAGGTCTGCAGATTACATTTGGGCCTGCTGATATCTCACGAGCACGTATAAGAGTATGTACCATGTTCTGGTCATCTGAAAACCCAATGGCGACATATCCATCAGCCTGGCCAAACATTTCGATGGTCATTTCAGATTGGTTAGATGATGTCTGAACTGCCATGAAGTAACAGTCTGTGCTGGTAGTTGGGTCACAGTTGCTAGGCTGACTGAAGCAGACTTTGGTTTTCCCACAATCAGGGTTTGATGGAACCTGAAATGAACAGAGCAATTTGTGCTGAATATAAAACAACATCGGTTGTTCTGTATAAAAGAACAGATCGGCATATATCTAGATTTCCTGTTTTTGTAGGTGTAAAACTTACAGTCGGAGCTACAGTAGCAGTTGTTCCTGTACCATTATACACAACAGCAAAGCTCTTGACACCAACCCAAAAGATTTGTTTAGTTCTAACAAATGTTGCTCTGAAAAAAAAAAAATCAATTAAAAATTACACTATACCATCATACAAATTATAAATCAATACATTTATAATTTGACACAGGAAAATGTATACCTGAACTCTATATTGCCAAGCTGTCCTGATGTAGGGGCCGTCCATTTAGCTTGCATTGAAGTCTTTTGAGAGCTTGTTTTGTGAGAAACTGCTCTATTCTGAATAATATAATATAATATATGTCAATGCTGTTATTTTTTTTTAAATACATCAATGTCATCCCATACTAGTTTATGATTATTAGTAATGGAAGCAAGTAATGTAATAAAAATATAATGTAAAAAAACTCACAGCCACTCTATCGCAGATGAGGCCCTGTGCTGCACTGTCCGTCACAGTAAAAGTGCCAATGGGATTATTCGATCCAACTAGATTTGCTTGTAACATAAACCCTTTAAAATCTCCTGATTGTGCGTTTAGAGATACTGAAAAGGAAGAAACAGTTCAGTGGAATTTCCTTAGATACAGACAAACCCTGGACTAGCATAGATAAACTGATGTATGACTATGATACGATCATTTTTTTTCTGATTATTAAAATAGTGATTTAACATAGTCCATGTAAAAACCTGATAGGCAGTCATTAATTGAATAGTATAGTATTGTGTAGTAGTATTATATGGAAGCAGAATAGTCTCAAATATAATTCACGCAAGAAACATGATTCACACGTGCGTAGACAATTTCACATGCGTGAAACCTAATTCACGTACACACAAAAAAAATTCACGTGCGTGAAAAAAAATTATATTCACAAAAAGCAATTCACATGCGCAAAATAAAATTACATATTCATAAAAACATTTCACAAATGCAAAACACAATTCCTATATACAACTGTGCACAAAAACCTTTGAATGTTTAAAATGTACGAGAGTGTCCTTGAATTTGAATGTGCAAATCGTCATTCACGTACGAATCGCCATGGATGTGTGTGTGTGTGTGTGTGTGTGTGTTTTTGAGACTTTCCTGGCAGCGCTTACTCGTAAAACAGAGCAGTCGTACTCGTAAAACAGAGCAGTCGTACTCTTTAGCCAATCAGATTTAAGCTTATCAATCGACCAATCAGTATCACGTGAGGGCGGGCCTATCTGCATGTCACGTCATCAGCTTTCGACTAGTTCATGGCTGAGCAGACAGAGGTGCAGTTACTCGTTCATTTCTGTGTTAACTGAAGTTAAAGAAGCTTGAGATCAGTTGATGCAATAGTTTATTTACTGCTGTTTAGTCCACATGTGAACATATACATTTAATTTTAGTATTGATGGATTTTCATGTCCTGTCCACTGTCCACCACACATTCAACTGATGATAATGTATGTAATGACGTGCATATATAGGAGACATGTTTTGTTTTAAGCATCATATATTATGTAGTTTTATTGTTTCAGATTTCCGAGACAGATGATGTATGAAGTTGCAGACAACCAGTACTGTGATCTTACCATTCCAACTGTAAATCTTTGAAAACAGTCATGTTGCAAGCCATCCATTTTGACAGTTGTTTCAACAAGAGGTTGAAAGTGATGCATTGTTACTGTATTCATTTGTCTCCTGCGGACTATATACACTGTGTACTATGTACACTGCAGTCGTTAACGCCAGACAGAAGGGGAGTCACACCACCATATGGAAAGAAGCGTAAATGGGTGAAGCATAGTTTACTGTAAAGCTACGTCTTAGTGTTGCTTATCTTGGCGAAAGCCGAGTACAAATCAGCATAAAGTTTTAACATCTACTCTCGTGTAATGGAAATCAAATTATGTACACGCTCTAGGAATACAGCCCCGCTATGCATGCATTATTAAATGTTCTTGTCAGAATTAAAAGTTCAATTTGATGTACACGTTTCATTAATTTGAAAGTTTCCGAAATCCTTTGGGAGTAAAATATATATAAAATGACATGATTAATGTTCCTGGCTGTTACATATGAAGATCATGAACTGACAGTCTTAAGTATGAAGCACAACATTCAGTACAGAGAAATATACGTCTCTTCCAGAGTTGTGAGATCCAGTCAGAGTCTACTTTGCTTTTAAAGTATGTAAATTTAAGTGTAATACATCAAGTGAAAAGTGAACAAATGAATTGTGTTGAGTTTAGGACATCAGATTTTCTCGTGATATTTAAAATAGTAAAAAACTATAGTACAAGAGGTGCAGAGTGCAGGCAGAGGACGTGGGAAATTAAGTGATGGTATTTGAATAGAGTTTACTGAGTAATCTTAGTCACATAATCTTAATAGCCTCTCTATGATAAGTAACTTTGTCTTATCAGCATAAAATCAGATTTGCCTATTTTATTAGGCAAAGTAAAATTAATGCTTCACAATATTGTCCTGTGAGACCTTAAGATGACAATAAAAAACCTGAGATGACAATACAGCACAAAACCTTGTTGAATATATTGGTAACACTATACAATATGGTAATATAACTAAGTTAACATTAGTTAATGTATTAACTAACCATGAGCAATACATTTGTTGTGGTGTGTTTGACTGCTATTTCAGTTAACACAGAAATGAGTAACTGCATCTCTGCTCATCCATGAACTAGTCGAAAGCTGATGACGTAACATGCAGATAGGCCCGCCCTCACGTGAACCTGATTGGTCGATTGATAGGCTTAAATCTGATTGGCTAAAGAGTACGACTGCTCTGTTTTACGAGTAAGCGCTGCCAGGAAAGTATGAAGGTAAAATGATGTCATAATGAATTGCATGCGCAGGGTAAGATTTGTAAAAGTGTACATAAGATTGCAAGCGTAAATTAAATTTGCGTGTGCAAGAGAAGATTTGTAAGCGTGTAAATCGCATATCAAGTGTAAGAAAAAAATATTTGCAGCATTTTACTGTTATTGGTAAGTGTAATACATGTATTGTGAAACTGCAGCTTCATGCTAACGCAAAATAAATAGGATCTGTATTCTTCTGACTTCCATTTTTCCGCGCTTACACTTTTGGCACGGTTTTTGCGCACAAATGCGGCCAAAAGCATTGCAAGCCTGTGAACAGCTATTTGCAACCGAAAACAACAGAGTCAGGGACTGCAAAACAGATTGATCGCGTAAAATCAAACTTTGTGTAAATAAATCAACTGTTGCAAATGTCTAAATGACTTATTGTGTACATGCGGCAAAAAAGTTCCCGAAATAACCCGATTTGTACAGTTGCGTCTTTCTTTTACCCCCGCTTCCAATTTTGGCACGATTCTCTCACTGAATGAGTTTTGCAAGTGCGAAGAGGAGGGCGGGTCCACCTTCATCATGCAGCCAATCAGATGAGCTTCTCGCTGACACTCGATTTACTCTTATCTGATTGGTTCAATAAACACGTCAGTCTTCAGAACGCATATTTATCTTCATTTGGCTCATTCTCGTTACTTTTAATGCAAACATACATGTTAAATAAATACATAAATCAAGATTGTTTAATAACCTGTGCACCATTAGGTGGATTATTTGAGTAAATAGGCCTACTGAATTTAGAGCTGGTGTGTTAAGAAAGAAAATTTCTGTATATTCAGTGCATGTATCCTGCATAGACTGTGATCCTGCTCATCATCATCCTCCTCAGCAGGCCAGATTTGTTTGTAATGTTGATGTTGCTGAATGTAGGCCTTTTTGTACTGCATGCATCATTTCACCTGTCAATTAATCGTGTGCGATTCCAGAATTATTATTATTATTTTACTAAAATTAGTTATGATAATATATTTTTCCCTTTAACATGTATTTTAAGGTCATCTCTAAATTATGCACCATTTATCACCTGCAATGCCATCGTGTAACCACTAGATTGCTGTATAGCCCTATATATAAACACATATGCTGTGTATTCCCTGGCTGCTGGGTTTTTATTCAGACATAATTAGTTGCTTTGCATTTGATTTTGCATGTGGGTATATATATATATATATAATTATTAAAGACTACTTTTTGTTAAAGTTGAATTTATCAGTTTCAGATTTATCAGAAATTAATCAGTTTTTCATTAGCTACAGTCAAATCTGGACACAGAGAAAGCATTTCATTATACTAGCAACATAATAGCTTGATCAGCCACACGAAAGTAATCAGAATTGTGACAAAGACAATATTTAAAAATATATGTTAAATACCATGAACAGAGACATGATGTGAAAAACACTGCATCAGAATGGTATTATTCGGTATTAAAAAATGGGTATTCAATGTTTTCTTTTTGTTTGTTTGTTTGTTTGTTGTAAAGTTTAACATCAGCTCAGTGGTGTAACAGATAGGCTTATAATATATAAAATTTAAATCCAATAACACCGCTCGGAATTCAGTATTTACTCAAATAATCCACCTAATGGTGCACAGGTTATTAAACAATCTTGATTTATGTATTTATTTAACATGTATGTTTGCATTAAAAGTAACGAGAATGAGCCAAATGAAGATAAATATGCGTTCTGAAGACTGACGTGTTTATTGAACCAATCAGATAAGAGTAAATCGAGTGTCAGCGAGAAGCTCATCTGATTGGCTGCATGATGAAGGTGGACCCGCCCTCCTCTTCGCGCTTGCAAAACTCATTCAGTGAGAGAATCGTGCCAAAATTGGAAGCGCGGGTAAAAGAAAGACGCAACTGTACAAATCGGGTTATTTCGGGAACTTTTTTGCCGCATGTACACAATAAGTCATTTAGACATTTGCAACAGTTGATTTATTTACACAAAGTTTGGTTTTACGCGATCAATCTGTTTTGCAGTCCCTGACTCTGTTGTTTTCGGTTGCAAATAGCTGTTCACAGGCTTGCAATGCTTTTGGCCGCATTTGTGCGCAAAAACCGTGCCAAAAGTGTAAGCGCGGAAAAATGGAAGTCAGAAGAATACAGATCCTATTTATTTTGCGTTAGCATGAAGCTGCAGTTTCACAATACATGTATTACACTTACCAATAACAGTAAAATGCTGCAAATATTTTTTTCTTACACTTGATATGCGATTTACACGCTTACAAATCTTCTCTTGCACACGCAAATTTAATTTACGCTTGCAATCTTATGTACACTTTTACAAATCTTACCCTGCGCATGCAATTCATTATGACATCATTTTACCTTCATAGGAAAGTCTCAAAAATACACACACACACACATCCATGGCGATTTGTATGTGAATGACGATTTGCACATTCAAATTCAAGGACACTCTCGTACATTTTAAACATTCAAGGGTTTTTGTGCACAGTTGTATATCTACGAATTGTGTTTTGCATTTGTGAAATGTTTTTATGAATATGTAATTTTATTTTGCGCATGTGAATTGCTTTTTGTGAATATAATTTTTTTTCACGCACATGAATTTTTTTTGTGTGTACGTGAATTAGGTTTTACGCATGTGAAATTGTCTACGCACGTGTGAATCATGTTTCTTGCGTGAATTATAATTGAGACTATTCTACTTCCATAGTATTATGCATTGTGAATGCAATAGGCGATTTAACATAGCCTATATGGTTCCATAGCTATATTTAATAGTGTGTATGTATCTATAATATACAGTATAACATTTAATAGTAATTAATTTCTAAAAGTTAGGTTAAAGGGATAGTTCACACAAAAAGGAAAATTCTATGTATTTCAAACCTAAAAGTCTTTTGTTCATCTTCAGAACACAAATGAAGATCTTGATGAAATCTGAGAGTTCTCTTTCGTGCTTGAACTTACAATAACACACACACACAAGTATGCCAAAATGTCCGTTTTGTCGAGTCTCTTCATAACATAAGAGCAGTCTTATGATGAACGTAAAGAGTTGTGAGAGAATGAGGCGTGTGTGAGGTCCGCATCTTTATCTTCATCTTTATTTTATACTATTGGCTACTATTGAGACAAATCAGTTTGCAGTAGGCTAATGCAAAGATGTCACTATTTAATTTTGTAAAGAATATTATTTTAATTTTAAAACGGCATTTAGTTGTTGTTTCTTTGAGTTGAGAAATACACATTTCAGCATTATCACTAATCTGTGTGTGCATTTTTCTTGAGGACCAAGCAGGTTGACTCATTAAACCATTTGTTTATTATATCGCAATCGCATTTCGCAATATTGACCTCAATAATCGCAATATGACATTTTCCCCAAATGCAGCCCTAAGTCAAATAGAAGTATGCCAATTAAGTTCCTTCATACTATAACATATTTACGGTATAGGCCTACAAAATAAAATAAACTGTTCATTAACACTCAATAGGCTATATTAATCCCCTAAAAGCTGTACAAGCTTGTAAATGCTTATGTCCTACAAAATATAGCAGTTGTAGAAGAACAGCCTCACCTGTGATTTCATCTCCCTCTTTAAAGGTGGTCTTGCCAGCAGTAACGGTGAACGGAGAATTGCTGGTCTGAGCGGTGCTAGACCCGTGAGCAGGCATCAAAGATCCACACGATCCGCTGACCTGTCCATCAGGATAACACTGCACGATCCCAACACACGCCAGGAGAACATACAGGAACATCTGAGGAGATTTAAAAACTCACTTTTAATAAAGTCCTCGTCGAGAGTATCATTAAACACCGACAGGGAAGAGAAGAGAGGAATAAAATAAATGGATAAAACAACCTTTGGAAAATTTGGTGGGCGAGGGTATTGTTGTCTTTGATTTGGCTGAAACCATGTGTGCGTGTGTGTGTGTGTGTGTGTGTGTGTGGCTGTGTGCTCGCGCTCAAGACTCCAGCCACTTCTTCTCTGCAAATAGTGTAAAGTCATTGTGGGCAGGGCTTTACCTGGGTAGGTAAAAGATGATGTAATGCAACAGTGGGCGATCATGAGATCCTGAGTTTCTCGTGAACTCACTTAAATCATACTTAAATAAATATACAATGCATGTTGTTTACTGCCTCAATGCCTGTGGGTTTCAATGGGGACATTTTTGTCCTTATAAGGTCCGAGAGAGGAGATGGGGTGAAATAATAAAATTCCAATAAAAATGCACAGTTGTGCCAATGCAGTTGGCATTAACACAGGCAAAATGATCAGAAAAACAAAACTGAAAAAGAGAAAAATGTCCAATGTCCATGACACAAGGCTTAAGATTGTTAATCATGATTAATCTTAAACATTTTTTTTTTTTAAGAAAGCAAAATAATCAACTAGATTGTTTTCTTAAGTTCTCCAGATGCAGAATTTGTCTAGCCTCTAACTGTTTGAAGAATACATGGTAAACAACAAAAAAAAATGTCTATAAAAATGTTTTTTGATTAGCTGACAATTGGTGGTTTGCTGAGGCTGCACAATGTAGTAAAAAATGCATATGAAGATATTATTTTTCTTCAGAGCAAAAAGAACAAAGAAAAATGCATTCATTAAATTACATTCTTTAAATAAAACAATTTATGTTTTATGTATAGTTTATTTATGCATTTATGTTATAAATTATATCAATTTATGTTATTTCCCAGTTGATATCCACTGTTCCATAGTATGGATCTTATGTTGTAATGATGCAATATAATGCGGTATTTTTGACAGAAAATAGGTAATAAAACTGATAAAAGAGGGAAACAGTTTGAGAAATTGTACTAATTTATGTACTCAATGCCCAATTTCACCACAAATCAAGTACATTTTTCTTGTGAAGATTGATACATTCATTCATTTCAAACTCCTAAAAGTTGAATGAATCATTATTTATTCTTCAGTATTGTTCTATAAAGTGATCACTCCTCTTTACTGTATGTCCTTTCCATTAAACACAGCACAAGTTTAACAGCAATTATATAACGGATCGGATGCTATTGTAATTGACACAAATTGCATTACTGTAATTCCAATGTAGTGTAAATATTTTATATAGTTGCAGTGTCTTTAAAACTACTGTAGACAAAATTGATCTTTCAGCGTCTAAGACGTAGGGGAAATCAGATGCAGAAGAAATGTACAGAAATCTTTGAATTTCTAAATCAACATGTATTTTCCATGTAAGGGCGACCCAGGAAACAGAAATGACTTTGCAATTCTAACCATACAATGTGTTATGTATTTGTTTCTGAATAGCAAGAAAGGGAAGAAAGATCAAGGTTACAAAGCCAACATTGTACCATAGAGAGTTAAAATTACACTTGACATGGATTGTTTTATCAAGTTCTAATATTAGTTCAAAGCTGAGATTAAAAATAACTCAAGACTGTGGTGGATCTGCTCTGTAATGCATGAGTGAGATTAAAATATGCATGTCATCTTATGATGAAGTAGTTTGTTGTGTTAAAGCAGAACAAGCTGTTGTTGCCCTTGGAAAAGACCGCCCATATTGCTGATCTAAATTAAGATCTGTTTTTATAGGTCTAAGATTTTGTTTATATGAATTTAAACAATGAAGTAAAGGATATTTCGAGGCAAGGAATCTATTCTTTTTCTTGAGGGATCATCAGATGCGTTTTAATAAATCACAAAAGGGGATAAATCTGTCTCTTAACCAACAAACCCAATCTGAATATGCTGGTAGTCACTAATAAGAATGTAAACATGACAAAAAGCTCTCTAAAATGAGTTGGCACAATCAACATATAAAGTATTTCCATTTCTTCCAAACACTAAAGTAGTAACAGTAGCAGCACACATTTGTGTCTGGACAAGGTTGTGAATGTAAAATAATGTCCTTTGAACTTCTCAGTTAGGTGGCAAGTAGTACATGAGATCTTCAAGGTCCTTGACATTATCATAGATCATAGAGGGCCTCCAGAACAGTGGCGATAGACCAGGCCTGTGTTTCACAACTGAATGGGCAGTACTGTCCGTTTTCATTGGTCAGCTCAGGTAAACCCTTCCAAGGTGATCTAGAACAATAGACAACATATAGATATGACTATGAGCTGCTGTATACTGTGCAAATGACTCAAATACTTAATTGTTAAACTCAATCTCCTGTAGATTCTAACAATTCCACAAGAAATACAACCATTTTTGTTAGTGTGTGAGATCTGCAATACCTTTCTAAATGGGTATAAAGTCTAGACAGAACATTCTTCACCAGGTACACACTTTCGTTGTACTTCTCTTTGCCCATTTTCTTAGCGAAATAAAGTTTGGCTCGTAAGAAGTATCCAACTGGCCACAGCCATTCCTGAAAACGAATGATTAAATGTGCATGGTTTAAAAAAACAAAACAAAAGAAATCTCTCACATCTGAGATAATTCAAAAATATACTTACAGGTCCTTGGTGATAATTGAATCCTTTCGCACAGTTGTAGTTGTCATTATCCAGGGCGTTGTCATAAACGCCACTATACACCAGATCACTGTTAGACAAATACAAACACGCTAACATCAAAGATATCTACATGCGTATGACTTCACTGATGCACATACTCTAGTTCTGGAAAAAAACACGGTAACACTTTCTATGAAGACCATGCCATTTATAAGTAAGTATTGCTATTCTATAAATATATTTATAAAGACTTATTAAGACCTATACAGCATTATAAGAACAGTTACAGTTACATTTATATTATTTTTATAATTACTTATAAGTCATTGATTTGCTTTCTCAATGTGCATGCTCATAATCCATTATACACTGATTTATAATTTATCAAATAGTTCCAGAGACACTTGTTTGCTGTACCTATTAGTTATCAATTATGTCTTTAATGGCTAATGTTTTCATTAGAGGTCATGAATGGTAAATTTGATTAGTTTTGCTAGTATGTAACTTAAAAAAAAATGTCAACTGTTTGTATTAATGATTTCTGTTTTACATTTTCATTATTTTATTACAGGAATTATTGTTCATTAATTACACTTACAAATAAACAACTTAAAATGTATAATGAGAACATCTTCATGATTCCTTAACATTTGCTTTAGGAAAATTGCATCCTATGTTTTCACTTTACTTAAAGCCACCAATGATGCATTTATAGAGGTTAGTAACTGTATTATCACTCACAATAAGTATTTATAAGAACACAACACGGCTATTAATAATGATATATTCACTTATTTGACAGAAATAAATCTGAATTACTAAAAAAAAAGTCATTGTAACTATAATATAATAACATTATAGCAATGCAGGCTGCATCTTTATAAATACATTCATGGAACCATAGGACTGACTAATTCATACTTATTAATTAGTGTATAATGGATTATGAGCATGCACACTGAAAAAGCAAATGCATGAGTAGTTATAAAAATAATATAAATGTAACTATAACTGTTCTATGCACTATAGGTCTTAATGAGTCTTTATAAATATATTTTTAAAATAGTAATACTTACTTATTAATAAGTATAAATGGAGTTATAATTCATTATAAGCATGATCTTCAAAGAAAGTGTTACCAAAAACACTTATCAAAACATGTCCAGTCAGCAGGCCAGAATAGCACACTCTTAACACATTAAGTAGCTGCTCAGGCAATAGGCAGACAGCAGGTGTTGTTTTCTACTTACTCTGGGTCCAGTGTTTTCATTCCCAGAGGACCGAGCAGCTTCTTTTCTACCATCTCTAAAGCCTTCCAGGCTCTTTGCACTGTAAACAACTCTGGTGCCTGGTGAAACAAACTGGTGTATAAGAGAACAGCCTCCAAAACACTTGAAAAGATTTTTACAAGCACTAAGACTCACCACAACCATGGCGATGGTGAAATTAGGCCTGAGCTGGTAGTCACACCAGGTGCTAGAGGACCCATAACTGTCTTTGTAAATGCATTTCTTGTGGACCAGGTCGGGATGTTGCTCATTTGGGTCCGCAGGGTCATCTGACACGTAGAATAACCTTTCAAAATTCTCTTGGATCAGTTGATTCCACTCCTTATATGACATTGACTGTTCTGCTCCTGGATGAACCACATTGTAATGGTCATGATCGATCGTTAAAATATATGAAAAGTGATTTTCATGCAGCTGAATAGGCTGTAAATATATGTTAGTCCATAACAGTGAATTGTGATATAATTGAAGGTGTGGCTTTTCAACAGAGCAGGCTAGGAAAGTGTCATTTTATTAAAAAAAAAAAAAAAATATATATATATATATATATATATATATATATATATATATATTGAATTACTGGCAACTTATTGTGCAATACATTTAAATTATTACCAGTTATTACTGGCACTTTATTTTGTAATAAAATAATAAACACTGACATTTTCATTGAGAATGAGTTATAAAGAACGTACCATCTCTGTGTATTGTGACAGAGGAGTATGGATAATTTCCACTCTCATTCATCATCATCAGCCAGCGCACCGCTGACTTACTAAGACCTACAATCTCCACCGCAGAGCCATCCCTGAACATAAACACAACGCCATCATCCACTTGACATATGGAGGACAGGTTTATCCATGCCACTTAGTCTCAGTGTTCATTAAAAGCATTCTTTTGTATTAGGTATAGTGGAGCTTTATTATACTGTAGTAGAGGTTTAGTGTGACAGGTGTGTTAGCAGGTAATTATAGTACCTGGGTGTGGCTGGAACACCTCTATTATGGGCTTTGTCGCTCTCTCCCATTTTATCCATCCACGTCCCACAGTTGAAGCGATTTCCACCGTAAACAAAGCCTGTCTCGGGATTTACTTTGGCCTCAACGTTAAAGCCTATGAAGCAGGGCAATTGCAAAAGCAAGGTATGGTTAGAGACAGACATGGAAAAACAGAGTCCTCTGTGCATTCACAGAAAATGACTCACCTTCATCTCGCATGTTACGGTCGATTTGCGGACCCGCGTTTCTCTCTCTGAACACTATTCCCTGGAAATGACGCTGCATAGCCTCTTGAATGACCACATATAATGGCTGGTCGTGATCCTGATTCAAGTCATGAGCAAAAATATTAACAGCATTCAGTCAATCTGAAACCATGCCAAAATTATTTTTTTAATTTTTGAAGAATTTTCTGGCTACACTTTTCATTCTGAGGACTGGGGTTGTTAAGCTACAAAATGACCAAAAAAAAGCACCATAAAAGTATGGTATCATAAAAATCAAATGTTTATTAATTCCAGAGGCTAATAATTTAAATATGAAATGGAAGTTTAAGGGATAGTTCACCCAAATATTGTTGTTCCAAACCTGTATGCATTTCTTTCTTCTGCTGAACACAAAAGAAAATATTTTGAAGAATATGGTAACTTAATCAGTTGATGGGCCCCATTGACTTCCATAGTATGTAAAGAAAATACTATAGACGTCAATGGTTGGTTACTGACACTCTTCAAAATATCTTCTTTTGTGTTCAGCACGAGATTGAAATTCATACAGGTTTGGAACAACTTGAGGGTGAGCAAACAATATCTAAAAACTTACAAGTCTGAACTTATTATAAAGTGTATGATGTTACACTTATTAACCAAAATGTCACATTTTAATCATTAAAAAAAAGGCCTTGAAAGTTGCTCACCAATGCTAATGTAATAGGTAATGATAATGTAATAGGTAATTGTGAAACAAAATCATAAAAATGAAAGGCTTTTTTTATTCCAGTGGCTAATATTTTGGATGTTAAATGGAAGTGAAGTAGATTAAGTAGCAAAATATTTAAAAAGTTAAAAAAATTAAAACCTTTCGCACCGGATAGTTGTAGGAACTTATGGTGCGTTCACGTGCTATGGTAATTATGGTAAATACCAAAAGCCGACGTGGAAAATGCACATGAACACCCCCTCATGTGGTATTTTCCACTGGGCAACTCGTTGAATATTTTGATGCACGAGTTGCCGAGATGAGATAACCTTTGACCTTTTCAAAATGGCGGAGAGCAACGCGAGAGTCGTGAATGGTAAAAATATGTACTACTCATGATCTAGAAAAGATACAGCATATTATTTACCGTTTGAGTTTTGATAAATCATTTTCTTGCTGTAGCAGATGACTTAAGCAATCTAAAATAGTTTTAGCTAAATAACAGGTCTGGATCTCCATCTTTGTACCACATTACGACAACAAAAGCACGTGAACGCAACACGTGAACGCATTTCTTTGTTCTTCATTTTCTAGAACTAGAGTAGAACCTTGCTGTATTTTTGTGTAATTAATTAAGAGAAACTACACCGCCATCTTACTCCGACGAAAATGACTTAATTGCACCTGCCGTCGTAAACACCTCGAAAGTACGAACTTCCCAGGAGGACTTGAACGCACCATAAACCAGCACTACAGGAACTACCAGTGACGTAAGTGTATGCTGATTGGCCGAACGCACGCGAAAACACCAGCACTCGGCATTTTTCAAAAAGCTGTGTAAACACACAGATTATAACCTATATATTTACTCCAGAAACTAACTCTACGAACATGGGAAAAAGTGAAAGACTGGCCTCTTAACCTTTACGCTAAGGAGAAAATCCAACACAACTTTGAGGGGACCAAGCCAAACATGATTATGTATTTCTGCTCAGCTAGCAACTGGACATCAACCACACGCACATACTAATACCTTGAATAACATTTCTATCTAATAACGTATTAGACAGAACTGTTAGACAGATCGTAAACTAAACACGGAGAATGCGAGCACTGTGTGCTCAGGCTCTGGCGTTCTTAGCTCTGTCAAAATAAAGGTCCGCAACAAATTAAAATTCACAACAACAAGCGCGGCTTACGTCACTGCATAGTTCCTACTGGCGGTGCGAATGCAACCAGGAAAATTACCAGGAACCATTAGTTCTGGGTGAACCACCCTGGTTGCTAGTTACTAGAACTATCCGGTGCGAAAGCCGCTTTAGTCAGGTTACTGGTTGTCATATTGAATTTAATGTGGATGAAAACGAGGCTCTTAAAGATAAACTTAGTCTTTACAATGCCACAGATTCTATACAGGTTCTAGATCACGTCATTTTCACAACTTAACTTTTTACTGAATATTATTTCCTGAAAGATGTTTCATCAGCTGAACAATTGGTATGTTGTTAATTAGTTCAATGTAATTCTTTCCCTTACGCCTAGTTTTCATTCCTGTCAAAAATGTAATATGGCACTACCCTGACAAAGGTCTATTGTACTGTATCAAGTATCATAAGCAGTCAGAGATTGTTTCCTTTCTTCTTACCACTGTCCGCAGGGGCTGTGCCTCAGAATCATCAGTGGGATACATACGTGACACAGGGCATGTTATAATATCTGTGCCGTTGGGCACGATGCTACAGTAGTCCTGGATACACTGAAGCCACCACCACACTGCATCACGGCAGTTATAACGGGCTGCGACACCCTGACCCAGCAGATTAGGGATCAGACCGTTGCGCATCGTGCCAGCAAAGGCTAAGATTATATTTCTGTCGGAAACACACCAGATTAGAAGATGATTTCGGCGGGATTGGTATATTCAGTATGCATTCTAAAATGAGATGCTCACCTGGCCTCCAGGTACCTCCCTGTCAAAAGCATGAGACCGCGCAGAGCTATGAATGTGTCTCGCCCCCAGCAGCGGAAGATTCCAGTGGAGAAATGAGGCAGACCTGCACAGATGAAAGTTACTGGAACCACAGGCATCTTCAACTTTATCAGGCTAAGAGACGCAGTATGAAACCCTGTGACATGTTCTGTAAAATTGACTGTTGCATTTTAAACCAGGCCAAAACTAATAGGTATATTATGCCATAATGATGTATTTACACACTGCATGATGTTTCAAATCCATTAAAATAATTATCGATGTACAGTCAGTCACCATTTAAATTTTACATACATTTTTATCTTACTCAATACATTGTAATATGGAAGGGGCAATAAAATATTTAACAGAATGTTTAAGATTCAAAAATTAGTTTGAGATTTGTTTGTTTAATTGTTGAACCCATGACTAAGCTAAAGCTGCTCTTCCTCTCTGACCCCATTCTTGGTAGCGGTGTTCCTCTGGGACGGTCGTGAACTTTCTCTGCCGTATTCACTAATGAAATCAGCTAACCTGTCAATACTTGTCATGTTTGCTGACGACAATGATTGGCCTCATTTTCATAGTGAGTCAAACCTGCACAGCTTTTTTTCCCTGGGCCAAGAATTTTTCATTCCATTTCATTTGATTCAAATGGTTTTGAAAGCGTATGAATGTTTACACGGACAAATTATGATTCACAAATAACTTTCATATTAAAATGTATTCTAAGTTCAAGAAGGAACAATAGAAACCATACATAAAAAAATAAATAAAAATAAATCTTTTATAAACATACAATTTATACACTAATTTTAGATTTATATTATTCATTTTTCAGTTTAGGTTAAGTTGCATTTTTGTACTGTAAAATCTATTTTAGTAATGTACTGAAAAATGTATTTATTTTTTTGTTTTATTGTAATCTCATTTCTATTTATATTAATCAAAAATGATTTTATTTATTTGAATCTATCTTAATTATTTAATAGATTAATAACTAACTAATATTTGATCACATTTTGTATAATTTATTGTTAATCTAATTTATTTGCTTAATTATGTAAACTTTTATTTATTTATTCATTTACTTTTTTCTCTAGACTTTCCCACAGACACCCTTTCACTCCCTCTGGGTCTCCAGACCCCAGTTTGAAAAAGCCTACAGTAAAGGAAAGGTTGTGCAGAAAGCCTTTATATGGGGATGGTTTGGGCATTTTTATTCAAATTAATAACCTTGGACATGCAGTCAGTCATAACATTAGAGCCAGGATAAGAACAATTTCATGCGAGTACACATGCATTGTGGAGAAGTTATTATTAGTACAATATTAGCTGTTCCAATTTAGCAGACTTTAAGTACATAAATATGTAAATGTATTTGTAGTATAACTTAGTATACAATAAATTTATTTCAAATACATTTTGGTATATTTATTTTGCACTAGGGTAATGACACCCATTTTTCTCTTTAACCCATTTTTCTCAATAACCTGTATAGTTTTATCTGATGTCGTACTTATGGCATTTTGTATATCCTGTGTACTATGAGTGTGCACATAATTTAAACATTTTACAAAATTGCACTATGTAAAGATTTTTAATTAGACAAAAAATGTCAGCTTATCATTTAATAGTCCCTCTCACACAATTTAAGCACAATAAAAAAGGTGGAAGTGTATGAGTTGGTACATCAATATTTTTTTTTTAAGTATGTAAATATGGTACTATTTGCATGATATTATACAGTAGGCCCGGCATCTCAATTTTAGACAATATGTAATGGGAGTTCCCTTTCGTAGTCACTCCGAGTTACGTCGGATGACGGAGAATGGGGGTTTCGCCAGAAAGCCAATCCTCTTCGAGTATTAAAAAACGAGCCTATGGCAATGAAATGCCATGGGTCTGCGGAATTTGCATAATGTATCTCCGCCTCACTGCGTGAGTATTTAAGGAGAGACAGCTGCAACAGCAGATCATGTTTTCGCTTCGGAGCCAAGAGAATCTCTTCACTCCACAAGCCAAATCCTGAGTATTCTCAGTGACTACATCTCTTCGAGACGAGCGAACTCTCTGATGTTGGTGTGACGGCGGTATCCAGCGAGTTTCATATTGCCTGCGATCTGAGCAGTGGTCTGCCGGTCTGTGTGTCTCTCCCTGGTCGCTTCAGCATCCGCAGAGTTTTTTTCCTCTCACTAAAAGAGCGTGCACGCGGCACGTCTTTTTAAAGACGCGTCTTTCTAAAGACGATCTGCCCGTGTATTTCTGAGTGCGGTATTCTGATAGATTCAGCTGTTGGGCGCGAGCGCTGTTTGGCGTGTTTGGGCTTTGATCACGCTCGGACAGCGCTCGTGGGTGTGTCACGTTCTCTCAGTGGGAACGTGACCATCGCAATGTATACGGTCGAGACTCTGTGAGCTCATTTGAGTGAGAGTCCCCTCATCCATCACCCGATCTATTTTTCTCCACGTGAGATAATACTTCGGCTGGTGGCCAGGGTGACTAAGACGTCAGGTCTGGAACTAACCGACGAAAATTCCTCGGTCCACACCCCGTCTTTCACGTTGCAACCCACGTGGTCCCGAGTGGATTCGCCGGCCCGCCCGCGGGCCCGCGTTCTCATTCGGTCCACCAGCTGATGAAATCATGTTTATCGCCGCATCACAAGGTGAGCTGGAGTCCTCTGGAGATGGCTCGTCTGTGCTGCTGTCCTCGGATGTGCTAGCATAGCGAGCTTGATTCAGAATTCACAGCTATGCTTTCCCGGGCTGCCACGAGTATCGGGTTTGTGTGGAAAATTCTGCCATATCCCGAGCACTTGAGGCTGATGATTGGTTTTTGGGGGTGGCGAACCCAAATCCTTTCTACCCGGATGTGCATGAAGAGGCCATGAGATCGTGGAAGTCTCCTTTGACTTTTCGCGACTGCTCTGCGGCCTCTTCCGCCTTCTCTGCCCTCGTAGAGGCCGCAGTCTACGGTACACTGGGGTTCCCCCCTGTGGAGTGTTCTGTGGCAACACTTAGGTGTCCCCACAGCGCCTCCACCTGGCGTGGCAACCCTAAGCACCCCCCCCAATGCCTGTAGGTTCTTGTCTACTCCGGTGGCGGGGACCTATAGAGCTGCGGGGCAGGCTGCCACCTCACTGTGTGTTATTGCCATCCTTCTGGGTGTTCAGTGACATGCACGAGGGTAGGGCTGATTCAGGGCTCATCCTTGAGCTGCCTGCCGTCACCGACCTTGCTCTACGAGCGACGAAGATGACCGCACGCTCCCTGAGTCAGGTGATGTCCACATGTGTGGTCAGACATTTCTGGCTTAACCTGGTTGATGTGCGCGAGGCTGAGTGAACCAGTTTCCTCAACTTCCCCATATCCCAGGCTGGCCTCTTCGGCGGCGCGGTCGAGAACTCTGCCCAACAGTTCTCGGCCGCCCAGAAGTGGACTGTGGCTTTTTTCTGACCCTGCGGCTTCTGCTGCCAATCAGCCGGCGGCTCAGACGCTTCAGTCCGCTTGCCGTCGAATGCGCCCTCCTGCGACTTCCGCCCCCTCCCGTCCGGCCCCAGCAGCACCGGGCCGGGCCGTGGAGGTGGTCGCAGGGAGGTGCCCCTGCCCGTACCAGCCCCGCAGCCCCGCTGTACGCCAGGCTATGCGGCGCTCCCGTTACGGGCAGCTCAGTTATGGCTTGCAGTTCTCATGGAGTGGTTGCAGGCCCACTCCTTCCCCCGGTGGAGGGCTGGGGGAGAATCTTTTAAAAAAGAGCTGCATCCCATCTCTGAGCACGCAGAGCTGGACGGCAGTGCGCGACGCCCCCGAGCCTCGCCACTCTCGTTCCCCTCTGTCTCTGAGGGTGCGGATGACAGTGCGTGCCGTCTCCAGACCACACCACTCTCGTCCCCCTCTATCGCCAGACCCCTGGCAGAGCAGACCCCCGCGGAACGCTGGTCCTTCCCTGGTCTCCTCTGTCAGGACGCGGAGCATGACTGTGCACGCGTGCTGGGCCGCTATGCCACCCTCACCTGTGCCGGTCACTCCGCTCCGCTGCCCCTCCGGGGGGACGCCTGTGGCTCGGATGATTCCACTGGATCAGTGTTTGGTGGCTTGGTTAGAGCTCCCCAATCTGTCCTGTTGGGTCGCCCGAATGATCAGGCTCGGCTATGCGATTCAGTTCGCACGGTCTCCTCCCCGCTTCAGGGGAGTCCGCTTACTGTGGTCGGTGGCTATGCCCCGATCATGAGAGCGGAGGTTGCCACCCTGCTGGCGAAGGGTGCAATCGAGGCTGTCCCTCCAGCCGAGGTGGAGTTACGGGTTTACACCCCGTACTTCATTGTCCCCAAGAAAACCGGTGGGTTACGGCCAATCCTGGACTTGCGCGTCTTGAACCGCTCCCTTCACAGGCTGCCGTTCAAGATGCTCACGGCCAAACGCATTTCGAATGCGTGCGGCCACAGGATTGGTTTGCAGCGATAGACCTGAAGGACGCCTACTTTCATGTCTCCATTTTACCTCGACACAGACCGTTTCTTCGGTTTGCTTTCGAGGGGCAGGCATACCAGTACGCGGTTCTCCCATTCGGGTTGGCTCTGTCTCCTCGCGTCTTTACGAAGGTCGTCGAGGCAGCCCTTGTTCCCTTACGCGAACACGGGGTTCGCATCCTGAATTATCTCGACGACTGGCTAATATTAGCTCACTCTCGAGATCAGGTTTGCGAACACAGAGATCTAGTGCTCCGGCACCTAGCCCGTCTGGGCCTTCGGGTCAACTGGGAGAAGAGCAAACTTTGCCCCGTGCAGAGGATCTCTTTTCTCGGTATGGAGATAGACTCGGTCGCCATGTCCGCGCAGCTTACGAGCGAGCGCGCACACTCACTGCTGACTTGTCTTCGACAGTTCGAGGGCAAGAGTGCGGTCCCACTGAAACTTTTTCAGAGGCTCCTGGGGCATATGGCATCCGCAGCCGCAGCAACGCCACTCGGATTGCTTCATATGAGACCGCTTCAGCTGTGGCTTCGCGATCGAGTCCCGAGGTGGGCATGGCATCGCGGTACGCTCAGAGTTCTAATAACTCCGACCTGCCGTCAGACCTTCACCCCGTGGCGGAACCTCAGCTTTCTACGGGCCGGAGTTCCCCTAGAACGAGTTTCCAGGCATGTTGTCGTCTCCACAGATGCCTCTGCCACGGGCTGGGGCGCCATGTGCAATGGACATGCAGCCGCGGGCTCCTGGACAGGACCCCAGCGCCTCATGCATGTCAATTGCCTCGAGTTGCTGGCAGTACGCCTTGCCCTGCACCGCTTCCGTGCGTTGCTCCTGGGTCAACACGTACTTGTCCGCTCGGACAATACAGCGACTGTAGCGTACATCAACCGTCAGGGTGGTCTACGCTCTCGCTGTATGTCGCAACTCGCACGCCACCTCCTCTTATGGAGTCAGAAGCACCTGAGGTCCCTTCGTGCTATTTACATTCCTGGAGTGCGGAACCGTGCAGCCGACGAGCTGTCTCGGCTCCGGCCAACCTCTGGCGAATGGAGACTCCATCCCCAGTCGGTCCAGCTGATATGGGACCAGTTCGGGGACGCACAGATAGTTCTGTTTGCCTCCCACGACTCATCCCATTGCGCCCTGTATTACTCCCTGACCGAGGGCACGCTCGGCACGGATGCACTGGCGCACAGCTGGCCGCAGGGCCTACGCAAGTATGCGTTTCCCCCAGTGAGCCTTCTCGCACGGACTCTGTGCAAGATCAAGGAGGACGAGGAGCAGGTCATATTGGTCGCCCCATACTGGCCCACCAAGACCTGGTTCTCCGAACTGATACTCCTCGCGACAGCACCTCCTTGGCCAATTCCTCTGAGGAAGGACCTCCTTTCTCAGAGACGGGGCACCCTATGGCACCCTCGTCCCGATCTCTGGAGACTCCACGTGTGGCTCCTGGACGGGACGAGGCAGGTTTGAGTACCCTGCCACCAGCGGTGGCGGCTACCATCACTTCCGCTAGAGCATCGTCCACGAGACATGTCTATGCGTTGAAGTGGAACCTCTTCGTCAACTGGTGCTCTTCTCGCCGAGAAGACCCCAGGAGATGCTCGATCAGCGTTGTGCTTTCCTTCCTGCAAGACGGGTTGGAGCGAAGGCTGTCTCCCTCCACCCTGAAGGTGAATGTGGCCGCTATCGCCGCATATCACGAAGCAGTTGAAGGTAAGTCTCTTGGAAAACACGACCTGATCCTCAGGTTCCTGAGAGGAGCGAGGAGACTGAATCCTCCTCGCCCTCCTCTCGTTCCCTCTTGGGACCTCTCAGTGGTCTTAAGTGCCCTGCAGAGGGCTCCCTTTGAGCCTCTGCAATCAGCTGAGCTTAAGATCCTGTCAATGAAGACAGCGCTCCTGGTTGCGTTGGCCTCCATCAAGAGGGTAGGGGACCTGCACGCATTCTCCGTTGACGAAGCGTGCCTGGAGTTCGGGCCCGGTCACTCTCACGTGATCCTGAGACCCCGGCCTGGATATGTGCCCAAGGTTCCCACCACTCCCTTCCGGGACCAGGTGGTGAACCTGCAAGCGCTGCCCCGGGAGGAGGCAGACCCAGCCTTGGCACTGCTCTGTCCAGTACGCGCCCTCCGTGCTTACGTAGACAGGACGCAGTGTTTCAGGACCTCAGACCAGCTCTTTGTCTGTTATGGTGGGAAGCTGAAGGGAAAGGCTCTCTCCAAACAAAGGTTGTCTCACTGGATAGTGGACGCCATTGCTTTGGCATACCAGCAGCAAGGTCGACCATGCCCCCTTGGTGTGACCGCCCACTCCACCCGGAGTGTGGCGTCCTCTTGGGCTTTAGCGCGTGGCGCCTCGCTAACAGACGTCTACAGAGCTGCAGGCTGGGCGACACCTAACACATTCGCCAGATTTTACAATCTCCGAGTGGAGCCAGTCTCCGCCCATGTACTGTCTTTTTCAAGCTAACATGGGAGCTGTTAAGTGTCTCGCTTGCTCGCCATTCCACTCCACGGACTGGATACGTGCGATATTTCCTCAGGTGAGCCTTCCTCTCTGAAGCCCTGAGTTCCTCCAGCACTGTTGACGCTGGCGCCAGTGTCTATTGCCTGTGCGTCGGCTAGGTGCCTCCGTGTGCATGGTTCCTCCTCTGAGTAACCCCCACATGTGTATTTTCCACTGTAAGCCTCTTTGAGCATGTGTCTTTCCCTCGGCAAGTCACCTGCCACTCCTGGAGTTGAAAGTAGATGCCACCCTACGGGCTGGTCATTCCAGTGTTCCTCCATATGTAGCCCCCTTGGGCCATATGTGTATTCTTAAGTCCTCCCTATGGGTAGGCATGCTGCGGCATATCTCCCATGAGATATGCTTCCCAGTGTACCTTGGTATTCCTGTGTTAAGTAGGACTCCTTCGTCCGTGCCTATATCACGACAGGGAGGTCAGACTTCGCAGGGCACTGGAAGACAGCTGTGAAGGTGGCGTGATTTCACGGGGACCCCCATTCTCCGTCATCCGACGTAACTCGGAGTGACTACGAAAGGGAACGTCTCGGTTACGGATGTAACCCTCGTTCCCTGAGTAGGGAACGGAGACGTTACGTCTCCCTGCCACTTCCGCTGTACCGCTGGGTAGACGCCTGAGTTCAGTCTCGGCTCCTCAGCGAAGACATGATCTGCTGTTGCAGCTGTCTCTCCTTAAATACTCACGCAGTGAGGCGGAGATACATTATGCAAATTCCGCAGACCCATGGCATTTCATTGCCATAGGCTCGTTTTTTAATACTCGAAGAGGATTGGCTTTCTGGCGAAACCCCCATTCTCCGTCATCCGACGTAACGTCTCCGTTCCCTACTCAGGGAACGAGGGTTACATCCGTAACCGAGACGTTTCTTGGCCTAAAAAAGGCCTTGTTTTAGGAAATTTAAAGCATGAATTAATCTAAATATCCAAGGCAATCCAATTATTTAGTCGATGAAAATGTGTATGAATCCAACCTGCAGCAAGAGAAACGCAACATTGCTCCTCTTGTTTGGTTACATTGTTGAGTCGGACTGGGACATCCTCCAGTTCGGGGGAGAGGGGGGGCAGGGCAGGGACATGACCCACCCCGCACATCTGAACCGAGCCCAGGGCCAGCTGCTTTACCAGGGTCGACCCGTTCTGAACAAAGCTGTCAGTTCAATGGAACCCATAACACACATTATTACACACATTACTCACAAAATATTAAACTTATACAGAGAACAAATCAAACCTGGACATTTGATTGAAGATTTCATCTACAGCCGTGGCATACGCCCCAATAATAATGGCATCAAAATAACACGGCACTAAGTAGTGCGGAATATGCTTGAGGTATGTGAATACAGCACTGAACCACTTTCCGACCTAGGATAAATCAGAAATATTTAGACAGAAATATGCCACATCAATGTGTGAAAAACATTTCTACAATTTTACATTTTTGCTAATCAGTTGCACACCAAACTGTACTACATTTTACTATTTATTACTTCATTACTAAAAAACATATTTCCTTTCCTACCTCCCGCAGAGCTCCGCCTTTATTCATCAGGCGAGTGCTCACGTAATTGATCATCCAATCACCTTGCCTGAGATTGTCACAAAACGGATGTCCGAGGTCATTTTTGGGACGAATCTCAGACAACACTGACACAAAACCTGCGAGTATTGAAAGCATGATGTTTATTTATAGTCACATGACTACAGTGACCGATCATGTTATTTGGGTATTGTGGTACCTTGTAGGCCTCCATACTTCAGCGGCATCCAGGATGGTATATTGTAGCAGCCACCACCATCTTCCTGTTCCTCCGCATCACAGCGGAATAATAATACGTTCAGCTCGGCCAGAGTCAGTTTGGATATTAAACTGCCACGTAATTTAAAACAACAGGTCTTAATGAGAGAATTACGTTGAAAGAAACTGAACTGAATCATTTCATTATGTAATAAAATGAACTGTTAAACAGCACAGTTGATATAAGCAAATGAATTAATGAGAATTGAGTTTGTGAAAGTAAAGGTAAATATGACTTACAATTCTAGAGCTATTTTCAGGATGCCAGGAACATTGCTGTCAGTCAGACTGCCGGATTTATACAGCCGGCTGAACTGTGAGAGTTGAGTTCGCAAGTAGCCGACCATTTTCTCAGAGTTTGGATCAAGACTCACCCTGTGAAATCAGTTACATGTTGAAATGAATTCATTAATATTCATTTAAAGGAACAGTTCACCTAAAAATGATTCACGCTCATGTGGATTTAAACAATCAAATGCTGTTGTTAATTTTTTCACCCATGGAACACGCACACACAAAAAGAGACTTCCATAGATTTTTTTCAACACCACTTCATCTCCATTCAAGCACCAAAAAGCACTTTAAAAGCACTATAAAAGTGGTCTATATGATTTGTCTATAATCCAAGTGTTTTTGGAGATGGTATGGAAAAATCTATGGAAGTTTCATTAAAAAAATAACAGCATTTCTCCTTTTATGCAGCCCATGGTCACCATAATTATATTATCATGACATTATATTTTTGTGGGTTTGTTTGTGGTTAACACCTTCAGATTCTGTGGCTATTTTCATCTTCCTTGCAAGAAGGGTCGCAAAATATTTATATAAAGATTCTTTTAAAAACAAATTGTTAGGGTGTATTTCAGACACACACAAATTATTATATAAACATCAAGCAACAAATGATATAATAAGTGACAAATAATTATAGTGAAACACATTAAATAGACTACTAAAGTAAATAGGATTCATTTAATTTGGTGTGTTTGATTACCTGAATGAAATTACACTACCGGGAGTGAGCTTTTCAAACAAAATCTCCTCAACAAACTCACTGCGTCCCTTTGTGGTAGCATCTCCCTGTTTTACAATTTCACTGTCCTTTAACTGAAAACAAAAACATGTGTTATATGCAAGCCTACATCAGTAGGGACAAGCTGTGCACACAAGTATAGTATTAAAGTAACTCTACACTAAGAGGCTATAAAAAGAGCATACTAAAAGCCTACAAATACCCACAATTCACACAGAGCAGGACCTTTGTCTCTGCCTGATGACAGCATACATTACAGACACTTCATGTCACAGCATAGCTGCACCCAGCACTAGTGTCATGTTACCTGGACGTGTTCACGGATCACAACAGTGTAGTTTGGCAAGCCGTTTATGCACGTCTCATCTTTCGCATATGATTCAGCATTTCTCTCTATTGTACGTGCCTCTAAAATCACCTCCTCAATTTTACCTGTGTAACATGATGACAGATTAGACAGAACATGTCTAACTGGTAGGACCAGAAGTTGAACTTCAGTGACATTTGAAGAGTAAAAATTAATTGTCAAACTATTTGATGTGCTTTACATAAAATTAGATGACTTTGATTTCAACAGCGTAATCTGAAAGCAAAGAGAGCTACACTGTAAGTTTTCACGTCTGTACCTGGGATGTACATGGGGGCCAGATGCTCTTTGTATTGGTTTGTTTCTGGGTTTTTAAACGCTGTTCGAGACACAGTCACAACAGACTGATGCGTGCTGGGGCAATGCCTGGTCACAGCCACGGTGTCTTCATCCAGCTGATCTACGTAAACCTGTGACATGCATAATGAACAAATACAAAGAAACAGACAGCAATGTGCACATAAGACTGAGAGGTGTAGGTTACAGGTGCAAATATGACAACGAGTCCCACCACCCTAGTGACAACTTTACAGCTCAAATAACATTTTAATACAAAAAGAATGAATTTATAGGGGTTTGAAAAAAGTATTCGGACAGCTAAATATGGCTGAATGTCTTTGGATTAGAGTAAAACTTATTGGTATTTCAAGAAATATTTTCAAAAAAAAAAAAAAAAAAGGTTTTTAAATGATCAAAACAATATTTTGATAATTTTGGATACTATATAACACATGTTAAACAGCAAAGGGGGCTCAGGAAGGTGAAGTTTGTTCTGAGAAAATGTCTGAAAACCAACTCTTTAAGTGTTTTGGTAAAACCTGAGCTTCACATTTCTGCTTTTAAAATTAACTTCCAATGTAAGTTCTTCTCTTTATAAACAAGTTTGGTATGAGGTATGAACTGTTGTAACAGATTCCTTAATTTCAGTTTAATCCAGAGGAGTTATTAAAAACTTTGTAATAAGTATCAAAGTCTCCTCTTGCTGTTAATGATTCACTGTAAAAAAAAAATGCCTCTCCAACATAAAAATTTCTAGTGACCCGTTGAACCTAAAATTTTTAGTTGGCCCAATTTAAGTTGCGGAAACCAACTTTTTTGTGTTGTGCTGACTACCCCTGCATGTAGACTGAACCTGAAATAGAATGTTGTGTCAATTAAATATTTTCTGTTGACTAAACATAGCTTGTTGGGCCAACAAGCAGACTCAAATTGAAATAAAATGTTGTATTAATTAAATATTTCATGTTGGCCAAAAAGTCTATTTTTCATTATAAATGTTTTTAAAACTTTAAAACCTGCAGAAGTACCAAATAATTGATTACTACTAGAACATTAATTTGTAAAATACATTTGATTTAAACAAAAATTGATGGCAAATTAACGATCACTGATACAATTTTCAATACAAAATTCAATTATTTATGCTCTCAAGCTTCAATAAATTCATCAATTAAACTAAACACTCTAAAATACCACTCCTACAGCGAATCATGTATGTGCGAAACACTCTGATTCGAAATGGATAAGTGACTCTTAATAACTTTATTTGACATCTGATATGAGTACGGTAAACTTTAACCTGGGTGAAGCCCTTCTCTGCCAGTTCTTGGTGGAGTTTGTTGAGGGCCAGCTTTCCTGCCATTATACCAGTCTGGAGGTTTACCTCCCCAACAGAAGAGGGTAGTGCATCAGGATTCCATTTAGGGTACAGACGCTCTTCCTTTACTACTGAAATCTGAGGGGAAAAAAGTGGGATGATACTACACCAACACCATTATGTGGGCAAAAAGCAAATGTACATACATATTTGGATACATATTTGCAGTGTTGGTAAAGAATGTTATGTAATCAGATTACTTTTTTCAAGTAACTTCAACTTAAATTCACATTCAAATATCGGAGTCACTTTTTTTCAAACAAGTAAGCAAAGTTACTCTGTTTTCCCATTTATTGACGGACAGGTTGTGTATTTGCAGAGTTGCATGCAGAATTAGAGTTTCTTCCATTTAGATGAATTTAAATGCTAACAGATAGCCTTCTCCAGGTATCTTAGAAACCCCAGGGAAATATCTTGACGTGGAAGGAAGTAAAAAAATAATAACAGAAAAGTCTTTTGTTTAAGTATTAATACCGAGCCAGATACAGAGGACTCTTTGTTAGTGAGAAATGATTATAATTGGAGTTTTATAATCAAGGTGCTGACAGAACAAACGATTCTTGTTACATAATTGGGATGGACGTAAAAAATATTATTAATCTGCTTTGTTATATAAAAATACATAAAAACTTTGAGGAGAAAGAGTAAGTTATGTAACTTTTATTTAACAAAACAAAATCTCAATATACAGCTACCGTTGTTTTTAAAAGTCTGTTATGTTCACCAAGGTTGAACTGATTTGATCAAAAATACAGTAAAAACAGTAATATAGTGAAATATTATTACAATTTAACATAACTGTTTTCTATTTAAATATGCTTTAAAATTGAATGTATTCCTGTGATTGCAAAGTTGAATTTTCAGCATCATTACTCCAGTCTTTAGTGTCACATGATCCTTCATAAATGATTCTAATATGCAGATTTGCAGCACAAGAATCATTTCTTATTATCATCAATGTTAAGCTTCCTTGAATTTGTTTTAGATCAGTGACTTTAGTGAGTTGAAAGCCTTTCTGCAACCAGTTTCCTTAGGAGGTGCCTTTATACTAAAATACTGTCTATTTAGTCATTGACTGATCGGACAGCAAGACCTTTAGGTTTAAGTTTAGGAGTAGGACACAACCAAAGTCAATGTACACATTTTTACCTGGTGAGGTACGAGCTCATCGTATCCTCTAGTGCTGCCTGAGGCGCAGCAGGCCATAGAGACGATAGCAGAGCTTGGTAAAGCATCATACGCAGAACGAACCTACAAGACAAGAATAAGAAAAACATCTTTCACATTAAAGATGTATATTAAATAGTATTAAAATAAACAGTGAAACAAGTAATACTAACCTCATGATATATAAAATACAAAATGAATATACAATACAGGATTTTGTGTGTTGCTGACCTGAATGGGACATTCGTTGTCATGGGTAACATCCAGAAACATGGCATGAGCGATAGATGGCACTAAGGGCCTGAGGTTTGGCTGTACGAATGACCCTACAGGCTCCCCTCCGAAACGATACACCAGTCGACCCTCCTCACGGCTGTCCCCGGCACTCATGGCCTCTGATGATGAGAGAACAAATCTTATCAGTAAATGGGACATTTGATAAAAAGGTCAAACTTTACATGACAGGGTTCATGTTGCTGTATAATTTGGGTGTTTTTTAAACTCTAGGCACTTTTCATACTCTCGCTAGTTTATTTAATTTGTGTACTAACTATATACAGTATATATAGAGTACTGTACATACATCACAGAGGAAATCTGGATTTTTTATTAGCGTCACAGCTTCATTGTTTCCTCATTGGACAAAACCCCCCCCCCAAAAAACCCAAAGTTTTTACAGGGGTTAAATATTTTTTACACAATAAATAACTTGAAATGGTTTTCATTTCACTTTTTGCTGAGATAATAGTTTTATTTTAGAATTTTTTTGTCCATTTTAAATTTTAACATGGGACAAAGGTAAAACAATACAATGTAAACATAAATGGCTTAAACATAAAAAGTAGCACAAATAAATGAAAGGTTTAATGAGGCCTTCATCAAAGAAATTAATATTTAAAAATTAACCCGTGACATGAAAGTGCCAGTAGTTCAAGAACCAATCCATTTCTATCTAATATCTCAAATCTAAGGATATTCTGTGTGAAATACAACTCAAACTCTATCAACAGCAGCTGTGGTGTTTTAGCTCATTTTGAGGATGATTTACATCTGCTGTAAATTTGTATTTCACATGGCATGGTCCTTACTTCTGAGTGTCACTGCAACTGCATTTCCCAATCTCTTTGCGTCTTACCTCGGATAAGGGAGGTAATGCCAAGCCTAGTCATAAAGATATTGTCCAGCTCTTCGCTGCCAGTAAAGAGCTCAGCCACCACATACAGATCAGGCCTGTGATGACGAGCGAAAGCTAACAAATACTGCAGCCCATCCGGCACACAGCAGCAGGGTTAGAAAGAACAAGGATGGATGGATGGATGGAGTGATGTGGGTGTAGGTAAACTAAGCAAGACAGACAATGTATGAAGTGCATGACAATGAGTAGGAACATGCTCAGGTTACATAGTAAAGCATAAAGGATATAATGCAGGTGCATTAGCAATGTAGTATGGCATTAATATAGTATTATTTGTGAGCACATAAAATGCATCAGATCAAATTAGGTGATGGAGAGAAAAAGTATGTTATTAACAGTAAGGTATTAATGTTTTGAGAAAGCAAAAAGAGGGGGGGGGGGGGAACACAAAGAGCAAATTGAGCATAAGGGCAAACGTGTGTCTCTTGCAGTCTGCAGTACCTCTGACGAGACTGGTTATCCCCAGCCGATTTACAAACAAATTGTCAAGCTGTTCACTTCCTGTAAAGAGTTCAGCTATCACATAAAGATTGGGCCTGACCACTCTGGCTGCAGCTAACATGGCCTATAGACACAACATACAAGACGCCACATTTAATAGTACACATGATTAAACCTGGAGTACAAACTCAGAAGGAATGAAACTGCATATTTTCAACATGAGAATGAAAGAAAAGTTTTCACATTCATCAGATTTTATCTATGAATCTACAATGACACTGCAAAACGTTCTGAGTTCCTGTCAGTAGCATATGGTGTCATTTGTATAAATATATCAATCTATGTATCTACAATGACACTGCAAAACGTTCTGAGTTCCTGTCAGTAGCATATGGTGTCATTTGTATAAATATATCATGAAATATGCCTGCAGATCAAAAATAAAGTGGAAATCTGAGCACGTACCTCAGCCACGTGAAGGGGTGTGGAGTGGCAGTTATCCAGACGCACACCAGAGAAATGTTTGGCTGTGATCTCGGTGTACTTCTTCATGTGAGCCCATAAGTATGGACAGTCTTCTGGCTTGTCGCCATAGCGAAGTTTAACGCTGTCACCCCAGCAAACAAGCTCTCTTCTGAGGTAAACATTAGACCCTAACAGACAGATAAATCAACCATTAAAAACTGGGCTCCTAGGCTAGACTATCTTGTCACCAGAAAGACCATGCAATTTTTGAATGGCTTTGCTGACCCAACCAGCACCAAACCAGCATAAACCAGTGTGGACCAGCATTCAGGTATTTTCATTACCGTTCAGAAGAAACCAACATACATTACACACATATTTTGACTGACCTGCCTCTGCAAAGTTTCTGAGCGGGTCATCACCCATGACCCATCCATTGTGGGCGAGCAGATGACAAGCCTCATTTGGATTCAGCATCAGCTGGTTTTCCTGCTCCATTGGCATGTCCTCAAATGGGTAGGTAAAATATCTGAATCATTAAAACAACAAAACAAGGATGAAAACTGTAAATCTGCCGTTCTCATCAGCGTATTACACAATAAAATGCTAAGCTTACAAGATATCATATGGCTACAATGAACACTTCTGAGGGGAAAAAATGTGTTATTTGGATATATTTGTGGCATAAAAAAGTTTTGTTTGAGCCCCTTGACTAGAATACATAAGCATTTTCACGGCACTCAAAATATTTTGTTGTAAGCATATCTGGACATGCAATAGGCTATGTCAAAGGAAAGAACAGAGCATCTGCTTTTAAACAATAAAAAACTGTTTTATTCTAGCTTAATGCATTATTGTTTTATCAACACTTGAATGTGGGTAAGTTTCATAAAAAAAGCAACATTTTGAGAAAAAGCTGAGAAAATCGCGTTTTCGTCAAAGAGTACATCCAAATCGGATTTAGAATGATGATCAAAACATAGATGGAGTAAATCAAGTTCATCAACACCCCTTATGCTTGCACAATCCTATAGCTCCTATAGGTCGATATTTTACATTCTGTAACATTCTGCAGTTTGGATATGCTTTTTAATGTTGATGATCGCGTTATTTTACATATGCATCTGCTTATCTATGCTATCGCTTATTTCTGCTTCTTTTTCGTATTCAGTATTCTTTCAGAAGATGCCTAATAATAGCGCCCACTACTGTATAACAGTGAAAACACGGAAAGCCAGAAATTTCCATCAATGGCGGGGAAAGAGTTAATGGGTATAGCTACAGTAACGTCTTCAGCTAGTCAACTTGAGATCCTTTCCATCTAAGCTGGTTTTATGTCTTGAGCCTATTAGTTCATGTTTAATGAGCAGTAGGATAATCTCTCTTTCCTTTTTATTTTACGAGAAATAACCATATTTATTCACACAGTCACGCAGAGCAAAAGCACAACCAAAAAATTATTACGCAAAATGTAGGCAGTTTTGTTTTTTACCTGCTAGTGTCAAAAGTAACATAGTGGACCTTTAATGACTGCATAACCCAGCAAAAAACATGTTTAAAACATTCGGAATTAGCATTTTCATAACCTAATGGGAACATTAGCAAAATGTTGTTTCAACATAATTTTGTTAGCTGTGTTTATATCTGTCAGATGATTTATTTTTATATTTAAGTGGGCAGTTCTTGTCCAGAATAAGGCCCTGTCCCAAATGGCACACTCCGGACTTGTGGACTTCCTCAGAGTCCACACTTCGGTGACGTCATGTAGTGCAGACCTATAGGGCCCTTAGCGCGAGTCCGCGAGGGCGCATTGAGAGGTATTTTTGGGACAGACTCTATCGTCACGCCGGAAACAGGAAGACGGTCTGATTGTTGTTATGGACAGGAGCTACAGGTTCGGGGAAATATGCTGCCTATTGTTGTTGTGTTTACATATGACTCAGTAAAGCCCTGACATTCTGTTCTATTTATTTAATGAATCATAATGCGATCGTATTATTTAGCTCGCTATTATTAGCCTATGTTTGAGACATCAACCACTGGTCGTTGATCATAATGTTTGTATAAACTTGTCATGAAAACCGTAATGATAATTACACTTAAATATTTTCTTCTCAGCCATGTTAACAATTGTCCGTGAGCGAAATCTCCTCCCATCCGTTGTCTGATTGGCCTTTCGCAAGGATTCCTGGGTAGTTAAAGTGCGTGGAGCCTGCATCTATGCGGGCTTCGCGGAAGACCGCTTCAAGGGTACAAAGGGGGCGCTGCTGAGCACACTTCAGAGCGTTAAAATGCTAAATGGGACGGCCTACGGACTCGTAGACTCGGCGAGCACGCGCAATTTAAGTCCACAAGACCGAAAGTCCGCATGAAGTCCGCCATTTGGGACAGGGCCTAAGTTTCAAAGTAGACCAGACGAAGGGTGGATGGGGTGGAGATACATGGGAAGGGGTTAGATGGGCGGATAGGGGGTTGGGATAGTGTGGGGGATCGTGGTCAGCCTGGTGGTGTTCTTGCCATCGCTTTTGTATTGTCGTTACTTGTCTTGTTTTGCTTTGTCTTGTTTTAATGTTATACCACTATAAGTTTACTGTTTATTTTTGAATTAGTTACAAAAAAGATTCTCAGAATGAAGTGAATTGTATGTTAAATCATATGCTTTAATAAAAAGACGTTTGATAAAAAAAAATAATAAAAAAAAGTAGACCAGACTGCCACCAGTCTTGCTCTGCGAGACTTCTTGATATTTACCTAGTCACCAAAGGGTTTGTCTGAGTGACAGGTCCAAGCAGAGGACTGTGGGTGGCGAGTCTTTCATAACAAACCGTTCCAACTATGCAGTTTATAGCCTGCAGGGGAGAAATGACATAAATGATTCACACAGACAACAAAGATAAACAGCAAGATCATCTGTGAATCGTACACACACGTGAGGCTTAAAGACACCAACCTTCTCATGATGACTTTGCATTTCCTTATAGCATTCCACATTCAGTTCCTCAAGACTCTTCTTAAACCAATCACAGGACTCTTGGATGGATTTGGGACCGTTACTGTTCTTTTGATATGTACAGGAAAAATACATTTTATTTGTTCACAAAATGCAGTACACTGGCATTATAAGAGAAAACAGACATACATAAAAATCTAATTTTAATGTAAAAATTTATGAAAACACACACACACACACACACATATATATATATATATATATATATATATATATATATATATATATATATAATTATATGACCATTAGAATATTATTGCTTTATTGTGATTATACAATTATATGAAAAGGTCAGGGTGAGCAAAATAAGTATAATCACAACAAAATTACCTTGGTTACGCTGACCTTTTCATTTGAGATCATTAAAAACTTCACATTGATATTTGATAAAAGAAAACACATTCTCTATCCAAAAAAACAATCAGTAAACAGAACTTGAACATGAAGTGGACTCACGTGTGTCTGCCAAACATCTCCAGGGCCAGTTGTATGTCTACGGTGTTGCTGAGGCGTCTATACTGTGAATCCTGGATGACTTTTAATTTCGGCTTTCCCTTCAGCTCAGGGCCCTCAGGTTTGTTACCTACAGATGCCAAATACATCCAACTTACCTCCGACCCTACAAAATACAAGTGACAGAGCATCCAAGAACATACTAGCAGACTTCAAACGCTCACCAGCCTGAAGAACCTTCCTAAACTGCTCCACGGCTTTCTCAACATTCACCTGCAGAAACTCCCATAGTTTCATCTGAGTGAAAACTTCCGTCCATAGAAGCCCTCGTAGGATCTGAAACATCAAACCAAACACCATCACTTGTTGACCTGTCACCACAAACTTTAAAGGATTTTTGGCATATTAAAAAGCTGTGACAGCCTCCAGACTCACAGTAATGTGTTTCTCATTCTCAATAAGAGGTGGAAGGCCACTGTCGCTGTATTTCCCATCAGCTACGGCACAGCTGAAGTGCCACAGGGCTCTATCCAGCAGCCAGGCTGGCTTCAGATGAGGAGAGTTTACCAGGTTATAGCCACACTCTGGATGGAGTCTAATCCATTTACTGTTGGTAGCTAACCAAGGGAACAATCATAAAATCATAGTCTTATAAGTAAAAAAAATCAAATCTGTTTTTCTAAGCTATAGACAGAAGATATTCTTTAAAGTGTTTCATCATCACTATGACCTTCGGCTCATTTTACTTCAGTCAATTGGAGTGATTTCCTTTCAAAAACCAAACATAAGGAAATACAATCTCCTGTACCTGTTAGTACAAGATTATATTACACATGCTGGGTCAAAAGTGTGGGGAAATGGAAAAGGTGACATGCAAACATAGTTAATTGGTTGGAAAGTAAATGGCGGATAATTCTATGTGAGTTCCTGATAAGGATTGGTATGTTTGCACATAATAAATAGCAAGTAAAATCAATTTCAAAATGCTCATTAAGTGTGATAAACTTCTGTGTTCAAAGGTTCAAAGAGCAGGAAACTTGCTCAAACCAATCTGGAATAATTAATCTACGATTTAGTGAATAAGCTCTGTTAAGTGCATAACAATAAAAACAATAATGACCACTAGGATTTATACAACCGTTTTGGGAGATACATCCATTTTCTAATCAACATCACTAATCAACATGCATGGAAAAAATAATAATAAGACAAATCAAATTACTTGTTTGGAAAATTACTATAGTAGTCGCATCATATTGTGTGAATATTGCTTGCTGGGAGACTTAAACTGTTTTTTATTTCCCTGCCAAAATTGTTGATATAATATATTTCAAAGTGTGAGCTGCAGGTTTATATAGTTGTAACCCATATTTATTGAAAAAGTTGATTTGATGGCTTTAAAACAACTGCTGTAATTTTGTCAGAGTCTCTGAGGGTTACGGTAATTGAGCTGTTTATAGTCAGTAAATGCCGATGGCTCATAGTTAAAGCATGTTAACCACAGCAAAAGATCGAAAGGAAAAATACTAAAATATAAAACTTCATGCACCCTGTAGAGCTACTTTCACACCCTGCTGGAGCACATTTTTACAGACTAACCCAAACAAAGCAAGTTGGCAAGAAACAGTTCTCAGTTTGACACTTAATTAAACTATATGGTGTTCATAAGGGCAGACATGAAAATGTGTTCCTATGACACACATGCAGCAGAGGGCAACATGAAACATTAGAATGTCACAAAGAACGAGGCGGCCAACATTAATCTTCCTACAGTGTGACTGAAAGGTCAAAAATCTTAACCATTGTGCCACAGATGTGACCAGCTTTCATCTACTCTCTGATTGCTGCAATTGATATATAAATAGCCTAACCACTTCTTTCTTAGTCTGCTGAGTCATTCTTCAGAGGTGACATTGCCATTCCAATGAGATAAATAGCCAAAGATGCAGTGCTGGAAGTTTCTTCAAACATTATTGTGCTAAAGACACAGCAGAAATTACCTGTGTGGTTGTACACCACATCTGTGATGCAAATCACATTCCACTCTTTCTTGAGTTTCTCCGTCAGGTTGCCCACATCCATCCATGTGTAGTTCTTTCCAGGTGGGGAGAAATCAGGGTTCAGCTCTAGCTGATCAGCTATGGAGTAGCATGACCGTGATAAGCCTAGTTTCTGCAGAGGCGTGAAGTGGATCATATTGTAACCTGAAAAAAAAAAAACATGTACAAAAAATTGGTGGTTCATCTACTTCAGTTGTGCTTTTTGTATCTTAATTGGCTAAACTTGGCCAAAAAAATGGCTTGTTAGTTGTAATCAGTGCAAAACTGCCAGGGAGTTTTTATATGATTCCTAGGGTGTTTTGGCCGGTTGCTAGGGCATTGATATGGTGTTCAGGGTGTTTGCTATGGTTACTTCCTGGAATAAAAAAAAAGTCTACCCACAGATCTCTATTAGATTCTGGACTCCTATGGCTTTGGTCACTCCTACAACGTAAGTCTATGGGGGTTATTTTTCACCTGTTTTATTATCTTTTTTTTTTTACGGTTTTAAGTAAGTGAAAATCTAGCATTAAAAAGATTTCGCCAACAGTCTTCATGATTTGAAGTATCATTCATAAATTGCACAAATGGTGGGAAACAAGTTTCACACCAAAGTTTAATACTTGGAGTTAATGGTTTGTTCAAGTACTAGAGGCAACAGCTTGTTTTAACCAACACCACTAATTTAAAAAAAACTGAGCCTGTCTATGGCTGAAAAGGAAAATTAATATCAATTTCATTCTTAATCTTGTCAAATTGGAAAATACTTGTCCAGAATGTCCACAAAAATAGCTCACAAACATGCACATATGGCATGCATTCTAATCTAGGAGCGTAACAATATATTGTGTCACAATATATCGCAATACAAAAATGCAACACGATGTATCGTGGATAGTGACGATCTGTAATGTATAGTTCACCCAAAATGAAAGTTACTGTGTGAGAACAAATTCAAGTTTACATAGTTTTAGTGTCAGTACTCAGTACTACATTAAACTATAATGCTGAATATAATGTATAAGTATAATATTGCAATGGGGGAATATTTGTGGGTCCTGATCATGCCAAATGTCTTATGTTGCCAGTAAAAAGTGCTTAAATATATCTAGATGGCGACAGAGTGTAAGCATATTCGTCTAAAATAATTCTGTATTTTCAGTTTCAGAATCATGAATATTTTTTATTCTGGTGTCACCATTGTCCTGTGCATTGGGTTACCAGCACCAAGTCCAAGCCTACTCATTTACACCCCCAATGTAATCCCAAATTTTGCTATTCTTTTGTTAACCTTTTACCATATGTCTTTGAGTATCGCAATCACATCGTATCGTGATATGTATCGAATCGTGACATAAGGAGGGTATTGTTACACCCCTACTTTTTGATGATTCTGGTAAAGTGCAATAACCCACAGATTGCTGCAATCAATGGGGAGCAAAAATATCCTTTTTATACACATTAGCACATATTTTTCTATATGAGGGGGCTTCAGATGGTCTTTTGCTGGAGTCACAAGTACTACAGCAATACCAAACTCATAAATGAGTTTCAATAGACACTGATAAATGATTCATACCAGTTTCCTTGGCCACTCTTAGTCTGTCTAGCCATTCATCCAGAGGGCCCAGACATTTTGCCAGGTAAGTCTGAACTGTAATGCAATCCAGAGGCAGGATCTTCCTCTCATGGCCGACGCGCAACACTGGATCCACAACAATGTGACCACCTCCGGTTCGTTCTTCATTCCTGTATACACAATATGGTAACATCCTCCTTTTTTTATGGTAACAATTAGAAACTGCCACAATTCCAAGAATTCTCACTCACCCACACCCAAAGTAATACTGATAAGACCCTGCTATCTCCAGGTCCAGTTTGCAGTACTTGTCTGAGTCATCCTCTCTGCCACTGGGGTTCACCCACTCCAGCTGACGAAAGCTGGAGCCAACGAACTTCTTGCCATGTGCTGGGTAGTCGGTGTGAACATGCACACTCTTGCCCTGCAGGGTCGGGCCCAGGCGGAACTGAAGCTCAAAGCCTAAGTGGAATTAAATATGAGTCAGATGAGAAAACAGCAGGGAGAGTTGAACATCCAATAACCCCTAAGTCTTCCTTTAAATAGTGCATTTATCAAACAAGATCCTTGAATCATAAATTATTGTTCAGAGCAATGAAACTTAATACATATCAGATACTGTGTAATTTATGTTTTAGAACAAGACATGAAAATCCCTTCAAGTAGACTTCAAGAAGATCTTATTTTCCTCATAAATCTTTGATTTAATTCTCCTTGAAGCCACTGGTTGTTTATTCATATATTGTTTTGGTGTGCAGTTTGATAAACTTAGCTGTTGCATTGTATTTTAATGCATTTTTAGAGACATACAGTTCAGAAAGCTTTCCCGTTCGCCTTAAGCTAAAAGGCGAGAATGTCTGTGTTTATCAGTATGTTAAAATTCCATTAGGCTATTTAAAAATATATATTTAAAAATAAATTATATTTGGAATATTTGATCTACAATTTAGTGAATGTGCGCCGTTGTGTGTTTAAAACACAAAACTGACCACTGATTTATACAACAGTATATAAACAATAAAAATGGTCTAATCTTTAATCTTACATTTTTATTTTAGGGTGATATTGCGATTTTTTATCACTAAACAGCATGCTTGTGAAATCTAATTAAGAAAAAAAAAACAGTTCACATAATTCTTTGGAAGATTGCTAAATTTGATCTGAAAAGGCCTGGTTTAATCCATATTTATTGAAAATGGTGATATCATTTAATTGTTTTGAAAAGACTTGCTGTATAACATTTGTGTTGTAGAACAAAACATGAAAATCGAATAGACTAAGATTTTATTTTACTCATAAAAAGATATTTAAGCTATTTCACAAACCCATAAGAAATTCCATAGGGAACCCATGGCTCAAAAATGATAATGCTATAAAGAGCTTCAGGTTTACGGTAGCATAAAGTACTGCTTTGCAGTATGTAGTAAGCAGTTTGATTCTATTTAGTAGTATTCTATTCTGTAATTAGCAACAATCTGACCGTTGCATAGAATAGTAAACTATATTTACATTATCTACACTGCAAAACATATGAGCACCACAGCAAACAGGACAGAACACCAGCACATTCCTCCGCTATATATAGCGGACAGCTTTTTGAATGTGATATTAGGTGCTCATGCACCACGAGTAATGCATAAATCTATCCAAAGCTCCTTGGGTTCCAAAGTCTTGAGTTGCAGAGAGTAATAAAGTAAGACAAATAAAAGGGATAGAATCA
The DNA here is from genome assembly GCA_030578255.1 of Tiaroga cobitis. Lineage (NCBI taxonomy): Eukaryota > Metazoa > Chordata > Actinopteri > Cypriniformes > Leuciscidae > Tiaroga > Tiaroga cobitis. Next base: position 7,155,429 of record CM060614.1, on the reverse strand, counting down.
TTTATGCATCAACAACAACATTAAAAATTATAAATGATACAAAAAAATCTATAAAAGAATAAAATAAACATCATGATAGCACAACTGATGATGACGTAAATGAAAATATTTGCATTTGCAATGCACAATTTTTGAGAAGACGACCTACCTTGCTCCAAGCGAAATAGAGTGCGCTCCAGTCTCTCCATGTCGTTCAGGAGAAGCACTCGGGTCTGTTGGCCACGGAACATGTTGGTGGTGCTTTTTTAGGATGCCCTTTAAACACAGGAGAGGTAACCTCTGAATTTGCAAGAGTGTGTGCTATCATACGATAACAATGATCAACATGTGAACAATCTGTTGCAATTGGGGGATTTGTAAATGCTTGACAGTTTCTCAACAATGTTTGAATAATCTGACCTACTGACCTAACCTGAAACATCATATGACATAGATAGATAGATAGATAGATAGATAGATAGATAGATAGATAGATAGATAGATAGATAGATAGATAGATAGATAGATAGATAGATAGATAGATCAGCAACTCTATACTGTACTTTTTTTTAATTTGCATAAATACAGACATGCATAGTATAAAATAAATAAAAGATTAAAGAATTAGGCCCTATTTGTTGATCACTTTATATCGCACAAATTTGGAAAAATTTAAAAGATACGTTTTAGGCGCTGTTACATTTCATAAACATTAAATTCAGCTTATAATGTATTTACATGTAAGATACGCTCAGAGAACTATTAAAACAACCAAAAGAATATTACTTATCTTGACACGAGGCCTTTTATTTTTCCCATTTGATAAGTAGCATGCATTTCATGCATTAAGTAAATATTAAAATGAGGAGCCATAATTGAAATGAACTAATAAAAGTTTAAATACCAGCAACATCCGACAGTCTAATCACTGGAGTGTCACCCGGTGTTAGTCAAGCAGACCTTATGCATCTAATAAGGTCATGCATCTGAGATGACATGACCTTTCAGTGACCCTAAATATAGCCAGTACCTTTAGTTACATCTCACTGTTCATGCAGGACAGGTGTGATACAATTCGATGAACTATTGTAATTCCTCCAATAATAATAATAATAATAATAATATTTTTTATTAACAATGTATATTTTATAGTGAATTATTTATTATAATTTATTACTATAATCAATTTCAGTAATATCACACAAGCACGAGCTGACAACAGCCCGACGACTTGGATTTCCTGAGACTGAGGCGGCAGGCCCAATGCCACAGGTAATCACGGCCATGCTGATATTCAGTATTACAGAAGTTGAGCTCTTGTTCGTGTGATTTTGCCAAATACGAATTACTACTAACTTTACTTTAGGAAGTTTAGGAAAAAAACAGATGCTCCGAGTCCGACCTTAAAAAATCCCGCTCGTCGCTTGGGAATGGGAACACATCTATCGTTTGTCATTCATTTTTAGCCTCACCCACATGTCTTTGAGAGAATTTTAGAGCACGGCATTCAACCAATCAACCGATTCCTAGCAAAAAGACCGCCCATACCTTAGCACGTGCGCGTTCACATCCGCCTCACGCACAGTTGTGTTTTTTTTTTTACGTGACGTGATAGTGTGATGGTAATTTATTTTAGATGAATGGAGGTAAGCATATGAACTTATTTTATCGTTCCGTCAGCAGTTTATTTTGCTTGTCTGTCTGTTTGACTGCTTATTTTCTTCATACACATGCGCGCAGACATCTGCTGTTACAGTAAGGTCGAGGTCGAATTTCCCCACTTTGCTTTCACTAACGCTTTTAGTCTTATCTGTCTGTATCAGTATGTCATTAGCCTGACGGAAGAGACAGAAACCTGACCTTAACCTGGCCCATATCACATTCACACTTGTAACACACACATACACACACATATTTTTACAGATCAGTGTCCATGTGTGTTGAAACGATGCAGTCTTTTAGTGCTGTTTGGTAATCAGTTACAGTCACGACAGTCCTCCTTATCTTTTTTCCCAGGTTTCTCAGCAAAAACTGAAAAGACAACAGGCATTTAAAAAAAAAAAAGTTTGTAATGCGCAGCTGACTATATTTATTTGTATCAATGAATCATGTACTAGAAGTTAAAGGGATAGTTCACCCAAAAAAGAAAATTCTGTCATCATTAGTCATTAATATGTGCTTTATAAGTACTAACAAACAGCCAATATCCTAGTAATATGCATGATAATAAGCAACTAGTTAATAGTGAGAATTGGACCCTAAACTGTTACCAGAAATTCATACAGAATTGAAACAACTTGAGAGTGAGTAATTGATGACAGAATTTTCATTTTTAGTTGAACTATTCCTTTAAGTACTATATATATTTTCGGTATGTCAAAGTACCATGCTATTACCATGGTGTTTTTTCGAAGATGCATCTTGATATTATCATATTTTTAGAATATTATCCATGGTTCTGCCCCACCTGTTTCAGCTACACTTGGATTGCTTGTCAAATTATCGTTGTAAAGTTTGGGTTTCACAGTAATTATCCATTTATTTCAGGTTCTCACAAAGATGAGGATTGTATTGCTGCTGCTCCCATTATGTTTAGAGACCGTCATATGCTACAGTAATGGAAAGGTTGAAGTGGCTTGTGGGGACATGGCACCCGGTCATGGCTATGTTCCCAGCCCCAAAGATCCACCATTCACCATCACAGCAGACAAATCCCAATTCAGCCCTGAAGATGAAATCAAAGGTATGAATGCTTTCTTGGTATACTTGTCAAATGTTAAAATTTTTCAAATCTTGCTCTGACAAAAAAGTACAGTATAATCTGTTTTTCATATTCACAGTGACATTATCAATGGGGTCTTCAGGGACCAAACGGTACTTCAAAGGTTTCCTCATAGAAGCAAGGAATGCTGGGAATCTCAGAGAAATAGTCGGATCATTTAAGTTAATAAATTCTGACATTTCTCAGCTTCTTCGGTGTGACAATAAAGTGGTCAGTGACATTTATTGAGAACAAAATATTTATACAAATATTTTCTTACTATTATTTGTTATTTATTAAACTAAAAAGATTAAATATTTAAGAAATTATGGTACTTTGTTTCTCTCAAATGAATATAATTCATTGAACCTACGGTATTTTCAATATTCACAGAACTCTGCTGTGAGTCATACCAGCGAATCCCATAAGACAGAGGTCCAGGTGATCTGGGTTGCACCACCTGACTCTCCTTCCAGTGTGCAGTTTATGTAAGTATTAAAATGCTGTTTTTATCCACCTTCTAGTTACGAAACTTAAAGTCGACATGACAGAAGTTGTGATAGTCTTTTCTTCCCTATTGTGATGTTTATCCAAGTGAAACGGCTTCTCGGAACAAGACAAAATGTAGGGTGGGACTTGATTTTGTCCATCGGGAATTGATTGGATGGTTGAGATTTCAGGTTGTCCCACCCCCACGCCAGTAAACACGTCATCAGAGAAGAGGGAGGGGAAGTTATTTTGATGAAATATTACGAGGGCACATGATTTGAAAAAAAGAATGTATAATAATTTATAGATACTGCAATATTGCATAAAAAATAAGAATCGTCAATCTGGATTTCTTGGTGACTTTAATGTGGGTTGTTTTTCCTTTCTTTTTTCTTTCAGGTTAACAGTTGCCCAAGGCTATAAGGAATATTGGGTGAAGATTGCAGGTCCAGTGGTGTCCCAAAGTGGTGTCGTTCCTCCACCACAAACTACCTTTGGAGGTTCCACTGGTGCCAAAACCACAGCTTTCTCAACACTGTCTCATTCAGTGAGTCAAACTGACATTGCTTAAGTTACTGGAGTGATAGTTTACACACTGTCATGAGTTTGTGAACATTTCAGGCTCAGAATCGTTGGAATATGTAAATAATACTAATGAATAATAATAATATTCTCTTCTCCTCTTCAGTTCACCTCTGAGGGCTGTGGAACCAGGAAGTCCTGTCTGAGAGATCCACAGGGCTGTGACCCACAAAATGACACGGCGTGTCACTTCCTGTCCTTTAGGGTAGAGGGCAATGGCGTGATGTTTGAGCTCAGTGGACCTGCAGATGGTTATGTGTCCTTTGCCTTATCACTGGACAAATGGATGGTAATATAGACAGACACATTGAATAATTTCAGATTTTACATCCTATTGTACAACATGTATTACTTTGACCTTTTGTAGCATGTATGACACACTCTGATTTCTGCTAAATAGTCTGAAAGTGTGAAATTATGGTTATAATCATTAAAGCTGCATTCTGTAACTTTGTTGGGTTAAAAATTATCCAAAATAAATTAAGCAAGTACATAACCAGCCAGTGTTCAAAACTATCTGCTTGCCATAGCTCGATTCAAAACGGTAAGCTTGTAATAATGTTTTTAATTCCAGTGGTACTGGTGGATTTCCGCTGGAGATTCGAGCATGTCTTTGCCTCATTACGTCACATCTGTACTCACACATCTGCACACACACATCTGTACACATAAAGGAGGAGTCTCGGCTAGTTGGCTATATTGCGTGTGAGGATGCTGGAGGTGGAGATTTATAGCCTTTTCTCACAGCACTTGATATAAACTTATCAATTTGTTGGCGGATCCAGAAAGGTTCAAACGACAATCATCAGTGACAACTGGAGATTTACCCGCTGTAAAATGCAAAAGACTTCCGACTTCGGAGTGGCTACAGAAAACAAAGAGACTGCAACCGGCCCATGTGAAAACAAGGATAAATATTGGAAGGACATTACATGTAGTCACGCAATGCTGATGTTGTTAACATTAACAATTTGAGAACAAAGTATAATTAGCACCGTTTGACGTGATATGATAAGCGATCGTTAGATTTAATCAGCGCGATTTACTGCAATGCTTTTTTTCCCCTTAGTTGGTCAGAACAAGTTACTTACTTGTTGAGATGACAATTTCCGGTGACAATTCTTATGTTGGTCATACTTCCAAAAAGTAGAATCTGTGATTCCGAATGACAGTATCCACACCGACTGACAGCCGCACATTCTCCTCAAAACATTGGATTCATCCGCGCTGTGCCGTGCCGAGGCACAACCCACGTAAAGTTGAAAATTCCGCGAGTAACTGCAATTGCAGGTTTCGAACAGAGATGGCGACAAAGAGGAAAAACTACGGACTGAAGCTTTAACTAAAACTTAAATGTATAAAAAACACATTTCGATTGTATTTTATTTCTCTTTTTTTTTTTTACTTTAAGCACTAAAATATCTTTAATAAAATATGTATAGGCATATTTTTCAAGAAAAATAAATGACAATAATTGCTAAAACTTTAACTAAAATGAAAATTACAAATATTTATGAAAACAATAATAGTATATCATTGATATAATAGTGATGTAATAGTATATCATTGATATAATAGTGATGTAATAGTATATCATTGATTCTAAAATTAAATATTATTATCATTATGCCTTTGAATGACTAGCATGTCTTTGCATAAATAATAGCAAATGTGTTGTGAATTTCAGGGGAACGATGATGTCTATCTGTGTATCAAAGACACAGACAGAGTTGACATCAAGGCTGCATTTGTTTTTGGACGGACTCACCCAGAAATCTCTTCCGAGGTATACTTGCATTGATTAAACAGTGAAAATGTCTAACAAACAGAACACCCTGGTTTAAGTGAGAAATAATCTGCAGTCGAGGCGGAGTTCAACGGTATGGTTTTAATTATTCTGCATATATTACGGTTTCCACACCTCAAAATATTGTTCAAATGTTTTTTTTAAAGACATTTGTCAGATTTTTGCCCTTAAAATGCTTATCGCATTTCATCCCAAGCCTCTGTTGCTAATTCTATTATTAATCTTTGAGCTGGAAATGGAGGCTTGACTAATGCAGTTATATTTGATTGAAACAGCTTTTAGAACAAGAAAAAATAAGGGTGGGACTTTCTCCATCGAGAATTGATTGGATGATTGTGGTTTGCTATTGCTGCAAATAAAATAAAAACATAATGATGTGCATGGGTAAATCATTTATAATAAATACTGAAATATTCCATAAAATAATTGAGAATTGTTCATTTTGATTTCATGGTGACTTTAAGCCTGACAGCGCTGCTTACCTTTTACTTTTGCACATTTTGAAAGAATGGATTTGAATATGACATGAAGGTGATAACAGGAATTTGATTTTTGTTTTTAAATTATTACTTTAAAACATACTAAAATATTTAAAGACAAGCCCCCCCCAATATATTATTAATATGAATTTAATCTCTTGTCTTTGTGCTCATATTCATTCCTAGAACATTCTGAAAGACACAGCTTGGAGACTATCAGACGGAGTGATTCAGTGTAGCTTCAGCAGAGACATTCGTCTCCAACCTGACAATGTGAATCGGTTCATCCTGGACCACATGTACTACCTCTTCATGGCACATGGTCGAGCTGAAAATGGTAAGACATTGTTTTTGTTTTTTTTTATTATTATTTTCTGTGGTCGAAAGTGTCAAAGACTCTGTTTTCTCTCTCTCCAGGGCTAACTCATCGACATGACCGCCAACCTCTGATTTCGACCTATCAGACAGTCATAACGGGACTTCCTGAGGATCTAACTGGTTCTCGATCGCCCTTGCTCATCAAATATCATGGTGATGTTAAATAACAAAACTGGGCAGATTGTTTGTTTGAATCGTTATAAGAATTGTTAAATGAAATTTATCGGAGATAGAAATTTAATCTGAGATCACTTAAGTTTTTTTTAAGTTAAATATTTTCTTCTAATATTTATGTTTTATTTAATTTCAGCTTTATTTCAATCTAATTTCTTACTCCGATAAATGAAAATTCTATCTCCGTCTGATAGAAAATTCTTGGCAACTAATGGAAATAATAAATAAAAGTTCTAAAATTGACTGAAATTAAAATAAATTAAAGCTTTGTAATATAAAAAACACAAAAACTTATAAAAGTGACAAAAGCCCATAACTAAATTACTAAAATTATATATAAATATAGAACTCAAAGCCAATCAAAATATTATTAAGTACTATAATTTTAGATAAATAATACTAAAATGATCTGTTTTGGGCACATGTTTTCTATTTCAAATAAATGCAAAAATAAAAGGTAATACAAAACATTATTAAGTACTGTAGTAGAACATAATGCTAAAATAACACTGTTTTGGGCTCTTGGGGAAGTAAACATCGACCTGGCAAACACCCAAAATACCATAATAATTGTGTAGTTGTGGCAACATTTACAAAAATCTTAAAGTTTTAAAGATAACATCTGGTTTCTGTTGACTGTTCTAAAACTCAGTATCTGTTTGTATCTGAAGGGGCTTTCATGCTGATCGCCTGGATGTCGACAGTCAGTGCTGGTGTTATCATGGCACGATATTTCAAACCCGATTGGCCTGAAAGGAATATTTTGGGGCAGAAGGTCTGGTTTCAGGTAGGAGCTTGTTTGCTAAAATGTGGATTTCAGAACATTTTCAAATGTGTATCATCTTCAAGGCTTTCTGTTTCCACAGTTACACCGAATGCTGATGACCCTCACAGTTCTGCTCACCTTGATCGGCTTTGTTTTGCCTTTTATGTACAGAGGAGGCTGGAGCAAGGTAACACACACACACACACACACACAGATGTCTGCCTATGAGTAAGACTCATGCTTTAACAGTGTGTCATATTTTCGCCCCCTTTATCACACACCTCTGACTGTTCAACAGTGCTGTCAATGTGTCAGATCCCACATGCTGTCTGCTCAGAATAAAAAAAGAGCCAATAAATGTCCCGTGTTCATCAGCTCTGACCCATCTTTTTGGCTCGTTTAAGAAAAACATACCCACTTTTCTTCAGGGATTAATCAAGCACAGTGTTGATCGAGTGTCTTATTAATTCTGCAAGTGCTGGCTTATTTGAGCCTCAAGCTGACACGTGTATTCATCTGTGAGGCTGGGCATGAGGGACACATTTGTGACTCACCAGGGGCATCTGTGACATTCTTCTGGCCAAGTATCTGTCACAGCTTCTGTCATTTCCTGTGTATGACCAGCTGAGGGCGCCCTGTTCCAGTTGTCCAACCCGCCCCCACACAAAATAGTACCAATCAAACTTGTACTTTGGCAGACTTCCCTGTCATTACTAATTTCTTCATGAAGTTTGTTGACAACATTAGCTTCATTAATTCAGTCAGTTCTAATCTGTAATCTATTGTCCACAGCGGGCAGGCATACACCCCTATTTGGGCTGTGTCATCATGGCACTCACCGTCATCCAACCTGTCATGGCGCTTTTCAGACCAGCGCCAGACGCCTCCAGGTAAATCCTGGAAACAGGAACACTGCATAATACAGCTAGAAAAGAAATGTTTACTATGAACTATTAGCATATACTGCAGTTTATACTGTGCTCTGCGTAGTATTTTTTTAAAGTAGAGTTGGCTAAAAAAAAAAGTACATGCACATTGCATGTGAGATAAAGAGTCTCTCACAATATGGTTGATTGTGTGCTGCACATACTCTGGCAAATGTAGTGGGTCATCTGGGTTTTCTATTCATACACAGTATATATATTGTGCAAGTAATAGTATGAGAATCATGGTAGTATACCATTCTGAACATACACTGTTTTTTTAAGGGTTTAATACATTTCAGAATCCTGTTAAAGAACCAGTATACACTACCGTTCCAAAGCTTGGGGTCAGTAAAAGGTTTAATTAATAGGTTTAATTAGGACATATTAAATCAAAAGTGAGAGGAAAGATGTATAATGTTATAAAATAATTATATTTCAAATAAACGTCTGGAAAAAAATGATCACATTTTCCACAGAATTTCAAAAAGCAGCAGAACTGTTTTCAACATTCCTAATTAGAAATGTGTTTTGAGCACCAAATCAGTAGATAAAAATGATTACTGAAGGATCATGTGACACTGAAGACTGGAGAGCTAAAAAATCAGCTTTGCCACCACAAGAATAAATTACATTTAGAAATATCTTAAAAATGAAAACAAAAATATTTGTTTTTACTGTATTTTTGATTAAATAAATACAGCATTGGTGAGCAGAAGAAAACAATGTTTTGAAAGGCAGTGTACAATATACCATTCTGAACAATATAACAAGATTCTGAATTGTCTGTCATGAACTATGATATTTTATAAAAATGTTAAACACATTATGCATACTGCAAAAAAAAAAAGAGAAATTCCAGTTAACGTGGCTTTTGAGTTGTATGTCAGGGGCTATCCCATTTTAGAAAATGTTTAAACAGTGTAGATAGCTTGTGAATTGTGAATACAGTTTGAATATTAATTGTGATTGAAATGGTCATGTGGTCATGTTTGAAATGTGTTTTCTGTGAAACCTGCTCTCAGGAGATACATCTTCAACTGGATGCATTTTGGAACAGGAACAATAGTTCAAATCCTAGCTGGTAAGATACAACACTGTGAATAGTCTTGAATGGGTAATTATGTGGCTCCGATCTATAGTAAAAACTATGTCGACAGCAGAAAGTGGCTTTGTAAGCTCAGTAAAATTGCACAGTGAACAGTTTTGTCAGAATAAAATTCTCTAGATTTCTGATTGCATGTGGTATACTGTATAATAGGTTGTATTGTAGTTTTATGGAGGCTAGTCATGGTATGATGCATAATATTAGTTTAGAGTGTCTGAAACACTAGCAGTATGTGTTAAGCGCGCTGTGTGTGTTTCCTGATTTAGTTGTCACCATCTTCCTCGGGATCCACCAGCAAGCTCTGCTCCTGCCGGCCCCATGCTCCACATTGGTCCTGGCGTTCATGGTGATCTGGTTTGTGCTGGCAGATTTGGTTCTGGAAGTCCATCGAAGGGGGGTTTTACCAATAGGTCAGTGAACCGCCTCCAACCATGTGTGTTCTGTACTTGGATTCCTCAGTTTACTGTATGTTTATGAGTAGTGTTTCTTAGTGTCTCGCCTGGAAATCATTTGTGCTGTATGACTCCATTAAATTGTCAAATGTTTTTATTATACTGCATTAGTAATTGACATGTTGGGTTGAATGCTAATCGGCTTCATTTTTTGTGTACGTGTGCTTTTCAGGTAAATATTTTAAAAACGTCAAATTCTACACTGAACATATTAATTCTGACGACAAAGAGGAGATTATGTTTGTTCCTGATGAGAATCAGACTTTTAGCATGGTGAGTTGAGTTTGTATTTATTTCCTCATGACAAACATGTGCATTTCATTAAGGTTATATTCACTGCATTTTTGTTTCTTTTTCTAGAAATCTTGTTTTAAAAACACAGTTCTGGCTGTTTATCTCTGTGGAAATCTGGGATTTCTGACTGTTCTCCTTTGGACCATCAGTTCAGCATGACACTCTCAGCAGTCATTTCCACATTTAGTCGCAGGGACTTTCTCTAATTGTGCCCATGTTAAAACAAGCCAAAGAAATGTGGAGTAATACTTACTAATGACCAGATACCTATCAATTTTCGGTGATTATTTAAAATGAATTTGTCTAACTTGAAATTAAAATCAATTTAGTTGTATGATTTTTTTTGAAGTTTTTGTAATTTATTTTTATTATAAATGTTATGGTTTACCTATACAATTATTTGTTGTAAAGAACAAATTATGCTTTTATTTAAATGTCTCCTGATTAACTGCTTTTTTTAAATCGAAAATGAAAAACGTATTACCTTTGTGTGTTATTTGGAGAAAGCATTATTGATCATGTTTACAGATCAAGTAAATATGAAATGATGTTTTTGAACTCCGGGTTCTGGATGAGGATTTCTGAAAGTGAATTGTGGATTTAAAGACTGTTACTGTTGCCTGAGATGTAAACATTCACAACCGCGTTAAAAACGATTTTGTCCGTTCTGTACAAGGACTGAATGTAGTTTGGATGAAATAAACCATTTATTGAAGGTTTTTGCACACAAGACAATCTGTGACAGATCTATTGCCTTTTTAAATAAAGCTTTTTTAAATTAAACTGTTAATGGCTTTATCTTCTAGAATTTGTGCATATATTTTGTATTGATACATCTCTTTGCACAGTTATTTCAGCTGTTTAAGAACACGGGTTCCTGTGCTGCTGGCTCTCTCTATAAAATCATCTTTTGGTGAGTTATTTCATATAGACTGAATACCATGCCATTTATTTGTGTGTGTGTGTGTGTCATAATACATTTTTTGTGTGAGAATGTTTTCTCCTGTGAAGTGTTAATACAAAGACAAGCTGGTGTGTTTGCAGTTTACTGTTTTAGTATAAAAAGACAATTGCTTTTAATTGACATTTACTTTTTAATTCTTATTTTGAACACGTAATTGTTCAAATGGTACGCAAAGCAAGAATGTTCTTGTGACTGACATGGTAAGCAAGGTTAGCAAGCAATACTCTTTTAAAAGCATGGCGGTTTGACAAATATGCACATTTTCTGTGGACAACAAAGCAACAGGTCATTTTCAGATAGTAGATGATTTTCTGAACAGGTTTAAGCTTTTCATACTAAGTGTAACTGACGTATTGAAATGTTATCTGGATGCAGATTAGGATCTTCAAAAAATGTCCTCTATTCCTTGAGCAATCATAGCAATCAAATTCATATTCATTCTTTAAAAAAAAAGAAATCTCTCAATGATTTCCTTTTGACAAAAGATACCAAATTGATGTTTTCTGTGACATTTAACAAAATGCATCCATTTAGTGTATATTTTGACTTAAATTTTATCCTAAAACCCTTTAAATACGATTTCATATAATTTAGGGATATACAAACATTTCCATACAGGAAAATACGAATATACGAATATACAACATATTCTCCTCAACTTCATAGACAAAACACTAAAAAATATGGTTTATAAGTCTCTTTAGATACCTCATCAAAGAGGAATCACACATATGCGTTAAACATTACATTCAAATAACATTTAGGCATCCTGGCTTATGCAGATTTGTTTCTGGATCAACAACAAAGTCACACAAGCAGCAGTAGCAAGTGTATATGCTGTCACAATAAACAAACAAGTTTGAGCATTGAAATTTTTCTTTTACGTAAAACAGCTGCAAATTGACGATCAGTGTCCATCTTGGTTTTTTTTTACTCATTGTTCGCAAACTCCCCTGCCTCCCAGCGCAAAGCCATAGCACTTTTACGTCGGCCTCCAGCATAAGTTTCAAGAAACTAGTGAGAGGATGATAAAAGTGATTTTCATTTAAAATTTTCTCTGAAAACATGGAAGTTTTGAGATCATTACAGGCCTGTATATATATACACTCACCTAAAGGATTATTAGGAAGACCTGTTCAATTTCTCATTAATGCAATTATCTAATCAACCAATCACATGGCAGTTGCTTCAATGCATTTAGGGGTGTGGTCCTGGTCAAGACAATCTACTGAACTCCAAACTGAATGTCAGAATGGGAAAGAAAGGTGATTTAAGCAATTTTGAGCGTGGCATGGTTCTTGGTGCCAGACGGGCCAGTCTGAGTATTTCACAATCTGCTCAGTTACTGGGATTTTCATGCACAACCATTTCTAGGGTTTACAAAAAAGGGTGTGAAAAGGGAAAAACATCCAGTATGCGGCAGTCCTGTGGGCGAAAATGCCTTGTTGATGCTAGAGGTCAGAGGAGAGTGGGCCGACTGACTCAAGCTGATAGAAGAGCAACTTTGACTGAAATAACCACTCGTTACAACTGAGGTATGCAGCAAAGCATTTGTGAAGCCACAACACGCACAACCTTGAGGCGGATGGGCTACAACAGCAGAAGACCCCACCGGGTACCACTCATCTCCACTACAAATAGGAAAAAGAGGCTACAATTTGCAAGAGCTCACCAAAATTGGACAGTTGAAGACTGGAAAAATGTTGCCTGGTCTGATGAGTCTCGATTTCTGTTGAGACATTCAGATGGTAGAGTCAGAATTTGGCGTAAACCGAATGAGAACATGGATCCATCATGCCTTGTTACCACTGTGCAGGCTGGTGGTGGTGGTGGTGTAATGGTGTGGGGGATGTTTTCTTGGCACACTTTAGGCCCCTTAGTGCCAATTGGGCATCGTTTAAATGCCACGGCCTACCTGAGCATTGTTTCTGACCATGTCCATCCCTGTATGGCCATCATGTACCCATCCTCTGATGGCTACTTCCAGCAGGATAATGCACCATGTCACAAAGCTCGAATCATTTCAAATTGGTTTCTTGAACATGACAATGAGTTCACTGTACTAAAATGGCCCCCACAGTCACCAGATCTCAACCCAATAGAGCATCTTTGGGATGTGGTGGAACGGGAGCTTCGTGCCCTGGATGTGCATCTCACAAATCTCCATCAACTGCAAGATGCTATCCTATCAATATGGGCCAACATTTCTAAAGAATGCTTTCAGCACCTTGTTGAATCAATGCCACGTAGAAGGCGAAAGGGGGTCAAACACAGTATTAGTATGGTGTTCCTAATAATCCTTTAGGTGAGTGTATATATACAGTATATATATATATATATATATATATTTTTTTTTTTTTTTTTTTATGCAAAAATTTTACCTTTTATTGAAGTAAAAGATTTGAAAGTGGGGGGAAAATCACATTATAAAATAAATGTTTTTCTCCAAAACACAGTATTTGCCCCCTTTTATTAAATACTTTTTGCAGCCTCCTTTTTCCAAGATAACAGCTCTGAGTCTTCTCGTATAATGCCTGAGGAGTTTGGAGAACACCTGACGAGATCAGAGACCATTCCTCCATACAGAATCTCTCCAGATCCATCAGATTTCCAGATCCATGATGGCACTGCTTCTCTTTAGCTCAGCCCACTCATTTTCTATAGGGTTCAGGTCTGGGGACTGGGATGGCCATTGCAGATGCTTGGTTTTGTGCTCAGTGACCCATTTTTGTTTTGATTTTGATGTTTGTTTGTTTGTTGTCTTGGTAAAAGGAGGTTGCAAAAGTATTTAATAAAAGGGGGAAAATAATTGTTTTGGAGAAAAACATTTCATAATGTGATTTTCCCCTCACTTTCAAATCTTTTACTTCAATGAAGGGTTATATTTTTGCTATTTTTTATAATATATAATATATAATTTGCTAATAAAATATCAAAAGGATTACCAATGCAGACTTATTTTTTACAGCCATCTTTGATCATATTTACCAAGGGGGCAAATAATTCTGACCAGCACTGTACATGCACATATGCATACATATACTTACTCGATGATCACATGACAAAGCTGAACGATCCATTCTGCATGTTTTCATTGGAGATGAAGGGGATGATTTGCATTTAATTGGCACATCATCTGAAATTATATTGAAAACCAATAATGAAGAGATCTTTTTATGACATGCATGTGTTTTGCAGTCTCGGTGATGTAGTCATTACTTCAGATGAATGGAATAAAAAATTCTGTCTGTGTTTTTCTTTTGGCATGCAGTACCTGTAAACGATGAGCTATCCAAACGGTTTGGAGACATCAGGAAGTGATCCTTTGAGTAAACACTGGCCCTTTGACGTTTCAGTTCCTCTTCTCGCTGCCTCACCATCTTAATCTCCTCATCAACGAGAGATATCGTACTCCTGGACCGCAGCTTAAAAAACGGGTTGTTGAGGAACATCTTCTCCTGGGTTTCCTCTGAAGCAGAATTCAAGTTGAACTCAGATGCACTTCGGATGATGAGGTTTGATGTCTCCAGAATGATGACATTAGGGGTATCTTCAGGTCTCCAGTCAGCAGATTTGGAGGACACCATCTTTCCATGTCGTGGACTTGGAGGGAAAGGCTCTGACTCGAGGACGATAACGCTGTTGGTGGCAAAGTCTAGTTTCTGTGAGCTTTTGGTTGGTGAGGAGGTAATGGTGAAAGAAGGCATCATGCTGATGAGAGATTTGGATATACTACTATCGTCATCCTGGTGATTAAACATCTTCCTTTTCTCATCGACTTCTTGGCATAGTTTTCCAGGGTTCAAGCTGGCAGATCTCACCCTCATCGGTACGCAGTCACTGGAGCACGATTTTGACATTCCCCTCTCACGCCTCAGGTTGTCCTCACGCTCCATGGTCAGGCGAATCTCTTTCTCAATTGGAGTCTCTGGGTCTTCAAACGGCGATCTATAGCTAGAGTCGTCCAGACCTGAATCCTCAGAGCAAGGGCTAAACTGGGTGTGCGCATAGTCTTCTGCAAGCGACAAGCTCTCAAGGTCCCTCTTGGGCCGGTCGATGTTGCGGACAGGCGTATACATGAAACTGTGACTACCTTGGCAGGTGCCAGATCGAGTTGTTGGTGTGCTTGGATGGTGTGTCAAGTTTTTCGTTTGCTCTTCGATCTCTAGCCACTGTTGGCGGGCAACTTTGAAATCCACATGTTCAGTACTGACGTTCTCGCTTTTCATTACCTGAATCACACAATAATCTTTCGGCACCTTTTTGCCGGAATCGGATTTGACGGAATCGAATGAATTGCTCTTGTGGGTTGCTGAGCCTCGTCCAAGATCCTCATCATCTTCGGAAATCTTGGACAAGCCGTGGAACAGTGTGGATGAATTGTAAGATATCTCTTGCGGTTGCTGATCTGGGTCATTCCCTGGTTGTTCTAGCACTTCTTCTCCCACAGGAACCTCCTGCTCTTCAGTTTCCTTTGAAACTTCCTCAGTATTCAGAACTTCTGTTTTTTGAATAAAGAGTTCTTGTGCGCTCAGCTCAAGGCTGTCAAGGTAGGAATCATCATCTTCCTTATTGATGGAGGAAGAGAAGAAGCACCTCCATTTATCATCGGTTTCGCTGTCTGACGACGCTGCAGCAATTTCGACGCGAAGACACTCGTCTATTTCATCAGGGTCGTGACAGGACTCTGTGGAGACGTCTGACAGAACTTCTTCTCGGATGTAGTGCTCAAGGATGGTTTCTTCTGGCTCCTCACATCCAAAACTTTCTAAGATGGCTTCATGTGAGTCTATACCCAATGGGTCTAACATATCTGCATCGTCAACATCATCTGTTTGAGGTGCGATGTTCTCCAACGGTTCCTGTCTCAGCGAATCTTGCCTCTTATGCGTGACGTCATTTTCATACATGCTCTCGGCACTTGACGGAGTGTTGGATTTCGAAGAGGTAATTGACTCATTACGATAAAGTTCTTCTTGAGTGTCCTCCAAGACAAGCGCCTCTTTTGGACAGCAAATGTCTTCAAGCTCATCAGCCTTGGTCTCCGTAGGAGGTAAGCCTGCTAAAATGTCGGCCACAACTTTTGTACTAATGGACTCTAAAACATCAGCATCATGACAAACTTGTTCATCAATGTTTCCTGTGTCCTTGCTCTCAGGTAACTCAGTCTCCAGGACTTCCATTTCACAGTCAATTATGTTTGCTGTGCCGGAGTTTTCACTTGTCTCCATGGTTACAGGCTCAGATAGGGACTTCAGCTCTGTATGCTCTGGATTCTCAGGATGAGAAGAACCTGCAATCTCTTCCAGTCTATCCACCTCTTCAAGCTCACCCGTAGCTCCCTGCAAGAGAAAAATACGACAAAGAAATTCAAAAGCAGCAAGAGGAATATCATTTTCCTCATCACCAAAACATTCACAGCATATCAAAGCTAATTTGCACCCACACACGTTTACCGATCTTATGTAATACTAAATTTCTACGTTTTTTCAGGGCTGATTCTTATATAGGAAACTTTCTGAGCTTGAGCTGACGTATCTGAAAGTAATATTCCTGGCAGGAGGTTGAAAAACATGCTTGACTAACAACTTTTACAAATAAAGTAAAACCACTAAAATACATCAGGAATGGTGGCACATATGAATGCATTCTATACTGAGTAATTGAATTTCAGTTCTTTAATGGTTCCATTAACGATTTATTTGAATTTGAGGAAAAAAATCGAATTCCGTTGTTAAAGGGATAGTTCACCCAAAAATGAAATTTTTGACAGATTTTTCTCCCCCTCAAATTGTTCGAATCCTGTATGAGTTTCTTTATTCGGTTGAACACAAAAGAAGATATTTTGAAGAATTGTGGTAACCAGACAGTTGACGGTAGCCATTGATGTCAATGGGGCCCATCAACTATTTGGTTACCAGCATTCTTCAAATTATCTTCTTTTGTATTCAACAGAAGAAATAAAATAAATACAGGTTAGGAACAACTTGAGGGTGAGTAAAAGGGTGAACTATCCCTTTAATACATTTTAAACAAGAAAAAAAATGAGGTGTCAGATTGAATTATTATTATTTTATTTTATAAAATACCACAGAAAAATAATGTGTATCAACTACAAATTGTCATATGGACAACAATGTTTTAGGTTGGGTTGGTTCATTGAGTCAGACATGATGAAATTAATGACTTGCTGTTCAGTAAATAAATGAGAATAATTGTGAAACTGATTTATACGTTTTTCTGTATCATTTAAAATAACTGATAATAAGAGTCATTTGCTGAGTGATTTTACTTCACTGATCGCGGCTCATATGAATCATTAGCTTGTGACTTCACATATCGTGCTGTATGTGATTCACTAAAAAGACTCATTCGCTCATTAGACTGTTTTGCACTAAAAAGTCGGACACTTCCGAGTATTCTGAATTGGCAGAAGAACATACGCTATAACCGTTAATGGAACCGAACGTTATCAAAATCTTTCCGTCCTGGTTTTCCAAAATACAAATTCTGTCATTTAGGCCTACTCACCTCAAGTTATTCCAAACCTGTATGAAATGAATTTCATTATCTGATGAACACAAAGGAAGATATTTTGCCGAATGTAAACAACTTGAGGGTGAGTAAATTATGACAGAATTTTAATTTTTGGGTGAACTATCTCTTTAATAGGACCTTCTGAAAGGGAACAGATGCGAATAGTGTGAGAGGAAAGCATAGTGGCCTATTTAATGTAAAGAACGACTGGTAAGGATAGTATTCAGAGTGAAATAACTTCAGATAGCTTACTGCAGCCACTTTTTCAGGTTAGAATTGAGATCAAATAATGGCAGATTTCTTTTCTATTTTTTTTTTTTTAGGCTGAGATGAAAAATTGTGACAGAAGCACAGCACTGCTAAACGTCCCGCAACGCATATGGTTGTTGAAAGCCACCATGTTGTTGTTGTTGTAATTGCACAGCACTTAAAAAACAGGTTAATCAGTTTCACTCTGCACAGAAATTCTTACCTTTTGAACTGACTCTCCCAAATTGCACCTTGTTACATCTGTTTAACACATTTTATAGTGTGAACGTTATTTTTAAAATGCACAAATAGGCGTTTGAAATTCACCTGGGCTTCCTTATGTAAAATATGCAACATTAGCCTATTCCCTATATCAGATTATTCCAGGGTTTAAGAAGAAAGTGAAATCACTTGTTTAATTTCAGTGAATTATTTCACAAAAGTGGGTTATAGTAGGCAGAAATAAGTAGACTCATTATATAAGACTGCAGAACTGGCTCTTATTCATGTCCTGCAGTTAATCAGCAGCATAGGCTCTGGATCAGAGGGGAAAAGAAAGAAGAAATCTTATCTACTGAAAGATAACACCCTCATAGACTGCCACTGCACTGACCACAGGGTTTCTTATATTGCATACCGAGAGAGCATTTTATATGAGAATTAACAATCAATCACACATTGCATGTCCTTATTTGTCTTGTCTTGTTGACCACTGCAGAGCATTTGATCACGGCAGCGTGGTTTGTTTACATGGATTTTTCTGATCTCATTCGTACCAAGTGCCAAAGTGATGTGTGATCTAACGCTCAAACACTTTCTGACAGACTAAATCAGCTGCCATGGGGATTAGAAAAGGGATTTTTTTTCTCTCTCTCACAACATCAAAACCACAATTACACACTTGAATGCTGAACATAACACAATATCAGCACAATATGGGGGTTGTGCTGAAATCAAAATGGACAAATTGACAGCACCATTCATAGATTATATAATTTCACTTTGGCTTGAATTACTTTAGTCGTCTAGCTGTTCCTTGATGTCTGTTTGGTACAATTACCAGCATTGCACAAAAGTCTCCCGCAATCATTCAAAACTCAAGCGGCATGCTAATGCGACCACTAAAAACAGTCAAAATTATGTGAAATTACCATCCACTTCAGCGCCTGCCCATTTCACCCCAATCAAGCTACACAAAAGGCACAAAGCCTCATGAAAATGACAAGCGGTAAAGTGTTGACTACCATAGCAACACCCCCTACCCGGCTCCTCCTCTAGCAGCTCAGCTTGTGAGAAAACTTCAACACTCTCGCACCCTCTCCGTCTCAGCATTTGTGTCATGACAATCTGTAATCCATAAATTATTCAGTGACAATAACATTTGCATTGAAGGCAGACGGAGGAACCAGCGTGTCCCAATACCTACCGTGAGCTTTAGAAACAGGAGCCAGAAGGAGATCATCATCACTTTGCCAAGAAAATCTTCCTGGTGAAACCTGCATGCACTCTGGGCTTGATAGTTTGTGGATGCATGGGTTGGAAGTGAACTTGCCCCGATATGGGAGTTATTGGCAGAAATGCCATTGCGAGTTGCTCGGATGTCACTGATGTTGACATGAGTGGTCATCTCAGGGCATCTCAACTCTGATTGGCCGCTCCAGTGTTTTTGCATTAACAGCTGCAGTTTTGGCTGACTGATCAATAAGTGGCTTGTCAATGAGGTCGATGGGTTTCCTTAAATGAAAGTTATGTCATAGGGGATCGTGGCATAGTTGGTGCAGAGATTTCACTAATAAATATAATCAAGGTATATATTTTGAACTGTTTCGGTATCTATAGGCTGTGCGCATCATTGTGTGAGCAAAGGCCATTAAAGAAGAACATTTCATACTCAAGGTTGTTCAATTCAGAATGAAACAATAACCTGTGTGGAGCATCACAGTAACAGGTGCTGGGGGGCCAGAGCGTAGGTGGCCATTCAGATGCATGTGACTGAGCACTGAGCCTTTGGAAATGGGAAGGCAATGTTCTCGGGTGCTAAAAATCACTATGCGGCATGAGAGCATTGCAGAATAAGACACAAATGTCTCGAAGGGAGAATTTTGTAGAGATTCATCCGTTTGAATGGAAAAATGACTTGAATGTTTGTTCTTTTTATGTACGTAGTAGTGACTATTTAAAATGAACTATATACTGTATTTTAAAATTTTTGAAATTATTTAGAGAAGCTGCTTGTACATAAAAATAGTTTTTAATACAACAAGAGAATAAATATATATTAAATATAAATACAAATATAAATATACACGAATGAAGTTCAGGTATTACTTCAGACCTTTACCAAAAAGTAAAACTATAAATACACACACATATGTATGTATGTATGCATATATATGTAAATATATACACACCGGTCAAATTTTTATTTTTGAAAGAAGTCTCTTATGCTCATCAAGCCTGTATTTATTTGATCAAAAATACAGAAAAAAAACAGTAATACTGTGAAATATTATTACAAATTAAAATAATGATTTTCTATTTTAATATACTTCAAATATAATGTATTTATGTGATGCAAAGCTGATGCAATGTCTTCAGTGTCACATGATCCTTCAGAAATCATTCTAATATGCTGATTTATTATCAATGTTGAAAACTGAATAATGTTTGTATAACCTGTGACACTTTTTTAAGGATTCTTTGATGAATAAAAAGTAAAAAAAAAAAAAAAAAACTTTTTATTCCATTTTTATTTAAAATAGAAATCTTGTATAACAATATTACACTACCATTCAAAAGTTTGGGATCAGTAATTTTGTTTTCTTTCTTTTTTTGAAAGAAATTAATACTTTAAAGCAATTCAGCAAGAGTGTGTTAAATTGATAAAAAGTGATAGTTAAGATTTATATTGTTATAAGATTGTTTTATATATACAGTATGTATATATATACACACATACATTATATATATACACACACACATTTATATTTCACAGTAAGTGTTATGAAAAAAAATAATATGAATGCAAACTAGATTATCATTTAAATATTTTTTATAACTACAATTATTTATGATTTTATATACATACTGTATATACATTTTTATGTTTATTTACTTGGTCAAGGTGTTTATTATTATAATGAATACAATATAATCAAGAGAATAATCCATTATAATATGTGAAATCTGGTGATTACGCTCTGTTTTAACCATGAATTTCCAAGTTTTATAACTGTTTTTAATTCATTAAAAGAACATACCTGATTTGAAATTCTAAAATAAGCCATTATGAATACTGTATATAATGAGTACATACAGGCTGCATAGAAAGAAAGTGTTACCCATATTTTTGCTGACATAATAGCAGTTCATGTGTCAGCTCTCTGCTCTTCTCTGCATTAATGGGAGGGTGAAATGGACCAGGAGACATTCTCATCTGTAATCAGTTCCAAAGAGGATCCAGCTCTGTCTCACATTTACCCCAGGCACACACACACACACACACACACATGCACGCACGCCTCCACTCACCCACGCAGCCACTTTAATTCACTCAAAAACACACTCACACACCCACACACACACATTCAGCTGAGAAGCCCAGTGCTGATGCTGTCTGACAACATCTCAGATCTCGTATTCCACATTTTCTGAAGTGCTCGAGGTTTGTACAAGCAGCCTGGGATTAATTAAACTTCCACAGCTTCTGTTCTTCATGTTGTTCCATCTTCACGCTTCAGGTTTAAATTAGAGAGGACATTGATGAATTTTGAAGCCCAAAATAATGAGTTTTATTGATATGACTGACATTTTTAATTCATAATGCTTTAAAGATGCACATCATAGATGTCACTAAAGCCAGATTACAAAAATGTAACAATATACAAATTATCAATATCAATGCAATCTCACTTCTCACATTTATGATGCAACAATATTAAGTTTGACATAAAATACAGTAAATGTTTTAGTCGGAAAAGGACAGAAACCTATCACCCCATGCAAGCGTACACACTCTCACACACTTGTTTGCACCAAATCAAGTCTCTTTAGACCACATTAGCACAAACCCAATGAGTTTAGCAACTGTTTGTCAGAGCATCTCAACAATATCACATTCTTTACAGCACCACTGAAAAATGTATAACAGCAATCCAGCACAAACTACATATAAAACCAACAGCATGACACCTAAACAAGTTCACTCACCCCATATATTTTCATTAAGCAGAAGTCTGACCATTTATAAAGTTCTCTGTGTCCTACCTTGTTGTGATACAAGCAGACGGAGGACAGGGAACGTGCTCAGCGATTCTGTCTTGGCTGAAGCTCTGCTTCTCTGTAACCACAGAGACTGTGACTTACTCTGAATGTGCCAGAAACAGCCAATAGCTGAGCAGCCTCAGCCGTTCCGACACACGCACTCAGTCTCACAAGGAATTTCTTAAAAGCTTTCTGTCACTCAAGCATATTCTCAGGGTTTCATGTACTCGGTTTCTCATCTTTAGAGAATATGTCGTAATATGGTTCATTACTATCCTCTCAAAAACCTGCCCTTTGTACTGATGCAGTGACAAAGTTTAAGATCAAGTGACTTTAATGTGTTTAAAGACTTGTCACTTCTTTTCATTCTGATGTGTGTCATGTAAACATACATTAGACTGCCAAAAACTATATTCTTAATCAGTCTTTTTGTCTTGTTTTATTGTAAAAAATATCAAAGCAGGATAAATTTACAAATTCACTAAATGCGTAACATTAAAACGTGTTTTCAGAGAATTTATCGAATTTAATTCTGTTTTTTATAACCCCCACTAGATATTTTTCCTGCTCTTTTTCTTGCTTTACAACTCACTAAATCATTTTGTTAGATTTATGGTTAACAAAAAAACAAAAACAAAAAGAAATTTTTGCCAGAAAATGCCTTCATATATTTAGCAATTTTTTGGTAAATTTCAAAATTAAAGTAAATGTATTTTGTTTTAAGGATGTTTTTTTTGATGGAAAATATGACAGCAGTGCTGATTAGGAAAATAACATTTTGGAGTGTGAATGTTGGCAAGATACAACTCAGTTTGTTAAATGTAATATTATTTATAATACATTAAATTAAGTCACCTTACATAAAACTTTGCCCCTGCAAATGGAGGTTTTGGGAGGGGACAGAAAAAATGGTAACACTTTACAATAAGGTTTCATAACATTAGTTATAAATAACATTAGTTATCTACTTTAGTTGAATGAACAAGACTTCTACAGCATTTATTAATCTTAGTGAACGTCCATTTCAACATTTACTAATACATGATTAAAATCTAAAGTTGTTAACATTAGTTAATGCACAGTGAACAAACAAACTGATGTATTTTTATTAACTAACATTAACAAATATGAATAAATACGGTAACAAACGTATTGCTCATTGTTAGTTCATGTTAGTTAATACATTAAGTAATGTTAACAAATGAGACCTTATGGTAAAGTGTTACCGAAAAAATGTATTATCTACATCACTTTGATTAAAAAAAAAAAACCCCAGAAAAACACTTTACCAAAAAGCAACATAAATTACATAACAGTCAACTGAAAAACATTATGTACAACATGATGGCACTCAAATATGATTCATGTCATAAGGTTTTTTGTTTGTTTTTTTCAGATCAGTCTCTCAGTCCTTTCCATCGTCATCAGCAAATACAAGCTGCCGACATTGTAATCTTGCTTTGAAGAGCTTACATGTATTTCTCAGCTGAGACATTTGATTGGCAGCGCTGTGGAGAAGACAGTAAGAATATTTCAGTTTAACCACACCTGGATATTCTGCATGCAGGTGGTTAGATAGTTAGTTAGTTTCAACCCCAATCAAAATCAATCAAATCAATGGATTTGTCTGCGATCTGTCATTAGAGAGGATGACGGGATTGCAGTTAACACATTTACCCTGCACTGGCAAGCCAAAATGAGGGGATGACAAAACAGAGAAAACAATGAATATGCCGAACATCGCCGATTTTAGCATTCATTTTGCACCTTACGTAACGCAAGTCAAGGATTATTACATAACTCTCTCTTTAGCAGATGTTATGAAAGACCTTTTGAACAGACACAGCGTCTTAAAAGCAACCAAGGGCAAAGTGCTCAATTATAGCTGATGGACGGACACGGTGCATTACTCTGGAGGAGAAAAAAAACTATGCTAATTCACACATTAGCTGTCGGAAACGGCTGAACCTATAATGAAACAAAATAAAGAAATGAATAGCATGTCCTAAAGCTATCTAAAACCCATTATGTTTTATCAGCCATTGCACACATTCACCATGGTAACCATAGTCTCCACCACAGAAATTGTTAAATGAATATGGGATTTCCTTTCTGATTCTTTCTGTAATTTTGTTGTGTTTGAATTATTTTTGACAGTGTCAGTGATGTCTTAAAGGTACCAGATATTTGAACTAGCTTCTATGTTTGCTTGTTTGCTTGTTAGTCGTGGTTTTCCCAAGCCACTAAAGTCTGATTAGCAATCTTGTTATATTACTCCAACATTTCCAAAAAAAAGTATGACAACAGCAAGTTAATGTCAAAGCAGAAATTATTTTATTATTCATATAAAAACAAGACAGTTGTTATAAGACAAACAATAAGTTTAATTTCATGCACGCCATGCATTTGTGTTATTTAATATTATTATTATTATATAATATTATTACTATATGTGTGGATGCTCCAAACACAATGCAGCATATTTCAGTTGATTATGAATATTCAAGTCTAGTATTTTTAGTATTCTTGCTGCCGGATATTTCTTTGCATTCTTAAAGTTACAGTAAGGTTCGACATCAGTTAAAAAATTAGGTATCATGAACTGAACTAAACTGTTTTAAAGGAATTATTAATCTAGGTTAATGTGAATGTATACATATTTTATTGTTAGCTTCTGTTTATTCTTAAACATTTACTAACGTTAATATTTATATACTTAAAATGTAGAAATTAACATTAACCGAGAATAATAGATGCTATAAAAGTGGATGAAAGTTCATGATAAGTGATGCATTAAAAGGAATAGTTCACTCAAAACTTAATACTCTGTCATCCTTTTACTCACCCTTATGTCGTTCTAAACCTGTATGACTTTCTTTCTTCTGTCGAACACAATAGAAGATATTTAAAAGAACCAAACAACATTGGAGTCCACTGACTTCCATTGTCAAGGCTATTTCTAAAATATCTTCTTATGAGTAAACCAAGGCCCGTTCACACCAAGGATAACTATAATAATAATGATAACTATGACAATAGTGGAGTCCAATCACTTTTTAGAACGATTTTTTTTCCAGCTGATAAACAATAAAGACATTAACAGCCAATCAGAATCTTTTCTGCTTTAAAGAGCTTGAGCAATTAAAGTGGCAGCTATGAAATAAGTGCACAACAATATTGTGCGTTGCTGTGGATGCTAATATTATCGTTCTTGGTGTGAACGGGCCTTAAATTTCCATTTTTGGGTGAACTCTCCCTTTAAATTATGCTAACATATGAAACCTTATTGTAAAGTACATTTACATATCAAACACATGTAAGGAACTAGGAAATGTTATTGGAAACCAAAGTGTCTCCTCAATCTTCGAATGGTACCTGTGGCTATCGGGTCTTCAGTTTCATTTCCAAACGTGTGTCCTCCAGAGCCGGAGGTTCTGATGGCACCAGGCCTGATCTCGGAGCAGTGCACTACACTGTTG
The DNA here is from genome assembly GCA_030578255.1 of Tiaroga cobitis. Lineage (NCBI taxonomy): Eukaryota > Metazoa > Chordata > Actinopteri > Cypriniformes > Leuciscidae > Tiaroga > Tiaroga cobitis. Next base: position 7,129,745 of record CM060614.1, on the reverse strand, counting down.
GGTTCGAAGATCTTGCTGTGGTAGCCCAGAGGGTGGTACGACAAAGGAGCTTCATCATCATTATCACTAATAACTACCAGTTCAGCCTGGATTCCTTCATCTTCATCTTCCTCATCGGATTCAGCATTCTGATAACCCATGAAGATCATGGTAACAGGTTCACCAGATTCCACCTCAGGTGGGAGTAAGCTCACAAAGTTGAGACTAGAGTCTTCCTTTGGATTCAGAGGGGAATACCGTCCCAATCCCAGGCCGGAGTCTGCCGTTGGAGTTATCCGAAGCTGTTCCTCACACTCCTGTATGGGAGAAGATCCCGGGCTGATCCTGGTTATGTCGCTGTATTCATTGTTAGCATATGGTCCATTTTGAGCTGGTTGGTTGGTTTCCAAATACTGTTTGGTTTTAGTGGTTGGAATGGAAAGAGCTTCTTGTTTGGTAAATTTCTCAGCCTGAAAAGGACTCTGGTTCTTGTTGGGCATCTGAAGGCCATGAAGACTGATGTAACCTCTTTCTGTCTTCTGTGGGGTTGTAGGTCGACTGAATGGGCTTGAAAACACAGGTTCGTGGTATTCCACATCTGATGGGACTTTCTTCTCCGAGGCTTTCATCAGAAGTTCCTCTACTTCAAGGGGGCTCATCTCATTCATGTCATTCTGGAAGTCCTGGCCGTCAGGTGGCAAGGCGTAGACAGATTTCCGCCCATCTTCAAAGAGTTTGATGCCTTGCTGTTGGAGATCCAGAGGTGCGATGGAGGTCGTGGAGAGGATGTGACTCTCACCGGTGCGGAGATCTTTTTCCACACTGATCTTCATGGTGTATGTAGCTGAAAGGAAAGAAAAGCGTTAAACACACCACCTCGAATCAAATCATGAGATTAAAAAAAACATCATTGAACCATCATTTAAATAAATGTATATAAAAAAATTATTTTGCAAAAAACAAAGACTTAAATATATTTAAAACACAAAAGATTTAAAATGCATTACCATTCAAAAGTTTGTGATCGGTAAGATTTTTAATGTTTTTGTAAGATTTTTTAAAATGTTTTTTAAAGAAGTCTCTTATGTTCACCAAGGCTGCATTTATTTGATAAAAATACAGTAATATTATGATAACAATTTAAGATAATAATTTTCTATTTTAATATAGAAATATTTTATAATGTAATATCTTTAAATAAAATGTAATCTTGTGATGGCAAAGCTGAATTTTCAGCATCATCCAGTCTTCAGTGTCACATGACCTTTCAGAAATCATTCTGATATTCTGATTTGGTGCTTTAGACACATTTCTTATTATTATAAATGTTGAAACAGTTGTGCGGATTAACATTTTTGTGAAAACCGCAATCAATTTTTTTTAGGATTCTTTAATGAATGCATCCTTACTGACACCAAACCTTTGAACGGTAGTGTATTTGGTGGAAGAATTATTCTATTTATTATAATTAATATGCTTGAAATTATACCTTACCTGTGGTAAAAACACAGTAACACATGGCCTCTTGAGGCTTATTGCTTTAATAAAAATAATTGTGATCTTGCAATCTGTATCTACCAGTATATACAATATCCTGTTCAGTGTTCAGATGGTGATAACTTGATTTCATAAAATGCCCATAATTACAGTCATGGAAACCATCTTTTTCATGTTTGAAAATGAAAAATGAAAGGCAGCATTTACTGTATGTACCTTGAATTGCTATAATTACAGAAGTGGACAGTTTGATGACATGTTTGCACTGTCTAAACAAAATATTCAGGAAATCCTAACATGTTTATGCAGATTATATCAGCAAATAGTTGCCTTGAGTTGTACCTTTTTTCTCCTGCTCTTCATCAGTTTCGTGTTTCCCTGGTGTGACACTTCTCCTCCTAGTTGTGGGAGTATAGCTCTTCGGGACATCAGGTATAGCAGTGTAGATGTATTGGATTGGCTCTGTAGGAAGCAACATAAAGGTCTGTTGAGGAAGTGTCAAGGGAAAAATGCTGTACAAATAGCAATATAGGGAAAAAAATTAATTTCTTTACCTGGGAGGATATTTGCATTTACTTCCTGTGGGGAAATACAGTAGTTTGTGCAGTACCAAAACCGGATTTGATTGAAGAAGATGTAAAACAAAACCAAGTTTCACACAAATCACATGAGGTCACGTAAACAGATCCTTTCCTCACAGCACCAACTGGCATCAAACTATTTTATCTTGACAACCAATCAATTTGAAACCGAGGGGAATCTTCACAGCATGCTGCGTTGTAGTGATTTCCCTGGTTCCCAACTCAAAAGCGGATCCAATTTAAGGGGCTCGGTGTTGTAATAAGCGGTAAGGAGTCTCCAGGCCTGTTAAAGTGATTACACAAGCAATACCTTTATGATGTCCTCTGGAGTTTTCTCCACCTCCTTCAGTTGTTTCAGAAGAATCTCCTCTTTCGCAGAAATCTCCAGCTCTTGCGTCTCCAGAGCCGCAATCTCCAGCTCTATTCTGCAAAGATGCAGGAAATATTGCTACATATCTTGACTCTCTATCACTAAAAGCCAGTAATCAGGTCAAAAACAGCTAAAAAGGGGAGATTCTGAGTCAGCCTTTTAGTCATTTCGGCCCCAAGCTATGGAACTCTCTTCTTGACAAACTACAAGCAATAGACTCACTATGCAAGTCTCTCAAAACACATTTGTTCACTATAGTCTTTTTTTATTTTTTTTATTGTTGTATGTTGTTTTATAATTCTCTATTATGTGTGTGTTAGTGCTGGGCAACGATTAAAAATGTAATCGCGATTAATCGCATGATTTTCTTGCGATTAATCGCATTGTTACGCGCAAAATTGAATAATGAATTCTAAAGTACTGTATTGCGCACTTTTGATTTAAATGTACTGCTACAAAAGTGCAATAACATGTGGTTTGCAAAAACTTTAAACAAATAAGGTGCTTTTATACCAGCAGTATTCCCTTTACACAGTATCAATAAAATATTTCTTGTAAATCTCAACTTAAACATTAATGTAATCAAATCAAATATTTAAACAAAGCTATTTGCCACTGCCAGGGCATTACTTTTTAGCTAGCTTGTTAAAACGAGTCCTGTTTTCTTTTTTTTCCCTGAACAGGTATCTTGTATCAGGGAGCAGCAGAAACAGTCTAAAAGGGTCATGATCACTACAGATATAAGTCGACCAACGTTACTTCTCTGATGCTTAGGTTTGGTCATGGCATGCCATGGTTTCCCACGTAAGATTACATTAACCAGAGGTAAAGCCCAATTTATACTTCTGCGTCGAACTCACGCCGTAGCTGTGTAGCGCGCGTACCCTGACGTGCATCTCTCCAAAAATGTAACGTCAATTCTACGCGTACCGCAAGCGCTGTGATTGCTAGAACCGCGCCCCGAGTTTCACACTCCCTCTGCATGTGTAATTGCGCGTCAACGCGGACAACGACGCAGATATATAATGAAAACCAACGCGTAGTCTATCAGAGGCTCCGGCGTTGGTCCGACGCAGAATTATAAGTGAAGTGGTCGAGCACAGGTGCAGCGACAAGCGGGTGCGTTCCTGTGAAATGTTGCGGTCATGCTCGCCTCACGCACGCGCCCGCGCGTTGCCGAAGTTGAATTGTCTAACTTTTTGTACACGACGCGCAGCACAAATCATTGGAAGAGAGACTGATCCTCGGCTCGCTGTTTGTGAGTTTCCAGAATCTAAATAGTTATCAGGACATCAACAGGAGGGAATTCACATGGCAGAGCATCCCCGCTAAACTAAACGCAGGCCTATCAGGTAAAGTTATGTATAATTTTAAGTTAAAAAGACTACAGCTGCGTAGCGCACAGAAGCCGTTGCCATGGTTACTATCCATAGAGCGCCTGTCATTCACTCGCGGAGCGCTGTCTCCCTTTCTGTTCACCTGAGAGAACCTGCCAAAGCCCCTCCACTGCTTGTTTGGGTGGGTTATTTGCTTGCTGACCAACATCCCACCCCTCCTGTGATCCATGGTTTAACTGTAGGCCTATGTGTATTCAGAGCCAGTGAGCAACGGACTTTCAAAATAATAATAATAAAAAAAAAACTGCGTTAACGCGCGATAAAAAAATTGTCGGCATTAATTAATAAATGCGTTAACGCGATAATAACGCGTTAACTTGCCAAGCACTAGTGTGTGTATGTCTTTCTTTTCTGTGAATGCACTGCACACATGTATTTATGATCTGTAAAGCACTTTGTAAACGGGTTTTAAAAGGTGCTATATAAATAAAGGTGCTTTACTTGTATATAATTCAGCTTATTTTTCAATTAAGTTATATGTAGGTGAAATAATGCAACTTTACATAAATGCGTGGTTCCCCCAAAAATGAAAATTGTGTCATGATCTCATCACCTTCATATCGATCCAAATCTGACTTTATTTATTCTGTAGAACACAAAAGAAGTTCCCTTTCGAGAGGTCTCTCCTATTGCGTAAGTCGCTTACGCTATGGGAAAACTCCTTTTCTCGAGAATATTATAGTCTTTATGTAAAACGCATTGCAGCTGTAAAACTCTGAATGCGCGACCAATGAGCGCGCTTCGCACCCGCGCGCGTCAGAGCCCGCCAAGATGGGCGTGGCCAAGGGCTATATATTGGGCGCCCCGTCATGAGAGTTCTTTAGATTTAATCTCCTTCAGCGAACACCTTCTTCGCTGGATCCTCCGGATTATTGAAAGCCTTCGCCTCCTGCTACGAGGACGGCGGCGCCTTCAGCCGCCTTCGAACGCCATCCTACTGAGCCATCCGGCGCGCTAGACACGCAAGTATCTTTTCAACCGGTCGCCCGGCGACGTTGTAAAAGAGCAAATTTCAAGGAGGCGTTGTTTCAAATGCCTTCCTGCGCGTCGTGCAGAGACCTTCTCCCGGACAGGGATCGTCACATCATCTGCGCTCGCTGCCTGGGCCGGGACCATGCAGAACGGCCTTGACCAAGGTGACGACCTGGGTCTCTCCACAGTACGAGCTCGCCTCGCCGCCTTCGCCGTGAGCGAGCCCAGCGCCACCCCTCTGTTTGAGCCGCGTATTAAAAAGCGCGGCTCACAGAGGCTTCCTGAAACCGAGCTCAGTGATGTTACGCCGAGCCAGTCTCCGCGTGTTTCACCGCCGCTCTTGACTTCCCCACCGCCGGTTCAGTTCACCCAGCCGGACCCACACCCCTCCAGCGGAGCGGCGGGCCTTGTGACTTTCGGCGCGTCCGAGGACGACGGGGAAGTAGATGACAGCTTGTCCATCGACGCTGCATCTGACGACTGGCCGGGCTCCTTCGACCCCGCCCCGTCGACGCTAGCGAGCGCGAGTGGGGGCTCCACTATGGACGCGGAGATTGTTCGCATCCTCTCCAAGGCCGTGAAGGACCTCGGGCTCGGGTCTTCTCCCGAGGAACCAACCCGAAGCCGGCTGGACGAATGATTTCTGCAGGGGCGCCAGCAGGCCCCTCGGCAAAGGCCTTCTCCCTTCTTCCCGGAAGTTCATGACGAACTCACGAAGTCATGGAAAGCCCCTCACTCTGCACGTTTGAAGCCTTCTTTTTCTTCGTCGCTCTCCTCTGTGGACGGCGCGAATGAAAAAAGGGTACGAGGGAACGCCGCCCCCGAGGAGGCCGTGGCCAATCATCTCTGCCCGCCCTCCACCACCGGATGGAAAGCCAAGGCTTCCCACCCCTCGAAGCCCTGCCGCACTACTTCTGCTCTCGCCGGTCGCGCCTACGCCGCCGCCGGCCAAGCTGCATCAGCGCTTCACTCGATGGCGGTACTTCAAGTGTTCCAAGCCAAACTTCTCCGTTCCCTGGACGAGTCTGGCTCCGAACCCGAAGCCTTCAAGGACTTACGCAGCGCGACTGACATAGCCCTGCTAGCCACAAAGGCCACCGCCCAGTCTATCGGCCGTGCCATGGCTAATTTGACTGTTCTCGAGCGACATCTGTGGCTGACTCTAACTGAGATGAAGGACGCGGATAAGGCCCCGTTTCTCGACGCGCCGATATCCACCAGCGGGCTGTTTGGACCAGCAGTTAAAGCCTTCGCCGAACGCTTCACTGAGGCCCAAAATGCTTCACAAGCTATGCGTCATTTTCTGCCCAAGCGCTCCAGCTCATCGCAGAGCAGGCAGAGACCGCCTCAGCCGCAGCGGGCTAGAACCGCCCCCACCGCCTCTCAGCCCGCACCTCAGACTGACGCTCGACGCCGCTCGCGCTCTCACAACCGCAAGACGCCTCCTGAGCGACGGGGTCCTCGGCCCAAGATAGCGCTGAACCCTGAGCGTCGAAAGCCTTCCTAGCCACAGGAATAAAAAGAGAGAGTGCGTGTCTCGCAAAAGCCGGACCACTCTCTCTGCAAAACCTCGAACATTACCCAGTCCCCTCACAGGCAGCTGGAAATGTCTATACAGCAGTCAATGGGCCAGTCACAGAGCTCGCTCACCTGCAAACAAACGCCGTTTTTACGGCGACACACAGAAAACACAAAAAGAGCCTTTTTCTGCCTGTGTCACTAAGGGTTCACATGCCCACAAAGTGTGCATCCCCAGATACTGTCAAAATAGTGCCAAATTCATTCCCAGCTCAGGCTGGACGCCCCATAAATGTAGATCACGTGCCTACGGCCATGTATGCACCACTACACACAAGCACTGTTCACACAGTTACAAATTCATCCCCAGTAAAAGCGGGAAACATTATAAAGGTGACGCGTGTGCCTACCACTGTTTATGCACCCCCACTTATAAACACTGTCCCTGCAGTGTCAAATCCCACCCCAGCTCAGGCTGTGAGTGTCACAGACACAGCGCGCGCTGTTACAGTCACACACGCGCCCATACACTCAGCTGCTCAGCGCGCGCCCGCGCCTCTGAGAGCTGCGAGCTCAGGCGATTCGCTGGCCGGGTCCCTGCGTCACAGCGGCCCGCCCCTAGCCTGTATTCAGCCCATATCTGTGTATGCAGCGGCATGGGAAAACATTCCAGATATGCCGAAATGGGTGTTGAATATAATAAAACACGGATACTCGCTCCAGTTCGCTCGCAGACCACCACGTTTTACGACTGTGGTCGAGACGAAAGTGAGAAAGGAGTGTTCACATGTTCTGCGCACCGAGGTGCGCAAACTAATAGAAAAGGGCGCTGTGGAAACGGTTCTCCCCTCTTTGAGCGAGGCAGGTTTTTACAGCCGCTATTTTCTCGTCCCGAAAAAGGATGGTGGTCTCCGCCCCATCCTGGATCTCAGACACCTGAACAAAGCACTAATGACTCGCTCGTTCAGAATGTTAACAACCAAACATATCCTCGCGCAAGTACGCCCAGGAGATTGGTTTCTCTCAGTGGATCTGAAAGACGCTTACTTTCACATTCCAGTCATACCAGTACACGGTACTTCCGTTCGGCCTGTCCCTGGCTCCCCGTACATTCACGAAATGTATGGATGCAGCACTTTCCCCCCTGAGACGGCGGGGAGTGCGAATACTGAATTATCTCGACGATTGGCTGGTCCTAGCACAATCAGAGAGTCAGTTAACAACACACAGGTCTTGGATTATCAGCCATCTAGAATGCCTGGGTCTAAGAATCAATTTTGCAAAGAGCATGCTATCCCCCAGCCAGAAGATTTCTTTCCTGGGAATAGTTTTAGACTCGATGCGAATGACAGCGCGCCTCTCATCAGAGCGCGCGCTCACCATCCGGCGCCTTGCAACATCATTCAGAGCGGGCGCGCGCGCCCCCGTCAAGCGGTTTCAGAGGATGCTCGGTCTAATGGCCTCAGCATCGGCCGTACTCCAGCTAGGATTGTTGCATATGCGCCCTCTCCAACGCTGACTCAAGAGCCGCGTCCCTACTCACGCGTGGCGTTCGGGCCACTTTTTAATCAGAGCAAACCACGGCTGTGTAAAAGCCCTGACGCGCTGGAAAGCCGCCGACTGGTACCAGTCGGGCGTGAGTCTGGGTGTGAACACAAGGAGAAAAATGATCACGACAGATGCCTCCAAAATAGGATGGGGGGCCCTTTACGAGGGCAGGCCTGTCTCCGGTTTTTGGTCAAACCCGGAAAAGCGCCTACACATAAACTGTCTGGAGATGAAAGCGGTCGCTTTGGCTCTCAGAGCCCTGCTTCAAACATCTAAAAAACCAACACGTCCTGGTCCGAACGGACAACATGACGGTGGTGTCGTACATAAATCGCCAGGGTGGACTCAGGTCGAGCTCCTTGCATGCAATGGCCAGGAGACTCATTTTATGGTCCCAGCACAACTTGCGCTCGCTGAGAGCAGTGCATGTGCCAGGCGTTCTGAACCAGGGGGCGGACATGCTATCCAGAGACAAAATTCTCCCAGGAGAATGGGCTCTCAACCCTCTGACGATTCAGTGGTTATGGGAAATCTTTGGCAAAGCGGAGGTCGACCTCTTCGCTTCCAAGGAGAATGCGCGCTGCCCTCTCTTCTTCACGAAAAGCACGGATGCGCTCGCCTAAAGCTGGCCGAGCCGCCCCTTATATGCTTTTCCCCCGATCGCGATGTTACCACAGGTCATCAGTCGGGTCAGAGAGGAGAAAGACGCAGTGCTTCTAATAGCCCCACTCTGGAAGAACCAAACTTGGTTTCCAGAATTAATGCAGATGCAATCGGCACCACGGCCGATCCCACTGAGGCCAGACCTCCTCAGTCAGGCCAGCGGGATGATATTTCACCCCCGCCCCGATCTGTGGGCCCTTCATGCATGGCCCCTCAATGGGTTCCCGGGAACCTCACGGGCGGAGCACTAAAAACGATCGCTGAGGCGCGGGCGCCCTCCACGAGACGCTTGTATGCCCAGAAATGGAAAGTGTTCAGTGACTGGTGTAACACCAAGGGCCTGAACCCTGAAACATGCGAGATTCTGAACGTACTCGTTTTTCTACAAGAGCACCCCCTCCACGCTCAAAGTATATGTGGCGACCATCACAGCGTCACACGACCCTGTAATGGAACGTCCATTGGAAAGAAACAACCTAATTATTCGTTTCCTAAGGGGCGCTAGGAGGATGAACCCTTCACGCCCCCCCTCAGTGCCGATCTGGGACCTGGCTACTGTCCTAGACGCTCTTAAAGGGGCCCCGTTCGAACCACTCCGAACCGTGCACCTTAAGCACCTCTCGCTCAAAACTGCGCTCTTGTTGGCACTCGCCTCGGTCAAGAGAGTGGGCGACCTGCACGCGCTCTCAACGAGCGCTGCCTGCCAAGAATTCGGACCTAACGACTGCAGAGTTGTCCTTAGGCCAAAACATGGGTATGTTCCTAAAGTGCTCACCACTCCCTTCAGAGCACAGGTTATCTCCCTAACCGCGTTATCGTCCCCAGCAGACGAACACGACGCTAATCTACTCTGCCCCGTCAGGGCTCTCAGAGTGTATTTGGAGCGTTCTGCCCTATTCAGACAGACAGAACAACTGTTTGTATGCTTCGGCGGCCGTACGAAAGGTTCCGCCGTTTCAAAGCAGAGAATCTCTCACTGGATAGTTGAGGCTATAGCGCTGGCTTATGAAGCCAAAGGACTCCAATGCCCCTGGGGAATCAAAGCTCACTCCACTCGGAGTGTGGCTTCTTCCTGGGCATGGTCGAGCGGGATACCGATCGAGGATATTTGTGCTGCGGCAGGCTGGGCCTCACCGTCCACATTTATCAGGTTTTACAACCTACAGGTACCGATGTTGCATTCCAACGTACTGTCAGCATGATGCTAGTAGAACCATGAGTTCGTATCTAGATTATGTATGTGCTTGTGTCACTCTGAGCGCCTTCTAGCCGCTCTGCATTTTTTTTGTAAAGCTCGCCTCTGCCGGCTAGTTGGATGATAACTTTGCTTTTCAGCTCAGGCACCTGCCTCTGGCTGTCATAGGGCAAAGTTCAGCACGCACGGCGTTTTGCATGGTGTTCCCATAGCGTAAGCTACTTACGCAATAGGAGAGACCTCTCGAAAGGGAACGACTCGGTTACTAACGTAACCTCGGTTCCCTGAGAGGAGGGAACGAGTATTGCGTAAGCTGCCGTAGTGGTGCTTGGTTAGTTCACTTCAGTCGTTTTAACCTAAAGAACTCTCATGACGGGGCGCCCAATATATAGCCCTTGGCCACGCCCATCTCGGGCTCTGACGCGCGCGGGCGCGAAGCGCGCTCATTGGTCGCGCATTCAGAGTCGCCCCGCCATTGGTTCGAGCAAGTTGCCACAGCACAGCCAATGACCGAGCTGCATCGCTCATTGCTGTGTGCTGTGCAGCTGCAATGCGTTTTACATAAAGACTTCAATATTCTCGAGAAAAGGAGTTTTCCCATAGCGTAAGCTACTTACGCAATACTCGTTCCCACCTTTTAGGGAACCGAGGTTACGTTAGTAACCGAGTCGATACTTTGAATATGTTTTAAATGGTTTTGTCCATACAATGAAAGTCAAAGAGGTCCAAAATACTGAATACCACCTTTCATTATATGGACAAAAAACCTAAAAAAAAACATTGTTCTTCTTTTGTGTTTCACAGAAAAAAGAAAGTCATAAAAGTTTGGTTCCACATGAGGGCGAGGAAATTATGACAGAATTAAAATTTTTGGATAAACTATAATGCCTTTATTTTAGTAGTGCAAACCACTTCAATTTGTTAACTGTTAATATATACACTCACCTAAAGGATTATTAGGAACACCTGTTCAATTTCTCATTAATGCAATTATCTAATCAACCAATCACATGGCAGTTGCTTCAATGCATGTAGGGGTGTGGTCCTGGTCAAGACAATCTCCTGAAAGAAAGGTGATTTAAGCAATTTTGAGCGTGGCATGGTTGTTGGTGCCAGACGGGCCAGTCTGAGTATTTCACAATCTGCTCAGTTACTGGGATTTTCACGCTTAACCATTTCTAGGGTTTACAAAGAATGGTGTGAAAAGGGAAAAACATCCAGTATGCGGCAGTCCTGTGGGCGAAAATGCCTTGTTGATGCTAGAGGTCAGAGGAGAATGGGCCGACTGATTCAAGCTGATAGAAGAGCAACTTTGACTGAAATAACCACTCGTTACAACCGAGGTATGCAGCAAAGCATTTGTGAAGCCACAACACGCACAACCTTGAGGCGGATGGGCAACAACAGCAGAAGACCCCACCGGGTACCACTCATCTCCACTACAAATAGGAAAAAGAGGCTACAATTTGCGAGAGCTCACCAAAATTGGACAGTTGAAGACTGGAAAAATGTTGCCTGGTCTGACGAGTCTCGATTTCTGTTGAGACATTCAGATGGTAGAGTCAGAATTTGGCGTAAACAGAATGAGAACATGGATCCATCATGCCTTGTTACCACTGTGCAGGCTGGTGGTGGTGGTGTAATGGTGTGGGGGGTGTTTTCTTGGCACACTTTAGGCCCCTTAGTGTCAATTGGGCATCGTTTAAATGCCACGGCCTACCTGAGCATTGTTTCTGACCATGTCCATCCCTTTATGGCCACCATGTACCCATCCTCTGATGGCTATTCCAGCAGGATAATGCACCATGTCACAAAGCTCGAATCATTTCAAATTGGTTTCTTGAACATGAAAATGAGTTCACTGTACTAAAATGGCCCCCACAGTCACCAGATCTCAACCCAATAGAGCACCTTTGGGATCAGGTTGGAACGGGAGCTTCGTGCCCTGGATGTGCATCCCACAAATCTCCATCAACTGCAAGATGCTATCCTATCAATATGGGCCAACATTTCTAAAGAATGCTTTCAGCACCTTGTTGAATCAATGCCACGTAGAATTAAGGCAGTTCTGAAGGCGAAAGGGGGTCAAACACAGTATTAGTATGGTGTTCCTAATAATCCTTTAGGTGAGTGTATATATGTTATGTGTGTGTGTGTGTGTTATATTTCTATATTGCATAGGGATTGTACAAAAACATTTCAGAATAACACTCAAAAAGATGCATTGTACATAAATCTAATATAATATAATAAAAAATATTTAAACAAAACAAGTAGCTCCGTCTTCTTTTGAACGAGTGCTTCACCATTATTGCACAACATCCATATATGTAGTCTAATTCAGTAGGTTTTTTTTTTTTGTATATATATATATATATATATATATACTGTAACAAATGTATAAAAAATAGTTTTAGTCCTTTTTGAAGTAACCTGATTTCATGAAAATCACTCTATATAATGGCACCTCCTTGTGTAATGTTTCGGTATTGTTCAATCTTTAACATTCTCTAGGCCTATAGCATGTGCAGAGAGCTGATTATATCCAAAAATGAGTTTTTAGTTTCAGAATGTATACCCTCATTTATGTTTTGAGCGGGGCCATGAACCTATACGCCAAGATAACTTACGGGAAATGACCAGCCACCTCTGTCCTGTGATAGTGGAGATTTTCATCTGATTGCTTTTTCCCCTCTTAATCCAACTGGTTTAAACTGCAGCCATCATATTGAAGAGTCTATTTGAGAAAGCTCTTTGGAGATTTGAGTCCTTTAAATCAACCTTAACAACTTCTTGAAAGCAAACTTCCATTCCATCTAAATAAAGCTCCACATGGAGAAACAGGCAGAGAGTGTTTCACAGATTTACCTATGGTAACTAGAGAGTGGTTCATTTTCTATCTCTGAAAAAGATTTTTCCTCAGTTATTTTGTCCTTTTGTTGTGTTAGTCATGGTTTCTGCACCAGGTATGACCTCCTGCATAATGATTTTTTTTTTTTTTCAGACAAAGCTTGTCGTAAGTCAACAGGCTCTCGCTGCCAAGGCGGGTTGTGTAAGTAGACAGTTTATGTAATACTGTGAGTGAGGTCTATCTGTCTGAACTTTGGCTAACACTTAAAGCCCATCACAGTGGTTAAACAAGAATAATCCAATTGCTTCTCACCATCAGGAAGTCAAGAACCTTGCAAACCATTGGTGATAGAGTACAAACTTTTTTCACTTTTTATTTGTAGAGAGTACCTGTCGATATTGCTCTGCAGGAGTTTAGTCTTTTGTTGGAAATCTTCAGTCTGGGCCTTCACAGATTCTTGCTCCTCTTCGCTCTGGGTGCTCAATCCATCCATCAGCCATTGTTCTCGTAGAGTTTTTTTCTGTTTGTGCAAAGAAAGCAACACAGCATCTTGTATCGAGATAATTGACTTTTTTTCTTTACATTACAGTGTTGTAAATTAATAAAATAAAATCACAAAATGCAAACACAATCTGTTGCAATAATATAATGATCATTTGACGTAAACATTTTTAAAACATTAATTGAATTATTCATCTTTTGATTCTTATTATTCTACGGTATTAATCATTTTTTGTATTAATACTTACTGAAATATGTTTTAATAATAATAAATTCTGTATTCTTAAATATTTAATTTACAAATATATATATACTGGTATATATGTAAAATTACATACATAATAACACATACCTTTAGATATTGTAGCTTTAATTTCTCTTCTTCAGTGTTCCTTCGTTTCCTTTCTATCTCCTCTCGAATTTTTCTTTTGTCCTGATGAGAAAACAGAGTCATACTATGTAAAGTAGAATAAGATCCTAAACCTTTTTCAGTTTCACCTTGACCCCATACTCTTTTGTTGTTTCACGTCTTGCTATTAACACAAGCATGCATAGGCAGAGAACTAATATAGTCTTTTTGAGAGGGAGGCTTTGCAGCATTATTTTTAACTCTCTAATAAACTATGACTTCATATATAAAACGAACAGCTCAAAGGCTGTGTGTGGACAGAAATAACACATGGACAGATATCTGCATATATGCTCTGAATGTTCTTTGATGGAGTTCATTTACTGACATAAACTAACACACTTTTAAACAGATATACATGGATTAATCTCTCTGATTTGTTGTCTGGCTATTAACTCTTTCGCCGCCATTGAACGAATTTTCAAGCTTTCCTTTGTTTTCACTGTTATACGGTAGGGGGCGCTGTAACACATCTTCTGAAAGAGTTCTGAATCTCCATATCAAAACACATGCAAAAAAGAAGCACAAAACAAGTGATAAAAGCATTGCTTTGTAGTCTTAAAAAAAAGAATGTTCAAAATGTTGCTTTTAAAATTAAACTTACTCACATTCAAGTGTTCAAAAAGCTAGAATAAAATGTATTGTTTGTTTAAAAGAAGAGACTGTTCTTTATTTTGATATATTGCATGTTCAGATATTCATACAAAAATTTTGGGGGCCATCAAAATTTTGAGAAAATTATCAAAAATGCTCCTGGTGGCTGGGCAAGTTGAAAAAAAAAAATCCTGGCAGGGAAAAGGTTAATGGTTGTGTGGTTCATATCATCAAGGCCACAAAAGTATTAAGACTATAATGCTGGGACGAAGCGCTTTTATTTAAATGACACACTAAAAACTCTCACCTTATCAAGGTTACCAGACAGAGAAAAATGAATCTGTTATATACACGTTTCAAACACCTAGAAAGGTTTTGTGATTACCAGCTTGACACCAAAGCCAAATAAACAATAAAGTGACAATATTTCCCTTGCCAATATAAAACCTTGATTCTCTGTTACACAAAACAAAACCAAAAAGAATAGCTTGATACTCACTGTTATAGCCTGCAGTCTCTCTCGCAGCAGGGTTTCTTCCTCCATTATGCTCCTGACACAGAAAGAGAGAGAGAGAGAGAGAGAGAGAGAGAGAGAGAGAGAGAGAGAGAGAGAGAGAGAGAGAGAGATAAACAACCTATTCACACAAACAACCCTCCGTCAATTTCTGTCTAAGACTAAGAACAGGTTGGTAACAAGCTGTGATTGGCACATGTGGGTTGGCATGAGAGAAGTTTTGGTAGAGGGAGACTTGATGGTGGGCGTCAAAGCTGGAGGAAAGGAAGGAAGAGTTGTTGGGGGCTCTTTCACCCACTATCTCTCTGCCTGAAGGATGAATGAGCACATAAAAAGATGAAAGATGTACAAAAGGGTGTGTGTGTGTGTGTGTCGGTTGTTGCTATCCATGACGTGCTGTAACCATAACTGCCATAGCAAGCATGTCACTCTTTAGACACTTCATGTGTCAGATATCTCCACGTGAAGTGCTTTGCCCATGGGACAGAGTAACATAATGTCTCATGTCAATAAATAATAGATAAATAGCCTGACATTACTGCGCTACAACCTGGGGTCATTTAGCTTCCACTTAACAGAAGAGGTTGTGTTAAGTGCGACTTCTGATGGTGTAGTATGTCAAATTATATATTAAAGGTAGATTGTGTAATTGCTGCACCAAATAATAATAAAAATAGTGCCTTCAAAAGAAATTGGAAAATAAATTTTACATTTCCTGAAGAAAATGGTACTTGTGTGTGCAGATGTAGCCGCTATGATGCTAAAGTGTTGTAGGTGGTTGCCAGGGTGTTGCTACGGCATTGCTATGATGTCTTGGAGTCTTTTTGAACATGTGATAAGATCATATTCTTGTATTTGCTAGATGATCAAAAGAGCCCTCCTAAAATAACATTACTTTTTATTATTCTAATAATAATAATATCCAAATTATTAATATTATTATTACTAAAGGGTCACTCCACCCATTTCAACATTAATCTTTATTTGAAAGTGGGTTATATATGTAGTCGAAATGTAAAAGAAATTTTGAATTTGGTGCCCTCTTGACCGAGAAAAATAACTTTAGGGCGCATTTGCATGCAAGACAACAACTCCCACAATGCACCACATTGCACAGCTCCGCAAGCCACTCCCACTAATCCAGAACAGCGCAAACATCAGAGAAATCACTCTTCCGTCTACAAGGCTAGCTGCCAAAAGAGTTTGAAATTCATTTCACACAAAATATCTAGTTAGTTGGCTGTGGCGAGCAGGACGAGGGTGAGAGGACGGCGCGAGTGATAATGAATGACACCTGTGAGACGCAGCGGTTTCATATCTCTCACGGAGGAGCGGAAGCACAAAAGGAACAGGCCTGATTTTATGTTTTGTTTCTGTTGTGTGTGGCCAGCTGGCTTATACTTTTGTTTTGTATTTGTTTATTTTACTATTAAAATGTTTAAATGTTCGCCGGTTCCCGCCTCCTTCTTCCCACAACAACGAACTCCGTTACATTGGCAAACTCATTAGCGAATTACTCCTCGTTTGTATTTCGTTTCTATGGTGACTTATTGCTTGATACCTGGATGTTCAGTCAGAACATGCGGTGCGACACTAGGATGGTTCACATCACAACACAAACGTCCGTGTGCTCGTCTGATTCAGAGATTTCGTCCAGGAGAAATTGCTATCGTTGAAATTCTCTGCAGCAGACGGACTCTATCTGTGTCCGTAGCGCACAGCGAGAGCACAGGCACCAGCAGTCCGCCCAGCTCGAACCCGTCCGGGCTCCTCCTCCGCCTCCTGTTCCTCCAGCAGCCTCAGCTGCTCTTCACTATATTGCGGCTCGTAAAGATAGCCACGACCAGCGGATTCGAGCAGCAGAATTTCAAAATCCTCTTCTTCCATATCGTGTTTAGTTTCTTCCGTCATTGTCATAACTTCCTATCTTCACAGCGCTTGTTAGCTTAGCTTATAAACAAGATGGCTGATATTGATTTCAGTATCTACAAGTGAAGTCCCACCCACTGATCTGTGATAGCTCTGTTAGCGCATTAGGTCCAACCTATGGGCGGGTTTGAAAGGGTGGGATCTAGTGCTTGTAGTCTTTACATAAATCCCCCCTTCTTACACTTCCTCCAACAATGACGTAAAATGACGATTTTTGCGTCATTGTAGGAGGAAGTGAAAAGGGTAAATAGCGGATTTCTCTCGTCTCAGGGGAAAATGAGAGAGTGTTGCACGACCATTCATTACTAGGTTTCTAACAATGGAAAGCTTAGGCCTAATGCAAATGGGTGGAGTGTCCCTTTAACAAATTATTTGAAATTATATTTAATTGAAGAATATTATAAAATGTTTCATTAAATATAATTACATAAATTATAATAATTTAAAAAAGCATATAAGGTACTAGAATGATTCATAATAGAATGTTTGCATATTTACATTTATTAAACAAATTATAATTATTTAAATTAGCAAACACAACTATGGTTTCCAAAGAGGTTTCCCTATTGCCAAATCTTTCTCTGCACAATAAAATGGAAAAGGACAAAGTCATTTCAGCTTTATATAATCTCTGGTGATAATAATTTATCAAGATAGGAGCTGAGCACAGTGAGACAAACCATTTCTGTAAATATCTGCTGTGTATCTGTTCATTGCAGTTAAGTATTGATGTCATGTATCTTGAATTTCATTCAAGGCCATTTCTCAGATGTTTGGACTTGCAAAGCAAAAGTTGTTGGGTTAAGAATAGCCCACTGAAGACAGACCTCATCCCCTTTGTACAGAAATAAACACATGACCAGCAATATGTACACTCTGTTGTCACAGGTGGACTGCAAGGTTAAATGGCATTCAGATAACGACATGTGGTTATGAAACACACATGAATGACAGAGCCCTCTGAGGCCCTGTGATCTGCTCAAAAACACAGGTGTGATATAAAATGTCACCCCCGAAAGTTTTTTTCCCTATGTTAACATATTTCCCATTGAAACCGGACTTTTTGGTGAGGCATATTGGAATATTCATTATTAGGTGAGAATTTCCCATTTTATTTTTCATTTATTCAAAATACAATTTAAGTAATGAGACAACTAATTAATTTATAGGAAGTAGTAATAAAATACAATTTTAATTATAATTTGTTAATTTTTCTAAAATTGAAAAGTTGATGTTCAACTTTTAGGAGTACATTAGCATATATGGCTGGCTTCAAAGCTAACAGATATGGGCTAAAAGTCACAATTGTAGATTTCATGGGGCCAAATCCTTTACAAACTTGAAAAAAAGCAATATTTCCTGGTTGTGCCCCTCTCTCCCTGGTGGAAGTGTGACCTATGCTCCATCTGACAGGTGTAGAGTTCAAACAGAAGAAAGCCCATTGCAACATGGACAGAGTGTGCTAAGCGTTGTCACATGTGGCCTTTGGTTTAAAATGTCAGGCTTGTCCCTTTCTTAAAAACAAACAGTCAAGAAGACGTGTGTTGTCTCAGATGAGGATCCATCTGACATCAATGTGACTAACATCCTGCACTAACTGTAATGCCTGCTCAGATAGCACCCGTCCTCTCTGCCTGGTGACTGTACACATTACTGACACCCTTGACGCTATCTAACAAATAGATCTACAACCAAGCAAACAAACACTATTTTGTTTTTAGATCTAAATGCAGTTAGTGACCTGAACACATCAAGTCAGTTTCCCTGCAGATTCTCAAAGGAACCAAGAACTCACAAACAAAAATGACATTTCCCCTGATGACACCACTGACCCATCATGCCTTTAAATGTCTCACCGCTTAACAAGATGCCTCACTAATTTAAGATGCAGATTAAGTTGTATGGCAGAGAGAGATGCATTTACAGACATTAATGCATCAGGTTTTGTTAGAATGTGCAATCAGAGACGTCCCTGTCCTCACATGCCCTTTCTGCACTTAGAAAAAAATAAGCATTAGAATTATTGGTATACTTAGAACCAAATAAATATTTTGGATTAAAGCTTAGCCAAACAGACAGTCAATTAATGCACTAAAAAAAAGAGAGATTATTTTTTTTAACAGACAATAAATAAAGTATATACAGAAACTGCTTTCTGCTTTTCTGCTAACAAATACTCTGCATGGTATTTTGGACATAGTACCATGGTAGTGTGTTTTTCTGGACAAGAACAAAGACAAGAATTACACTACTAATTAACATTTAGGACACACCAACTAATTTAACTTTATTATTAGGCTAAGTAATCAAAGCTCTAAATAAAAAATTGAAGTATATGACAATTATGAAAGCAAGTAAAATAAACATTCTAGAATTAATATTTTAAATTAGTCTAAAATTTAAAAGTTGATTGTCAACTTTCAGGAGTACACAATCATAGATGGCATCGCTAACAGATACAGTATATGGCTAAAAATCAATATTTTAAAATAAAATAAAAGGCATACTGTCTTATTTTTACTCTCTTTGTCTAGGCAGGTGGTGCTGGGGAGGAGGAGGGCTAAATTAAGAATTTGCATAGCAGGCAGACTGGGTGTATTCATTTTGGATGCATTGTGGGTATGAAGGCTAGTAATGAATACGTGAAATCGATTGGCTGTGGAAGTTACATTGAAACAACCAATCAGAATGTGAATAGAGTTTATTAAGATCAATGTAAGATCCATTATAAGCTGGGTTTCCATCCAAACATAAAGGGAATCTTTAAAGGGAAAGTTAGCAAAAAAAAAAAAATCAAACAAATGCAAATTAGGTGCGTTTCCATCAAGTTGTTCGAGCGGATGGCGGTGGTATTGGTAACCTAGTAACCAACAGTAAATAAAACACCATCAGCGGAAACAGCCGATTAATCACGTGGGTTTAATGTACGCTACATCAGAATTTATTCAGCAAATGCATTTCCATCTCCCATTATTCGCATGAACTCTTTTTCGCACAAGTCAAAAACCAAGCGAGCGTAAAAACTTTTTTGCAAATGATTTTTTTTTCCTGAAGTTTGGGGTTTCCATCACTTGTTTCTGATGCGATACTTCAAAATGAGCATAAAAACAGGGTGATGGAAACAGCTCGCTTAATTGACACGATGAAAGCCTTAGTCTCATTCAAATAATGAGCTCACAGTCAGGTTAGTTGTAGTATTGTAGTTATACAGGGCAGGGCAGGAAACGGCTCCTCGCCTCAGAAGACGTTCACCTGTGTTTAATCTGACCTCTTTCTCTGTCCTCGCTCTAAAAATACCTCACCGGCCAAGCACAATAACAGCATGAAATACTTTGTTGTTTATAATGACTTATTTTTCCGATTTTGAATGAAAGCTACAACATTCTTTTTGCACTTCTTCAATTTTGTAAAGGCAGTGTTTGAAAGAAGCTCACACAATCGAGCTAATTTATGCAACAAATCGGAATAAATTATGCCCCAGCTAAAAATGAGCCCGAGAGTGGGAGGATATTATACACAGACTCACATCCACCCACACAAGCTGCTGCATATAAATGTCTCCCAGTTTAATGTTCCGAAGCACTTCAGATCCACAGAACTGGAATTCTAATGCCCTCATCCAGAATTCCGATGCATTATCATTCCTCTCTGCTTCAGTCAGCTCAGATTACAGCAACCTGGCAGGGTTCAGTGAGGGAATTAGGACGCCCAGTGTGGCGACAAACAGGAGAAGGTCATGCCAGTTAGTCCTGCCCACGCTGGTTCTCACTGCCAGGCTTGAGACGGGTTCTGCTGCAGAAAATAGTGTTCGTCTCACAGCTGGACTGTCAGTGCTGGACTGTCAGACAAACGCTGGCCCCCGACCTCTCTTGATTTCTGAGATCCATCAGCTGTTAAGACATACACCCCTCTCCTCCTCCAAACCCTGCCAACTGCTCTCTTTCTTCCTCTCATCTTCTATTTCCATCTCTCTGATTGCATGACTCACAAGCAGGTACCTAAAAAATACTGTGGTGGCAGCATGGTACAGTGATAGTATAGCAATTCTTATGCGTTGATATGATGATATATATGGAGTTCCCACCTTTTAATTTTATCTGATTTTTCCAATTGTTCATAATGATAGGATTAGGATTTTTAACATTTTGATTGTACTTTTATTTCTACAATTTCTAGCCAATGAAATATTTTCGAGCTGAGCATAACTGAAATTAAAAAAATATTTACTATTTTAATGAGTAGATATAAATGTTTTTATGGCTTTTCTGTTTTTGTTTTTCAGATATTAATTTATTTCTATGAAGATATTGTTATTTTTGTAATAGTATCATTGAGTATCATCAATAGTTGTATTAATATTTAGAATCAGATTGTATTTTTTATATTAAATGTGTCTATATATGTGTCTATTATTACTTTTTTATTTTAGTACATCAAGTTACACAAAATGGAAATAAGAAATTATGCCTTGGCAACTATAGCTGAAATAAAATAAGTTTACTATTTTATTTTATTTCAGTTAATGTTTATTTTATTTAAATAAAATGTATTGTTAGAGTTTTTGTTAAATTAAATTAATTAATTAAGATATTAAACATATATTCACTGTGATATAAAATATTATTCATTTTCATGAATTTTAGTGATTAATGGATATGATTTTACTATCATTTTCAAGTCATGAATACTAATATCTTAAAAAGTCATAGAAATGTCTATAGTGGATATAATTTTATAATTTACTTAATATTTTGTCTTGATTTTTAAAACTTGATAATATTAACAGGTTTTACCATGGGATCTCTGTATATAATACCATGAATCTGAATTAATTGAATTCATGACAATAATTAGATGTAAATCCTTTATTTTCACTGTACTGTTGTAAGACCGAAGAAAACTGGTTGAAGGAATCAACCTCACCATCCAAAAAATAATAGTAAATTCAGGGTACTCTTTGAGGTATCACCATAAATACTATGATGATATACTCTGATATACACCACAGTACCATATAAATGCCAGAGTAAATGAACATAGTAAACAGGCAGTACCATGGTACAGTACAAAGTACCCTGGTAATACCATCTGATACCATCACTGAACCACAGTGTCGCACTTCAACTTCAAAATCTGTAACACAATAACTAAAAAAATGTCCTAATCCTGCTGCAATCACAGCAAACATCCTCTCAGCCACAGTCACAGCTCAGAGGTCAAAGGTTGTCATGGTGCAACATAACACCGATCAAAAATAGCGGCCTGATCTCCCTCGCTCGAGTCTGACAGAAAGATTTCGCTCAGATTCAGTCTAGAGACAGACACCTATAATCCCCCGTCTTTAATCTAATCTCTAATGGTTTAAAAGTCCAATTCTTTGGGGTCTGCAGCCTTTAGTGTGTGGAAAACGTCCTGTTTAAAGCATTTCCATGTATACTGACACCCAAAGTTGAGAATTTATAACAAAACCTCAGCATTAATTTTTAATAATTCAACAGAGAAACTAAGTATTCCACAAACACCAATGTTTACATCAATGTTTATCTCAAGGCATCATACAAGGTTTAAAACTTCATTCTGATTGGTCAATTGCAACATTCTGCTGTCAAATATTTCAGTATAATAACCCGTAAACATTCAAATTGATCATTACTGGCAACTGATTTCCTCTCAAAAACTCAACAATCAACTTAAAAAAACAAAAATCCTGGCAAAAGTAGTAGACTATTAAAACAAATGTTGTGAATTAGATTTATTTAAATAGATCTTGTCAATGTAGTTTCATTACCATTCACTAACCTGTACTGTTTAAAACTTAATTTTAATACATAATTTGAAGATATTAATTTTCATGGTTATTCTTTTTAAAATGTAAAATCTATGACTTGTCTGTGAAAAAAACAGACTACTTTCATCTCTCTAGTATGACACTCTGGTCTCTTTCCTCTAATACAATAAAATAATTTCAACTCAAACATGATTTATTATAAATATGTTTTAATAAAACTGGTAAGTAGCCCTTTAATGAAGATGATAGTGCACAATCAACCAGTCATTATCACAAAATAAACCGCAAGTCTATGTGCCTTCATGAAGGGGTCCTGATCACAATTTATTTTTGCAATAACAACCAGCTGATTGAACATTATAATTACTTAAACACATTTAGTAACCAATGAGAATATAAAAATCAATAGAGCTGTGTATCAAGTAAAATACACAGGTTTTGGTTACACTTTATGTTAAGGTGTCATTGTTACAGTGTAATTGTATATTTAAGTACTGAGTAATATTAAGCAACTACATGTACTATAGGGTTAGGGTAGGATTATGATTTGGTTGACGGTTAGTTATGTAATCATGCATCATTTACTGTAATTACTATGGTAAGTACATGTAACATATGTAACAAGGACACTGTAAAATAAAGTGTTACCCAGGTTTTGTAAGTAACCTTCATCGTGAAATACCCACAGACTAAATTATGTGTATGGAAGTGGTGTGCTAGAATATTCGCATGCAGTCTGATTCATATATGTGGGTGGAAGAGAGAAGCAAAGCCTCTCTCTCCCCCTTTGTGGTTGTCCATGTGTGTGTACCGTTCGCAGGTACGAGACTATACAAGACTTCCTGTCACTCTGTGGGTGAGTATGAGAGAGGAGGGTGTCCCCGGCTAGGGTGATGTCAACACAATGACGCCATAAGCCTCCTGATGCTTTGACACACAACAGCAAACTGGCAGTCTAAAAGTCAGACCCCATTAAATCAGTTGACAAAAGGCTTTACGGACCTACGGCCGTCCAGTCAGGACAGCGGGCAAAAAAAGGCAAGCTTAAGGGAATTAAAAGCTTACGAATCAATGGACCCCCCGGCTCTTTTTCACACTGTCCATAACAAAAGCAAGTAGCCTACCTTCAGGCAAGTACAACACAACTGAGCTAACCAGCTCACCAAGCATAAGTACTATCAGATTGTTAAGTGGCAGGCAGCAAATAATATTTAGAAGGAAAATAGCAAGCTGAATTACACAAAACAGACTATATTTAGACACAATCACAAACAAAAGGAAGAGAGCAATGCTCACCGGTTTTCTTCTGCTGATGGTTTTAGTTGGGAAGCGCTGACCAGAATTCAGTCTGTTCTTTCCAGCATGGTTGCATGAGTGTGTAATGGGTGTGTGTGTGTGTGTTCAAGTGCAGGTAGCCTACTGTAGGCTGAGGGTTGATCCTGTTTTACCATTCACTGGCAGGCTGCCCCCTCTCGCCGTCTCTCTCTCTCTCTCTTTAACTCTCCGATTCCCTTGCTTTCTGACATGCTCGCTCTCTCTCTCTCTCTCTCTCTCTCTCTCTCGCCCTCCCTCCCTCTTCTTCATCCTCTCTCTCTCTCTCTCCCTCTTCTTCATCCTCTCTCTCTCTCTCTCTCTCTGCTCTCGAGCTGTCAGAGCCGGGCTGCTCTACCATGTGTTAGCCCACGTACAACTGCAACACAATGTGCCCACACATACACACACACACACACACACACACACAGAGAGAGATCAGCTGTTGTTTCCATTACATGAACATGCTGACACACAATTTGGTAAATTACTCCTCTCCAAAATTAGTTTTTAAAAAACAGCTCAAAGGTTTCGCAAACACTGGTTTTATCTAGGGCTTTATTGAGTGTGTATGTGTGTGTTGTAGGGAACAACCCCCGCTAAGATGGTAATATTTCATCTGTATCTCTCTATTTCCCTCTCAGTTTCATGTCACAGCGGTGATATTCAAAAAACAGAGTTTCCCCTCACGGCAGATGTTCAAACTAGGCAGATTTTGTGACGAATGCCTTTAAAAAGCACTGTAATAACATATTTTGAACAGTTTAGGTATTAAACATTTGCGCATCCTGGAGATTTCACACTACAAATATCACCCTAGCAAACAGGAGAACAACATAGCATCTAATGACATTTTTTTCAAAGCACTTTAGCAACCACATAGCAACCACACTTTAGCAACACCCTAGTAACCACTTAACATCTTAATAACCAGGGCTACCAAGTGAGATTTTGGGGTTTCCCGACTTGATTCATAAGCTTGAGATTAGATTTCGATCGGGACTCAATATTGAAATGATTTTGATTAGTGCTGGGCCGTTATCGGCGTTAACGTGCTGCGTTAACGTGAGACTCTTATCGGGCGATAAAAAAAATATCGCCGTTAATCAAAGTTGTTTTGGGATCATAAATAGCTTTTTCGAATATCGTTATATTTTCGCGCAATTCTAATGTGTAGTAGGCTATGACGCCGCGCCTACTGTCACAGATCGCGCAGTAGGGTATTTTCCTGTCAGGGACACAAGGTGTACTTTTACTTTGTTACGTTGGGCGACGTTCCTCTCGTTACTTTATTTTAATGCAATACGTTGTTAAATGAGTTTATTCCAAGCGCGCTGTGTCCTTTGTATGGGCATGAGCGATGCTCATTTACAAATGAATCAGTCTTTTGAGTCGATTCTGTTCACAGACTTCATCAAACAAGTTGTCAGATGATCTGTCTAAATCGGTTCGCGAATCAGTTGATCTGTTCAGTTCCTCGCGCACTGAATCGTCTGAAGCGCTTTCAATTCACACTCGGAGTCGAAACAGGAAGATTTAAGAGCATCACGAGCGTTGGATGAAGTGGCCGATCTACAGTCTAGTCTAGTGAATGCAAATCTGCAAATGCATCATGTTTTTGCCAGCGATGAAGATCTTTATTAGTTGAACATCTTCGTAAGCTGTCTGTGAATGAATGATTCCACAGGACGATACATTCGATTTCATTTCATTCAGGTAATACACTGTGTGTGTATTGCGCGTGTATTGCGCAGTGGCATAATCACACGAATAGTTTACATTGATTGAAACTAATTTGTTTAAAAAATGAGGCTATTGCAGTAACAAGGCAGGTTCACATAAAATTCTTATGACATATGATGACATTATTTTTTGATCTAACGAGCATTGGCGATGCAAAAACGGACTGTCGTGCGTATTGTTTTTTTTCTTCTTCTTCCAATTAGCCTACTATGTTTAAAAAAAGGACGAAAACACGTTACTTGTTCAATTAATAAAAAGTTTGTTTGATGACAAATCGCTAAAGATGAAATTGGCCTCCCTTTCTGTCATTGCGTTTTTTTTTAGTTTTTTTTTTACGATATTCGACTTTTGCTCCTCGATTGTCGAATGGCATTTTTGGCAGAAATGCACATCCCTACGCGAGGCAAACTATTCTCAAAGACTTACTTTTAGTCATTATTTGGGTAGCACACATATTCTGAATGCCTTCGGGAGAATTCAAATGAGCCATTTTAATCTAGATTAATCTAGATTAATTTCAATATTAATCTAGATTAATCTAGATTAAAAAAATTAATCTATGCCCACCTCTAATTTTGATATATAGGCTACATGGGGTGCAATGGGGCTAAAAGCACACCGCTGTAAAAGGCACATTTTATTCTCTTCTAAACCAGATGGCACAAAACTTGCTGCATAAAATATCATAAAAATAATATATTAGTCATATCATATAATAAAATATGTATTGTTAATGCCATATTATATTTTTATGGGATCTCAAGCTTTCAGAATCTTTCGTTTTAAAATATTTATTTTAATATATATTTATTAAACAAAATATATTTCCTTTATTTATTAAAATAAACAGAAAATATTGCAAACTTGGTATATTACTTAAGTATTTATATCAGTAATGGGGGCCTTTTGCCCCCAGAGTGGGGTAAGACCCTCCTCGCCACCACGCATTTACACGTTTTTAGGCGAAACAAACCACTTTATGATTTATTTATTTATTTACAACAGGCGCACCGCATAGAATGTCTCTGAAAAGATTCACGCTCACTTTTAGGAATGAAGTCTCTTAAAATTGTAAAAAATTCAAAAGCTATGTCTATTGTAAGATGAATCTGTATTTATCGTCTTGTGAATGTCTCATTTTATTTTATTTTATTTATTATTTTTCTTTTTATCTACCGGTATTCATCTTCGGAGTGTGTTACTCATGCCTGTTTTTTTTCTGTAATGTTATTTAGTACATGTTCTAAAAAAAGAAATAAAAAAACGCTCACTTTTAGGGAAAAATAGGCTAAACTTCCCATAGATTTCAATACAAAATAGCGATAATAATAGCGATACATCAGATTAAACATGTCAAGTAGCTTTATGTCCACCCTGCCTGCCATAAAGCGTGAAAGATAGCCGAACTACATCACCAAGCTTAAAGGGTTAGTTCACCCAAAAATGAAAATTCTGTCAGTTCACCCTCATGTTGTTCCAACCCCGTAAGACCTTCGTTCATCTTCGGAACACGAATTAAGATATTTTTGATGAAATCTCAGAGCTAGATCACTCCTCCATAGGCTTCTTCAGGGATTGAACTTGCCGGCCTCGAAAAGTTATTAAAGACATCGTTAAAATAGTCCAAGTGACTACAGTGGCTCAATCTTAAGTTTATCAAGCGACGAGAATACTTTTTGTGCGCAAAAACAAACAAAAATAACGACTTTATTTCAACTATTCATTTCCTTCTCTTTGGGCCTCTAGTCAGTTAACGTAGTGTGTGATTCCGTAGAGCTACGTCACACGTAGGCTCACTATTGGCCGACGCTGGTCATGTGCGTGATGCGTGTGACGTACAACAACAGAAGCTTACGCTATTACACTAGTGAACTCAAATGAATAGTTGAAATAAAGTCGTTATTTTAGTTTTTTTTTGCGCACAAAAAGTATTCTCGTCGCTTGATAAACTTAAGATTGAGCCACTGCAGTCACTTGGACTATTTTAACGATGTCTTTAATAACCTTTCGGGGCCGTCAAGTTCAATCCCTGAAGAAGCCTATGGAGGAGTGATCCAGCTCTCAGATTTCATCAAAAATATCTTAATTCGTGAGTAAATACTGACAGAATTTTCATTTTTGGGTGAACTAACCCTTTAATTTGGTCAATTTAAAAACATGTCCCTTCATTCTCCCAGCGGCAAATTGGTGTACCCACCAGTGGGGGTTATATATATATATATATATATATATATATATATATATATATATATATATATATATATATATATATTTATATATTATATATTATAATTTATATTATAATACATAATATATACATTTAAAGATGTTTACAATCAAAAACGAAGTAAAATCATTCACTGGCTTACCATGGTGACTCGATGAGGTACGACTACGAGTAAAAATGTCTGGCTAAGACAGCTGTGGCCACTGGGTGGGGTGCAGTGCTCGAATTGAGGGGGGGGCTGGGGGGATCCGGGACCCCCCATAAGGTATTAGGGACAACCCATAAGAAGTAAAAAATAGAATTAGGGGGGGTCCCTCAGATATTTTTATTTTAGTAAAAAATAATAATAACAAATCTGATTAAATGCATGCAATGGATACGGTGAATTTCGTAAATTGATTATTTACAATAATTTTTTAAAAGTTGGCTAGTTGCCATGTCTCTTTAAAATGTAAACGCCCCGCCCCACATCTGAAGAGTGCTGTGCGCATGACATCGTTGACTGACAGGACTGTTTGATTGGCGCCGCTCCGTTGAAGCTAATTTTAACTTTTTAAAAATGGAGAAAAATAAACCTCCACTCGAGATCGGGAAGAGAAAGCTTCTTACCGACTTTTTTGAGTGGTAATTGTCTCTCTCTCTATATCTTTCTACTTTATATCTACCCACACCATATCGGGACATTTGTATTCCTTGCGTAAATTGGAAACATTTAACTTAGGCTTAAGTTACAATTTTTTTCATTATTAATAGTCCTGGTTCTACCATAGACAGTAAAAGGGTTCTACGGGAGTGCTAACGTAGACTCACTGTATTCCGGACATCACGGTATTCCGGACACTTGACCTTTTCTCGCAAATTCTATAAATAAAAACTTTCAGGTCACGGCATATATATATATCCGTGTCATCTTTGCCTCCTCCTCTTTCAAATCCGACCAATCCTATGTTTCCAGAGCCAGTCGTTTCAAAGAAATCAACGTGAGTTTCTAACGTACACCAATGACTGTTCAGAAAATGGTGGGGGGAAGGTTTTCCGGCAAGACATAAGGAAGAGGGGAGAATACCTCCGTAGAAAACGGCTCTTAAAACATGTTCACCCACCAGAAAATGACAAAAAACATTCTTATGGTCTTATAAAATAATTATGAGTTACAATTTGCAAATATTTGTACTTTTTTAAGGTATTTAATTTTTTTTTAACATTTAAAATTCTTAAATACAACGTTAACGTTAGAATATAATGCTCACATGAGCAATCGTCGATTAAAATAGTGTATAGACGCTTATACAACAAAGTTATGAAGATTAATATGATTATTTTACCAACTTATAGTTGGTAAAATGTATATGTGTTTTATATTAGAAATGACGACTCCTTAACTGTCCGAAACACAGTGAATATAAATTTTCAGCCGCCCGGAACACCGTGAGTCCTCACGGTAATCCGGACACTGCGTCTCCCGGCAGTTTTTTCAAGATTTCTCCAAAATGATTAGTCCAAAATGTGTCAATCAAACTTTGGAACATGTGGAAGGCATGTCCCCAGAGACAGACGAGCCAATCAGGTTTATCTTTCTGCGGATTGATATCTTACGGGACGTTTTACTGTGCAAAGTGTCCGGAATACAGTGAGTCTACGTAGAGATCTCGACGGAGATGGATAACAGCTTTTTATTAAAGGGAGCGATCGTTGTGTGCTTTCTATGCTTTCTAATTTCCATTCAGAATTTGTATAAAACTTGTTTTTCATGCTGCCAGCCAGGACCAATGGCCACGTAAACACAAAGTTTCGGGAATTACATACGCATTTATGCGGGATTCACTCTTGAAATAGCAATAATTGACATTGATTGCCATGGCATTGTTTGTTTCTGAATAAAGCACCCTTTTTCACTGAAATGGTCGTTGAATAAATAGTTGCTGACTTACTCACTCATAACAGTGCTTTTCCGCCCCCTACTGGACGTAACTATGTAAAAATCGCATGTGCTGAAATAGTTGAAAAATCCCCACCAACACACAGATTGACAGCCTGTTTTGCCACAATCTATATCTAATAAACAAGTTTCATCCATTTAATCAAGTCTTTTGGAACAAACATTATTATCACAGTGTCACATAATCCACATTAATCATCCAGTTGTTTTTAGGGTAAAAACTACATTGGTAAAAAAAAGCTAGAATCATTCTGTTGGATGTACACTACTGTTCAAAAGTTCAAGAGTCTCTTCTGCTCACCAAGCCTGCATTGATTTGATGCAAAATACAGTAAAAACAGTAATTGTATGAAATATTATTACAATTTAAAATAATAATACAATAAAATATAATTTATTTCTGTGATCAAAGCTGAATTTTGACCATCGTTTCTCCAGTCTTCATCTCATGATCCTTCAGATCTGAAATATAAACTTTTGTAGCATTATACACTACCATTTAAAAGCTTGTGGAAGTCTGGAAGCCACCTGATTATTTTCTACTGTTTTTGAGACATTTCAATGTATTTTGAAGTTACTTGCTTTTACGGGTCTTCAAGAGCCTTATATGTAGTGCCCATATTTGCCATAGTTGCTGTTTTGGGTCTTCTGCCCTCTAAATCCAGTATTACTTTAGTAAGTAATTTAAAAGAATATATATATATATATATATATATATATATATATATATATATATATATATATATATATAGCCTATATAATTCTTAATCAAGCGTTTTTAATAAATAAGATATATTTATGCATATTATGATCAAATATATTGTATATTATTTTGTATAAAGTGTATATTGCAAGACTAAACCTACATACCCCCCCCCCCCCCCCCCCCCCCCCCCCCCCCGGAAAAAAAAAACTTGGGGACCCCCCATAAGACTTGACTCAATTCGAGCACTGGTGGGGTGGTTACATCCAATTTGACGCTGGAAGAATGAAGGGACATGTTTTTAAATTAAGTTTGTTGATGTATCTTTCACGCTCTATGGCAGGCAGGGTGGACATATAATTACTAGACATGTTTAATCTTAGTACGGAGTCGGGCGTTGTTTTGTGACGCTATTTTGTATTGTGACGAAAATTTAGTTAAGTTCCCGGATGTGCGGGTAGTACGTATGTGGCAGTACTGAACCCTGGACGCAGATTTGCGGAAACATTCTTCACTTAATCTACTTCATAAAATAATTTCAGAATAATTCAGAATAAAATCAAATGTAACCATTTATTATGTCAGGTAAATGTATCATGCCAATTTCTTAATCAGTTCAACGATAATAAATACAAAACATCAAATGCTCTGGAACAAAGAGAGAAGATGCGAACCTGACATTATAAAATACTTGATGCGGAGTGGGCATATGTCTAATTTGAGTTACAAATCGCCCTGAGCCTCTTGATGCATTTCTTTATATAGACAGAAACATATTTCACATGGAAACATTTGCTAACAATGGGAATTTGCATTCAGATTACACCTTTTGGGAGCAGAATGCCATTTGCCTGGAAGACACAACCTCCTCTGTGTGCAAGTTATCTCTAAACTCTTAAGAACTTTATTACCTTTCGATTTACTTCTTTGGGAATTAGACATTTGTACCAGTCGCACTGAGACATTTCAAATGATACCAAACATGTATAATGCTGTATGATGATTATTCACATTAAACCATATAGATTTTTGGGTGAATTTTAGTGATCTCACCATGAGAGAAGGAGTGGGGGAAGAGGGAAAGAGGTGTATTCTGAGGTGAGATTTGCATCTCAAGTGGTGATGCTGACTTCACAAGAGAGAGTTCAAATGTTAATTTCCTTTGTTTTCTCAGAGAGTTGCCCTCTCTTCCAGTTCTTCCAGTCTTACACTATGAAGGGAGAAAAGGCATATCTAGGGACCAAAATATTGTAGATCTCCATAGCAACACTCCCAGAATGGCTTTTAAGCAAGGAGGTGTTGTATAGGGACAAGAATATCACATTTCACCTTGGCAACCACTTAGAACATCCTAGAACACAACTAGAATTGTTTTTTGCTTGCAATATCCTAGCAACTGCATAGTAATGTACAATAGTTGTGGGTGGTTGCCATAGTGTATCTATGAGGTTGCTAAGTGTTTTGTTTTTTTTAGCACATATTGCAGTTGCTACATCTACATTTATTAATTTAGCAGATGCTTTTAACCAATACAACGTACAAATGAAGAATACAACAAGCAAAAAACAATTCTAATTCTAGTGTTCTAGGATGTTCTAAGTGGTTGCCAAGGTGAAATGTGATATTCTTGTCCCTAGATACAACTTACCTCCTTCCTTAAAAGCCATTCTGGGAGTGTTGTGTTTTTGCTTAAGGTAGCCTACTTAAATCCCCATCACAAAATCTAGCACCCTAACTACCAGAACAACATACTAACAACATTGAACATTTTTAAAAACACTGAGCAACCACATAGCAACATAGTAGGCTAGTTTGTGGTTGCCAGCTATGCGGTTGCTAATGTGTTCAGCACATTGCTCATCAGTTGCTAGGGTGTTCTGAGTGTTTTTTAGGGTGATCCAGGATATTCTGGTCCCTATACAGTTTGTCTCCCTCCGTAAAATCCACTTTTTTCTAGTTTACGTAATATCGCTGTTCTGGAAGTGTTGCCTATTTGCTCCAGGTAGACTAATCAAATCCCCATCACAAAATCAAGCACCATAGCAACCACCAGAACAACATAGTAACAAAATAGAAGCATTCTAAAAACACTCAGAACACTGCATAGCAACATGGATGGATGCCAGGGCGTTGCTATGTGGTGGTGTTCTCAATGTTTCAGCACATTGCTAAATAGTTGCTATGATGTTCTAAGTGAGTGCTACAGGTGTAGGCTGTTTGATATTACAGTCCCTAGAGTCCAGTTTTTCTAGTTTAATATCACTGTTCTGGGAGTATTGCCTTTTTGCTCCAAGACTGCAAATCCCCACAACCATTCTTATTGTAATTAACTTGATGAGCTCCGAGTTCATTATTTCTATATTGCTCTGCCCCCCAACAGGAATCACATTCTCATTACTGCCCAGATTAATCAAATCGTCCACTGTATGTGTGTTCAATTATGCAGTTGTGAAATTAAACTAATAATGCTTCAGATGATCGGATGTAATTCCTAATGTATATATAGGCAAATGCGTGCTAAAGTTTGTGATCTGTTGTGTTGTGTGGCACGTGCTTTCACTCTAAATTCACGAATCAGCAGCCTCCTGGAGCTTGTACAAAAGTGTCCATGGCAACGGGCTGATCCCATGCCAAGTTATTTGGCCCTAGCGTGCTAAAGATAGACCCACGCAGCACACGCGGGAAAGTCTGCACTGCATGAGATTCCAAACCATCAGCACCTGTACCTCATACTGTAAAAAAAAACACACAACACAAACAAGACGCTTATGCTGAAGGAAACAGGAGACAGGCTGCTACTAATAACACATAAAATACCATGGTATGACAATATCTGATTATATTACCATGGTACTTTGATATGTAGCATGATTACCATGGTAATATGCAATATGGTATTTATTTACATACTTCCAAGAATAATACATGGTAAAATAAGCCATGGTACTATCATGATACCATGAACAAAAAACATGGAAATGCTATGGTACTTGCTGTGATATTTCAAGCACTGTACAATTGCCATAATTATATACCATGGCATTTATATGGTCTGTAAAGTACCTCAGAATACTACCAAGGAAACAAGATGGGGGACCAAAAAATGTCCCCACAAGGACAAGGATTTCAGATATTGCCATATTTCTGGGGACATTTTGTCCCCATAATGTAGGGTTTACCAGGACACACACACACACACACACACTAAGGGGACAGCTTGCAGAGTGTACAGAAATGTGGGACATTGCTGCTGGCTACGCCTCGTACAACACCATCGCAGCCTGCCACATTCCCGCTGGCCCTATAATGAACGGAAACCCAGGGCGGATCTGTCACCAGAACGCTGTCCTGAGCCTGTAAAATATGGAGCCAAGCTGCCTACACACAGTCTGTCATATAAGAGAGGAATCAATCCATGTAAAAGAAAACTGTACATCCATTTGAACATCTGAGAAACGCAGACCTTTTAATGAATCTGTCAGTTCCAGATGCAGTTGTGATGTTAAGGATTCAATTCAGCTGAACCCCAGAATGACAGCTTGACATCTTTGAAGCACCAGTCAATGTTTGTTTGTTGGTGAAGACAGATAGTCTCTCTTTCACATCCCTGCAGGAGAGCAATAGAGGAGAGGGGGAAAAAAGGAAGAGAGATCAGTAAACTCTTTTGTGAATGACATAACAACAGGATGCGATAGATAGATAGATAGATAGATAGATAGATAGATAGATAGATAGATAGATAGATAGATAGATAGATAGATAGATAGATAGATAGATAGATAGATAGATAGATAGATAGATAGATAGATAGATAGATAGATAGATAGATAGATAGATAGATAGATAGATAGATAGATAGATAGATAGATAGATCAACACAAAGAGTCTGTCAGAGCGCTGGAGTGACTCTGATCGCTCACAAACACCCAATGCTCTCCTGATCTCACTGAACTATCAGTCACAAAAGCAAACACATTTCAATGGTACTTTTGCTTTGATTATAGAAGTGTAGTTATTTATGTTCACACTAACTGTTAAAAATTTGGAGTCTGTAAGATTTTTGGAAGAAGTCTTATATGCTCACCAAGGCTGCATTTATTTGATCAAAAATACAGTAAAAGCAGTAACATTGTGAAACATTATTATAATTATATAATTGAAATAAATGTTTTCTATTTCAATGTTTTAAAATCTGATTAATTCCTGATGCAAAGCTGAATTTTCAGCATCATTACTTCAGTCTTCAGTGTCACATGCTCCTTCAGAAATCATTCTAATATGCAGATTTTCTGGTTAAAAAAAAAAAAACATTTATTATTATCAATGTTGAAAATGGAAACTGCAACTTTTTCAGGATTTTTTGATAAAAAGAAAATTCAAAAGGAAATGATTTATTTTAAATACGAATATTTTGTAACAATGTCTTTGCCGTCACTTTTGATCAAATTAATGCATCATTACTGAAAAAATATTAATCATTTCTTTCAGAAAAAGCAATACACACATACCATAGATTTCACTGTGCAACCAATTACATGGCACTTCTTTTGGCCTGCGGGGAGATCTATCCTCTTTATTGTTCATAACTTCAATATTATGAAATTGTAGAGCAAGAACTCTTGAATCCATGTGTGTGGGTGTGAAAAAGAGTTTGAATGAGAAGATAGTTAACCTTTACTGTGAGCTTTGCATGAAAAAAATTACAAAACAGCTGATGATGATGATGATGAGAACTTAACAACCTTGCTGTTTCAATCCACGGTATATCCTATAAATCCACTTATCTGTGCCTTATTTTAAATGCTTTTGGCTGGAAGTCACCTGACATGTAACAGACTCATTAAGTATCTTTTTGTGTATATTAGAGCAGTTTCCCCATGTTTCCAGAGTGCACATATTGTGTAGAGCTTCCTGAAAAAGACACAGGAACATATGAATCGCATTATGAGTCACACATATAAAGTTTGACACATGTTTTTTATAGTGTTAGTATGTTTTATGATCATGAAATCCTACAACGACCCAGCTGCCCAATTCTCGGTTCAGGTACTGTTTCTGTTGCCATGGCAGCCAGAAATCCCATAGTGAGAGGAGCAGAACATGAACCTTTCATTTCTGTGTTCTAACAAAAATAACTAGAGTTTGTATTACTGAGCAAAATGTGAGTCATGAATCGAATGCATGATGCCAAAATGATGCTGTGGATGGTTGCAAGGTAGGAGATTCGATTCCAAAAATAATTGATTCATCGATTTTGAGTCGTTGGAGTTCGATGGAATCGCCTAAACTGAAGGGCCTGACATGTCTGAGCATAACTGTCCATTACCTCAATTACCAAATTGTTACACATCCCAGAAGAACAAGTGGAATTTGACCCAGGGGCTTGAATCTTTTGACTGTTTACCTAAAGACTTGCACAGTTAAAGGGATAGTTCACCCAAAAAGCAAAATTCTGTGATCGTTTACTCACCCTCGAATTGTTCCAAACTTGTATGGATTTCTTTCTTCTGCTGAACACAAAAGAAGATATTTTGAAGAATGTTTGTACCCAAACAGTTGTGGGGCAACATTGACTTCCATAGGCTTTTTTTTTTTTTTTTTTTCATACTATGGAAGTCAATGGTACCCCACAAGCATTTGGTTACAAACATTCTTCAAAATATCTTCGTGTTTAGCTAAACAAAGAAACTTATACCGGCCTAGAAGAACAACCTGAGAGTTAATGATCACAGAATTTTTATTTTCGCGTGAATTATCCCATTAAGCCAGCAGATGGCGACGAGTGAACATCTTTAAAAAAGTTGATTCCCTCAAAAGAATCGTTCAAAAACTCCTAGCTGTTTATAAAGCTTATTTTAAAAACGGCCCATAGAACTCATACGTCGACGGCCCATTCGTTTTGTTTAGCTTAATTGACGGCGCTGGGTTAGTGCCGGTGTAATGCATTGTGCATTGGTCAAAAAAAAAAGAGTCAGCGTTAGTTGTTTTTTTCCTGACACCCCATGAAACACACGTAGATCAGCGGCTCATTGGTGTTTTCTTGATTGACACTGGGCTGGCCCAATCACATCTTTAATGCGAGTGAAGTATGGAAATATACTCTTTCAAGTATACAAATTAGAACAAGACTAATTATGAAAGTTTCCTTTATTTTTCAGTGCATTTGTTTTACAATATGCTACTACTATCATGGGATTAATATTATAACTATTATTATGTAGTAGTGTAATGTAGACAGACACTGTAATAAAAGAGGTGTGAATTTTTTTCAAAGCGTTTTTTTTTTTTTTTTTTTTAACTCTCAAAGTGGACCAGATTGATGAATTTAACAATAAAAAGCACAACATTTTCTTACGGGGGACCCCCCTAGCAGGACAGAGGTACACTAACCACAGTTTTACCAAAAATCCTGTGAGAAACACTGGTATTGCTATGATGGGGGGGGATCCACTCATCTGTTAACTCTCACTCCTTACTACTAACTCATTACATTTATTTTTTTATTGGTGTGTGTGTGTGTGTGTGTGTATATACATATATACATATATATATTTATATATATATGTGTGTGTGTGTATCCTTCTCACCTTTTTTACCCCTGGCCCGTTTTCATGCCTGATTATTAGGAACACCATACTAATACCGTGTTTGACCCCCTTTCGCCTTCACAACTGCCTTAATTCTACGTGGCATTGATTCAACAAGGTGCTGAAAGCATTCTTTAGAAATGTTAGCCCATATTGATGGGATAGCATCTTGCAGTTGATGGAGATTTGTGGGATGCACATCCAGGGCACGAAGCTCCCGTTCCACCACATCCCAAAGATGCTCTATTGGTTTGAGATCTGGTGACTGTGGGGGCCATTTTAGTACAGTGAACTCATTGTCATGTTCAAGAAACCAATTTGAAATGATTCGAGTTTTGTGACATGGTGCATTATCCATTAGCCATAAAGGGATGGGGCATGGTCAGAAACAATGCTCAGGTAGGCCGTGGCATTTAAACGATGCCCAATTGGCACTAAGGGGCCTAAAGTGTGCCAAGAAAACATCCCCCACACCATTACACCACCACCACCAGCCTGCACAGTGGTAACAAAGCATGATGGATCCATGTTCTCATTCTGTTTACGCAAAATTCTGACTCTACCATCTGAATGTCTCAACAGAAATCTAGACTCATCAGACCAGGCAACATTTTTCCAGTCTTCAACTGTCCAATTTTGGTGAGCCTTGCAAATTGTAGCCTCTTTTTCCTATTTGTAGTGGAGATGAGTGGTACCCGGTGGGGTCTTCTGCTGTTGTAGCCCATCCGCCTCAAGGTTGTGCGTGTTGTGGCTTCACAAATGCTTTGCTGCATACCTCGGTTGTAACGAGTGGTTATTTCAGTCAAAGTTGCTCTTCTATCAGCTTGAATCAGTCGGCCCATTCTCCTCTGACCTCTAGCATCAACAAGGCATTTTTGCCCACAGGACTGCCGCATACTGGATATTTTTCCCTTTTCACACCATTCTTTATAAACCCTTGAAATGTTTGTGTGTGAAAATCCCAGTAACTGAGCAGATTGTGAAATACTCAGACCGGCCCGTCTGGCACCAAGAACCATGCCACGCTCAAAATTGCTTAAATCACCTTTCTTCCCCATTCTGACATTCAGTTTGGAGTTCAGGAGATTGTCTTGACCAGGACCACACCCCTAAATGCATTGAAGCAACTGCCATGTGATTGGTTGATTAGATAATTGCATTAATGAGAAATTGAACAGGTGTTCCTAATAATCCTTTAGGTGAGTGTATATATATGGTCTCCAGCAATAAGTGTCAGTGATGGGATTTCCTAGTTGGTCTCTTGCAGTGTGTGTGTGCAGGAGCTTAAGGCCGGCAGCGCTGAATGAAGCGCGGATACAGACAGACGTCACGGATGTGGTGGCGGTTCAGGAGCCAGGTGAGGAACCGCTCCAGTCCCAGACCGTATCCACCGTGAGGACACGTGCCAAACTTTCTCTGCAACACACAGTGTTACACACTTAGAGGTGAACATTTTAACCAATGTGGTATCACAAAGGGCTGGCTGATACATTAAATATATTCAAGATGATTTTGGTGGCATTTTTGTCAAGTTCAATTGCATTATTGTGATCAAACCATTTCAATAAATAAATCTGACAAAAAATATGTCACTCATATATTAAAATATTTTATATACAGGCAAATATTGCTGTTTATTATTATGTATTATACTGCTCCATGTAAATGAAAATGATTTCACATTCTTCCTGCAAACCAGGCTTAGTTATTATATCTTTACAATTATTGACTAGATTTTACATGAAACATTGTTAATCTACTTGCCAGCAATGCTATTTCGAAACAAAAAGATCCACTATTTAGATGACTTCAGGGCAAATACAAAAATATTCAGATGTACACCATTATAAAAGTTGGTAAGATTTCTTTTTGTTTTTTTTGAAAGTCTCTTCTGTTCATCAAGGCTGCATTTATTTGGAGAAAAATACTGTAAAAATTGTGAA
Source organism: Tiaroga cobitis (assembly GCA_030578255.1). NCBI lineage: Eukaryota > Metazoa > Chordata > Actinopteri > Cypriniformes > Leuciscidae > Tiaroga > Tiaroga cobitis. The sequence continues at coordinate 7,090,986 of CM060614.1, read as the reverse complement.
ATATAATTACAATTTATCTGTTTTCTATGTGAATATATTGTAAACTGTAATTTATTCCTGTGATCAAAGCTGAATTTTAGTATCATTACTCCAGTCTTCAGTGTCACATGATCCTTCAGAAAACAATCAAGTCTTCAATCAATCAAGTCACTCTTGACTATTTCAATGCTTCCTTTAATCTTTTTTTTGTTCTGAAGTTGCTCGTTTTAATGTTTGTCTATTTTTAAATAATTTTGTATTATTTGAAATCACTTTAATCTTTCCAAGTTTGCTGCACCCTCTGGTCTATATGAACTGCTGGCAGAAGGCTGTTACCTGGTCAGTGTACCAGTAGTAGGGTGTGGGGTCAATGTTCTCGCTCTTATACCCTTCCAGGAGTTCCTCAGAGTCCCAGATACGCATGGAGCCTCCCACGATCTCCCCGACATTGGGCATCAGCACATCCACCTGACAAACACAAACACATCAGCCATGCACAATTCTGCTGAATACTGCTCTCCTACAGACTCATTTATGAAAAAGTGTGTCTACTACAACAGGTTTACATAAATTCAAGGTCGAAAAAACACAAATTTTGTCATAAAATAATATCCACTGCATTATCAACTGTTTTCTCACGGTGTCCAAAATAGTTCGCTTAAGGATTCAGTCTCTCTAAAACCCACCATTATTATAGTAATTTTTTTAAATAAATTAATATATTTTTTATATTATAGAAAAAACATATTTTTTAATTAAACTATGGATTTGAAGAAAAAACATGATTAATTTGTATTTACAATGTAATAACTACAACAACCCTGTTTTATTTATTTATTTGTTTATTATTATAATTTTTTATTCGTTGTAAAACCATGGTTAATTTTTGTAAGGGTAGATGTATGCACTATGTATGTTTTCATTGCACTCAGCTGACACGTTTGTTTGAAGGACAGCATATGGCAGGATGTGGAGTAGTGCGTTTTGTCAATAAAAAAAAATTGGGCCTTTTATCTGATTAATCAAAAAAAATAATCAGCCAAATAATCGTTAGTTGCATCCCTATTACACGCTGCATGAAAATAAATAATATGCAAAAAAGCATAAGAGCAGCACTTTAACATTTGCATATTTTACAAAAATAGTTTGGACTTGAAAATTGCTAGATTTGCAAGAAAATCTTAGCCGTACGTCTAACCAAATAAAGTTAAGAGAACAAAAATTGAGTTGTAAGACGTTTTTAAGTACAATTTCCATGGTAACACAATTTCCAATTTCAAAATGGTTTTCATTTTGAGTGTTTAAGCTTTCAAATTATGATTACTTAAATATGGGATAGCAAAAAAAGGCAATAAAAAGTGGCAAGTGACACTGACCGTTAACAGGCTTGATAACTGCCATCAACTGATCATTAAATCACCTAAAATACGTTGCTTGTAAAAGGTTTTGTTTCAGCCAGTGTCTGATCAGTATCAGCTCCGCCTCATTTTGTGCCTGGCTGGTAACTCCGCCCACAGTGAAATCTCATTGAATGCAAAGGCTTTGTTGTAGAAATCATTTGTAACTGGATTTTTTTTGTTTTGCGCTGGTTATGACAGGTTAATAAGTCTGGTCCTGACCGATTCAGTGAGGCGACGGTCCTCAGGGCAGCGCTGCATGTAGAAGGATTTGATCTCAGCCGGGAATCGACACAGCAGGATGGTCTCATTAATGGTGTCGGTCATCAGGCGCTCAGGGGCTTCTGGGATTTCCTGTAGAAATGACACACAAATAGTCAAATATCATCAAATATCATTATAATTCAAGTGTTTCAGCCTTTTTTTCTTCGTAGTTGGACAACAATGTATGAGACTCATCATAACAAACCTCTCCAAACTCATAAAATGTCCCATCATCCTTCTTGATGTTATGCTCTCTCAGCCACACAATGGCGTCAGGGTAGTTCATTCTCTTGAACGGACGTTTGGGAGGCTTGAAGTCCTGCAAGAGGAAAAATCAAAAATAGATGTAATGTACAGATTGTCTCCATACTTTTGACATTTTAAGTTTATTCACAAAGAATATTCACAATGCCTTTTTAAAATGTATCAATTTCATCAATTTTCCAGGCCTGAGTAACATAAATGGATGTTTCCTAGTTTCCAGAACCTCTGTATAATATTTTACTGATACTCAGACACATATAATAGCGTTGTGTGAGGTCGGGGTCGTACTGGGTTGATGTCGTAGAGCAGTTGCGCAGCAGGAGACTTTAGAACCCTGTCGACCACGTCACACACCAGATCCTCCAACCGGTTCAGAAGGTCTTCATAACTCATGAAGGGACACTCAGCCTCAATGTGGGTGTACCTGAGAACACACACTTGCGTTGGTTTTTATGGTTAATGGAGACTAAAATAAAATATTAAAAACAATACAATTTCCACCAAACTGCACCAAGTTACAGGATTTTCTAAAAAATAAAGTGATCTGTGACTGGAAAGAGGTAGAAATAACAATTAACTGAAAATGAGTTGCTGTATATAACAACACAGTTGTCATTTTACAATACGCTTATCAATTCAGCTTTTTCTCTTTTTCACTCATCTCATAAAAGTCCAAAGATTACAAGCCTGTGAATAAAACTGAGCTGTACAATACTCTTCCAAATAATAACAAGTGCAGTTAGCACCTTTTCTTTGTTGCATGTTCTGCAAAATTGTGCTGTTGTAAGGGATTCGATTCAGAAGGTTAAATCATTTTGAGACTGCAGAAGTCATTAAAACTTGTATTTTCAATTAAATTTAGGGAAACCACTTGAAACATTCACTCGGTGGAGCTATTTAATTTACTTTTGTTTGATTTGTTCATTGCAAACAACAAAGTCTGTACATTTTGATTGCAACTGTAATTAGGGGTGATTCTAAATTAGGGGTGACTAAGAATGCAATGCTAAGAATAAACCAACTAAAATGCCTTGAATAATCATACTGCTAAAAATAAATGCGATATGGTGATTTAAATGTTCGCACTTTCACTTTGAGGAGTGCCGATCCAGCATGTATGCACTTCAGATGATCAATGCAAACAAAGTTCTAATCGCAAAGTGTGTCAAAATGACTATTGCCTAACTTTAAAGTTAGTTCATCCAAAAATGTTAATTCTTTGTCCATTTACTCACTCTCATGTTGTTCACATGCATCACACATGCATTTGAATGTCCATGTTTACTACAGTATGTGCGTTGTAAAACTATTCATCATACAAACAAGCAAATGTTTTGCATTCGATTTAGTAAAATTAGGGAATTTTTTTCATGCATGTCATGTGCACGGCTCCGTACGTTATTGCCTGTGCCAATGGCAACAGAACGGGTGAGACTGACCGGCCGGTCACCAGTCCGGCCCGATCACGTGAAAAAACGTCCAATCGGTGTATCTCTAATTACATTTTAAACATATATTAACATAGAAAACAGCTATTTTAAATAGTAATAACATTTCACAATTTTTACTGTATTTTTGATCAAATAAATGCAGCCTTGGTGACCAGAAGAGGTTTCTTTCTAAAACAAAAATTCATAATCATCCCAAATTCCATTACACTGCCCCACTTCTGTCTGTTTCAGTAAACGGCTCCAGACTCACTCGGACAGGTGTCTGCGGGTGCGCGACTGCTCGGCGCGGTACGACTGGGCGATGCAGAAGGTGTCACCCAGCGCAGGGATGCAGGTCTCCAGGTAAAGCTGAGACGACTGCGTCAGGTACGCGTTCTCACCGAAGTAATCGAGACTGAAGAGGGTGGAGCCGCCCTCCACCTGCGTCTGCACCAGAGTGGGCGGAGTTATCTGAGGACCACAACAAACAAACCTCCACGTTTAATTACATCTCTTAAATCTTTACTCCAGAGTATTCAAGCTTCATAAATTAATTTGGAAATGTCAATTTTGTGGTCTATGCCCCAAAATTAGGACTTTAGAAAATCTAACTTTTTAAGACTTGAGGTCAGAGGTCACCCTTCTGCTGGAACTTGACTCTAAACTTGACTCTACGGCTGTTGCCAGAAGCCACTGGAGTTGTATGGATTACTTTTATGATCAATAGATGCACTTTTTAGAGCTTCAAAAACCATTTTGAAGCTGGGAAGAGCCAGGATATTATTTAATATAAACACTCTGATTGTGTTCAGCTTAAAGAAGGAAGTCAATTTCGGGATCATTTTCATTTTGGGGTGAACCATCAAGGAGCCTGTGCATAATGTGTGCATGTGCATGGCTTCGGGAATGACCTCGCAGTAACCACGGCTGAAGAAATGATCCCGAAAACACTGCGTGACGGTGGATCGGACTTTCAGGATCTTGGAGATGTTTTCCCCGCGGATCATCATGTGCCTGTTGTTCAGCTGCACGTCCACGTCAGACTCTTCATTGAGCAGGTTATCAGCACCTCCCGCCGGAGCCAGACCGATCAGCTCCCAGAAATCACAGTGCAGCTCATGGCCGCCCCGAGCCTTGCAAAAAAAAAAAAAAAACACACAAAAAAACATGAACTGCATGAAGGACAACCCCCAAAAAGATCACTAATCAAACAGAAAATAAAACAGCGATATAGTAGAGTGCTTATCACATGGCAAAGGCTGGTTGCAGAGGGATTTCAAGCAAAGCGCACTGTGTTCATGTGAGCAGCTCATGATTGGCGGCTCACAGCTGCTCCGTTCACAATAATTACCGCATGTGCTGTGAGTTTAATCTGCATATTTTTCTTCTCCTGTGTATCCAATTTAAGTTGCATACATTTTGTTCTTTTATTGATTTCACATTTGTAGCAGTTTTGCACTTTGACAGTCAGTTTGAGATATAGGCAAACGATGGGGACACTTTTTGCCATTAAAATGACTGGGAAAAAGTGTCCCAATCAACCAGAATCTTTGAAATCATAATTGCATTACAATGTTTTTTTTAAACCCCAAATATTTTTCTTATAACATTCTTAATTAACATAACATACATATTAACATGTCATTGAAAAAAAAAGTGGTTACAATGTAGCTAGCTACTTTTTGATAGTAATTTGTAAATGTAACTTAACTACTTTAACTTACGAGTAGCTTGTAGCGATACAGTACCTTCCCCAGCACCGATGTTAATGAATTACTCAGGGTAATTTCTCACCTGTCTGCCCTCAGGAACAGGTTTCACAGTCCCGTACAGAGCGACGGTACTCTCCGTAGACAACAGCAGTCCATTATAACACTGACACTGCACACAACACACACATCCATCATCTCAGAGACTATCTAAACTAGACTTTTACTGTATCTCAACTCTTACATTCAGTATCATCAGACACAGCTTTGGATAAATTAATATAAATCACCCATTTCAGAACAAATACAAATTCCAACTAGATGAGTAAAGTTTGTGAACAAAGTTGATGTTGGTTTGACAATGCCTCAAAGTCAATAAAATGCTATGCTCTAGCACATTGTTAAAATGTTTTAGCATGTTGCTGGTATATTTAACACATGAATTAACACACTGCTAGCATGTTTCAGTGTGTTGCTAGCATTATTTACCTTGTAGCTAACATGTTATAGCATGATTTAGTAAATTGCTAACATATTTTATCATTTTGCTAGCAAGTTTAACATGTTGAACATCAAACAGCATGTTTCACCACATTAGTATGTTTCTAGCATGTTTCATGCATGCTTACATGATTTTTCTTGTTGCTGGCATGATTTAAAACATGCATCAAATATCGTGACAATTCTAAAAAAAAAAATTTTATATTACACTATTGTTCAAACGTTTTTTTTGTTTTTTTTAAGAAAATGTTAATTCATGAAGGACGAATTAAATTGATCTAAAGTGACAGTAAAGACATTTATAATGTTACAAAAGATTTTATTACAAATAAATGTTCTTTTGAACGTTTTAATCAACAATGTATGTTTCTAGAGCAGCAAATCAGCATTTTAGATTCATTTCTGAAGAGACATGGAGTAATGATGCTGAAAATTCAGCTTTGATAACAAGAACAAATCACATTTTACAATGTAATTCACAAAGAAAACAGCTATTTTAAATTCTAATAATATTTCAAATTTTTGATCAATGAATAAAAACCTGATCAAGAAAATCAATTAATTTCTTAGTGTGCAGAAAAAAAAAGAAGAAAAAAAATCTTACCGAACCCAAACTTTTGACTGCTAATGTACACTATATAAAAAATTATTTTATTTTATGTAATTTTTGCATTATAATTTAGGGCATCGTCTAGCCTTAATCCTAATAACTAAAAGCACTGATAACTAACAGAGTAAATAGGACTTATTTACGCATTTATAATTGTGTAAAATATCGACAACACCACAGTACCAGTTTGTCCGTGAGAACACACTGCAGGAAACCGGTTCCGTCACGTAGCACAATAAACAGAAGGTTATTTCCTGAGAAAACATTAGCAAATACATTTTAATTGGAAGTATACTGAGTATTTTCGTTGAATCTGAGCTTTATAAATATGTGAATCAAAGCAGGAGATTCAGACAGAAGTCACTCAATCAGACAGCTGAGAAAGACAGAATCGATTCTGAATGAACACACACACCAAATCTGCTCACCTTGTCTGCGTAACCAATGGACCCAACCGAACACCTTCACCCTCTTTTCTCTGAGTGGCTCCAGATTATTAATCTTAACCTGAGAGTTACAGAAAACAAACCAGAAAATCTCGAAAAAGCAGACTTTCAGTTCCATATCGACTTCACTGCCTACGTTAACGATAACATTTCTTTCCATCAAGAGGTGCATACATTTTTGGTCAAGCTCTTGCATTGACAATGCAAAAGGTGAGCACTCTGTAAATCCTCAATGAATCAATGAATTCAAGGTCAGGACTCAGAGGTGCCAATTCACGTGTGAAAACAATTCTTCATGCTCTTTTCACCATTTCACTCATTTTTTCACCATTTTAACCCTGATGAATCTTGGCATTCTCATCCTGAAATATGACCACAATACATCTTCCGACAAAGTTGTTTGAGAAATGAAAAAGCCACACACTCCATTTTTTAAAGTTAAAACATATTGTTGCCAGACATATTACATGCTAGAAACATAATCACTGTAATAATGATTCAATCATAGATTCTTAAGTATATGCCCAGTATATAAACTCAGAATTCTAGAAAAAACTCAAAACTCTTGAGATGTAAAATAAGAACTCAGAGAAAAGTCCAAATTGAGAGATGAAAACTCAAATGTAAAGTTTACAGAGATGCAAACTTGCAGCTGATTATTAATAACACCCATCACTGCTCCTAAAACCACCTCAGACTGTAAATCAGAGCTACTATATAATCAATATTACATTCTGTAAGTATACAGAAAACACTCTGACACTCACGGTTTTGGGTTCAGGAAGGCTGGGGTCATTCTCAATGGTGATCTTTTTAGCTTCTTCCAGATTCTTCTCTCTGCGTTCAGCATCTTCAGTCTGTCAATCATGACATCAAACAGGCAGATGTAAAAAAAAAATAAAACATGATAATTTTATCACTTTAATAGTTTTAGATTTAGACTATATTTAAATTAAATCTTGCACTAGAGCGCTGCTTTTGCATGTTTGACTGAATTGTATACTTGTGTTTGTTTCCCATTGTCTTTTAAAATGTCCATTGTTGTTCCATAAATATTACTTTTACATAAATTATATGCTGTATTTGGTATTGAGAAATTGTCTATTAGTGGTAGTGATATGGACTTCTGTGAAAGTTACATTATTACACCATTAGATGGCAACAAAGACTTTATGAGTAAGTCAGTTGCAAAAGACTTCTAAATTGAAAGGGACTGAATTTAAACAAAGGAAGTTGTTTTAGCTGTCATGGGAAATGACAACCATTAAAAGTACAAATACAAAAAAAATGACAAATACAGGGATATTGCTTTCCTCAGCGGATGTTTAAACTGATTGTTTTTATATGAATATAATATTAAGGACATCCACCTGAAGGATGAATGCTGTATCAGATGCAGGTAATACTCACTCAGGCGATCTCTCTCTCTCAATAATACTCAGAATAGGTACAAAATACAATGAGCTTCACTGGAGCGACTCAACATTCCTTCGTTACTAGTTAGTTCTAAGGTGACATTTTAGAATTAGTAACGGAGGCTTGGTCATAACTGTAAAACTGTCAATTTGGTAGTAGTTTTGCAAAAAAGAGGGTTTTTAAAGACACTCCGTTGTCGTTTCTTATGCATTTACAAACTTGTGCCGTCAAACTGCTGTTTAAACTCACTCATAGCCAGCCATGCGATATGGCGATATATCAGCACAGCTATATGATTACCTGCAGCCTCATGCTTACGACCGAATCACACACAAACACACATTATGTATATATATACACACACCCACACACATACACTACATATACATATATATATATTTTTTTATATATATATATAAAAAATGCGTTTTATATAATCATCATTGTTAGCTGGTTTCATTTTTTAAAATGCTTTAATGAGATGAGTGGTACCCGGGGTCTTCTGCTGTTGTAGCCCATCCGCCTCAAGGTTGTGCGTGTTGTGGCTTCACAAATGCTTTGCTGCATACCTCGATTGTAACGAGTGGTTATTTCAGTCAAAGTTGCTCTTCTATCAGCTTGAATCAGTCGGCTCATTCTCCTCTGACCTCTAGCATCAACAAGGAATTTTCGCCCACAGGACTGCCGCATACTGGATGTTTTTCCCTTTTGACACCATTCTTTGTAAACCCTAGAAATGGTTGTGCGTGAAAGTCCCAGTAACTGAGCAGATTGTGAAATACTCAGACCGGCCCGTCTGGCACCAACAACCATGCCACGCTCAAAATTGCTTAAATCACCTTTCTTTCCCATTCTGAAATCCAGTTTGGTGTTCAGGAGATTTTCTTCTTCTTCTTTCTTCTTCTTCTTTTTTTTTTTTTATTGGCAACCGCACTTTACAGTGCATTACTGCCATCATCAGGTAGCTTGGATCAGAAACACCTCCTATTTTCTTAACATTTCTACCCCTCCCCACCCCTAAAGAGAAAAAAAAAAATATATATATATATATATATATATATATATTTTAACCCACTGACGCTGCGTGTTCAGCTCCTCCAGTTTCCACCCCACCTCCCTTTAACTCCCACTTCTCACCAAACCTTACTTAACCTTCGGATTAACTTTTTCCTTGTCCCACACTTTACTTCATACACATCTCTCTACAAGCCTATACTTATTAATCCTACACTCTTTTCATTAAACCTGTATTGTTCAGAAACTGAAACAACACATTGACTGTACTATTTCCTACATTTGAGTCTAATATATTCTTTAATGTTAACTCTTTCCCTTCATTTTTCCATACTTCTTCTCTTAGCACTTCTCTTTCTTCTTCATAACCCTTACAATTAATAATCAATTAATAATCACATGTTCCACAGATTCACTCTGTCCGCATTTATCACATAATCCTGTTGGATGCTTAGATATTAAATGTAATGTTTTATTCAAACCTGTATGTCCCACTCTTAGTCTTGTAATTATACTTTCCTCCCTTCTATTTCTCCCTTTTTTCCTCCCTTCTCCCACTTTCTTTTGTATTGCATATAAATGTCTCCCTTTTCTCTCATTATCCCAATATTGTTGCCACTTTTTAATCACTTTCTCTTTTATTACTGATTTTATTTCTTTTATACTATGTGGTATCTCAATTTCTACCATTTCCTCATCTACAGCTTGTTTAGCCAATTTATCTGCTTCTTCATTTCCTTTAAGTCCCACATGGGCTGGCACCCACATAAATTGTACTTGTATTTTACTTTGCTTCAACTCAAAGAGATTTTGCAGGATTTCCATCATTAAATCTGGTCTTGATTCTGATTTTTGATTATCAATACTGACTATTGCTGAATATGAATCTGAACATATGATCGCATTATTAATTCTCCTTTCTTTAACTAATTGCACTGCTAACAAAATAGCCATCAGCTCACCAGTATATACTGATAACTGATCACTAATTCTAGCTTTTTTCCTCACAACTAACTTTTGTACATATACTGCCACTCCTATTCTCTCTCCTTTTTTGGAAGCATCCGTGTATATCTGTATATGATCTCCATACCTAATTCTTAAATACTCATTTGCTCTCATTACTTCCATCTCCTTATTTCCTTCACTCTGTCTTATCTTCAGTAATGTTAAATCTACTCCTGATTGAGGAAGAATCCATAGAGGGGTATGCGGATACATTACTCTTGGCACACTTCTATAATTGTCTATCCCCATCTCTTTAATATCTTCTTCTACCACCCATCCAAAACTCTTGTGTCTATTCATCCCTTGTTCCCAACATATTCCTAATATTTTCCTTGTTGGATGCCTCTCATCCTGACTATTTAAATTTGTCCAATAAACAGCCATTAACTGTTGCCTTCTGATATTAAGCGGCATTTCATTTACCTCCACTTGCATTGCTGCTATAGGTGTAGTTGGACATGCTCCACAGCAAATTCTCAATGCCTGTGCTTGAATTCTGTCTAACTTCACTAACTGTGACTTTGCCGCCAACCCATATGCCACACTTCCATAATCTAGCACAGATCGTATCATTGCTACATATACTGTTTGAAGCGCCCCTCTATCTGCTCCCCACTCTTGTCCTGCCATACATTTCATTACATTTATAACTCTTTTGCACTTATTTACTATCTTATGAATATGCTCTTTCCACGTAAGTCTAGTATCCAGCCATAATCCCAAGAATCTAACTGATGCCACTCGTGCCATTTCATTGTTGTATATCTTTAACCTACACTCATTTTCTACTTTCTTGTTGGAAAATATAATACTTTGTGACTTCTCCACAGATAACTTAAATCCCCACTTATATGACCATTTTACCACCTCATCCACCGCCTTCTGCATTTTCCCCATAATAAACTTTTTATTTCTTCCTCTGAACCACAAAGCCCCATCATCTGCAAACAATGATCTACCAACACTCCTATCCACCTTACTAAATATATCATCTATCATTATTATAAAAAGGACTGGACTTATTACACTTCCCTGAGGAGTTTTTTCTTCTTCTTCTTCTTCTTCTTTCAAGTTTAATGGCGCTTGGCAAACCAAATAATGGTGCATTCCCGCCACCTACTGGATTGGAGTGTGGATAACGTTATGGTAGTAGTGACCTAAATCCTGTTACTTAAATGAGTGTCTTTTAAAAAAATAAATACTTCTTCATATATTTTAAATTACTTTGGGCCATTACCTAATAATGATTGGATAGAAAAAACTTCCATTTCCATTTCTCTTAATGCTTGAAATAATTTAAATATTTCTCTTGCATATCCCTCACATTTTAATAATAGGCTACATGTTCTACTGTTTCCATATTTTCGGAACTACATTTGTCACAATACCCAGTCTGGTGTTTCCCGACCATACTTTGATTTAGTAGACAATGGCCAATGCGCATTCTTGAAATTATAACATCCTTCCTCCTATTTCCAGTTTCTTCTTCTTTCTAAACCAACTGTTCCTAGAATTTTGTATAAATGTCGACCCATATTTCCACTATCCCACTCCTTCTGCCATTTCTTCCTAATTTACCTTGCTCTTATACTTTTTATCTCAGTCTTACTCAATTCAATTTTGATATCAACTACTTGAAATTTTATGGCCTGTTTGGCTAAACTATCCACCTCTTCATTTCCTGCCACCCCCATCTGAGCTGGTATCCAAAGAAAATGAATAATGATTCTCAATTGTCTGATTCTAAGAAGACTTTGTATTTCATTTATTAAGTCCTGTCTTGCTAAAGAAAAACCACTTGCTAGACTTTTAATTGCAGATAAAGAGTCAGTGCATATAACTGATCTGATTGGCTGAACTTCTTTGACCCACTGTAATGCTAATATAATTGCTATTAATTCTGATGTAAATACTGAAATGTGATCTGAAGTTTTTTTTTTTTTAAATGTTAACTTTAAATTGCGGTATGAATACTGCTGCAGATGTTATACCAGAATCTGGATCTTTTGAGCCATCAGTATATATCTGGATGGGATGGCACTATAATATATATGATCTATGTAATCTTGTACATTTACGCTATCCAGGATATTCTCCTCATTGTGTTTATCTTTGTGTAACTGGATATCTATAGAAGGTATTGGAAGGAGGAATTGCTGGCAGAACCCAGGTGGCAATATTAAAGGTGGCAATATTAACATCTTTAATTATTTCTCTTGCCTCCTCATTAATAAACCATCCAAAACTTGTTAGTTTTTTATAGTTGTATTATTTATAATAATGTTAGGGCATTCCAATTTAAATAGCACACTTAAAATAATATGGAAACATCCAAATGGGTTATTTGAACAATGTCATTGAAGAAACAATATCTACGAGATTCTTGAATGTATCAAATATGAACAAGAAAGGAACAATATGATAGGAGAAACGAAGAAAAATAGAATTCAAGAATAAAATTTTAAGGTTTTAATAAAATGGTCAAATGAAATAAATAGTAAAGCATTATTTGATTGCATTAGGGAGACAGGGCTGAAACATAGAATATAAAACTCTGTTCCACACTCCGGAGCGGAAGGTGGCGGTCATCCACCCAAATTCGGTTGCCAGCCGCCGTCAAAAACCAAACCAGACCGTTCAAACGCGAGCGTCACTACGGGAAGCATCTGTCTCAGTTTTCAGCTCCTCCCCGCCTGCCCTGCAACTCTCGCCGACCGGTTAGACGAACACACCTCAAGCCTTTTTGGTCCCTCTATGGAGGGGAGAAAGAGGAAATGTTTGGAAAACCTAAACTAAATTGCATGTGTTTGTGGTTTTCTTTAAACTCTCAGGCATAAAAGCTGACACTGTAATATATAAGTGATTCATAAGAGTAGAAGAATATATAGCGAAAGCATAGCTACTGGAATTAGTGGACCTCCTCTGGCCCTAGACACCCTATTAGCGACGGCCCTGCAGTCACATGACCTTATACCGTCATAACAACTTCACATTCGACCAATCAGCAGCTTTTGGGGGAGGAACCTAGACCAAATATCTAATACAGAAATGCAGCACGTGTGTTTCATCAGCCGATCCTCACTGAAGAAGAACGGCTGCTTCTCACACCTCATCCGAAATACACCCAAATCAAGCATCTTTTAAAGGTAGCACACCTCTTATCTGATTGATTTGTTACGAATTTATCTCACGATATGAGTTTTTAAAATGTAAAGAAGTGATTGAAAGTGATTATATGGGAGTTGGTATAGATATTGCTTCAAATGTTAAACCACAGCAGTTATTCAGCTTTCCTATCGAATACATTTAACCGATGTAGATTATTTGCGATAAACGAACAGCTTAAACGTAAATTAACCATAAATCTGTCAAACAATTGAGTAAGGTTTCTTCCTATTGAGAATATTATGATGATCTACACGACTAACGTTACACACAGTTTCCTGTTCAAGCCAGCCACGAGGACACGTTTTAGATGACAATATTAAAGTCACTATGAAATCAAAATGGACAATTCTTATTTTTTTATGTAATATTATAATTATTATAGTATTTATTATAAATAATTTATCCGTGCACTTCATTCTTTTTTTCTAAATTCATGTACCCTCGTAATCTTTATTAAAATAAGTTAACTTCACCTCGCCCTCAAAACGACTCGTCATCAGGTGTGTTCGACACACAAGCATAGACAGTAAAAGAAATGGACACAGCGACCCCATTGATTTCAACAGGAAGACTTGAAGCCCGATTATTGCACTTCCTGTTTGATGTCTGAGCGACTGCGCAGCCTCAAACTGAGCGTGACGACAGTCTGACAGTTGAAAATCTTCTAGTAGCTGTGCCAAGACAAATCTGAATCACCTAATTCCTTAAAAACGTTGTTGAAATATTTTGTCCTGTTGCTTTTATGGACTCTCTATTTATGGGCTTCTACCTTGATTTTGTGCCTTCATGCCTCGATTGCCTCATAGATAGTAAAAGATTGCCACGAGCTTCTCCTCCTGTCTGTACGGTAATTTCTCTATTGTGGGACAGAAAGTCCCGTGGTTATGACGCAATCTTTAGCCTATTTTTACAAAAACGGCTTTTACGGGGCCGTAAGAGCGAGGCTTCAACTTCCGGCTGATGGATTACGCCCTTGGACACGAGTGCCGCGGCACAAGCCCTGAAAAGTGAAGCCAAAACATCTCGATTGCCCCCCGGTGGCCGGTCCTAGTATACGCTGATTTCACGCAGCCGCCATTTTGAAATCGAAAGCGAGGCTCCGGTGGGAAGAACCCCGGAAGTATAGATAGACAATGCCTTGTACTACCAACCTGAAGCTGCTGCCGCGACTTACACTATTGGATGTTAATATCCAATATAGGATATGTATATAGTTAATTCCTGCTTCTTTTTTTACGTTCTGAATTATATATAAAAAAATAATTTTATGAGGGCCCGAGCACCGATGGTGTGAGGACCCTCTTGGAATTGCTCCGTTTATTAGGGCGCAGAGCCCTATTGTTTTCCTCAGGATTATTTATTTTATTTTATTTTTCTCTTTTTTTTTCTTACGACTATTCGGGCACTTGGGGCCCTTAACATGCTCAAACTCTTGAAACGTTGCACACGTCAGAACCCGCGGCCGTCAGGGCCAGGCTAAAGCTGGTTCCCGGGCGTGGCCGGGGGGCTCGACAGCGCCCCCCTGGAACGTGTCTCCGCTTTGCGTCGTGACCGCATTACCACCTCGGGTGTGCATTATTTTTCTAATAATTCAATGGCTTGTCGTCAATTATTCCTTACTTATAACTCTGCATTGTTAATTGCAATACTGCACTTTATGTACTTTTCAAAGGCTTGTAAGGTACAGTTTGCACTGTTTCAATAAATGGAACTTATTTTCTCAACACCTCTTTGATTCATTTTGTCCAGCATTTGCAAGCTGTAGAGACTCTGTCCAGTCAGAGACATATATTGTGTAATTGATGTTTTTAGTTTTCAGTTCAATTAATTCAATCCAAGTAAATTGAACACTCACAAGATGTCACCAAAATCACTCTGTCCCCTTTAAATCTTTCAGAAAATGATGTAAGTGTATCGAATCGTATCGAATCATATCGTTGGCTGAATATCGTGATATATATCGTATCGTGAGCTGAATATCGTGTATCGTATCGTGAGATTAGTGTATCGCTACAGCCCTACGGCAGATGTAGACCTGTGAATGGATTCTAGATATGTTTGATACTGTTGCCGTGGCAACCTATCAAACTTTAAAATTATTTTAGGATGCTTTTGAGACTCTTAGCATGCTTGAAATTGCATGAAACTCGACAGACATGTCACATTTATTAGCCAGTAGACATGTGCAACATATATAGACATGTGCAATATATATATATATAGCTACGAGCAGCGATTACGGGCCCAAGCCGGTGGCACCGCAACCCCGGTTATAGCGCCACCAACTGGCAGCAGAAAGTGTCACTTTCAAAATGATTTGAAATCACCCTCTTATTTTTACCTGATTTGCTTCAAACTTCACTACTATAACAGGGCTTGACATTAACTTTTTGAGGCACTTGTCCTTCAGACAAGTACATTTGTTTCACTTGTCCTTGCACTAAAGTCACTTGTCCGGGTAAATATTTATAATTGTATTTTTTTTGTGTGTTTTGCTAATGCAGAATGACACATAACCAACATATATTTAGTAAGCCAACACTTGAGAGTTTACATTTCAAGACTCAAAATTTACCAGACTGTTATTAATATTGAGATCTATAAGCTCAGGCATAAAACCAAAAACAACAAATATTAAGAACATATTTATTAAATGTATAAAAATATGATGTGAATTTAGGATAGCAACTTATAACCACAACTCAAGTGTAGCCACAACTGTTCTCATGCTTCATTTCAAATCTGAGGATGATATCTCTAAAATTATGCATTTCATAAAGCCTAATGTGACACCATGTAAGGGGAGACTTTGGGGAAGTTTTAGAGAAGGCTAATACGATTCTTATCAAATATTGTATTGCCCTGTAAACACCCATTTACAGTCTCTGAATAATGTCTGGCGAGGAGAATTGGCCCCATTCGTGTTCTTTTCATTTAAATCGACCAAGCATTCACACCTTTGCCGGTATGAGACTTATCTTCATTATTCTTTTATCCTTATTCTTTTGTTTGAATTCAGCCATTATAGCCTGTATTCTGGCATTATGGCTTGACCATCTAAACCTCTCTGAATCCCACCCTACATGAATAATCCACCTATTATATTAAAGGGTTAGTTCACCCAAAAATGAAAATTAAGTCATTAATTACTCACCCCCATGCTGTACCAACCCCGTAAGACCTTCGTTCGTCTTCGGAACACAAATGAAGATATTTTTGATTAAATGTGACAGCTGGATCACTCCTTCATAGGCTCCCTAAGGGAATGAATCCTGAAGGCCCAGAAAGTCAATGAAGAAACATTTTCTTCATTGACTTTCTGGGCCGTCAGGATTTGTATCATTTGTATCACCGGGAGCCTGCCTTTAGTTACCTAAAGGCACCGGGGTTGCGGTGCCGCCGGCTTTGGCCCGTAATCGCTGCTCGCAGCTGTATTTATTATTATTCTCCGCAATGAATTGCATTTTTGAGGGCCTAAACATGCATGAACATTTGCACACGCGTCAGAACTGCCGAAAATTTACATCTGATGTGTGTTTCAGAATTGGGCGAGGCAAAATGGCTCGATAGCGCCACCTATAAAAGTTTAACGGAGTGCGCCTCCCGCTACGTTTCACGTACGTGTATGTAATTCGGTATATACATGTAATGGCCAAATACCTACAAAAAAGTCTCTTGGAGCATAGCCGTAAACACAACAGGAAGTCAGCCATTTTCAACTTCCTCTCAGATTTTTGTGCAGTTTTTGCCATTTTCAGGCCTCGTACTTTAACGGACTCCTCCTACAGTTTTAATCTGATCATCTTCAAATTTGGTGAGTGTAATCTTAAGGCCTTTGTGATGTTAAATTGCGAAGATCTTGAGTTTTCGTCAAAGGGCGTGTCCTCAGCGGCCTGACAAATTTCGCCGTTTCGCCATGAAACAGGAAGTTGCTGTAACTTAGGCAAACAATGTCCAATCTGCCCCAAACTTCACACGCTTGATAAGAGTTCTGTCCTGAACACATGTCCATGCTCAAATTCAGTTACAGTCATAGCGCCACCTACTGGCAACAGGAAGTGACATGTTTAACACTGTTGTGGACTCCTAATAACATATAAAAAGTGCCAGCAAGTGCTAAACATGCTAGCAACATATTAGAAACATGTGAAAACATGCTAGCAAACACTTAGCTAAGTGCTAAAGCATGCTATTACTAAACGTAAATAGTAATTTGCTGTAACTCAGGCATGGAATGTCCAATCTGCCCCAAACTTCACATGTTTGATAAGAGTCATGGCTTGAACACATCTAGATGAGAATATTCAGTTATAGTAATCGCACACCTACTGGGAATACAAAGTGACATGTTTAACACTGTGATGCAGTACTAGCAACATATTAAATATGCCATTGAATTGTAAACATGTTATAAACATGTTAAAACATGCTAGCAATTCTTAGCTAAGTGCTAAAGCATGCTAATGCAACGAAACAGGAAGTTGTTGTAAGAAGGCAATGTCCAATCTGCCCCAAACTTTACACTTTGATGAGAGTCCTGCCCTGAACACATCTACATGACAATTTTAAGTTAAAGTAATAGCACCATCTACTGTCGACAGGAAGTGACATGTTTTACACTGTGATGCAGTAGGCTACTAGCAACATATTAAATATGCCATTGAGTTCTAAACATGCTAGAAACATGCTAAAACATGCTAGCAACACTTATCTGAGTGATAACGCATGCTATTATCCCCATAATAAAGGACATTTTTGTAACTGACTTTGACATACTCCTATACTTACCTACTTAAATGCACATTGCCCACCGTGCTCTGTCTTCCTAAAGCCACCGGGTGGCGGTGACACGGGTGCGAGGGCCCTTTCAATGCTGCTTGCAGCTTTAGAATATATATATATAGTGAAATTCATTTATTAATTAAAGTATGAAAGAAATGTATGTACATTTTTAGAATAACTAATTTCTGAGTCTGAGTCAAACGGCCTAGGAGTTATGAGCGATTTAGTACTTTTGGTTGCTGTAGCGCCACCTATGGGCCAGTCAGGGTCATACTCTTATAGGTTGTTGTCTCAAACTGAGGCCTACCATCTGGCCGAGTTTCAAGTCTCTAGGCCTTATGGTTTGGGCTACGCGATGCGTTTTAGGGGAATTTTTTTTTTTTTTTTTTTTTTTTTTTTTAAATCCTAACCATTACAATAGTTTACCTAATAAGAAGAGACCTTTTTGACAGTTATAGCGCCACCTATGGTCCGATCTCCATGAAACTTTGCATGCTTGTTAATGATGTTATGACACATATGATCATCAATTTTTGTCAAGTTTTGAGTTTCCATTTAGGATTTATAGGCTTTTGAGTGTATTTTGTCACGCCCCTTTCCTAAATGACCCTGTTGCAGCCACCCAAATGGAAAATTTCAACTTTTTTTTTTTTGATAATTATTGACCTAAAGAGTCCAGATAATTGCCCTAGAGACTGGTCTGGTTCCGATCGGGCGAAAAACAAGGGACTAGTTCGCAAAAGTAGGTTTTGGACAAAAGTCGACTTAGCAGAAAGTGTTTGCTGCCTAAATCGATTTTGGAGAATATACATTTTGTCTTGAGCCAAGGATCACAGTGGTGTAAAAACCCTGAGTCTGAGTCAAACCGCCTAGGAGTTATGAGCGATTTAGTACTTTTGGTTGCTGTAGCGCCACCTATGGGCCAATCGGGGTCATACTCTGATAGGTTCTCCCCAAACTGAGGCCTACCATCTGGCCGAGTTTCAAGTCTCTAGGCCTTACGGTTTGGGCTGCACGATGCGTTTTAGGGGAATTTTTTTTTTTCTTTCAAAAAAATCCTAACAATTACAATAGGTTTTCAGCACTTCGTGCTTGAACCCCTTAAAATGAGTAAAGAAAACGGGGTTCTTAAAGCAACACTATGGAACTTTTCAACCTTCATAATATATTTCCAAGACCCTTGTGATGGTACATCGACTTACGTCATAGCCTGACGTGGTCTGCATCTCTTTTACTCGCACTATGTAACTTCGGGTTTCGGGTAGTAACCCCAGCACAAAAAGAACTACAAAACTCGACTGCTTTACGGCATAGGTCACTTCCCCCACCACTTCCTCAAATTGTCTATGGCCATTGCAGACATCCCAAGTCTATAGCGTCTCCCTGATGCCCGCAAATTTTTTCAAATCTGCCGGAATCTATAGCGCGCATGCGAGACCGAACATACTGCGCGCATAACATACATAGCGCGAGCACGGCAGAGAGGGAGAAAGCGAGAGACCTTGTTAGTGTGCCTCACGAAAGCTAGTCAACCCGCCGCAACCCCAACAATAAAGTGCGCCATTTGCATCCCTGCATATAACGAGATTTGGGCCATAAATTACGGGAGTTTCACGGGAGAAATAACAAAACGGGAAGGGGGCGGGAGATGGATGTGAAATACGGGAGACTCCCGGGGAAAACGGTAGTGTTGACAGGTATGAGCTACACCTACACCATAATTTGAATGGCCCTGCATATAACGACATTTGGGAGATCTGTCTAAATCGGTTCGCAAATCAGTTTGTAGTTCATGCTTAACCTGTTAGCTAACAATGACTGTACCTAATGTTAGTTGTTCGCTGGTTCGACCAGCTTACATGCATCTTTCACTGTATTTTACTGAACTCAGCACAGAGCAAACCAACCCCGTGACGTCACCGGTTATAATACTGCAAAATGGTGGCGCCCTTGCCGCGAAAGATATAAATGTTTCTTTTATGTTAACATTTGTCATGTTTCTAATATAATTTGATTATAGTGGAAATCCATCTTGTAAATCATGTAAACTTGACTGACTGCTTCATTTCCCCTTTAACAGGTTAATGCCACGTTTCCCATTCCATGACTAGTAAAATAATCGCAATTTATTCTCTGTAAAATTGCGTAATCCGCAGGGTGATGGACACGGAGATGGGTAAAAAGGTTGGTGGCTACACATTCTGCGGCGCCGCGTCTAGGACAACTCGAGGTATCGCACACCGGATGCGCACTTTCTCAGTTTATGACCAGGAGTAGGCTATTCTTATGTTTTAAGGACATTATGAAATTAAGAGACTGTCTGTACTATGTTATGATTGTACTGTACAATTAAATACAATAGTTACGGAGTCTGTGATCTGAACACTTTACCTCAGAGCATCCATTAACTGAATGAATTGAGAATATCACCTGAAAATCCGATAACATCAGCAATTTTCATTCAAGCAGCTGATTCCTGTAAATGAATGTAAAACTAAATGTATTTTGCAGCACAGGGTGAAGTCATTTACGATGATTTGAGACAAATATAATTTAAATTTAGTATAAAACTATGTAAATGGCACTCTGTCGCAGCAGGATTTTGAACAAGGTCCTGAGCCGTTGCTGGGCGGACAGAGGAAATGTGTTTGAATTTTAAAGACGTGGCGCTGCGCTTCTCGTCCGGTATGCAACCCCCTTTAAAGTGCCGTTTTCTTTTGAGCCGAAGAACTCCCATACAGGCCAGCTTACTTTTTTCGGGTGTGGACAGAGTGTTTCACTCTCTCGCTCAGACTACGATGTCGATATTTCATGCTTTGAATATCACGATTATCGTCAACACCGATATATTGCGACACCCCTAGTTCTGACCAATGGAAGAGAGCGAAGGGGCGTCGTCCATCTTTTTTTACAGTCTATGGTTCGACACATCGACTGTAACCGATCAGGGAGGAGCTGAAAACTGGCAGTGATGCTCGTGCTGCGTTTGCATACTTCATCACAGCTTAAGTGCCATAAATGCAATATTTGTCACATACACCGATGTTTCAGATACATTTTTCATTCAATAATTTGTTTGCTACTGCTTTATACAGCGTCTGTTTAATAAAGTCCAACCTAACATAAGCCTATACTATTTAAATACCAATGTAGTGGGGTCTACGTTTTATCAGTTATATCACAATCGCAACTTCCGTTTCATGTTGACTTTAAACACATGCAACTTATTTACTGGAGCTGAGTTACAGCAAAGCATGTAAATGGCACTTATCAACTGCAAATTTTGTGCTTAGGATATTAATTTAACCCTCTATGAAATCACCGTTAGAGAAAATGTATGACTTTTATATTTTACATATATTTAATGCAAACATTTTTTTCCAAAAATAGTTTTCTACATCTGTCCTTCAACTTTTTTTTTTTTTAGGGTTATTGTCAGTTATAAATGACTGTCCTATTAGGGTAAATAATTTTTTTGCAAATTGTCTGAAACTTCACGCATATTTAAATGCATTTTCAGTCTCTGAAAAGTTGGGGAAAGGTCTTAGGGTCTCAAAAAAACAGTAAAAAGCTTTATTAACATTCTCTTTCATCTTGTGCTACCATATTTCATTTTGACCTCGTATGTGAAAATGTCAAAAACTTAACAAGTTCAGATGTAACTTTGCTGGCTCGAAAATATTGAAACCATGTCTTAGTGTTTCAAAAAAACATTAAAACAATCTTTAACATTTTTTTCTTTCTTGGAAGTCCTAAACAATTAATTCAATTGTGGCATAAAAGAAAATCAACAATGTTTTTTTTTTGTTTTTTTTTCAGTAAGCCCACTCTTTCCACACACACAAACCGATCCTGTTTAGTCATCATTTTTGAAGCATCCCTGCTTGTCAGTGTAGTGAGGCCAATAGGCAGTGGCATCTTTCCTGACTTCTGGTTGTAGTATTGTGGATGGATCACATGTTCCAAACTGGCATAGAATAATGTACCAAAATGCCTGACTCTCAAAAGCCTATTATACTGCCTGCCACTGCCAGTAATGATCAATAGTGCAGCTATGTAGAAAAAAAATATATCCCCTAAAAGGACTGTCATTTAAGCATTTTGGTATTTAAGTTATTGAATTCACAAAATGTTAAATGGTCATTTAAAATGACCAAAAACTTTAGAAAACACATCTGGATGTTCAATTACCTTTAATTGAAAGGAGCGTTGATAGCATGTGACCTAAAGTGCTCATGTCTCTCCTCTTTGTCCTTGTTGCTAAATGTCAAGCACATGACACAGATTTTAATTTTATTGGTTGAAGGATATCATATGATAATTTCGGTTGAATATTATTATTGTATTTTCTCTGCATTGTTTATAAATGACGAAACACCATAGAGGGTTAATTTATTTTTGTGTCTGCAGTGTTGCTCCTAAACATTACATTTAAAACTACCACTAAACTGAAATTCATTGTCAAAGCTGTTTTTTTATAATATTTGCAAAGTGACAGAGTTGCATTACTGGTGTGTGTGTCTCCAGGTACTGCACTGTCAATCATGTACAAGTGGTGTTCACTTCAGAGCCAAATGACACTGGGCCTCATTTACCAATCTAACACAGAAATCATCTTGAGACAGGGTTCACATGATGGGATTCGCAGCATACAAATGTTTCATCAATCACATATGACTGTGGCAGCTGAAAACAACTGTCATTAAATATCACACCCCAAATTTTTACATTTACATTTATCTGACGCTTTTATCCAAAGCGACTTACAATTGCTATATATATGTCAGAGGTCGCACGCCTCTGGAGCAACTAGGGGTTAAGTGTCTTGCTCAGGGACACATTGGTGTCTCGCAGTGGATTTGAACCCGGGTCTCTCACACCAAAGGCTTGTGTCTCATCCACTGCGCCATCACCACCCCTTTTAGAAGCCTTGCCCTGTAGTTTACAACACAGAGAAATGTAACCCGACCAAGAAGTAATCTCACGAAAAAGAAATTGCTCTTACTCCAAAAACACTCCTCTGCCTCTTTTTTGCACATAGGTATTTACAAACATTAACCCTCCAATCACCCTCAGATTTACCCCACGTTTTTCCCACTGGGGTCAATTTTGGACCCCAGCAGTTTAAACCTCTAGAACATGATTTTACAGGGTTCGTACGGGTGCTTGAAATCCTTGAAAATGCTTGAATTTTGATGTGTTTTCAAAGTTTGAAAAGTGCTTAAATTTTGGATAAAATGCTTGAAATTGTAACTGTTTCTTTCACAACAAATACCTATCTGACTGAATATTTTGTTTATTAAATGGCGAAATAAATCGTTTGCTGCGGCCCGAGCGTGATTGTTCCCGGCGTCCCCCGCAGCGTTGGCCTGGATTCACACTCAACTTGATTCTATCGAATCCTGGTGCGTTTGCGTGCATCTTCAAACGTGCGTCATCACAAACGTGCACAACGCATGATAAAAAAACAGAACGCGGGTCAATATGTTGTGTTTTTTATTAATTTGGTGTTATTGTGCGCAGCTGAGTGAACAACACAGGTTTACTGTGTATCGCATTTGGCTTTCTGCTGATTGCAAACGCAGACAGTGGACTTACAATAATTTGTTGGCCTGAGTCCACGCGCTATGTGTGTGTGCGCGAATACACTGCAGACTCACTCTCGCTCGTATCCAAGTTAAATCATCAACACTATCATCCCTTACATCCGTTTTATTTAACTAAATACATCATAATCCGCTAAAACGCATGCGCAGGTAACTCTACTAAGTGCGCACCCGAGTCCGTGATTCTTTCACATTCACGCGAACCGCGGCACGGTTCGGGAGCAGCCGAACTCAGAGCACCTCCTCCAGGTAGTCTCGGATTCGGTACCTGAGGCAAAATTACTAAATATGCAGCGCGAATTATATATTTCTAACTCCAAACAATTGGCCACTGAACCAGCTGATAAAATCTTCATTTGATTCGATCCGTGATTACAACTTGACACTGAAATGAACCGATCGCATTTTACTGATGCAAAAGTAACTGATACTGATGCAAAAGACGCGCACGCACACACTGAGAGGGAGCGCGGTGTGTCAGTGTGTACCGGCTGTGGTAAAATATTAAATAATGACGCAGTTACAAGGTGTGTATAATTTAAACTCCTTAGTCAACATTAACAGTAGCTGCTGTTCGGTGTTCATACTGCTGCTCTCCTTGTAGTCACTTCTGAACTTGACACTGAACGTCTCTTGATTAAAGCTCCAGGTGACCGGTTGCCAGATATCACAAAAAGGGCAAAACAAGTCCCTTAAAAAACGCAGTATAATAAGCAGACGTGGCAAAAAATGTACCGGGGAACACATTTAAACATAATAGTATTGCTAATATTATCCTACCAAATTAAAAGGAAGTTACTAATTTATTATGAATAGAATAGTTCAAAATAAAATATTTAGATATTATAAACTGATGAGGTAAAGCAATAACATGAGATTGAAAACTTTATTCAGCAACACTTTATTTAAAGTTTAATTGCACCTATGAGTTGTATTTAATATCAGCAGGGCTGGACTGGGACAAAAAATAGGCCAGGGCATTTAGGCCCAGACTGGCCCACTACATATTATAAACAAAACCAAACTTTGCACGCCCTTGAATATGTATACCAACTCCTATTAAAACCACTAATGCCATGTAATAAGTGAATAGGAGTGAGTAAGAGTTAACAGATGAAATAACTACTAAATTGAACTATACTCCACAGTAATCCTAAAACAAGCTATAAGCTGCATTGGGATAGCAATACTGATTTTTCCCACAGGATTTTGCGGAATCTGTGGTGAGTGCTCTGTCCCTCTAGGGGTGGTCGGGGGTATGCTCCCACGTATGAGAATTTTGTGCTTTTTAATGTTAAATTCATCAATCTGGTGCACTTTGAGAGTTTAAAATTAAGAGCTCCAACCCATATTCAGTGTGCAAATTGAACAAAGAAAAACTCAGAACTCTTTTAGTTGTGAGAGTGTCTGCCGACATTACTACTAGGCCTACATAATACTAGTTATAATATTAATCCCATGGCAGTAATAGCCATATGTTGTAAAACAAATGCACTGAAAAATAAAAGCAACTTTCATAATTAGTTTCATACTAATTTCTAACTTCAAAGATCAATCTTTTATTTTGGCGAAAAACATGGTTTACAAACTCGTCTCATTACAATTCTAATAAAATGCGTAATCGTCAAATATGCAGATGTGGAAATAATGCGTAACTGGGTAGTGGGTTCCTACATAGCCCAAGTGTTGTGAAAGTAGCCTAGTTCTGCTTACCACAGTTCTCTACACTCACTCATCTCTCTCCTTATCATCCTCACTATCCTCATCAGCTACTTGAAGGGCCTTTGAAGTTTTTTATTTTTTTCACGCTATTTCTCTGCTATTTCTCTTCTCTACATTCCTTGCGTTTCTTCTCCATCGCTCTGAGTGTTTTGACAGATACACACTGACACTGCTCGCTCACTCAGAGCTCAAAGGGGGAGGTGTTTAAAGATGTGATTGGACCAGCCCAGTGTCAATCAAGAAAATAACCAATGGGCCGCTGATCTACGCGTTTCATGTGCCGGTCTGTGAGAGAAAAAAAACCCTACGCTGTGTCCAATGCATTACACCGGCACAAAGACCCCAGCCCCGCCAATTAAGCAAAACTAAACGCAAAGGGCCGCCGATGTGCGAGTGTTATAGGCCGTTCGGACAAAAAATAAAATAAAAAAAATTTAAAGTATGAGATGTATCGGCCCACAAAGCACGTCGGCCCACCGGGAAAATGCCCGGTATGCCCGATGACCAGTCCAGCCCTGAATATCAGTCAGTTGGGGGAAGTTCTTCTAAAAGTTGATGAGTGTGTTTTGTTCACTATATTTAGTTATCAAAATAGTTTACCAAATAAATTATTTGCCAAATAAAAGTCAAACAAGGAGAATATTTGGGTTTATTTAGTATACAAAGCCCTTTATGACGATTTTTCGAGAATAACTACATGCATAAATAACTATATTGTGAAATAAAATTAGTCATACCGTGAAACAGAATTTTGGTCATACCGCCCACTCCTACTGCATGTCATTTGGATCAAATCCTCCAACAACATTTTGAAAAATAAAACCTGTTTTGCTTCAATTTCTGATCCTTATGCTATTACGAGACACAATTTTGGATGTTTATTGCATATCTCTTTTAATGTGGAAAAAACGCGAAATAATAATTTTTACTATGTATTGGTATGTAATTTATGGTGGATAAGCTGCTGGAAAAAGCTTTAAAATGGACCTTGAAAGTGCTTGAAAAGGGCTTGAATTTGACCTTGGAAAAGGTGTACGAACCCTGTTTTATTTTTACAAAGTGTTATGTTTCAGGGATTTTATGTTTCCTTGTTGACTACGTAAATGGCTCTGTGAATAAATTATCTTAAATTGTTTGGAAGATTGTAATATCAATCTCATTTAAATAAAAAAAACTAAGTTTCATTCACTAATAATTTTGTGGATTATTTCACATTTGTACGTGCACAGGAGAAATTCTCACGAAAAATCTCCACCTAATTCACAACATCTGCATACGCACATGAATTTAACAACCTTGTTCTTATCTTAGTGAATTTGAAGGAAGTCATTTGCATAAAATACTCCCAAGCATCTCCATATAAGGGCTTTCCGCACACGCTTTCCTTACAGCCTTTAGTCACTCATCAAACATGCAGCTGTTTGCAGACGTGCTCTCGCCCTAACCTTGAGCAATGCCAAGTCTCTTGACTTGACAGATGTACATATGAGTATATCTGCGTTATTTAGAGAAACCTTGCAGCTGAACATAATTTGAACAAAATGAACAAAAAAGCTTTTCTTACTATATCACTGTATATGTTGAAGATTCAATTAAATTGTATGTAATTTTATATAATATGGATGATATAATACAATTAATTAGTAAACATATTTTAATATAATTGTAGTCATGTTAAGATGAAATATAACTTAACAGCTAATTGAGCCTGGTGTCAAATCTACCTCTAAGAACATTGATGCTGAATGTTAAAAAACATCATGTTAATTTTGTTTATCCAGTTGTCAGAATTCTATATTAAACTATAAAAGATTAAAACACAAGTTAGGCTATAGTGACATTCATTATAAACCACGTACAAGCAAGACAACATTTATTTATTTAAGGGTGTACTCACACTAGCCAGTTTGAACCGTGCCCGAGTGCGTTTGACCACCAAAGCGCGGTTCGTTTGACTAGTGTGAGTGCTCCGAACCGTGCCCGGGCGCGGCTCGATTAGCCGGCCCTGGCCCGCTTGGAAGAGGTGGGCCAGAGCACGGTTCAGTTGGACTCGGGCGCGGTTCGCATGCAGTGTGAGCGCTAAACGTGCTGGAGCACGGAACAGGACGCGTGACGTCATGGTTCTGCACTTCAGCTGGTACCTTGCAAACCTCCTCATACGAGCAGCACGATTACGTGAAAATTTTCGCGCCACTAAGGCGACACATCTGTTTAACAACAGGCTGTGAGAGGGCTGTGGAACACCGTGGATGTTTAGTAGCTTGCCTATGTCATTTGTAATGGAAGCCCGTTTCCGCCACTGAATACAAAAAAGAAAAGAAAAGGTAATTGTGACTTTAAACGACACAAAATTATCCACAAAGAAAACAGAGCGATGGACTCCATTGTGTTTAGACAGCTCCGCTCTTCTTGTTTATCCCCAAACCGTCGCACCATAATGACGTAAGCGTGCTCCGGCACGAATGCTGAAACCCTATGTGAGTGCAGGCCAGCGGGGGAGTGGGGAGGGGGGACAATCGTACTCGGGCCCGGTTCATGGCAACCGTGCCTAGTGTGAGTACACCCTAAAGAGAAACTCGCAATTGTACTCTCATACCTCTTTCATTCGGCAAGAATCCATATTCACCATGTGACTGTATGTGAAACTGTTGTTCATTATGTAAACAAGGCTTTATACAATTCCAATATCCACACAAAATATCATCCTTCGCATGCGCAAAAATATGTTTACTGGGCACATTGACCGGCACAGATTGTACAGAGGACCATTTCAATTGAGCAGTATTACTTTTGTTTGGTTGCCTGCATTTTAGTTTACTGTTGAATGGCTGAAACTGTTAACAAATGATACCTTATTGTAAATTGTTACCAAAACCTTTAAAGTCCCTGTAAAGTCAAAATTAAGTACGTGTTCTGAGGTTGTCACACCACAGAAAAATGTGTTATTAGCCACCCAGCCAAATTTGAATGATAAAAAAAGCCGCCAAGTACATAAAATAAGCTATTAAAATCTTGAAAAAATTAGCAGTGCTCTCAAACGCTGGGGGCGTGTCTGCTGGCTGCGCTGAAACCACGCCCACTCGCGGGAAAGCTGCCGACAGTGATATTAGCTGATACTGCTTTCGGGACGGGGAGATGAATGCCGAGGCGGGAGATAGTCGGTTCGGCCCCATTCACCAGTTACAACGGATTATCAGTGAATCCCTAGTTGTCTCCGACGAAAGTTTATAAAATAAAATGATCACTACAGAGGCGGGTGTTGGCGGTGATCCCTCAGCTCTCCATCAAGGTTGGCTCTTCACAAAATTAATCCACCTCTTCTTGACGTGATCGTTTTTAGGAAATTTAAATTAAAGACACCGATCTGTTTTGTACATGATCGCATCCAGGTAGTAGCCTACGCATTTCCGTGTCGAAGCCATAGCTAGCTAGCAAACTGTAGGCTGTAGTAACTAAGGCTATAGTACTGACAGTAATTCGCGATTGAGCGGCAAACTGATGCGAATGTGCTCTATTGTTAGGGGAGGAGCCAGCCAGCCTCAGTGGCTTCAGTGCGTCATCAAGTAGGGACGTGTCCACGAGCACAGGGGCTCCAGTGCGTCATCGAGCCCCATTTTAGCCCCGCCCAAAAAATCCGGAAAATAGCAATGGTGAAAAACTGTTTAACGGTCTAACTCCACAATTCAGTACTTCACAGTTCACAGTCTTTGTAATATGTTTTAGCAATACATTTCTAACATTTATAATGGGTCTAGATTTTTTTTTTTAGAATTGCCTTTACAGGGACTTTAAGTGTCATGAAACCCCCCCTCTTTCAGCTCAAGTCTACCTCACAATTTTTTTGAAAAATGCAACTTAAATGGGCGTGTTTGGGAGTGAGAAGGGAGGTAGGGAAGTGGGTGTGGCGGTGCAAGCCAAGGCAGGAGAGGAAGAGCAACTGTCAGTGGCCCATGCCAACTTGCACTAAAAATCAGGGGTAAAACGTGTGGAAATGCAAGATTTTTATAGCTGGCAAAGTTAAAGTCAAATGAAATGCACTGACAAACATCTGTTTGTCCTTTTTAAAGTAACTGAATTCACTTTATATATTAGATTAACCCTTTGACCCATACAATCACATAGGGCTGGGTGGTATATCGAGTTTGTACAATATAGCGAATTTTTTATTTTTATTTTTTTTCACTATGGAATGAGGCAATACCGTTTATATCGATACAGTAGTTTCCCAGACAGCAACAGTGTCGCCCAGATCCGGCCCACATCTAGTACGTGTGGAATCCACATATACCAGGTGTGGCCCGGATCTGGGCCGACACTGTTGCTGTCTGGGTTGATACGGGCACATCTGAAAAATAGCGGAGGACGCAGTGTGACCTGCTGCAGTGAAAGTACGTAGTACAATTTGTCCTAAACATGACACAACTATCTTAAGTTATTTTGAAGCCCTTAATATAAGCTTAACAAGTTGAAAGCAGCTTGCCCTGTCAGTAGGGATGGGAATTGAAAACCGGTTCCACTCGAGAACCGGTTCTAAGTTTTACGATCCATCGATATTGTAACGTTAACGTTATGCCCTTTGACGTTAACGAGTCCTCTTATCGATGCTCTTGCTCAGAGTCAGCCATAGTATGTAGGTTACAGACCGTGAACTCACAACTGTCCCTTTTGTCCTTTTATCAAGCACCATAGCACGGAATTTTTGTACCGCCAAAGCCTTATTTGATCGGTGAGTAAAATTGTCTCTCTCTGGTATAGATGAACCGCTGCGCTTGTGACAGGGCGCATATTAAACTGAGAGAGAGAGCCCCGGTCACGCGCACGCTCTCTCTCTTCGGAGTAAGGCAAAAGTAGGCTTCACCGTCTCAAAACTAAGTGCTGTCTTGCTCTCTCTCTCCCTCGCAAATATTAATCAAAATAAACGACAAGATGGTAAGGTCGGGAGACTAAAGTTTCATGTGGAGCATTCAGAGATTTGTTTTTCCTGAATTTCCGCTGGTGTGAATTGTGCTACAATACGTTGCCTTATCTTCTCTGAAAAGCGTTCCGCACATTCAGCTGACATAAACCACACTTCAAATAAATGAAGGTCAAACCGTTCTTGTCTGTCAGTCATATAATGCAGGTCTATGGTAACTTCTTCAAAGAGCATGCACAGAGAAGTCCAAATTAAACATGATTTAATGACTCGTAAATGTAAGTACACATTGATGGCCTAAGACACGAAACGAGCAGTTTGTGTGAGAAAACGAAAAAGACCTGTTTAATGTTTCATGTTTAATTTGGACCTCTCTGTGCATGCTCTTAGAGGAAGTTACCATAGACCTGCATTATATGACTGACAGACAAGAACGGCGGAAACAAAGACACCTACATCTTGGATGCCCTTGAGATAAGCTAAAACATACCAAAAATTAATTTCAAAGTGTACTATCCCTTTAATTCTTAAATCTTAATTAATCTTAACAATCTTAGTTAATGTTAAGTTGGTCGTAGCTAATGACTGTAAATTAGAAAGTTGTCTGGCTTGATGAGAACACTATGTACTGAGTTTGGTGACTTTAGAAAAAACTAACCCCCCACCTTTGTCAAAAGGTGGCGCTATGCCAGTGTCTAACTATCATTAATGCTGATCTGTGTCGACTTTCATTCAATTCTAAGCAAGTGCCCCAAAAACACCTGAAAAGAATATAAGAATAAAAGAAAGAGAATCTGTGCAAAGTGAGCCTACTGGATGCTATTTAATCATGATCTCTGTACTTTGATGGCATGCAGCTCAGTCATGTGGCATTGGTGCCATCTGAAGTCTGGAAAAAATTTCAAACTGGCATGCACTTGAAGTCAGATTCCAGTAGGTCTGTTAAAACATTTGGACATGATTACTTTTGCTCCCTTCTAATTTTAATGACATTTTTATGCATTGTTTTTTCCAGCATCGGAATGTGTGGTATATGGGCCTTGTTTGGTAGTGATGAGTGCCTCGCGGCTCAGTGCACCAATGCCATGAAGATCGCCCATCGGGGTCCAGATGCTTTCCGCTTTGAGAATGTCAATGGATTCACCAACTGCTGCTTTGGGTTTCACCGCCTTGCTATTGTGGACCAGCTGTATGGCATGCAGCCTCTGCGTGTCAAGAAGTTCCCCTACCTCTGGTTGTGTTACAACGGTGAGATCTACAACCACGTCAGGGTAAGTATAAATAAAAGCTCTGTGTGTCTGTGTGTATGTATATATATATTAGGGGTGGAACGGTACACAGAAGTCACGGTTCGGTTCATACCTCGGTTCAGACATCACGGTTCGGTATGATTTCAGGACAATGGAGGGAAAAGCAAAACAAAAATGCAGAAGGCATTGTATTTTTTAAATAAGTTTTATTAATAAAGGCATAGAACCAGTTTATTTGTAGTGTACTGACAATAGTTTTATATAATTAGTTTATTAATTAAATTAATAAAAAGACAAAAAGACCTTGCGATATGTTTGGTAATTGTACCTGAATGAATTAAAAATTATTTTGCTATATTTCAGATCAATATATTTGTTTTCCTTAATTTTAATTAACATTTATTCATTAACAATGCAGGGACGTGCACAGGGGGGTTGCTCAGGTTGCCCGGGCAACTGCCCATATGCCCTTCTGGACTCAGGTTGCCCTTCCTAGAAAAAAATAAATAAATCGTACAATGGATGCAGAATTTCACGTAGGCCTATATTTAAAAAAAAAAAAAAATCGCAAAGCGTCATTCACTTCCATTCGGGCACCGAAAGTGAAAGTCAGTAAGGGAAGGGCAAACTGTTTACGTGGCTGCAGCGCTGCACGCGACCATAGACTGCACCATAGACATCTGATGTCTATGGACTGCACGCGACTGGCGTAGGGCCACGCAAATTACTTACGGCCCCCCCTCCATCTCGTGTCATAGCGCGTCAATTAATGTGTACAACATCCATGACAAAATGAAGCGAAACTATCCTTCTGGTCACGAAAAGGAAGAAGAAAAAAAACATGAGAGTGAATTGCGGGAACAACAATCAGGTAAACTTGTGTTCTCTCCTCTCTAAGTTTGATGTCAGCAAAATTTGTTTTCGGTCTTGCTAACCTAGCTGGGCAGGCAGTGCATCTCTTGCATCACTTTGTGCCTGACAAAAGTGAGAGTAAAATAGGCCTACAATTATTTATTACGTTTGTTTTTGATAAACGACAAAGTGCAGCGGTGTTTGTTTACTGCAGCTCGGAAAACATAACCGCGTCGCGTGTGTTATGCGTTCATATGCGCGTGCAGGAAATGAAACGCGCATTTTTCAAGCAGAAATATGTGGAGACCAGACATACTGTACAATATATGCACGTGAATGATGGCACTCCCAATCATAGTAGTTACACATTATACTTTTAAAACAAGACACTGATTATCTAGTCTCAGTGTTAAAAACTCTAACGACCGCACTAATTATGCAAGATAGAAAGCAATGTATTGACAATTTGACATTGATTGACTTTTGATTTATGGGCTATATTGAATTTAAAATGTTGATTAGCTAGACATACTGGTCAATATGGATGCACATCCCTCAGTAAATAATAAGCATAAATCAAGAACTGCTTCAACATGCATAATAAAAAATAAAAAAAATCATACTGATGCCGAAAATGCCCAGGCTGGTCAATATGGATGCACATCCCTCAGTAAATAATAAGCATAAATCAAGAACTGCTTCAACATGCATAATAAAAATAAAAAATAAATCATACTGATGCCCAGGCTGTATAGCCTGGGCCGAAAATGCCCAGGCTGTAGAGAGAACCAAAGTTAATCCCAAAACCCAAAGCTCAGGGTTATAATTTATTATTTTCTTCTTATTTATCTTTACGTTAATATTCACTTACTTAATTTTCATTTTTGGGTGAACTAACCCTTTAAGTAATTAATTACTCACCCCCATGATGTACCAACCCCGTAAGGCCTTCGTTCGTCTTCGGAACACAAATGAAGATATTTATGATTAAATCTGAGAGGTTTATGACTGCTACATAGGCTCCCTAAGGGAATGACACCGGACGGCCCAGAAAGTCATTAAAGAAAATGTTTAAATATTCCATGTCGCAACAGTGGCTCAACTATAAGTTTATCAAGCGACAAGAATACTTTTTGTGCGAAAAAACAAACAAAAATAACAACTTTATTCGACTATTCCTTTTCTTCCTTGTAGGCCTGAAACGAGACTTCGAGAGATTTCCACGACGCGCACGCGCGAGAACTTAACTGAAGTAGTTGAAGGAGATCGCAATTCTCGCGCATGCGTCGTGGAAATCTCTTGAAGTCTCGCCACTGTTGCGACATGGAATATTTAAACATTTTCTTTAATGACTTTCTGGGCCGTCAGGATTCATTCCCTTAGGGAGCCTATGGAGGAGTGATCAACCTCTCAGATTTAATCATAAATATCTTCATTTGTGTTCCGAAGACGAACGAAGGCCTTACGGGGTTGGTACAGCATGGGGGTGAGTAATTAATGACTTAATTTTCATTTTTGGGTGAACTAACCCTTTAACAGTAGTACGGTTTCCTGAGGTGCACTTATATTGTTAGTATGATTTTAAAATGTCATAATTTATAAATAAAAGGCATTTTTCTATCCTGATTTGATTCTTTCTTAAATACTGTTTGAAGAGGCATAACATTTAAAATGTACAACTTGTAACGAGTGGAAATAAGGTGTGGCCCCTTTAAGAGCTGCGCGCTCCCTGTTGAACTATCGGCTGTATTGTATGTGCCGTGCCCCTCGAACACCCCTTTTACTGTCTATGCGAACACCCCATGTATGCGGGTAATTTCTGTTTGATGCTAATTTTTATCTTATTTTGTTTATTAAAGTCCCCATGAGTTCAAAATTGACCATACTTACTTTGTTTGCCTAAATTGATCGTTTTGTGGTGAACAATTCATCCATGCAAGTCAATCCACACAAAAATTTGTTTTGGCTTCGTAATCTTTAATCAAAATCTGAAATTCCCCGTGGACTTTAAGTAATGATATGGACAGTGGAACGTGTGACAGACAGTTAGACTAGTTTCCGGGGGAAAATAACAAACCGGTAGGGGTCCGGTAGATGAGGTTAAAAAAAACGGTAGAAACCCAGGAAAAACAGTAGTGTTGACAGGTATGAGCCAAGTTATTGTTAGAATACAGCTGGATTTTCGAGGTTAGCACGCTGTATAGCTGGTAGTCAATATCGATGCACTCCACTCCGTTTTGACTGCTTCATGTTTGGTTTCTTTTTTGCGGCCTCAAGTTTTTGTCGGCTCTCTCGCGTGAGAATCTCGTGTCACGTTCGCAATGTTCAATTAGCCGACAATTAAATTAAATTTAATCGAGTAAATTCTTGTCGACAATTAATCGATAATCGATTAACCGTTTGCATCCCTAGTAGGCGTTGTTGTTTTGGTACAGAGGCAAGCATATTAAAATGATTGCGCCCCGTGACGTCACATGCCACCTCGGATTCAAACTAAGTATTTTTACAGCCTCATTATATAAATGCTTTTTTATTGATGACAAGGATGTTTTAAGTTATGGAAATTGCAGGATGTATTAATGATTCAAAGACCTCATATGCCAAAAGATCAAGGAAAATTTGATTTCTCATGTCATGGCCTCTTTAAGGCCTTTGTGTGGTTGAGTCATGTGATCGTAGTTGGTATGATCGTAGATGGTTTAACTTAACATGTAATGATCTGTCTTTTTCCTTATAGCTGAAGGAGCACTTTGAGTTTGAGCATCAGACCAAAGTGGATGGAGAGATCCTTCTGCACCTGTACGATCGCTTTGGAATCGAGAAGATGGCATCTCTGTTAGATGGCGTGTTCGCATTCATCCTGTTGGACACTGCTAACAGAAAGGTTTTCTTGGGGAGGGACACGTACGGTGTGAGACCACTGTTCAGACTGCTCACCGACGATGGCTTTCTAGCAGTCAGTTCTGAGGCCAAAGGTATAATGAATAAAACCAAGTCATATTTGTGCTCTCCTGGTAGGGCTGCACGATTGATTTAACTAAAACCGTAACCCCGATTAGGGGTGGGGGGAAAACGATTCTTAGATGCATCGCGATGCGGACGTGGACGATTCTGAATTGATTCACAAATGTCAAAAGTAGATTTTCTAAAAAAAAACAAAAAAAAAAAATTTTTTTTCTTCTAATAACGTAATATTGACGGAAGGCAAAAGGCGGAACTCTGAAACGTGCAAGTGCAGCGCCCGGACAGTCTGTGGCATGCGCACAACCGAGACGCATGATGGCTGAGCGTGAAATCTGAACGGCACCCTCTTCGTAAAAAGCTAACATATGGAAAATTGGCATAATTTCATTGTGGCCTTTTTTCTATTTTTGTATGAGAGCTGCTTTCTGTATTGTTTAGTTTTCACCAGTGGTGGAAAGAGTACTGAAAAAGCATACTCAAGTAAAAGTATTGTTACTTGTCAAAAAATGTAGTGAGAGTAGAGTAAAAGTACCGGTCCTAAAAACTACTCAAAGTAGGAGTAAAAAGTAGCCCTTTTAAAAGTACTCAAGAGTAGTGAGTAGTGAGTATTATGCTATGAATGTTAGTCCACCTTATACCCTGCAAATTGAAAATGTAGCTTAATCTTTTATCACAGATTCATAGAAAAAAAGAAACAGTATTTCAATATTTCTCCAACAGTTTTATTTTTGACTGCTAGCACTAAAAATACAGCGTTTCCCCTACCATTGTTTTGGACGACCCCCGCCCCCCCCTAAAATGCTGACAAAATCCAGTCATAAAAAAGGAATTTATAACTCGGAATTTCACGGAATTTGTACATTTTTTGAGGAATAAATAGAAGTTCAGTACACTTGAAATCAAATCGTGATATAGTGTGAATATTAAACCACAAAGACAATTTAAATAAGAATCCTGCATGTTCTGTGTGAATGAATGGTGCAGCCGACGCGCAGCACTGAAGCACGTGTGAGGTGTGGCGCTTGCGCTGTTTTTTTGCCTATATGAAGACACAAATGCATGAACTTCCTCCAGGCTCAAGATCCACTCCGAAAGTCACTTCGTGAACAAAATAAATTGGCGCCAGGTGTCTCGAAGTCTCTTGATGCTGGTTTGATGCAAAGTTTTCCGCGTGCGATTTGATTTGACGGGAATCACGCATGGAGTCACATGATGACTTATTATAAAAATAAATATTAATATAAATGTAGCGACGGCAGGTTCAGGGAAAATAGCGCAGTAAGAGTACCAATACAGCACTTAAAATGTACTCAAGTAAAAGTACACTGTTTTTAAACTACTTAAAAAAGTACAATTCCTAAAAAAAACTACTCAATTACAGTAACGAGAGTATTTGTAATTCGTTACTTTACACCACTGGTTTTCACATCAATATGCTGTAAACAGATCTGTTATACATAGGTTATACGTAGGTTTACTGTACAGCCCTCCACAGTCACAGTGTGTATCAGTGCAATGCCAGTCACAAAAAGTTACATTTTGACTGTGCTCTCTACAGATGATCATGTACTTTTTTTGTATAAGCTGTTTTTGATTGTGGTATTCAGCAACAATTTCAAGTCATAAGTCTTAGACTCTTTATTATTTATTTGTGAATAAGAGCAGCTTTGTATGTTACTAATTATTCAGAATATGTGTATGTCCACAAGCATTATATTTGTATGAAAGCTGCTGGTACATTCTACATTTTTGTATGAAAGCTGTTTGTCGATGTCGTCTGTCATCGATGAAGTTGACAAAAAATGCATGCGTCGATTCGTCAGACCCAAAACAAAGTTGCCGGAGAGTAGTAGCTGACTGGATTGTTGACTATACTGTGCGCATAACAAACATCTCGCTCTCTGCCGTGCGCGCTATGTATGTAATGCGCGCAGTATGTTCTGTCTCGCATGCGCGCTCTAGATTCTTGGAGATTTTAACTAATTTGCGGGCATCAGGGAGATGCTATCAATATGCGGGGGACTCCCGGAACTTCCGGGAGACTTGGGATGTCTGAGTGCGGGTCCCCCCCGGCTGCATGTTAATCAATGAGTGCATTTACACCAGGAGCAGCGTGTGAGCAACAGTGAAGTTTCGGCGCAGAGTCTTTGCTACTGCCCACGCTCAATTAAAGTGAAAGCACACTTTTGATGGACAAAATAAATATGATTTCACCCAAAAAGTGCAGAAAATGCACATAATTTGCATGTCTGGTGTGTTTTAACAAGAACTGGAGTAGGGCATGTATGTCAGAAAAGAAAATGAAGGCTCAAAAATATTTATAGAATTTTTTCTATTGAATGCTAGACATCAAGTTATTATTTTCATCTTAAAGAAGAATTACAAGATGCACTTTTTTTTCAGTAAGCTAGGCCTATGTGTTTTCAAGGCTTCAAAGTTTTATTGAATGCTACCTCTGACTAAGAATGCATTACTTTGCACTTGTATAGTCTTTTATTTTGGAATTTTAAGAGCAATAAACATATATTGCAATGTTAAGGAATTCATGTTTTTTCATTCAGATATGTAAATCAACATGTAAAAAATGCTATTAGTCAATTAATGGGGAGATCATCGATAACCGAATCGAATCGGACTGGAAAAATGAATCGTTAGATTAATCGATGCATCGAAAAAATTATCGCTAGATTAATCGTTAAAAAAAATAATCGTTTATGCCAGCCCTAGGAATGAGGCAATACCGTTTATATCGATACAGTAGTTTGATACGAGCACATCTGAAAAACAGCGGAGGACGCAGTGTGAGCTGCTGCAGTGAAAGTGCGTAGTACAATTTGTCCTAAACAAAACACAAGCTTATATTAAGGGCCTCAAACTAACTGGTAAGATATAGTTAAGTTTAAAGCAGCTTGCCTTGTCAGAATGTAATGTGATTTTAACCACCTTTTTGCACATAATAAATTGCATAGCCTACATTACATTCACTATATATGTTTCCATATCTTCCAATATCAACATTGTTTGTAGGATATCATTAGGCAGGATATTTTTTTTAAATAAATACAGATTTTCTTTATCCATTTTGAAAAACGCAGAGTACCGAGAGATATATCGTATATCACCATTAACCAAAAAATACCGAGATATAATTTTTTGCCCATATCGCCCAGCCCTCACACATTCTGTTTCCTGTTGGTTCTTTGCGATGTTGGGATGTAACCTTACAGTTGACTTGCCAAATCACTTCCATTTGTTTTATTAATAAATTCTTTATGGGTTGTTATAAATACTTTGCTTTAAAAGTACCAAGTAGTCACACACACAAAAAAAGCATCGATACTCGTTTTGGCATTGCATCGCAGCCCTCTGAATCGTAATCGAATCGTGTTGTGCCTAGAGATTCCCACCCCTAATCCCGATACAGATAAGTGTGACTATCAAATCGCAAAACTGATTTAAATTAATGAATGAATGCATGATTCAGAGTGAAGCACGGCACTGTTCTTTTACATGCCTGCAGCTCATAATCTGGCGTCTGAATACTTTCTCAATTCACTGTATCTTTGAAAAGGCCTCAAGGTTCCATATTTGGTGACTGTTTTGTGATAGAAGTGAAATTTGAACAGAAATGTTGTTACAGGAGAACAAGTAGTCATTTAAAAAAAAAAAATCAACACCCGGTGGCTATTTTTGGTACATCGCCTAAACAAAATCTCATAGTAACTTTTAATTTGTGATATCAACTTTAAATCAAAGCCATATGTCTAACCAAGTTTTGTTCCAAATTTGAAGTAATTTTAGAGTTAAAATGATTTTGTAAAAC
The DNA here is from genome assembly GCA_030578255.1 of Tiaroga cobitis. NCBI lineage: Eukaryota > Metazoa > Chordata > Actinopteri > Cypriniformes > Leuciscidae > Tiaroga > Tiaroga cobitis. The sequence goes on along the minus strand of CM060614.1, from coordinate 7,051,866 downwards.
ATTTTATATAAAATATATGTTTAGAAATAACATTAAAATAACATTTTCATTTAGTTTCATTCAAATCTCCTGGTGCAATACTTTGAGCACACATTTATTGCAGAATGATTTGAACAGCATCACATTTTCACTGTGATTTAATCCAAACAGGTTTAACAGAGATCAAACACTCCATGTCCACCCCTGCAGTGATCACCCCCTTCCTCCCAGGACACTTTGAGATGTTTGACTTGAAGCCCACTGGAAAAGTGGAGTCTCTTCAGATGGATCGCTTCCACTGCTGCACAGATGAACCTAAACATGCCTCCTATAACAAGCTTCAGGGCCTTGGCACAGGTAGATGTCATATAGTGATGTAAAAATAGTCCAGATTGCTTGTACACTTATATTCTCTGTGTTTTACGGTAGGCACACGCAAGTGTTGTCGCCTTGTTTTTCTTTGCATTTAAAGGACTATGGAACATGAATGGGACAAATATTTCTGGAACTTTCCAATCATTGTAGTATACAGTGCTGCTTAAATTTATGAACCTTTTAGAATTCTTTATTGAATTATTTCTATATTTCTGCATTAATATGACCCAAAACTTTATCATTAACATTATCAAAAGTCCTACAAGTAGACAGCATTATATTATGGCATGCAGGGTCCGAAATTAACACCCGCCAAGTGCCAAATGCGGGTAGATTTTCCATTTGGCGAGTAAATCTCAAAAGGCTATCTGCCACACTGGCGGGTGAATGTTCATACCAAAATAGTAATGTAATAAAATTAATATTACAATTGCATTTTGTAATGTTATAAAATATCTGCCATGATGGCTCGGAGTTGTTGTGTTTGCGGGATGGGAATCGAGAACCGGTTCTAAGTTTTATGAACCATCGATATTGTATGCCCTCGTCGTTAACGAGTCCTAGTAAAATACCTTATCTTCTATGAAAAGCGTTCCGCACATTCAGCTGACATAAACCACACTTTATATAAACGAAAAAACCTATCCAGTGATTAAATGTTTTGTTGACACACATCTTGTGGGATGTCCTAGCTGACGGGATAATCAGATTGGAAACGAGCCAAAAGAGAACCCAATCAAACAAATGAGACAAATACATACTCTGTAAAATACTCAGTATTTGGTGTGATCCCCCTTGTGCAGCAATAATGGCAACTAAGCATTTCCAGTAACTCCAATCAGTCTTGCACAGCGACTTTTAGCCCATTCCTCTGTACAGAACAGCTTCAACTCTGGGATGTTGTTGGGTTTCCTCACATGAACCGCTTGCTTCAAGTCCTTCCACAACATTTCAATTGGATTATGGTCTGTACTTTTACTTAGCCATTCCAAAACGTTAACTTTGTTCTTCTTTAACCATTATTTGATAGAATAACTTGTGTGCTTGGGGTTGTTGTCATGCTTCATGACCCACTTTCTCTGGAGATTCAGTTCACGGACTATTTGCTAGTATAATTCAAAATTCATTGGCCCATCAACGATGCCTGTTCGTTTTGGCCCAGATGCATCAAAACAGACCCAAACCATGATACTACCACCACCATGTTTCACAGAGGTGATAATGTTCTTATGCTGGAATGCAGTGTTTTTCTTTCTCCAAACATAACGCTTTTCATTTAAACCAAAAATTCTTATATTTAATTAAATCTATATGTCATCTGTCCACAAAATACTTGTCCACATAATCTTTAGCAAACTGCAGACGAGCAGCAATGTTCTTTTTGGAGTGCAGTGACTCTCCTTGCAACTCTGCCATACACACTAGAGCCCTGCGCGGGACTGTTTTCTTCATCCTGCCTGCGCCCGCCGAATTTCTGACTTTTACCGCCCGCTCCCGCAACGTATGTGTTACACTCACGCCCGCTCCCACAATATGCATGTCCACTCCTGCCCGCACCCGCAAAACTGAGAATTTATTCCCGCACATTAATAGAGATGCATTGATTTTGTGTCTTCTCCCGTCCCGCAGGAAAAAAACACGTATTTGTTTTGCTATTATTAAGGAGATTCATGGGGTTGTTTGTTTCGTTTCCCTGGTCTGCATGTATTCTGACGCACTGATCAGGAAGATGAATAGTAGCCTGGCTAGGCTATCGGGGACATCTAAAACGCTTGGGCTACCGCGCATTTCTTTAGACTTCAATAGCCAAAATCAAAGTAGCCTACTTGAAGTATTCCGTCATAGGCTTGATAGGCTACCTCCCGATTCTGCAGGCACTCCATCCCAATGCAGCCCTCTAATACACACCATGGTTATTCAGTGTTCTCCTGATGGTGGACTCGTGATTATTAACATCTGCCAATATGAGAGACCTTTAGTTGCTTAGTTCCACAAACGTGTTGGGAAGTTCAGACGTTGCTAGATCCCTGTTCTTTTAATAAAACGGGACATACTGACAGCTGAATGTCATCCCATTGACTGAAAACAACTCGGAACAGTTGGAGCCTAATTTCACTTTTAAATTTAACTTCTAATCCTAGAACTTCACATACTTTTGCTACTCCGAGATATGTCATTTTTGATAATTTTCCTGAATAAATAAATGTTCAAGTAAATTATTTTCTCATTTGTTTGATTGGGTTATCTTTGTCTACATTTAGGACTTGTGTGAATATCTGATGTTTTGGATCATATTTATTCAAAAATATAGAGAAGCACTATACGTCTGCTTACAATCAATGAAAACAAAAAAGATTTTTTTTTCTCCCTTGTCATCAGGCTTTGAATTGGAGACGGTCAAGAGCAACATTAGGATCCTGTTTGCAAATGCTGTAAAGAAACGTTTGATGGCTCACAGAAGAATCGGCTGCCTCCTCTCAGGTGCCTGTGCTGCTCTTTCTGTTATTTGCTTTAAGTGGGTTTGTTACTCTAACTTTTCTATGACATTCACCCTATCCATGTTTAATTTCCAGGTGGTCTTGATTCCAGTCTGGTTGCTGCGACACTCGTGAAACTGGCCAAAGAAGAAGAGCTTAAGTATCCCATTCAGACATTTGCTATTGGTGCAGATGACAGCCCAGATCTTCTTGCTGCCCGCAAGGTATTGACACTGTACGTTCATCATATGCTTATGCTTCTATAGCCTGAACATGTGTTGCACTTTCTTTGGATAGTGCATTTATATGCACTTTGTGTTGACTTAAAGGAACACTCCACTTTTTTTTGGAAATAGGCTCATTTTCCAACTCCCGTAGAGTTAAACATTTTTACCGTTTTTGAATCCATTCAGACGATATCCGGGTTTGGCAGTAGCACTTTTAGCATAGCTTAGCATAGATCATTGAATCTGCTTAGACCGTTAGCATCTCTCTCAAAAAAATTACCAAAGAGTTTCTATATTTTTCCTATTTAAAACTGGACTCTTCTGTAGTTACATCGTGTACTAAGACCGAGGGGAAAATGAAAGGTTGCGATTTTGTAGGACAATATGGCTAGGAACTATACTCTCATTCCTGCGTAATAATCAAGGAACTTTGCTGTCGTACCAAGGGTGCAGCAGGCACAATGGTATTACCGCCAGACCTGGATATCGTCTGAATGGATTCAAAAATGGTAAGGGAAGTTGGAAAATGAGCCCATTTCTAAAAAAGGTGGAGTGTTCCTTAAGCATCTATTGATTTTAGTGTTGTCATGATAGTGGAATTTCTAACCTCGATAAAACACCTTTAGAAATATCATGGTTTAATACCATTCTTGGATACTACAAGGAAATGGTGTGGAAAAGTGGGAGTGTAGCGGGTGGGAAGAGGGGAAACGACAACCAATAATACACAGATCTACAAGACGGTCATTATACAAACATGAATATTAATGAGCAGAGAAAAAAAAGAAAAGGGGGCATTTTTATGTATTTTAAAAATATAACCCTATGACAAAAAACTCAATCATATCATTAGAGACCACTATCATAACAAGTCAAGTAAGGTTTTAGAAATATCAACAAATCAGCATTATAACTTTCTAGAGCTATTGGTCTAAATGAAAAATGAGGAAGAACATTAAAAATGCCTAATTCATTACATTTATGTGCACTACAATCTCTGAAAAAATACACCTCATTTTAACACAAAGAATAAAGGCATAATTTTTGTCCATTCTTCAAATTTTTGATCAACGTCATTGTCTTTTGTGTAATAATTCACTGTGCCATTGTTCATCATCAGATGTACCGCTGTATCAGTGTGCTTATTTGGACATTTCATTTGAAGAAGACCCAATGAAATATGTGCACATGCATATACAGTGCTGGTTTATGTTTGGAGAATTAGAGTATGAAATATGTCCATAAAAACTGAAATGTGGTTTGCACTGGATCAAGCATGTTGACATAAGTCAAATAAAAGTAAATGTAAAAACTTAAGTTTCTAAGTAAACCCACCAAAATAAATGCTCCATGGTTTAAAGGGCCATGAAAGTCTAAAACACATTTTTGAGATGCTTCCAGTAACAGATTGCACATCAATGATCTCATTTTTATTATAGAGGCAAAAGAGGATAATAATTTTTTAGATCGTTTTGTTCTTCCAGTTTAAAAAACAGTTTTGAGTATTTAGTAGCAGGTCGAGTTGGTTTTAACTGGTGTTGTGTGGCAGGTGGCAGCCTACATCGGCAGCGAACACCATGAGGTGAACTTCACGCCTGAGGAGGGTATCCGCGCGGTGGAGGAAGTCATCTTTCACTTGGAGAGTTTTGACATCACCACTGTGCGTGCCTCTGTTGGTGAGTACAGGAGCACAGAAGGAACTAGGGCTACTCACTAAACATGTTTTTTTTTCTTTTCTTTTTTTTTTCTAGTCGGCTAGTAATTAGTTGACTGATCGCATGTTTAAAGCACTATGTAACATTTGTGTTCAGAAATGTATATATTGAGCGAGTACGTACATTAATCCATTTTCCAAACCGTGTTTTAGTCTTATCCTGAATAGTAAATGTTTATATTTGGACTATTGTAGCCCAGTACCTGCGTGACTCATCATAGACATAAACGGAGAGAAGTCGCTCAGACTACAATGTTCTTCCACGAGATGCAGTTTTGTTTATCATCCGCTAGAGTGCCAGATGTTACTTAGTGCATAGTACAGTAGTGGTTGTCTATATGCATTTTTTATATGGATTACATAATCTGAGAATGTTTGCTTTTCATTTGAATTGGGTCATTTAAAAGTAGACATTTCAAGCTTTCTATAGATGCCTTTCTCATGTCTGTGAGGTAAGTATACACTGAGTTTCGGTTTATTTTGACTTGCTTAGACCGAGATGGCAGAAAGAGCATCCTGTTTGTTTTCATTATTTTACAAAAGTTTGACATTGTATTGTTATTGCGAGTGCACACAAATAGAAATTTGAATGATGTATTACTCTTTTGAATAATGTATTATCTGTATGACCAAAAAATATATATATTTTGCATCGTTTGCTTCAGCAATCTGAATTTCCTAGCTCAGCTTATAGCCACTAGGTGGCAACAGTGCTTTTCAGAAAAAGATTTGTATTCAGTGGTTTTTCTTTTTTTTTTCTTCTATGCAGGTATGTTCCTGATATCAAAGTACATCCGTGAGAAGACGGACAGCGTTGTGATTTTCTCAGGTGAAGGTTCTGATGAGCTGACACAAGGATACATCTACTTTCATAAGGTACATGTCATTATATGCTCAGTTTACATTTACGGTCAACTCCAAATGTATTAAAAAAAAGCTACACTTAAAAATGCTCCTAAAACTGGGTGATGTAATTCAATGACATTCAGACATTTTAAGAGGGGCTTCACTATGTGAGACATTAGTGTGTTGTCATGCACTGTTAGCTGTATCTTAAGACTTGGATTGAGCTGAATTTGTGACCTGATTTGAATTAGGCGCCGTCCCCTGAAGCGGGCGCTGAGGAAAGTGTACGTCTGCTGGAAGAGCTTTATCTGTTTGATGTGCTGAGAGCGGACAGAACCACAGCTGCACACGGGTAAGACAAAATACCCTTCCCTTCCCTTCCCTCCCCTCAGTAACTTGCTGATTTCCACTGTTTGTGACGTCAAACCTTTTCCACTAGACTGGAGCTGAGAGTGCCTTTCCTGGACCACAGATTCACCGCATACTACCTGTCTCTGCCTGCAGAGATGAGAGCACCGAAGGCGAGTCCTGACACCTCACAATTCAGTGATTTATCCGTCCTCATGTCAGTGTAAAATGTGTCTGTTCCCACATCAGTTACGGTGCCTGCTCTGAAGTGTAATGCAAAAACCAAAAGCCCAAATATGAGCAATAATGATAGTGATGCTTAATTTATTGGTATTACGTTTGTTTTTCAAATATCATATTAGTGTTTTTTGTAATCCGACTGAATAACTTGTTTGATTGGAGCAGAATGGTGTGGAGAAGCATCTCCTGAGGGAATCGTTTAAAGAGATGAATCTTATCCCAGATGAGATTCTCTGGAGAAGGAAAGAGGCCTTCAGTGATGGTATGACATCCTTGAAGAAATCCTGGTACGCAAGCCTGCAGGAGCACATCGAGTCTGAGGTACTACACATGTACACACAGACTATGATGTCATGGATGTGCACAGTACACGGTGTGTATCCTTTATTCTATCTTCTCTCCTTCAGGTGAACGACTCTCAGTTGGAGAAGGCTGATAAGTTGTTCCCTTTCAACCCCCCCAAAACCAAAGAAGGCTTCTACATAAGGCAGGTCTTTGAGAAGAAGTTCCCCGGCCGCAGCGCCTGGACGCCACATTACTGGATGCCCCGCTGGATCAAGGCCACCGACCCCTCAGCCAGAACCCTGTCCATCTACAAGCCTGATAAAGACGAGTAATCGCATCATTCTTCAGACCTTGGCTCAACATTACATTCTTTACAGCACACACATCCACCTCATGGAGCTGGTTCAAAGTTTATGATTCCTCTGTTAAATTAGCTAAATTTACGTTTTCTTTGGGTGGTTTTAGTCTTTTCTAAAGAAAAGTGAATTAAAAAGATTTGGGAACCGAAGCGAGGTAAAGCTTGTTGGTTAAAGGACTTAATTTTTTTACAGAAACCTAGAAATACTATTTTTGTTACTGCTTTAAAACTCAGAACATAACATTAGCCAACATTGTCAAAAAAAGTTGTATACAAAGATTCAGAAAGCTTGAAGGGGATCCATAAAATTAAGATCAGGGGTGCGTTTCCCAAAGCCAACTATGGTCAAAATTTCTGTCTTTACCAATATATCTCAATGGAACTTGCAAACAAAGTTGACTAACGATAATTTTGGGAAATGAACCCCTGGGGTGAAAGTTGTTGGTTTGATTAGGGCCGTGATTAATCTCACCCAAAATAAAAAAAAATTGTTTAAATAATATATGCGTGTACTGTGTATAATTTTGTATATATAAATACACACATGCATGTATATATTTAAGAAATATTTGCATGTGTATATACTGTATATTTTTATATATAACTTTATTATATATAAATTACACATTTTCCTTGAATATACATGTGTATGTATTTTTATATACACAAAATAATTATACACAAACTTATTTTGGATGCGATTAATCGTTGCACAGCCGTATTACAGGCCATGAACTAATTCCATTTTTCACTTGAGCTAAGCACTTACTCATGTTCCTTCAGTGGGACTGTCCCTTTGAGTGTATTTGTATGTGTGGAGTTAGTTATTAGCAATTGGTTGGCTAGTTAAACTGCTTTTAAACAGTTAAATTAAAGGGATGATCCACTTAAAAAATAAAAGTACATTTACTAACCCTTGCGTTGTTTGAAACCTGAATGCATTTCTTTTGCAAAACAAAAAGATGAAATTAACTATTGTTGGTAACCGAACTGTGTTGGTGTGTGTGCATATATTTTATTATTATTATTTTTTTTTATGTATTCCTAAGGGCAGCATGGCTGTTATTGTAAGTCTCTCAATGTTAAGCACCTTACACCAGTTTAAGTAAGATTAACCATTTAGCCTTATGGGGGGGTTAGTGTTGCTCTTTTTAACATTTGAGTTAATGTTTGTTTTATTTGGTGCACCAACCCTGTAATCTGGTACCGATTGAATTTGGGATTGCATTACTGAAATGGATGTGTATGTCACGTAAAGCATCTTCCACCTCCTGCACTGAATAATCAACTATTTTTTAGTTACATTGAGACCCTGATGCGTGCTGTTATCGGTTTGTAAGAGCTGGTCATGGTATTGATAAAGCTTTGATTCAGTGTAACTTGATGTGTGTTTTGACTTCTTTAAGAACGCGTGGTGTTAAACTGTACTTCGAAGATTGAGTATTTCTCTGTTCGCCTGTAGGTGGAGAGAGTGCACACTGTAAATACACGATTAGACCAATGATGCAAAGAGGTATTTTTAATATCAAGCTACAATCACAATATCAAATTAGCAAAATCTTGTTCATAGCATTGACAGGCCATGCACCGTTCACGAGGATGAGATCACGCCTGAACTGGTAGGCTTTGAAGTCTGAAATATATTTGAAATACTCAAACCTGCAAATAACTCCTTTTTGGTGAAAGTTGCCTTTTGAATCAGTGTCATTTATGTAAATCGTGTAGATCCAAAGAGTTTGGAGGGACATTATGCACTAGAGAAAAAAAGTGTGCAATAAATTAATCGAATTAATGCCGCCTCGCTAAATAAAAGCAATTTTTCTCACACAAAAATATTTGGGGGGAGAAAAAAATGTGTACACAAGAAGTTTATTCTATTCAGTGCCACTTACCTGATGCATGTCAAAATGACTGCCACTCTCTTGTGAAACCTGCGATGTCAAATGAGCTGTAATCCTCATGGACCAACATGCATTGTCCCCACAGGGATTTTAGATGCCATCTTTGTGGGGACGTTTTGTAGGGTTTACCAGGACACCCACACCAAGGGGACAGCTTGCAGGGTGAACGGAATTGTGGGACATTACTTCAGCCTGCCACATTCATTCCTGCTGCCCCTCTAATGAACGGAAACCCAGGGGGGAGAGGAAGAGAGATCCGTAAACTCTTTTGTGAATGACAAAACAACAGGATGATAAATGGATAGACAGACAGATGTTCCCTCATCAGCAACACAAAGAGTCTGTCAGAGCACTGGAGTGACTCTGATCTACCACAAACACCCACAATCTCACTGAACTGTCAGTCACAAAAGGGAACACATTTCAATGGTACTTTTGCTTTGATTATAGAAGTGTAGTTATTCATGTTCATACTGTTAATAAATTGGAGTCTCTAAGATTTTTGGAAGAAGTCTTATTTGATAAAAAATACAGTAAAAGCAGTAACATTGTGAAACATTATTATAATTATATAATTAAATAAATGTTTTAAATAGGAATAATTCCTGATGCAAAGCTGAATCTTCAGCATCATTCAGTCTTCAGTGTCACATGATCCTCCAGAAATCATTCTAATATGCTGATTTTCTGCTATATACACTCACCTAAAGGATTATTAGGAACACCTGTTCAATTTCTCATTAATGTAATTATCTAATCAACCAATCACATGGAAGTTGCTTCAATGCATTTAGGGGTGTGGTCCTGGTCAAGACAATCTCCTGAACTCCAAACTGAATGTCAGAATGTGAAAGAAAGGTTCTTTAAGCAATTTTGAGCGTGGCATGGTTGTTAGTGCCAGACGGGCCGGTCTGAGTATTTCACAATCTGCTCAGTTACTGGGATTTTCACACACAACCATTTCTAGGGTTGACAAAGAATGGTGTGAAAAGGGAAAAACATTCAGTATGCGGCAATCCTGTGGGCGAAAATGCCTTGTTGATGCTAGAGGTCAGAGGAGAATGGGCCGACTGATTCAAGCTGATAGAAGAGCAACTTTGACTGAAATAACCACTCGTTACAACCGAGGTATGCAGCAAAGCATTTGTGAAGCCACAACACGCACAACCTTTGAGGCGGATGGGCTACAACAGCAGAAGACCCCGGGTACCACTCATCTCCACTACAAATAGGAAAAAGAGGCTACAATTTGCAAGAGCTCACCAAACTTGGACAGTTGAAGACTGGAAAAATGTTGCCTGGTCTGATGAGTCTTGATTTCTGTTGACACATTCAGATGGTAGAGTCAGAATTTGGCGTAAACAGAATGAGAACATGGATCCATCATGCCTTGTTACCACTGTGCAGGCTGGTGGTGGTGGTGTAATGGTGTGAGGGATGTTTTCTTTGCACACTTTAGGCCCCTTAGTGCCAATTGGGCATCGTTTAAATGCCATGGCCTACCTGAGCATTGTTTCTGTCCATGTCCATCTCTTTATGGCCACCATGTACCCATCCTCTGATGGCTACTTCCAGCAGGATTAATGCACCATGTTACAAAGCTCGAATCATTTCAAATTGGTTTCTTGAACATGACAATGAGTTCACTGTACTAAAATGGCCCTCACAGTCACCAGATCTCAACCCAATAGAGCATCTTTGGGATGTGGTGGAACGGGAGCTTCGTGCCCTGGATGTGCATCCCACAAATCTCCATCAACAGCAAGATGCTATCCTATCAATATGGGCCAACATTTCTAAAGAATGCTTTCAGCACCTTGTTGAATCAATGCCACGTAGAATTAAGGCAGTTCTGAAGGCGAAAGGGGGTCAAACACAGTATTAGTATGGTGTTCCTAATAATCCTTTAGGTGAGTGTATATATATATATATATATATATATATATATATATATATATATATATACAGGTAAGGATTTCAAATAATAATTCAAAAGGTAAGGATTTATTTGAAATATAAATATGTTGTAACATAATAAATGTCTTTACTGTCACTTTTGATCAAATGAATGCATCCTAGCTACTGAATAAAATATTATTTTATTCCCCTGAAAAAACAGCTGATGATGATGATTTACATCAATACATGCCATATCCTATAAATCCACTTATCTGTGCCTTATTTTAAATGTTTTTGGTTGGATGTCACCTGATATGTAACAGACTCATTAAGTAGCCTACCTTTTTGGAGAGCAGTTTCCCCATGTTTGCACATATTGTGTAAAACTTCCTGAAAAAGACACAGGAACATATGAATCACATTAGGAGTCACACGTTTTGGCACATGTACATATTAAGTTTGACATATGTTCTTTATAGAGTTAAATGACCCAGCTGTCAGCTGTAGCCCAATTCCACTCGTAGAATTGCTTAAACTGAAGGGCCTAACATGTCTGAGCATAACTGTCCATTACCTAAATTACCAAACTGTTACACATCCCAGAAGAACAACCAAAAATGAATATTTTGTCGTCATTTAATCACCCTCAAGTTGTTCCAAACTTGTATGGATTTCTTCTGCTGAACACAAAAGAATATATTTTGAAGAATGTTTGTAACCAACATTGCAACATTGTCTTCCATAGGTTTTTCCCCCTCCATATGGTAGTCAATGCAGGCCTACCCCACAACTATTTGGTTACAAACATTCTTCAAAATATCTTCCTTTGTGTTTAGCAAAACAAAGAAACTTATACCGGCTTAGATCAACTTGAGGGTGAGTAAATTATGACAGAATTTTTTTTTTTGAGTGAACTATCCCCTTTAAGCCAGCAGGTGGCGACGAGTGAACGTAAAAAAAAAAAGCTGGTCACAACCACAAGCTTATTTTAAAACGCAAATTTAAACAACAGTTTTATCAATTATAATTATTCACGAGTTTTAATAAAACAAAAACAATATATATATATATATATATATATATGTATATGTGTGTGTGTGTATATATATGTATATATATGTATGTATATATATATATAATATATATATATTTATATTTATATATTTATATATATATTTATATATTTATATATATATTTATTTATTTATATATATATTTATTTATTTATTTATATATATATTTATATATTATATATAGTATATATATTAGTATATATATATATATATACTAATAGCCTATATATATAGCCTATACTCACGTGCATTTTTACGATTAGGCAACAGCTGGCTTTATTTAAATAATTTTACTAACTTACTACAATCTACATTTTTATTCCCCTTTCCCGCATTTATGTATCTGGTTTTCCACAATATTTTAACTGTAGATCAGCTTTGTTTGTTTTACGAAAGTTTCTAGCTGAAACTATTAACAATTTACTTTAAAACCATTTCATATCAGTGAGTGAGTGCATGCTTGTATTACATGTACATGTAAATACATCTTTCTCATCAGTAAATAACCAAAACAATATCCCACCTGTGCTGGATTTACTCTGTGTGTGACGGGATTTGGAGCAAAAACCTGCATGTAATGGCTAGATCAATGGTTTGTAGAGGGAAGTGAAAGGGGTTCTATAGCATTCTCCAGTCTGATATAGCATTCCTCCTGTGAAATCATGTGGCCAGCAATCAGATCTCTATTCTTATATTAATAATATAACACTTTTACATTTTCACAGACATTTGCAATATCATGAATTATATCCTTTTAAGAAAAATTAGGAAATACATTTCAAGGTAAGGTTATTACGGAGCCCCCCTAGTCCCACTTTGTAAAAAAAAATTAATTATAACTATCTCGTGGCCTCAAGATAGTATTTCGTGGCCTCAAGATAGTAACTCGTGGCCTCAAGATAGTAACTCGTGGCCTCAAGATAGTAACTCGTGGCCTCAAGATAGTAACTCGTGGCCTCAAGATAGTAACTCGTGGCCTCAAGATAGTAACTCGTGGCCTCAAGATAGTAACTCGTGGCCTCAAGATAGTAACTCGTGGCCTCAAGATAGTAACTCGTGGCCTCAAGATAGTAACTCGTGGCCTCAAGATAGTAACTCGTGGCCTCAAGATAGTAACTCGTGGCCTCAAGATAGTAACTCGTGGCCTCAAGATAGTAACTCGTGGCCTCAAGATAGTAACTCGTGGCCTCAAGATAGTATCTCGTGGCCTCAAGATAGTAACTCGTGGCCTCAAGATAGAGATAGTATCTCGAGGCCACAAGATAGTTATAATTAATTTTTTTGACAAAGTGGGACTGGGGCTCCGTAGGTTATAGTTCTCAGTGCAGTAAACAAGGCTAATTGTTTTTTATTATCAGACAGCAACCTTTATTCATAAATCAATCATTAAAAATATTTTTGAGGGGGTTGTTATAATCCCAATTAAATTAATATTCATAAATTCAAATATTCTTTTGGAAAGCTGATATCTTGCTCTGTTTCTCTAGTGAGACCCAGCCACCTGCAGATGACAGGGACAATCAGATTGTGAGGACCAGAACTAAAATGCTTATGCAGAGAATAGAATATTAGTTTGAATCAATAATTTCCCAATTTTTCCTATCTTTCCGATTTTTTTCCTTCCCCAAGGGAGACCCAGCACCTGTTCAACCATGCAGCAGCAGTAGGACCTGATGTCCCATCTAAACTGGTTAGGAGTCTCCTGGCTGTCCCCAAACCAGACACACAGCAAGAGTAAAAATAGACTCCATAATAAAGAAGGTGAGAGGAAAAAAGAAAACATGCAAAAGTAAATAGCTTGTTCAATGAACTTAATTAAATTAAGAAAAACTTTTTCATGCAATTAGTTTAGGTTGGTACAGCAAGAATAAAACATGTGAATGTAAACAAATGATGCATTGTTAAACCAACTTAATAAATTTAAGTTCCTGTGTCATACTAACTAACAACAAGTCATCACCTTTATTTAAATAGCTTTATTAAATAGCGTAACTGCACACAACCTACAGCACTCTTCTGCACAAAGGTAACCACAAAACACGAAAACATTTAAAAAAAAACTCTCCAATGTAAATGAACTTTAAGCACTAACAAAGTCTTTTTCTTTACTGAAAAACATAAAATAAAAAACAGTTCATTTCAAAATGTACTCTCCTAATGCAGTCCCATTGCATGCTGGGAACTACAGATTCACTGTCTAGTTAGTTGTCAACAAAATGATTGATGTATTTCAAATACAAAGTACTTATGTTGACTTCAATTTGACAGATTTAAGTTGATTTAACATACTCACAATTAATCTGTGATAAAAGTTAAATAATTAAGTTGCTTTAGCACATTTTAACTGTAATTTGAACAAGCAGATATTTGTGTTCAGTGTATGAGGCCAGCCCAAGAAGTCAAGGTTTAGTCATTTAATTCTGTGAAGGCCAAGCTGAATTTTCAGCATTATTACTCCAGTCTTTAGTGTCACATGTCGCATAAAAACATTTTCATAAAAAAATGTATTATCAATGTTGAAAGCAGTTGTGCTGTTTAATATTTTGTGGAAACCGTGATGCATGTTTTTCAGGATTCTTTGATGAATAGAACATCATTTATATAATTTTTTAATTGATTTACTGTCACTTTTGATCAATTGAATGCATACTTGTTGAAAAAAAGTATTAATTTCTTTAAAAACATTAAATCTTACTGACCCCAAAACCTTTAATTGTAGTTGGCTTATGTTTATTTTTTTTTTCCTTTTTTCCCTTAAAAGTTTTAAAATGGATATATCTGCCTTCTAAAGCCCAGGATAGTCTCTTGTGAAGATTGTGGTGCCATATATATATATTCTTTTGTTGTTGTTGTTATTTTTATGAAACAAAACACTTGTAGATTTAATGCTGTAATAATAAATGTTTTTAGTTATTCACCTGTGACAGAACGATTGTTCAATCTAGTGTGCTGCTACTTTAAATCAGAATCCACTTTCATCCTCATAAACTGCATGGAAATGTATGTCTGGCCTCGCTTGGTAAATGTCAGCACAGTCCTTGAGAGAACACCATTGTGGCAATTAGCTTCACGGCTCACCGCACTGCTAATCGTGCGACGCCACGTGTGAAAAAGCGCCATATGTCATTTGTCAGAAATGAGGCCAACTCTTTATGATGTGTCTGTGTGTATACAGTATATGTGAGTATCCAGGTGTAAAGATGAATCTAGGGCTTAACAGTTTCCTAGATCTAAACAGCAAGTGTGACAAAAATAAATGTAACTGATGCTAACAATCTTGGGGGAAAAAACACCCTTCTTTTTTGCTAGTGTGAGGATTCAACTTCCTTTAATATGCTGAGTCATAGGTGAGCCATCCGTTCCCAGATCAATTTTTTATTGTTCAGATGTTACTCTTTTATTTCGCATACAGTTGTTACATGAGCTCATACATGGCCGTCTGAGAATAGCCTACAGTTTGTGACTTAATTGAGATCAAGGCTGTGTCCGAAATCATCCTCTATGCCCTTAAATAGGGCACTATTTGAGGGGACAGCCATTTGTAGTGGTGTCCAAAACCATAGTGGACATTATCTAGTGCACTCATTCAATCCCACAATGCACTGCAATAACGAGTGTCTGGTTACTTCCGGTTTCTGGACTGGCTGCAGTAACACGTCTCTGTCCATGCGGGGGCGCTCGCAGGCGAGTGCAGAATGAATGGGAGTCTATGGGGTTTCACCCCAGAAATCCACTTTTCTCAGGATGTAATTTTTTGTCAAGTAATTTGAAAGTTGCATTCAAAAGGGAGGGCTAAGATAATACACTCAGCTGAAAATTGCATTTTTAAGTTCACTTATCTGTTCTAAAAATCCGTTCAAAAATGTGATGACGTCACATAATAGCAGAATGCTAGCGTGTTCCGGCAAACAACGACCTAACCTGTAAGAAATCGAAAGGACACAAGTACTCGTTCATTCGACTTTTGGCCTATAATCTATATTGAACTTGCGGAATCAACAATAAAATCTATGTTGATTCAACGACAAGCAGGAGAAAGAGATACATTTAGCAGTTTAGCTCCATAGACTCCCATTCATTCTGCACTCGCCCGCGATCACCTCCAGTGGAATTCTAATGGAACTGCAACCAATATGATACACAATGGGGCTAATAGGAAGTGCCAAGGCTCTCCGTTAGACAGGCTCTAGTACAACTAATGTATGCTCAACGGCTAGAGAATACCCATAATGCACTATGACAGTCCCGCCAAATGAATTCTCACGACCTGCCAGAAGATGGCGCTCGCAGCTGAATCAAACTGCTGGTCCAATGTAACTACAGCATAATATCATACAAGTATACATTTTTACTTGATTATTAAATTGTTTCATTAAGGTTTTATAGATAGTTTATACTACAGAGTTTAAGATAAATCTTTTTATCTTACTTCTGGAGCTGCCAATTTTTGAGTTTGCAACTTTCAAATGACTCTTAAACAGCAAGAACAGACCATGCGAAAGCGGCAGCCCTTCCGACACACTCATGGTCTGAATTCACTCACTCGTTTTCTTTCACTCCTTCAAGTGGACTATATTAGTGGACTAAAGTAGGGAATATTGAATTAGGGCATAGGGGGTGATTTCAAACACAGCCCAAGTGTGCCGCACACATCCTAAAAAGTGAAGCCAAAATATTTTGATCGCCCCCTGGAGGCTGGCTGCAATATAGGTCATAGACCCCGCATACTCTATATTTTGCCACTATTTTGGCTTCATTTTTCTACATTGGAAGTGGAGACATTTCGTACATCTTTTTTTTTTTTTTTTTTTACAGTCTATGTTTGAGATCTGTTCTAAAACTCTAAAGGAGACACATGTGATATTACTGGAGTCTTTCTCTGGTTTGTACAGCACAGTTTTAGGCCCACACCACAACTATAGCGATAACAGCACAGAACTGAAATCACTTTCAGAAAATAAATTTCAGCTTATGAACGCTAAAAACATTGGCAGCCAATCAGAACCCATCCTCGTTTAATGAGCTCGAGCATTTAATGACATAATCATTAATGACATAACTGCAGTTCGCGCTTATATACAAATTGTTAATGCATGCGTTTTGGATGCTAACATAGTTCTGTGAGGGCAATTCTCTGAGTGTTTGGCATGGTAATGGATATGACAATGTTGATATGTTTGATCTTGGTCTTACTACACTGCTGTTATTGCTGCTGCAGAGCAAGTACAGGACTTTCTACTGCCAATACATACACAACACTCAGCTGTGAGCAAGCAAGACATGCTGCTGCTGTACAATATAGCATACAGGAATTACCATAGACAGTAAAAGAAATGGACACAGCGACCCCATTGATTTCAACGGAGAAGACTTGAAGCCACTGATCTATATAATGACATGTCATTCTATATAGATCAGTGCTTGAAGCCCATTTATTGCACTTCCTGTCTGATGTCTGAGCGACTGCGCAGCCTCAAACTGAGCGTGATGACAGTCTGATTGTTGAAAATCTTCAAGTAGCTGTGCCAAGACAAATCTAAATCACCTAATTCCTCAAAAACGTTGTTGAAATATTTTGTCCCGTTGCTTTTATGGACTCTCTATTTATGGGCTTCTACCTTTACTTTGTGCCTTCATGTCCCCCCGATTGCCTCATAGATAGTAAAAGATTGCCGCGAGCTGCTCCTCCTGTCTATACGGTAATGTCTCTATTGTGCGACAGAAAGTCCCGTGGTTATGACGCAATCTTTAGCCTATTTTTACAAAAACGGCTTCTACGGGGTCGTAACGTAAGATACAAAGTAATGGAGCATTTTATACATTGTCGTGTTTCTTTAGAAATAAATAATAGACAAATTAAGCCTTTGGACGCCTCAGATGTAAAGTTATTCGCTGTCAAAGTGACGCCAAAATGAATGGGAGTCAATGGGATGCTAACAGCAGCTGAAGTTCTGCTACAATGGCGGCTCCCGCGAGGCTTCAACTTCCGGCTGATGGATTACCCCCTTGGGAATTACCCATAGCAGATCTATACAGGTGGAGCTGGGGAAGGTGAAGGGTTTCTAAAAGCGGACTGCATCTTCTACAAATGCTGTAGTATTTGAAGTTTGAGCACGCAAGCTCATTGGCTACTGATACAGCAGGAACCAATCAGCTGTGCCCTATTGAGAACGATGTGATTGCAGAGGATTGAGTTGAGAACCTATCAGCCTGCGCCATCTAAAGTTTCATGACAGAACTTTGTATGTATCATTCTTAGTGTGAATGCCGGGCTTTTAGATAACTAAACTGATAACTTGATAACTGTGGTCACATGAAAGATCAAGTTATCTTCAGAACCCCTAGAGTAAACATCGAAACATTCCTCCTCCATTGTGCATATCTCAGCTCTTCAGATATCAGTTTGTGTTTCAGACAGTCACAGAACAACCACAGAGATGAGGGTGAAATATTCTTCTGTTTCTAAAGATTCGATTGTAGGCTGCTGACAAACAGCATACCTCCCATGAGAATCACACCTAAAACATTCGGTTTCTGCTCTGAAAGCAAATCTATCCATAGATGAGCAGAAGGATAGACGGGTCTTGAGGATTGAAATAAAGCAACAACAAAAAACACACATATATTTGCATAATTATACTTAATTGCATAATTAATTAAATTCAAAAGTCAGTTCAAGGTTGCATAAAAGCAGCAACAATGTAGACTTGGCACAACAAAATCCATCCATAATCAACCAAATACAAATGCAGGATTTACTAACGTTTCTGACTTTTAAGCTTTTGTTAGAACAGAAAGAACACAAAAGAATCTGATCGATTTGAATATTTAACATGTTCTAATTTTCTAAATCCACTCTACAAAAAAACTGCATCATTCAATCTTCCACATGCTGCTTTCATGCTGTTTTATGTATGTCTTCCAGGATCCTGGAATAATGCAGGCTCTTCTGGAAGTTCGCTGTCATGACAACAATAATGACCCACTGAGTTACTGTTTGATTCAATGGCAGCGAAGGTAAAACTGGCAAAATATCACTCACAGAAATAATTAACATTTCATATCTCACCATACATGACCCAGTTTGTGGTCTGCAGTGATTATGTATTGTATAAAACAACAGTACATCTGAACAAGGTCCTTTCTTGGTCCTAAAACTTATTTTAAATGACAATGGTGTCTTTTTGAGAAACATTTTATTATTGTTTAATGTCAGAATAGGCTCACGTTGCAGTATTCTCTTCCACAATGCTTACCAGTTCTGCAGTAAAAATATTATCGCATTATTTCAAATCAAATTATTTGATTATTTTAAATCAAAATGTGAATGTACCTCAAAGAAAGAAATCTCATTAAATATTTTGTTTCACTGAAAAATAGCTTAATACATTATGTAGGAAAATGTACGGTGGCCGAGAGAGCTCAACACACTGCGACTGAAGAAAACACATGCAAATAGAAAAACACCCGCAAATTAAGAAAACATCTACATCAGTTTTACAACACATGGGTGCTCCAAATACTCACAACACCACCAAATACAGAAACGGTATTTTATTATTTGTATTATTATTTATTATAATAATATTCTATTTATTATTTATTTACGGTAAATCTGAATGTTGCTAGACAGTTGCAACGGTCCATGAGTAAAAGCTGTTGGACATAAACTGCTGCAAATATTGTGAAGATCTTCAATGCTGGAATCAATTGCATTTTACATTGTGTACTGATCCATACAGTAAATACCTACAGGTCATTTATCACCCAAAGTGTGAAGAAATCATGTGTAAGTGCCTGGCCTGAGCCCCCAATGCATTTCTTGCTCTTACAATCAGGGCTTTGTTTTATTTGTAATTTTTTATTTCTCCTGTCATTGTTGCCCATATCCTATACAACATGACTTGAAGTTTTGACCTTTCAGTGCTCATATGCTGTGAGTTAAATATGAAATCAGTTATATATAAATAAAATGTGGTGCTGACAAATGGTTGTTCCATTAAGGTCACTGCTGCACTTAAAGGGCATTCATTAGCATTTCAATTTCTAATGGCATTGGAAGGTTGCAGCTTTCTTACAAGGACATCAAGTTGCCATGTGACTTTCACAATTGATCTAACTTGAGTTATTTACCTGAAAACTCTTTCATTATTTAGCACCATCATGTCATTCATGAGAAATTTCAAAGATTATTGATCTCAGTTTTCCATTTACAATGACTGAAAAAAAAATCTGTAGTGTACAAACAGATAATTCATGAGCACAGATGGCAGGTTACAAATCTTCTCGAATGTTCTGCACCAGCCGACCAGTTGCCATTGAGATGAATGCGAGTGCTAATGGCTAACAGCTAGCAGGTATTTTAGACCTTCAATCATGTTCCCTTCTAAACGATACCTTAATTTAGGCTAAATCTGCAACTCTGTTACTCAATGTGATATTTGCCTTATATTTATTTATATTATTTCTATATAAATAATATTATATTTGATCTTTAAGTAATATTTTCATATTGATTTTATATTGTATATTAAATATTTTATATCTTATTTATTTATAAATAATACTTTATATTATATTATAGTTTTGTATGCACAGATAACCAATTATAATATTTTTAATTGCTTCAAAATTGTTTGAGCTTTGATTTGTGGAAAAAAATGCACATGTAAGCAAAGGTGTTAAATATCCATGATACCACTTTAGCTATCTCTATTTATGAATTTCATGTCCTCTGATTTTATGAGTTCTTTCAAACACTGGTAAGCTAAAGTTTTGCCATCACCTGAACACTCTTTCTTATCAAAATTCTTATTTCCATCTACTGTATCAGTTATGCATATTTTATCCCACTTGTGTAGTTTGAATGTCAACCGTCTCACGTTAATCATCAATTGATATCTAATACATTATTCAACAATACACATTCAAAACAAAATTCCCCATCTTTCAGACACAAGGAATGCCAAATTATTCAAAGTTGCTTGCATTCAGAAGCTGTAATGTCATTGGGAACCCACAGCGTTAGCATGTTAGCTTTACAGATTTCAAGATCTTTTAATAGGTTTTTGGTTAGCACTCCTATGTTAACTGAACACAAGTAGTACAGACTAGTATTTTAGCCAAGGATATTGGCTGCTTATGAAGAAGCTTGTCTGTATTGAAGTAAGTTAGCATGAAAATAAACGTGTTATGCATTTTTCTCATCATATCACTAACTATCCTGGTGTTTTGGTATTTATAATAACCTATTAGGGGAATGTGAATGCCTTTTTATTACAACTGTAGCAGTTGTAGCTATGTTTTGTTTGTTTGTTTTACAGTTACATTGATCGAACCACAATAATGAAAGCAGGGTTCTCAAGTCTCACGCATTGGCCGTGAGACACACGCAATTCAACTAGTTCACACGCTCACACGCCACACCGTGTATTTCTCACGCTGAAAAGAAATGCCAACCAAGTTGTCCTGCGAGCTTTATATATAACGTTGTATTCGAGGCGCAGGCACACAAAGTGAAGTTTCCTGCCGCCAGCACGTATCTCGGCCAGATTGCGTTCGTTAATAGCTAGGCATCATAGATGCGCGAAGCCGCGAATACGCGGAAGTTAACGGAACATTCTCGGCCTCCGTACGTTCGTTACTGGGTAACCAACAACATCGCGCGAACACACGTCGTGATGGAGAAGGTAAATTGGAAGAAAGCTCGTCTAACATTTTTAGGCTAGAAGATTTAATATGTAGCCCATCCTATACATTATTATTGATGCAGTCAAAAACTCTTGCAACCAGGCCAGAAGCTTTGGCTCAGTTTGGCTAGCTTACGTTATCTGAAACTAAGGGAAATGTTAGTGGGTATGGGAAGGAATGAAGATGCATTAAAGGCTATCCAGTTTTTCTGTTTACTAGCTATATACTACCTGTACACTTAAATTATGGTTGCTACAAAAAAACTAGGGTCTTTTTTCATATGGAGACCGTAGAGACTGAAGTAAGACATGTTCACACTAGGGAATCTTTTAAGCTAAGAGAAAGTGTCTGTAAGTATATTACATATCAGCGATTCTGTTTGTTGTGATGTCTGTTGTGATGTTGAACTGAGAAATGAAAACCACAAGTAGCCTACTACTTCACTAATGTTTCGTCTTGAGCAGGGGTGTCCAAACTCAGTCCTGGAGGGCCACTGTCCTGCATAGTTTGCTCCTGCCTGCCTCAACACACCTGCCTGGAAGTTTCTAGTATGCCTAGTAAGACCTTGATTATCTGGTTCAGGTGTGTTTAATAAACTCTGCAGAATAGTGGCCCTCCAGGAGCAGGATTGGACATCCCTGGTCTAGAAAAAGTAAAGTGTTTCTGTGTGACAGAGCTGCCGTTGTTGTTTATATAGTTTTATTTCCTTTGGTTTACTTTAAGGGTTCATAAGAGACGAGTTGTATCTGGCAGCGCTCACATTCAATTTAGGTCAATTCACTGACCTACTTTTTTACTGTACGATGATAATTACACATGGCAGTCTCAACGAGACCAGCGTTTCCACATCACCAAGGCAGCTTTGTGTGTGTTTGTGTGGCGTTGAACGTTCTTGATCCAGTGTGAAATTAATATTTCTTTTAAAACATCCTCATTAAATGCTAGCCATGGATAAAGCGTTGCATGCCAGATTTGGTTTGCTTAATGCAAGCGATGTAGCATGGTGTAGGGGAAAGGATGCGAGTTATCTGACCACACTAATTTTTTGACAGTGTATTTTCGAGGATGGACAAAAGACCAACCGCAGCAATTTAAAGTTGTTATGCCTTAATTTTGCATTTGAAAATGTGACTTTTTTTTCAAACACAATACATACATATTCGTGTATGTCTGTTTACTGTTCTTCACTGACTGATCTTTATTGTTTATGACAGTAGTGACGAAGAAACAAAGTATAAGGCACTTTCCAAGAATAAGGTACTTCAGTAGTCTTGATGTTTTTGACTGTATCCAGCAATTAAGTGTCATAAACAATGTCATAATTTTGGCATAAAACACAAATTGGGTTTTAAATTATATTCAGACATAAAACAAAAAAAATAATGGCATACCTCAAATAAATTAAATATAAAATATAACACCTCATGTAATATTTAGTTTGACCTTTTGGTCAAACTAAATGAAGGTTCATCTTTTTGTTCACTTTTTTCTTACCCTATTTGTGGAAAGTGCTATTGCAAATGTGGAGCCACTTCATGATTGAAGAGATGTTAAATGTTCAAATGTTTATTCAAACACTGATACAGAACAGTTTTTATTCATCTACCATGTTACTGGAGGGAAACAGAACCATGTTACGTTAGAAACAAACTGTTTGTGTATTAACAGAGTTTGACATTATTTTTCTGTCAGGCCGCCGCAACATTAACACGTAACATCACTGTAACAGGTTCGACTGGATTCATTCCTATCCAAACTGATTCTCACGTCACTGTGTCGATGATAGTTACACAGAGTGCTACAGAGTAAAATGTTTCTCGGAAAACACACACTGCTACCAGCATGCTTAATGCATTTCTAAAATCATTAGCGCACATTAACAGGTATCCAAACAATCTCTTGACAAATTAGATATAACATACAGTGTATTCTGGTGTGATTTAAAATAACTTTATCTATAAAGATTGTCAACAAGTAGTTTATATTCAGTATAAATACTCACACTTGCAGCTGCTACACATATGCATAATTTACAAAAAGGAAACCAAAAAATAAATGTGAAATATCAAACTACCATGCATTGGCTACAGCTGTGCTGAAAGAGTTTTGTGGTTTATAAGAATACAGACTTCTATAGAAATGTTTCAAAACAGAATCTTCTCTTTAAAATACCATTTGGCACATTAATTTACAGTTTATAAAACGTTACACAGTAAATTAACATGGAATTAAATGTCTCTGCTGTAGTTTTTAACAGCTAAGATGACACTAGATTTAATGAGCTCATTGCAAATCACTTTGTGAACAGTAAAGCCATTTTTTTTCCTTAGTGGGCTACTCAAGTGTATAAAACATTTAATATGACTGTTTGGCCTAAAAAGCTGGAGCTCACAGTGGTATAACCACAGTTAGGTAATCATTGTGGAATATTGTCTTGCTACTAATGCAGCTAACCTTAAAATAACTGACATACAATCAAAATGATCTTTTGGAAAACAGTACAGTCAATTCTGTTATGCAAATATACAGTTGAGAAAAGAGTGGGAGATAGACATTAGTTGGAAGAAATTAATCTCATTAGTATTCCTTGGTATTTGCACGTAAAGTGTTTTTTATGTTTGGATTGACACGGTTACATACACTATCCTTGTATGGACCAATTCTAAAACGTAAGCCTTTTATGTGTCTATTGAAATATACATGAACGTACTTTTTACATACAAATTCCTACAGATACACTGAGTATGTAAAGTATTTGTATTGCAAGTAGTAAACGTGAAGTGCATGTCATTTTATGACTATCATTTGCTACAGAGAATATTCTAAGCACTTATGGTCATTAGAAAGTTAAAATGACAGTTTTCAGAGGAGTGCACTGCACAGATTGGAAAACAGTATTTTTTTTATAATTTGTCAATTTTTTTACATAATGTTCTTAGAATTGGGCAGCACCAAGTTTAAAAGTTATTTACAAAATACAAAAATAAGAGTTTCAGCTAGCATAGTTATCATTGTATGAATAAGTGAATGATGTATATGAAATTATGACTATATGAAAAATCTTTTAGATATATGTGATGTTAAATACTTGAATACAGTGTTGCAGTTCAAACTTGGCACAGTCACAGTTTCATCTTCACAGTGTGTCATAAAAGGTAAGACCATTTCCATGTGATATACTGTTATATGTTTACAATGTTATTACCACAAAAGTAAACAGAATTACGACCAAAACCTGGATTTTGTGCTTTTCTTTCTGTCATGTATATATTTATAAGTATATATATATATATAAGTCAGTGAATCATCTCATGCATAACTGTGTAAAACATAGCAAATGTGTCTACGTAAAAACACCCAACCTCTTCTGGTTTCTTCATTTGTTTGTTTTGTCAAGATAATGACTGACTACTCTTTAAAAACAGGGGTGGTGGATGTTCCCTTGTAAAAAATGTTCCTGGTATTATCTGGACTGTTTCCTCTTTCAGGGATGAGAATACTGGTTTTTCTACGCAAGCTGGAGTCGTGGCTACCAGGACCAGTTTCATTCATTTCCATGGGAGTGACCCGGATGGTGGAAATGGTCTGGATGGGATGGTGGTTACTGCCTGCTGTAGATACAATAGGGACAGTTGGCACAGCGACGACTTTAGGAGCATTAGAGCCATTCTTCTTTCTGTCCGTAGAGCTCTTTTTGTCTGTAGAACTGTTCCCATCTCTCACGGATTCAGAGCTCTCCGAGTCCCGATTCAAGTCGTTAAGCTCAAATGACTGTCTTAAGCTGCTTTGGGACTTCCACGTCCAGGAGCCACTTCCATCCGTGGAGTGCGCATGCACCAGGGGTCGGCCGTTCTCCGGATGGGCTTCCACCCGAATGATGGCTCCGGTGCTGCCTTGACCTCCAGACTCCTCAGTTAGGCTCTTGTAGCGCTGGAGTGGTGCTGTGGAGCTGGTGTGGCTGCTGCTCTCAGAACTGGGAGAGCTTCCCTGCAGGAGACCTTGCTGCTTGGACATCGCAATGACTTGCATGATGCGCGGCTGGCCATTAGAGTTAGTCCTAACCACCGGTACCTCACCGCCCTTCTCCACAGTCCTCTCCATGCTTTTCAGCCATTTGTCACGGGAGTTGTTTGGCAAGCCACCCATGTTCTCCTGCGTCTCCTCTGGGATGTGGACCAACTGCGAGGAACCAGGTCGAGACTGGATGGATAGCCGAGCACCGCCAGCAATTCCGCTGGGGTTGCTTGGAAGTGTTGTACTTCCAGTGGCCATTTTTAGATATGGGGTTCCTGGTCCCTGATGTTCACCGTTGATCCCCACAGCTGAGGGTTCAGAATTGTAGCGGACATCCATGCAGTTTGGAGGAGACTGTCCTGGTCCACCTTCCATGGCATGCAGGGAATGTTTATGGTTCTCATTCTTACTCTTCCATTGCAACAGCAGCTGCTTGGATCGACTCGAATCTACCGAGGACGTGTGGATGGTGGCGTTCCGGTAGGCAGACTCGTCCATGGCGGGCGTATGCACTCTCGGCAAGGTGTTGAAGGTCACCATGTTCTCCTTGTGTGGAGGGCTGCGAGTATTGATGACCTCCACATCTCTGTGAGATTTTTTCAGGCTGCTTGGAGGTCCTGGCTGGTGGTGTTGGGCATTGCGGTGTAGGATGCCATCGGAGCATGAAGATGAGAGGCCGTCACTGCCACTGCAGCTCTTGGCAGGGAGGTGGCGACCTTGATGGCACAGGTCAGCCATAGTTCGATGAGAATCCCGAATGTGAAACTGACTTGTCCTTTTCTCCTTGCTCGGTTGAAAGTTCCCTACAGCAAACAAACCCTGGACAGACAAAACACAATATTTAATTGGAATTTCCCAACATACTTAATAATAAGGGTTTGCCAAGTGGGACATATTCCGGGATCAACATCCTTTTTGGTCCTGGAACAACTTTGCTGTTAACTGTTCTGATTTTATGGTTAGGCTCAGGCTGGAGTTTGAAGAATTAAACAAATCTGATTCCTACTCATTTTAGGGGAAAGAAAGAGCAACAGTATAGAGCTTTGCTTATTTGATGGGAATGTTGTTCCAAAACCAACACAGATCTGATCCAGGAACAAGTCCTAGTTGGCTAAATCATGGTTTTAATGTTGTGTACATGCAAGTAAATAGATTACCAAGACCTTTTATCTGATGAATATGCTTTAAAATGCTATGAGATATATAATAAAATGCCTATATTCATCTCACTAGGTAAACAGCGATGCCCCCTCCAAGCAGGAAGCCCAGGTAAACGTCAATGGCGTGGTTCTTGTGCTGAATAATGCGGGTTAGGCCACATATGATGGCACTGATAATAAAGGAGAAGACCAGAAGAGGCTTCAGCAGTTTGGATGTGTCCGTCAACGTGCTGTTGAAGTACATCTGCACAAGAAAGAGATGATCACGATGACAGATTTGCTGTGATGTTTCCAAGCTGAAGCAGAATCAGGTAGTGAGCCAGAACCATACGCTTTTCATTGAAAATGTTCAAAGACACTTTGATAATTATAATAATCTTCAAACACTTAAGAAAAAAATTAATTAACCACAGGGAACATGAATCAGCTGATTTGAGTGTATCATAGAGCACATTATCGCTATACCAATGAAGCGCATTTTAATCATTTGAGTATTTTGTGACTGGGAAGACCCAAGAGTTGTGAGTTGGTCGGTACAATTCCCAGAGAAACGAGTCAGCATCCACTGACTCAAGATTAATAGACTGAATGTACTTAAAGGGATAGTTCACCAAACAATACAAATTCTGTCATCATTTACTCAACCTCAAGTTGTTCTGAACCTTCATTTTTGGGTGAACTATCCATTTAAGACGACAATGTGTAAGTTCATTTAAACAGCTTAAATTGTGCTCTTGTCACGGAAATTCATAAGGGTTTAAGCGAAACTGTTCAATATAAATAACAGGTGATTCGTTGTTTTATGTAATGAATCAAATGAGCTTGAGAGAGCTACTGTATATGGATTGAAAACCACACTTTGAAATCATTTTTCATGATTTCAGATTGATCATGTTAAAACATCAACTGTTTGATGTTAAAACTTAAAAAGAGATATTGAATAATTGAATAACACATTTAATGACCTGCCAGAACATCAGTAAAGGTGTTTGCATGCAGAGTAATGGGCAAAAAACCTTTATGAACCTTAAATGACAATAGAACACTATTTACATGGCCAAACACATTTTAAGCTCTTTATGCAAATTTGGGGTAAGATTGTGCATGTAAACACATTCTTTGACATCTAAATTAGCCAATTTATTTTTTATGCAAATGTTAATGCCTTTATTGGCATTCTGTCAACATATAATGTGCACACGGTTCATGTTGGTTTGTTTTTTTCTTTCAAGAGCAGAGAAAAATTAGAATGATATTTTTGCTATTTAACAGCATTTTGTTGAACATGTAAACATGTAAACTAAAGACACAAATTGTTGTATTCCTACCCTCGAATGGACAATTACAAACAAACACAAACACACAACTCAAAGGGGTCAACACTCCATTTTGCTACTTTGACAAGGTCCACTAAACTATATGAAGGCATCTGGATGTTGCAGCACAAATTACAGTAGAGGGCTGTTGTCCTTTTATCCCCACATCAGGTTCAGTTTTTCACAGAAGGTGACATGAGTGCAGCTTTTTTATCTGTTAGTCTGAATTTAAAGTGCCTGAATACTTCTAAATGACTGACTTTTACTCACCGAGACATACACGGCAGCAAAGGATGCCAGTGTTGCATGCTGTGACGGGAAGGATTTTCTAAAATAAATGAAAGCAATTCCGATCAGTTCTGGCATCAAAAGAGAAACAAAAATACAGCAGATACATTTGAAACATTCCTACACATTGCGTTAGAGAGGTGGTTTTTAGTGTATTGCAATGCAGTTGCTAGGGCGTTTAATTGATTTTAAGTGCATTGCTATTACCGTATAGACCATAGATATGACTTGGGCCTCTTCCCCAAAGTAAATCTATTTTTTTGGTGTTCTATATACCAATACTGCTACTGCTGTCTCTATGAAATAGATTTTTTCCCCTTAATTGGAGCCATTATAGCCATTCAGACTAGTTCAGATTTTTACTTGCCCTGTCAAAATGCACAAAAAGTTATTGTTTTTGACCCATGTAACCTGGTAAACAGTGCTTTAAGATTATCAGGTAGGTCTAACAGGTAGGATAAATAGAGAAATTGAAGTTATCAAAGAATTCACAGTCTTAACTGCATAAATTATAGAGTGTGTGTGTTTATTTTATTTTATTTATTTATATAGCACAATAAGACCGCAGTCGACCACTGTGCTGTACAAAAATTAGAAAAGTAATATAAAAACACCAATCAAAACAATAAAATACAGAGAAACAAGTTCAGAAAGACTCTCATATTATAAGCCTTCTCTAAAAGGTAGGTTTTAAGTTTTGCTTAAAATTTGCGATTACCCTAATAGATAACGGTAGGCTATTCCACAATGTGGGGCCGACTAATATGGCAAAAGCCCGGTCTCCCATTCTTTTTAACCGTGATCTGGGAACCTTCAACAGATTCTGATTTGATGATCTTAAATATCTAGCAGAAATGTTAACAGTCACAAGTTCAGATAAATAAGAAGGTGCCGGCCCATTTAAGACCTTAAAAACAAAGAGTAAAATCTTAAACTCTATTCTAAAACATATTAGCAACCAATGCAGAGAGAGCAAGACGGGGGTAATGTGCTCATATTTATGTGTGCCAGTGAGGAGTCTAGCATCTGCATTTTGGACTATTTGCAAATTGACTAATACCTATATAAATTAAATTGCAATAGTCTAGACAAGAAGATATAAATGCATGTATTAGTCTCTCGAACTCAGCAGGGGTTTAAAACGTTTTTAACTTTAGCCAGTAGTCTTAGCTGGAAAAAGCACAAATTTACTACTGCATTTACCAGCTTATCAAATGACAGGGCAGAGTCAAAGACAACACCCAAGGTTTTAACCGATGGCTTTACATAAGCCAACACTTAATTTAAGCTGCCAGAGACAGCTAATGGTCCAAACACAATTGCCTTAGTCTTACTCTCATTTAGATTTTAAAAATCATTGGACATCCATGCCTTAATGTCTGACAAACAAGCAGTTAAAGCACGTAGACCAGCATTGTCAGTATGGGCACATATATTTGAGTGTCGTCTGCATAACAATGGGATAATACTCTGTGTTTTCTAAAAATTGAGCCCAAAGGGAGCATATATAAAAAAAACAAAATGGGTGCAAGAATAGATCCTTGGGGAACCCCGCAGGACAAACGTGATTTGGAGGATAAACATCCATCTATATAGACAGAAAAAGTTATATTGTTCAAATAATATTTGAACCAGTTCAATGCATGACCTTTAATACACACACAATGTTCAAGATGAGAAATAAGAATATCATGATTGATCAAAGGACGCACTCAAAGTAATACTCAGAGTAAATATCATTTGACACTCTTAAAAGAGCAGATTCTGTACTGTGATGTTTCCGAAAACCAGACTGAAAAGATTCAAAGACTCCATTTGAATCTAAAAAATGTTTTAATAATTGGACAGAAACTACCTTCTCAAGGATTTTTTTTAATAAAAGGTAAATTGGAAATTGGCCTAAAATTCAAGAGAACTGTCACATCAAGGTTTGATTTTTTTCAACAGGTTTAACAAAAGCATGCTTTAAATGATTTAAAACAAATCCTATAGAAAGACTCTTATTTATTATTGATAGGATACAAGGCCCAATGACGTCAAAAACCTGAATAAGTAGGCGCGTTGGAATAATGTCAGTTACAGATGTGGTTAGTTTTAACTTCGTAACCATTTCATGAAGAGTGTTTATAGAGATAGTTTCAAAGGCATTAAAAGATGGAGGAGGATCATAGTTTATGGGGACAATAATCTGTAATGTCACGTATCTTGTTTGTAAAGCACCTTAAAAAGTGTTCACAAGCAGTGGCTGGGTCATCAAAGTGCAGATCAATTTAAGGATTTATAACAGTTAATTGTAGAAAAAAGAATATTGGGTCTTTGATAATTTCTAGCTAAGATGTCAGAGAAATACTTTGATTTAGCCTCCTTCACAGCTTTTTGATAGTTTGTTAAAGATGTACGTAAGACTTATGCAACTTATCTTTTTTTTCACTTCCATTCTGCGCGCCGACATACTCATCTCAGAGCCTGTGTATCATTATTTAGCCATGGTTCAGCCAAAATGGAGCAATAAAGTCAAAAATTTCAGTACAGGATAGGTAGTTATTTGTTATTTGAGGGACAGTCAAGAGAGACCAGCTTACAAGCCTCATCAAAATGAGAAGCAAAATCCTCACTAAAAGTAGAGCTAAACATATGCGACCAAATAGTAGACTTCTTGTCTTTAACAATCTGGTCTGAAATAGAACAGGTGAACATCACAGGTTTATGATCCAAAAAACTTAAATGCCCAATTCTGTTGCACAATGTGTGTGTGTCACACAGACAGGAGATTTACAAACAGCGTTTAAAATCATTTGCTTGAATAAGAGCGTGATCATATAATGTAACTAGCAAAAGCATGAAGGGGAAAAAAACCTGGATGATGCGTTAATAGTGTTAAATTAAAAGTTAATTTTGACAGCACTAATAGACAGATAGATAGATTCTGTCTGTGCGATTAGTAATTACTAATGTGAATGTTATAGAGACACTGTTTGTGCCCATGGCTATTGGCTCTTTGGGAGACTCCCATGGTGCACTGAATCTGTTGAACCTAATGGTGTGTCTGCATCTTCTCTGACTGTTAAGAGGATAAATAAACAATCACAGTAGCACAGTTCACATAAGCAGGAAACAACAACCTGATTTGACTGCATATACCTTTGAAAAAAAAAAAGTCTGGGGAAAGGATGCAATTAACTTCCATATTATTTACACTTTCGAAACCTGAGACATCCGATTATATTTGCGGGTCTACAACAAATTAAGGGTTCTGGATTTGACACAACAGCGAATCTAATTCAGACAGAGGGGGAGTTATAAATGGGGTAAACAATATCTTTGTATTTGTTAGCATACATATGCTCAGAAATGTATAAGCCACTTTAGTACTTCATTATTTAGCGAATCTACACTAGTGGAGAGATGGTCATCCGTTCCTTTGAAAACCAACCTTATTAAAAAGTACATCAAAAGCTGTTCTGTTAATCTACAGCCCCTATTCATAGGCTCCAGTGACGCTTGGCTTTGATCTGTATGGGCACTTGTGCCTGTATCGTTCGTATGAATTCCTGAGTGTCAAGAATCCACACGTGACTAGTACCTAAAGATTTTTTTATCAACTTGTCTGTATCAGCGGGTGTTAAGATAATCTGTTTCACATGACTGCGGCACTGTTAATCCAACAGAGATCTATCTCCGTTTGCCAAGAATCAGAGCTGTACCTGCCGGCGTTGATGACAGCAGCGTCAGATCCTGAGCAGATGTCCTCCAGGATGAAGAAACTTTCTTCACAGGAGGCATTGAGGTAAGTGTAGTTGGGCTTGCAGACAGTCAGGAAGTAAGGGGCGGGGTAACCCGTCGACAACTGGATGATGTCGGTGATCAAAGCAGTGGCACATAAGCCAAACACGTGAACGCCTGAAAAGAAAAAGAACTTTAATGCACCGATATCTGATTATTACTGGTATTTATTGTTAACTTTAAGTTGATAACAAGTATATTGGAAAATTGTATTTATTACACAGCTCTGGGGAATCCTTGATTCTGATTTGGTCAATAGCGCCATCCAGCGGCATGTTATTCCCAGATATCAACCGCTAAAAACAGATAACGCAGGCTCATCCGGGTTACTAAAGTCAGTAGCGCTATACGCTTGCTAGGAACGTTTTTTTTTTTTGGTGGAGGTTTTGCATTTGGTGAGCTAATAAAATATTAAAACTCAGTCAAATCAATATTTTGTGTACAGTTATTTAATTATGCCATCCAGTATCGTGGACTCGCTCTCCATTTCATACAAACGCAGCTGCTGCCATTTTGTGTCTATTGCTTTGTACACTGTTGGATTATTAGATACAAACAGGTACGATTTTAAAATAGTTTAATCTGAAAT
The DNA here is from genome assembly GCA_030578255.1 of Tiaroga cobitis. NCBI lineage: Eukaryota > Metazoa > Chordata > Actinopteri > Cypriniformes > Leuciscidae > Tiaroga > Tiaroga cobitis. The sequence continues at coordinate 7,019,304 of CM060614.1, read as the reverse complement.
CAATATCTCTTATCTCCATAATTATTTATGTGGCGAAATGCTGTGTAATAAGTGGTATGACTGGATACCGTATCTCTTAAATGTCCGTCTGGTTTGAACTTGCCGCGCTAGAAACTGCTCTCTTCGCGGAAGCTTTGAGTTTAAAGACCTAATAAAATATTTTAACTCACATAAATATTTCGTGTCTAATTATTTATTTATGTGGCAAGTAGCCGTGTAATAAGCGGGATAATGTACATCTAGCCGGTTGTTATCTCAGAATAAAACCTCTTCAGGCTGATGCAAGACAGAGATAACAACCGGCTGGATGTACATTTATCCCCTACATATCAATCTGTTTTGTGTGGAGCCTTCATGTTTATCAACAAGTTAGACAACTAGAAATAATGTGGGATCCCAAGATCATTTGGCTATAATTAATCAGCTTATTCTACTGATAACGAAAACATTAAAAAGTCTTATCAGTCGATACCAATATGTCCAATGATATTTTGTCATTTTATTGCAAGGAATATTTAGATGCATGTTCTGAGAGATACATATGTTTTTTTGTCTGTGCATTTAATGCGTAACTGGTAGCCTCGTGAACATTGTTCAGAATTTCCTTCCACAGAATTCCAGCCACAAAAATGTAACATTCCATGTGGTCCTTTAACAGAATCAAGACTAATCAGGATCGAAAGAATATTATCTGCTAGAAATGTGACCTACCCACAAACCTGACACCTCGCCGGACGAAAGAGTTAAAGTTGCAGCCGGCCGCATTGATATCGGCTTCAGCTCCACCTCCGCACTGCGCTCGCGACAGACAGCAGAACAGAATCCCCTCTCCGATCATGATCTGTGAACATGCAACACACCAAGACAGAGGTGGGAGTGGATCAAATGTTCAGAACTGTGGATATCTCTCCTCTCAGATTGCATTCAACGGTCTCATACTAACTCTTCAGGGGGTTCTTTTTACCATGACACCAAATCCAGAAGCTCTGAAGTGAAGCCTCTAAACAGAACAGCCATAATGTCCTTGTCTACTTGTAAATGCACAGTTTTGATGAGCCATAATGCAATCAGCTCTCTCATGGGTTGAGAGAGCGGCCGTTTTGATCATTGCACACTTATGTATTAATGCCCATCTTAAGCAGGGCTGTCACTGTGCATCAAAGGCACATCCATCCGTAATCTGCTCCAGATCTGTCCACGTCGTTTCACCTCTCTGTCTTCTGATATCACGCACCCACTGACTTCTGCACAAACATTAGGGCTGTAAAGTGCTGAAGTGAACTATATATTTATACAATATAATACATTGTTAAATGTGTATTTTTTTTAAGAATTTATTGTTATATATAATTGATCAATAATAAAAAAAAACTATTTAGCTCAATTAGGCTGTACATACTCAACAGCTAGCAATCGTCTATTCTATATTGCGTATGTCGCCAGTTGAGGAGTTTAAATCCCAGTGGGATCATGGGATTGATATTGGCTGTGCTCTACGCTCCAGCCCTAGTGGGGGAGGTGCTAAGTATACGATCTAAACATTGGCTTGTCCATGTGCCACACCGTGTCCTGAATCGGATCCCAGGAAGCATGCAGATCCCACCGTCCAATCCCATCTGACCAACTCGGCTCTCAGACACTGATATCGTGTCATGACACCTGGAGAAACAACAGGAGATCTCAATGCCTGCAGTCACTTCCTGCCTGATGCTAAATCGGGCCTATGTAGGTAAACAGATTTTAGACCCAGAATGCACTAAGGAAAGGATGGAGTGGGTCATTTTTAATGACTGTCGTTATTGGAAGGCTAAAATGAGTTTTTAGACACACTTTGCTATGCATTTTTATGCAGCAGAACTTGTTGAGAAAAGATGAAAATGTGATCAGAGCTCTCTATGCTTGCTACTCAAACTAAATTATTTAATTACCTAAAATAGCTAGCATGGTGGCCACATGCTGCAGAGAAAAGTACATCGGGTATCTTTGTAATGCTAGTCATTTTAGTCGTTCAGTGAGTGCTTTCTGTTTCTCTTTCCTGTACAGTAGGAATGAAAAATCACTTTTTTTGCAACAGTTTTTGTCCTGAAAAAAATCCATTCATTTCACATGTGTTCTCTGTACTTTCAAAAGAGAACAAAGTCTCAAACCGCGCTCATATTTGCAAAGTCTGCTAAAGAATGTCAGAGGTTTCAGTATGAACATTTTTCATTAAAGTCTCCCAAGGCCAGATTATTCATCCGCATTAATATTATAGCTCTATACTGTTGTTGAATGTCAACTAATGTGTGCATTTTTATTTCTCCTAAGGAAGTCTAAAAGTAAAATCTGAGACAAAGTTTATATAAACCCCTGTCTGAGCAATTCAATTACCTTCTGGGCATATTTAGATGTTATTTTACTGGAGATTTTTGTATAATGTTTGATTGCTTTTAATTCATGTTAATATGATATATTCAATCTAATTATGTTTTTGCCTGAAGATAAAAAAAATCATCTTATGAAATGTAAAGAAATTTGATCCCATGCTTGATAAATGTTTGCCCTTAATATATATATAAAAAAAAATGCCTGCGGCGTATTTAGAAAATTTACCAAGTGTGAAGATGATCTCAGTCTATGTTTGATTCTTTAATTTGCCTCTAAATAGAGTAACTATCATCTACAAATAAGTTCAGAGGATCAGAGAGATGAGAACCACAACCAACTCATTAGCGCCAAGTGCCCATTAGCGTTTGTGAAACTAACCATCCTGCATTTCAGAAACAACAGCAATCCGCCCCAAAAACTCAACATGAATTTGAGTGTGAAATAATATGATTTTCAGTACGAGTGAACAACCAAACTACCAAAAAATCCACAATAAAGCCTGCTGCAAAACTGCACCCATCTCCTCTAATACTAGAAGTTAACCTGAGGACTCCTTGCTAGCTAGAAGAAGAGAACAGCAAATTCACTGTGTCATTAGGGCATCCTCAGAGGGCTGCCAGACGTTCTGGCAGTGTACTGATGGTGTCATAGAGTTGAGGAGAGAAAGATGCTATCTGACAGCTCATTGCTCACTGAGTAGCGTGAGGAAAATCTCATTGTGTATTTGAGCTATTCGTGCACAAGCTTTCTTTTCTGTACTGTGTCAGGCTCTGAAGGGGAGGCCAGTTGGTGTGTGTCAGCTGTGATAATAGACCACAGGCAAACTATACATTTACTCAAGTAGGACATGCTCCTGGCTGCATTCACATCCTAGTTGCTCCTAGAACAACTTTTTTGTCATTGAGTTTTCAGTTTAGTTTGGAAAAGATATTCAAAAGATTTTGAAGCATTTAGCGGCAAGTCAAATACATTTTTTATGAGCATAGCTGTATTTTCCACTTTTAGCTTAGTTGTCTGTCTGTGACATAATCTGAAATCCTGATCAGTGATTCTGCAAAATGCAATTTATTCCTGTGATGGCAAAGCTGAATTTTCAGCATCATTACGCCAGTCTTTAGTGTCACCTGATCCTTCAGAAATCAACTGTCATGGTTTGGCTGTGCATTATAACCCAAGAACGATCAAAGGAACAGGGAACAGGAGTGAACTAATCAGGATTATTGCAACTAATGAATGAACTAGAACTAACGCCTGCTACAGACTGTACAATTTTAGCAATCCTATAAGATAATTACAAGATAATTACAAATCACACTGTACGACATGGATCTAATAAACTTGGGTACGACGTATGTAGACTGTATGATGATGACTCCTATTGAATCGTAAGCTACGATGCAAGTTAGTATAGAAGAATAAAACTTGGTGAACAAATAGAGCAAGATGAATCTTACTTTGGGAATTGTGGTTTTTATGTGCGCTGAAAAAAGGAAGAGGAAGCGAAAGAGGAGAATATGGTCAATGCTAGGGAAAAAACGCCAACTTGTCATGCCAATTTTGCAAATGGAGCTTGAGGTAAGAATTTGTACGTTTTAGCGTCGTGTCGCGTTGATCAATACGCCATTTCACGTTGCATTTTTATTGGCTAGTCAGTAGACGTAGGTCGTAACAGCAAACACTGTGAGATGATCATGCTAAACTTCTGACACTGTCAGAGAATTATACCAGGCTATCTTTGGTCGAAAAACCGTGACAACGGGCGTCTTTGAACCTCTCTCACTGTATCACGTAGAACCACTGTTTAGGAGCCACGACCACAGAAGTCTGGGACAGACCAAAATTGTATAATGTGTACTGGTCATAAGACATAAACTAAACATGAATGTGACACTAATATGCTGAATTGCTGCTCAAGAAACATTTATTCTTATTATTAATATATTTTTTATTCTAATAAAATGAATAGAAAAGTGCATACAGTAACTAAAAATTAGTCCACTGAATACAACCTACTTGTGTGCTTTATGCTATTCTGACAGTCTTTGTCTAAGTGAGCGTTTCTTGGTTAGAATAAGACGCAGAGTAGACTAGACTCTATGCCAATAGCTCTGGCACTGCGAGACTGGCATTAGTGCTATGACTGTTTGAATAGAATGTTGTTCCAGTCATGTCCAGCTTGGCTGAAACACAACGTGCCTGAATACACACATAAATCAAGACACATTTTTACCCATATGCAGGTAACATGTCTCTCTGACATCATCCAATGTACAGTATCCAGAAGCATGAGTGCATCTTGTAGTGCATGTATGTGTGTGTGTGTGTATGTAGCACTATAGGGTTAGACTGACCGTAATAGCAGGAGCTGCGAAAGCGAGGCTGAGGAGCATGAGGAAGGGAATAACCTCATGCGTGGGTTCGATATAAGGCAGACTCAGACTGCGGTCGTGGCAGCTGAAACCCCAGCGGACCGGTTTGAAAATGTCCGTCCACTCCAGGAAATACACACTGACCACAGATGAGACCAGGAGAGGAAGCTGTTAGAGACGAGAAAACATCACATAACTCTTCAACAAACATTTTCAAGGTATTGCATTGTCCACCACATAACATGTCCCTTTGGAAATGTACATACTGTCTGCCTGACATTATTGCAAAATAAACCCAGATAGGGCAGTAGTTACAAAATAAATTATATCCTAGGTATATGGAAGCCATTTAATGAGTTCAGGTCATTAATAAAACAGACCAATGGTGACAGATTCACAGAATTGCTGTAAAACTATATGGAGTCACACTAACATTATAGAGAAAGCTCTTTTTAAATTAGGAACTCACATGGTGAAAATATGATTTGATTGGTACTGGGGGTGAATTGGTATGGCTTACACACAGCTAGCCATATTTGAACCATGTTCAAACTTTTTAAATAAATTGAATTGTTTTCACAATATTATAGCTATAATACAACCTATAATAAACTATGCCATGTTTGAGTGCATATAAGTGCATAAATATTACCCGTTTCATTTATGTAATGAATGACTGATAAATATACATCAAATTAAGTTTGTTGGTTTGTTTATGTTAAATCTTAATGCAATGATATGTCATTCAAATACATAAATCTTAAAGGGGATCAATTATGCCCCCTTTCAACGTGTTGATTTTGTTTTTGGACTCCACTAGAACAGGTTTTTAATGCCTAGAATAAATTTTTCACATGTTTTACATTGTTGCAGCACCTATCTTCCCAGTCTGTCAGTAACGCTCCGTTTAGTTTCTGCAGGGCCGGCCCGAGGCATAAGCGAACTAAGCGGCTGCTTGGGGCCCCTTGGCCACCAGGGGGCCCCCCAATCGAGTCGAAAAATATTTTTTTAGATAACTTAAACAAGTGACATAAATGAATGAATTAATATGAATGAATGAATAATTAAAGACAATAAAAGAAAATTCTGATTTCATGATCAATATACCTCCCTACAACTGCTGCTGTGTCTGCCAGCGTTTAAATCATGCGCATAATCTAGACACCTCGCGCGTGCATAGACAATTCCTGCGCAACTGCGCATAGTCGCGGTCTCGCGGTAATGTTAAGCAATGTCACAAAAAAGGACGTATATAGAACGAAGAAAATGACAGAGGAGAAAAAAAAAAGAGCAAGATAAAAGTATGTTTGCATGATTACGGTATGTTTTGTGCAGCAATTGATTGAACCCTTCCTATCTACGGCAAGCCCAGAGGGGAAAAATACATTGCATACACACACACATATACAACGAGCGCCAGTACATCATTACCGGTAATGGAAGTAATAGACTTTGTTGGATTCTGTCATGTACAATCTAACAAAGTCTGTTACAATAATACTAATAAAAAAAGACTTTGTGTACAGTTACACTGTATTGAGACAGTTGAGAAATAATAATATTTTTACAGTTTTCAACAATAATTGTCATTGTTGAACCCTTGCTCTTATTATGTTTTTGATTTCTCAGCTGTCATTATTTTAGCAAATAATTTATTTGATATGTTTTGAGACCGTTTGTTTTCAGAAGTTTCAAAGAGTTCGTAAAAGAGTAAAGTAAAAGTAAAAAAAAAATATTTAAGTAGGCTATCTATTTTTTATTAAGTATTTATTTTGTATTTATACATAACCTCACTGTATTAATTTATAATGTATCATTGTTGCGTGATATTTGTGTCAATAATCGTCAAGCACAGGTGACTCCGCGTAGTGGGAGGGGCCCCCAAATCAAATTCTGCTTAGGGCCCCCAAAAGGCTCGGGCCGGCTCTGAGTTTCTGTCTCTATGAAGCCCCTCCTTCAGAAATGTGCTCTGATGGGAGAAGGCTCAGAAAGAACAAATATCCAGTATGTAAAACATAAAATCCAATGTAATTTAAGAAGTAGGCTTTTGATGGGTGCCATATCATGTGTCACGATTCTCTTTGACGTTCATGTTTATGGTCGGCTGGACTGTAAATCTCCTACGGTTTTTCCCAAGTGCCAGTGCTTTGGTAGAAAATATGGGTCAGTGGTATCGGCCGGCCACAGCGCAACTCTGCAGAATCAGCACAGAACGGCAGCTGCTTGCTGTAACCATCTGCATATCAAATGCCCGCAAACTGACCTCGATCACTCTACTGTAAAGAAATTTAATGAAGGGCTTTTAATAACTGGCTTACCATGGTAGATACGACAAAACAATCTGCCATAAAATATACTGGCCGATCTTGCAAACATACTTGCTCATATGTGGAATAATTAAGGTGGTTACATATACAGTATAAGCAAAAAAAAAGATCAAATAAAATCCTTCACATTTTTTTTTTCAGATTGAAAATCCATTTCCAATCATGTTATGGAAGAATAATGGGTTGTGAATGCATTTCATGTTGGTTTTAAGATGATCCCAAAGGAAAAGAGGAGGTGACACTGAGGTCTTAATAATTTATTGCTGTAATTGGGGGGGATAGTGTTTCTTAGAGGCTATTTTCAGATCCATGTGGGCCAGGCACCATCACAGCAGGTACAGATGGTGTCCGCTTGGTGAAGGACCGGTTACGATAAGAGCATTGCTGAGGAGATGTGCTTAAGTCAGGGAGGTTTCTGTCACCTGAGGAAACTTCAATGAGATCTTGACAAGCACAAAATCCAGCTGTTTCTACTTAAAACCTTCACATATGATAATCCTGATCTTCTAGACCTTGGTATTTACAAAGACTTTCGCAAACCTCACAGAAAAACAGCAAATGGAGGAATGAATGAAAATGTCCGATTCAGCACAACCCTGCATAATGTATGAGAGCACGCTTAGATCTTCCTCTTAAGTACTAGATCACGTGTTTTGTGTAAGCATGTGCGGTGTGAAAGCTGCACTGCCTCAATTCTTTATGTCACACTGACCTACATATATTCCACTAACCCCTTCATGATGTATGGAGAGCAGAGCAGCACCTCCTGGGGCGAACATCTAAGAAGAGCTGACAGAAGCACAGCATCCCAGTGCTGACATCACTCTGCCGGTTAGTCATACATATCAAACTATATAATATTTTACAAGAAAAATATCTACCGAAATGAACAATGCTCAATAAAAAGCCTGGGTGCAACGTGAAAGCAGAGCTTCTTATAAAAATCCAAAAATCAGTGTCCTTCATTTGTTTCTACAACCCCCATTGATTATTTTAATTTAATAATAATAATAATAATAATATTTTATAATATTATAATAATAATAATAAAATAATAAAGCTAGTGAGATAAATTTTTGTTTGCACTGTGCTTATTAAACGCAATCAAAAGTAAATACTACAGGGCTCGACAATAAGGACTCCCCGTCGCCCGATGGCCTGAGACCAGCGTAAACATTGCTCGGGACAGTTGACGCAACTGTCAGCTTGTATTTTTTTAATCCTTGACAATTTGAATATTCAAGTGCAAGAAGACACAGAAGAGGACTCAATTCAATAGTGTGAGGAGTTTTGTGTGAGCACCCATCCGAAGCGCCCGCCTAAAATACCGCAAGTATCCTAGTAAACATAGTCTGTTGTATCTCAACTGAACATAAAAAACTTAGAAAAAAATGCATGTGTAACAGTATATTGGATCCGTGCAGCTCTTAAAGTGACAGCAGCCTAAAAAAACTGTCTTTGTTTTAATGTTAATCAAACAACACAGGACAAAGAAAAAAACAATGAAGACAATGACTAGGCCTATTTTACCGGTATTTATTTATCACTTTTTGTGGTGGGGCCAGTGAAAATGTTGGCAGGGCAAGTAAAAATTTGAACCAATCTAGAAAAATCCTTAGCATTGAGTTTGATTTTTCAACTGTGACTTTCAAAAAGCCAGAAACAGTCAAAGATTCAGATCAATTACAAACAGCTATGAAGAAAAAGAAACGTTTAAAATAAATGACTCAATATTATATTGAATTTAAAAATTATTTTAAATATTTAAAATTGTATATCAAATATATATTTAATTTATTATTATTTAATTTGTTACTTTATGTCAACAGCAGCAACAAAAAATATATAATTTCCGTGGTGAATAAAGCTTATAAAGTAAAAAACGTCTAAAAAGCTTGATTGTTTCTCCTACAGCAATGACGTTCAATAGATAACAAATCGTTTTTTTCTTCTTTTGGATAATTATGATATGAACTCAAACATTTGTTTAATTTCTCCTAAGAAATTTAGCATAAACATCTGACATGAAGTTGATACTTCGAAACCTGAATAGGAAGTCCATTCATGATCTATGAAAGAGCATCATGGCCAATAAAATCTCCTCAGGTTTAATATAACACTATTGCTAGTCATACATTGATTTACATTTTACATTTATAGATTCAGACTGTAACACATAGGCTAAATATTTATCCTGATGGAATTGTCATCTTATTCCGATCTCCTAAGTTGTCACCTGTCAAATCAAACGTGCAAATGTAAACAGATAATCACTTACCTCCACGAAATAAAAGCATGGCAGCAGTGTCACGCTCTCTTTTATCATCTTCTCTTTCAGTCTTTCTCTCGCAGACATCGTATTTATCTCCTTTAAAAACGCTAATAACCTGTTGTGTCCTAAGCGTCCACCTTCATTCAACAAAACAACCCGTCTAGATCAGCTGCTGCTGCTCCATTGAGATGCATGATGTGGGTGCAAACAGAAACAAACGACACACAGTCTACTACACCCTTCACCAATTACACACGCTATCTGTAATGGAGTGGAATATGATTGAAATTGAAAATACAGACAGAGAGGAAAATATTGCCGGCAAGATGACATCAGATTTTTCGGATGAGGGGCTTTCGTCCTGACGCGCATGCGCACAAGCTGTAGGCTACATTCCTCCAGTCATTCGCATTATTATTAATAATGTCACGAATACGGTAACCGTTGAACGTGTTCCTGTAGAATAGGGGATGAATTAAAGGTATTTTTTATTATTATTAAATGCCACAAGAAGGTTGTACATTACACACTAACAACATTTATAACATTGATAAAAAGTCATTTCACATAAAAGAAATTTCATGCTTTGCTTTCATTTTGTGTGTGTGTGGTGGGGGGGTCTTGATTCTTGGGCATTCAATGTTCAGAACAGTAGGCGACAACACAATGCAATACCAAAGTGGTATGGGATTCAATGGGATCCAGTACAATAGAATGCAATGCATGAGCAATTCAAAACAGCTTGAGCTAGCCAATCTAACACGTTATTATTGTCAAGGAAAGTGTAAAATAGAGAAAGAGAAGTAACACTGCAGCTAAATGTGGGCTAACTAGTCAATTTAAGTAACTTTGATTATAATATAAAATGATATACAGTATGCTTTGTTGTAAAGGCTAGTTCACTGGCCAAAGAAACACGGATTATTCTAGTCAACAATGTCAATTTCTCTGCAGCTGTAGGCTATATGGTTGACCTATGACCGGAGAATTAAACTCTCAAAAGTCTAAAAAAACATCTCAAATGTTTATCCAAGACAGCAATGAGATTTCCAGAACAAACGAGGCTTTCAGATGAATTTGAACTCAGACAATCTCTCAGATGTTTTTTAGGCTATTTATTTGTTTTATTTCCTATATGACAGAACCATCTAGACAAATTAGATACTTTGAAACCTGACTGAGAACTCCATTAAGTCTCATGATGAGCCACGAAAGAACAATATACGTATGAGCAAATTTTCCTAATCACTTAAAGGGTTAGTTCACCCAAAAATGAAAATTAAGTCATTAATTACTCACCCCCATGCTGTACCAACCCCGTAAGGCCTTCGTTCGTCTTCGGAACACAAATGAAGATATTTATGATTAAATCTGAGAGGTGAATGACTGCTCCATAGGCTCCCTAAGGGAATGACACCGGACGGCCCAGAAAGTCATTAAAGAAAATTTTTAAATATTCCTTTCTGGGCCGTCCGGTGTCATTCCCTTAGGGAGCCTATGTAGCAGTCATAAACCTCTCAGATTTAATCATAAATTACTTCATTTGTGTTCCGAAGACGAACGAAGGCCTTACGGGGTTGGTACAGCATGGGGGTTAGTAATTAATGACTTAATTTTCATTTTTGGGTGAACTAACCCTTTAAGGCTATAGTCAAAATTAAATGTTACATTTATTGAGTCAACTATGTAAAATGGAATTTGTCATATTATTCTGATCTCTTAAGTTGATTTCAACAGTTAAATCAATGCAGAGCATGCAGTGCAATAGAATGCAGTTCACTGGAATGCAGTATAATACAACAATAGTGCAGTGCAACTGTCTTCTGCTGCTGTGGTTGACGCATGCGCGCAAGATCAATGAAGTTAATCGGCCACTCGCTTTCTGTCAGTCGAGACAAACCTTTTTCAGATTGGCAGTGGACGAACCTTTTTCAGATTGGCAGTGGACGAACCTTTTTCAGATTGGCAATGCTCCCGAGAATTTCTAATATTTACATGTAAAAAAAGTACAACCATTAAAGGGTTAGTTCACCCAAAAATGAAAATTATGTCATTAATGACTCACCCTCATGTCGTTCCAAGCCCGTAAGACCTCCGTTCATCTTCGGAACACAGTTTAAGATATTTTAGATTTAGTCCGAGAGTTTTCTGTCCCTCCATTGAAAATGTATACACGGTATACTGTCCTTGTCCAGAAAAGAAAATAAAGACATCATCAAAGTAGTCCATGTGACATCAGTGGGTTAGTTAGAATGTTTTGAAGCATCGAAAATACCTTTTGGTCCAAAAATAACAAAAACTACGACTTTATTCAGCATTGTATTCTCTTCCGATTCTGTTGTCAATCCGCGTTCAGTGACGCTGGTGACGTAAGACGATGCTGACGTATAATCTGGTGCGACAAGCTTCGTTTACAGTCTGAGGGAGACGCATGCTGTAAACAAAACAATCTTCGCAAACATGTCTAAGGATTTCGACACAGAGGAAGACTTGCATTTTTTTGCCCAGCCATATTTGTTTGAACCCGAATACACGGACACACCATATGAGACGTCAGCAGCGTCTTACGTCAGCAGCGTCACTGCGGCTCGACAACATTTGGTCGTGTCACTACACTCAGAAGCTTTGGAATGATATTGATGTATTTATCAAGTGTAAGATTTGTCCAGGCTTTTCAATACATATGAGAAACATTATATTTGGGTATTTTGACTCAGACCCCACAAACGTAAATGTCTGCTTTGTTATTAATTAAATTTTTTTCCTAAGCAAATTTTACATTCACAAATGCAAATTCTCAAACTGTAAACCTATCTTCTCTGTCTTCTTAAAAGAGATAGAAAATTATTTAAATGTGATTTCAGTATCTACTAATATGAAAGCCACAAGGACGGTTAGAATCTGCACTGCCTTTGATCTCTTCATGTGAACATTTTTTTTATGTGATGTAATGGCCCTACCTTTTTTTTTTTTTTTTTTTTTTTTCGCTATTGTCTCCTTTATTGTTTTGGTTGATATTATGTGATGTAAAGTTACGTACGCTTTCTCTTTTGTATGTTCCCGTTCTAGCATTAATAAAAAATAATAATAATAAAAACCGCAGCTTGACAACAGAACCGGAAGAGAATACAATGCTGAATAAAGTCGTAGTTTTTGTTATTTTTGGACCAAAAGGTATTTTCGATGCTTCAAAACATTCTAACTAACCCACTGATGTCACATGGACTACTTTGATGATGTCTTTATTTCCTTTCTGGACAAGGACAGTATACCATGTATACATTTTCAATGGAGGGACAGAAAACTCTCGGACTAAATCTAAAATATCTTAAACTGTGTTCCGAAGATGAACGGAGGTCTTACGGGCTTGGAACGACACGAGGGTGAGTCATTAATGACATAATTTTCATTTTTGGGTGAACTAACCCTTTAAATGTACATTTGTGCGCGAAAACATATTTCAATGCATGAAAATATGCGTTAAATTATTCAATAACTTTACTTGAGACAACTTTGGTCGTGCGGTTTAATTGCAGCAAATTGACGTTGTGACTGCGATTTAGATTTATTTAATCGAAATTCATTTTTTTTAATTGAACATATAAAACCAAACACAGTTACACATCAAAACAGAATTTAACAACAATAATATAATTATAAACAGTAGACAAAGAACCAGTAAAATAATAAACAAACCTACCGGTATGTCGTCGAAAAAAATGGCTACTACTTTAAACTGACGTCACTAATGGAGGTATTGCGTGCACAGTGTACAGACCAGATTAACCAATAATGGAACCCCGATCAAGATGATGGAGGTTTATTTCGCCACAAAAACGAAAACGGTCTCTTCTATTCTAATTCCAATGACATTAATCTTACAACAGCGTTATGTCTCGTAAAGAAACAAAACTCTACAGGTGTGCATGTCCTGCTAACAGAGATGAGGTGAAGTGGACAGAAGCAGTGGATCATTGTCCTGAAGCGCGCAAGAAACTGAAGCGTGTGCGCAGAACAGTAACAGCAGCAGACTGAGGTAATTCTCATCTATTTAATAGCCTAGATACGAGTTGTACTTTTTAAAAGTTTAGTAAAACAAACAAATGTGAGCGGCGAGCAGCAGAGAATACTAAATATTTCCCTCCTACAGCTCCAGTAGGGTCCTGATGACGTTATAAAGTCTTATAAAGGTAGGACACTGTATTTCCACACAGAATTATTATGGATTTTATTTTGCTATTTTGACTTAAAGTTGTTAAAGAAGTTTATGTTTTATGTCTTTTGTGCCATGTACAATCAGTACGAATTTTGATTGTTTATACTATAATAGGCCTATAACACTATTTATTGTGCATAGCCTACTATGCACAGCTGGATATACAATATGCATTGAGAACAACCAGAGGATGGTGCATGGAATACAGGGCCCCCAAAAGTACTAAGACACTTAAGCCACACTTAAAGTGTCTGAATTCAATTGCATCAGATAACAAAATAAGCTGCACCTTCAAACAAATTATGCAAAAGTTTTTATTACAACTAACTTCACATTCTCTAACCATTTTTAGTTACTATTAATCAGTTGGTGTGAAGGTGATTTTTAGTTCTTCTCAAGTTCACACAGGAGCCCTAGCAGAGAAACAACAGGTTTAGTTTTTCACATTAACTATGCACATTTTCTTCTAATGTTTCACAACCAAGAAGTGTCCAAATATTTGTGTTTTCATTTTAAAGAACAGTGATGTTTTATCATTTGAAACCTACAGCAGCAAACCTTTTGTTTGTGAAATGTTTGCTTGAAAACTGTGCTTGTGCTATATTTCTTCTTCTATGGTTCTTTGGTGAAGTGGAATATCCTCTCCTAACAAGGCCACATATTAAGGTCTGGGTAGATTAGATGCTAAGCAAACAATCAGTTCTCGTAATCAAGGTGTTGGATGCAGGAGAGATGGGCAGGAATAAAGATCTGAGCGACTTTGACAATGGCCAAATTATGGCAAGACGACTGGGTCAGAGTATCTCTGAAACAGCAAGGCCTGTGGGTTGAGAATTTACCAACCGTGGTCCGAGGAGGTACAAACCACAAACCGGCGACAGGTTGTTCGACGTCCATGGCTCATCGATGCACAAGGGCAACGAAAGCTGTCATGTCCGGTCCGAGTCAAGAGAAGGTCTACTGTGGCACAAGTCACTTTAGTGTTGGTTATGGGAGGAATGTGTCACAACACAGTTCACCGCACTCTGCTGCGTATGGGGCGGCGTAGCCGTAGACCAATCCTATGTGTCTATGATTACCCCTGTCCACCGTCGAAAGTGTCTACAATGGGTATGCAAGCTTTGAACTGGAACTTGGAGCAGCTGAAGAAGGTCACCTGGTCCGATGAGTCAAGTTTTCTCTTACCTAATGTGGACGGCTGTGTACATATCCCCTATTTACCTGGGGAAGTGATGGCACCAGGATACACTGGGGGACGATGACAAGCTGGTGGAGGGAGTGTGATGCTCTGGGCAATGTTCTGCTGGGGAAACCCTGGGTCCAGCCAGTCATGTAGTCATAAATTAGACAAGTGCCACCTACCTAAACATTGTCGCAGACCAGGTAGACCCCCTTCATAATAATGGTGTTCCCTGTTGGAAGTGACCTCTTTCAGCAGGATAATGCACTGCACACATTGTTTAGGAATGGTTTGAGGAACATGATGAAGAGTTGAGGGGGAGATTTCTGGTAAACTAAACCAAATTTCTTCATTTAAAAATTCATGCTTAACCAAGACAAATTAGACTGAATGCTGACTCTAGACCAGATGTAATGCTTTAAGCAGCTGGACATGAACTGCAAGATTTAATTTGAAAAGCACCTATATTTTGATTTCAAAGAAGAATATAATATTTAACAAATTAAAAAGACAAAATATTAGATTCAGAAATCTTTCAAATGCTTTTGCTATGGTATTTGAAAGCATGGTATGCCAACATATTATGTATGCATGTCACTCTATTGGTTCTCTTATTTATTTTATTTTATTTTATATCGCACTTTCCACAAGCTCAAGGATGCTTTTTAAACATCAATCTCTTGAAATGGTGACTTTGGTGGATACAGCTTGCAAAATAAAAAGTGCTTTTATAAACTTTCAGAAAGCATTAAGTCTTATTTAAGCTTGTGAACTCTTGTGTTTTTCCTCAAATTTGTTTAAAGATGTTAGAAAAATTATGTGTTATACTTTCAGAAAACACTTCTGAACAAAACAGGTGCAACCATCAAAAGAGGATCACTATTGCCACCCAGTGGTTTCTGCTGCTGATATTTACCCCATTGAACTCTCTTATCTTTCTTTCAGACATCCAAGTTTACAGAAAAAAATGACTGATTTAGGAATTCGCAAGGAATTCTACAAATATCTTCCTGTTGAGGTAAGAAACACATATACACAACCTGCATAATAATGACAAAGTAACTTTGTGATCTTGAAGCCTATACACAGCATAAACAAATGAAGAGCAACAGCTGGCCCATTGTGAATTCAATTCTTTTTGACATTTTGGTTAATAAAACATATTTGGCTATTGACTCTTTTTGAGGGGAAACATTATCCCATCTAACAGGGAATGTTCTCACAAAGTTATGAACAAACATCCTTTAATCAACCCATGGCAACAGTATAAAAGTAACCCAACTCCTCTTTCCCTCCATACATTCAGGACTGTTGATCCAGGAACATGTTGCACTTGGTCAAATCAGGTTCTGCAATGTACACCTTAAAAAAAATATGCAAAAATTGTGCCTTAAGTACTTTTTTTTTCCTTAACCAAAATATACTTTAGATATACATAAATGGTGAACTCATATTACTTATGAATGGGAGAAAATAACATTTATTTATTAAGAATGACTAAATGCTAAAATAATTTGCCTTAAAAACCAGTGCGTTTATGATTACAATAATACATTTAAATAATATAATAGTTACAATTTAAAAATAATAGTACAGTCTGCAATATCAAGCTCCATAACGGACAGTTTTTGTACAGCTAAAATAAATAGAAGCGGATGAGACCGGAAGCCTCTACGCCGCGCATTAAGAATAAGGTGAATTTGAGCATAAGAAACAACATTTATGGGACAGCTCATGTCAGATTTTGTTGCTGATTTGAAATATGTTATTTACATACCGGTATGTTAACGATTTCAGGATTCCCCCATTTAAATTGATAGGACATGGTCTTGGATCCCCAAAATAGCTGCCTGGAGGCGTCGCAAACATGGCCGCCGAGTGAACAGGCTTTCCTTTAAGGAGACTTTGACCTTAACTACCTTAAAGTACTATTTTAGTACTTTAAGGTTGCATATTAGTAGCTTAAAGGGATAGTTCACCCAAAAATAAGAAGATATTTAGAAGATTATGGGTAACCAGACAGTTGATGGGCCAGAATATTGACTTCCATATATATTTTTTTCATACTATGGAAGTCAATGGGGCTCATCAACTGTTTGGTTATCAAAATTCTTCAAAACATCTTCTTTTGTGTTCAGCTGAAGAAAGAAACTCCTACAGGTTTTGGAACAACTTGAGGGTGAGTAAATGATGACAGAATTTTCATTTTTGGGTGAACTATCACTTTAAGTTACTAATACCTTCCTGAGTGACACAAGCTAATGGTACAATTTTTGAACATTTTGTCTGACAGTAAATCACAGATGCACATCAGCAACTCTCTGGATTGAGCTGAGGAAGAGAGTTGCCCACACGGTAGCGCTCAGCTGCAGAGGTGGGTGTTATACTGTAGGAGGTGTTTAACTTTCCACTGCAGTACTGATGTGTGTGTGTGGGCCAGACTAACATTCACTGAGATCCTAGTGCCTCCACAGAGGTATACATCAATGCATTAACACCCTGAGATACAGCATCTTCCCTCACACCTAAAGGCACAGAAACTCTTCTTAGCACTGTAATTCACTGATGCATTGCCAAAAATACTATATATTCGGTCATCATGTAGGGAAATCAAGTGGCTCTTTATGTTTAATGCATTCATGTAAGTCACATATTCCCCTGCATATATCCATAAAATTGTTATTCAGGGAAACGGATGCATTGCATAGTTACTTATGAATATAGGATAATGTATTATGCTTTCAGATCTCACTGCACCTGACAGCTTGTATAAGAATCTGCCCTGCTGAATTTTCATAATATTAAACATGTCATAAATATTGGGGAAATTCAGAGATGGTTTGAGGCAGCCTGAAGCATCTCTGGTGTAGAGTGAGAGTCCATCCATGTAAAAGCACCACTGATGTAAAAATAAAATAAATAAAAAGAAAGAAAGAAACATATTCAGTCTAGCCTGACTCACAGCAGTCAATCAAGCGCCACTTTACCCATAATGCAAAGAAACTCCAACACAAACCAGCAGCAGATTTCTCATGAAAGACTGATTTACTCTCAGTGTCTAAATGTATTTCTCGCTCTATGCTATAATGATTTATAGCAAACCATTGCAAATGGCAAATCACAATTGACAGGAAAGACGTTTATAATAATATAAAATTATTCTGTTTCAAATGAATGCTGTTCTTATTAACTTTTTATTCATCAATTAATCCTGAAAAAATGTTACTCAAGTAGCACAACTGTTTTCAAGATTGACAATAATAATAAATATTTCTTGAGGATCAAATCAGCATATTAAAATGATTTCTGAAGGATCATGTGACACTGAAGACTGGAGTAATGATACTGAAAATTCAGCTTTTTCCCTCGCTGGAGTAAATTACATTTTAAAATATATTAATAATATATTAAAATAGAATACAGGCATTTCAAATTGTAATAATATTTCACAATATTACTGTTTTGTACTGGATTTTTTATTTAAAAAATGCCTTCAAAAACAGTACAAAAAAAATCTTACCAACCCCAAACTTTTGAAGAGTAGTCTATATTTATGTGATGTTATTGATTTTTTATTTATTATATTTGTATATTTATTTATACCAAAGTATAGAAATAATTAAAAAAGACTTTCCTTTTATTTACTTAATATGGCCACAGTTTAAATTGTGTAAAAGAGCTTTTGTTAGAAAACATTAGAATCTGTCCTTGTAACTGCTTGGTTTAAGCTTGTTTGCAGATGAATTCTTACAGCCAAATCTATATTAATCTCAACAGACCCTGATCAATTTTTAATTACGTTTGGGGTGGCAGAGTTTTGCAAAGACACTTTTCGCTCACTGAGCTTGTCACTGACTTCTAGAGAACTTCATGCGTGGAGTGCTGCAAAACAAAAAAGTCAATTCCCTCCACGAAGCGGCAGTGTTTACTGCTGTCCGAAGGGATCACAGTTATGAGGGAGTGTGCTGAATTAGCTTTTGTTGTTAGCCTGTAATGAAATGCTTGGTCATCGCTCCCTGTGGGGCGTCCTCATTAATCTGAAGGGCCCAGACTGGCACAGGGCCTCAGGAATGAAACGGCTGTTTGCTGTGCCATGGCAATCAGCGACGTGGCTGTCTGCAAATATTTGCAAGTGGTCCGAAATGCCTTGTTGAGATCTGTCCGCTGATGAGGTTCACAGAGGGCTTTGTTTTGAAATATCGATCCTAAGAAGGAAGCGTGCTTGACAGCATTTCTGTTTTGGGTGGCACTTTCTTCAAGAAGAATGCAGATTTTCTGCATAATTGTGTTTTTGCAATGTAGGAACAGATTCTAAATGAATTGAGAGGTTATTCAGCTGAGCTACAAGTTATTCATAAGTTAAAGGAGTTAATAAAAGCTACTCTTATATAAACTTATGTTACATTATATTATATATAGGCTATTGTTGTATTATTTATATATATATATATATATATATATATATATATATATATATATATATATATATATATATATATATATATATATATATATATATATGTTGTATTATATTTTTTAATTTCCTGAAGAAAATGTTATGTGGTTGCTAGGTAGCTTGAGAAATTATTTTAAATAAATGTTTTAATAATTATGATAAATATTTTTTTTAATAATTATGTTATATTACATAATTAATATTTTTATTTGATATATTATATTTTTTATATATATAATCATTTTTGTTCATGTGTTAAATAATTGTTACATAATGTGTCCTTTTTTTTTGCTTTAACATGGATTTGTTTTTCATATATCAGTCCTTTTTGTCTTTCCGTCTAAGCTTTGTTGTAGTTGGTGGCAAAGTTGTTGTTTTTTTTCTAGTGGCCACTAGGTGGCACTTCATTTCTGCAGTATTGTGGCACCTTTGAGGCAAGAGCAGGCTTTTATATTTCATTTCTCAAATAAAGGAAAGTCAACTAAACAGTCCTTTTATTATGCCTATAGCGTGGACAGACTATAATTTCTCCTTTATCGAATGATCCCCAATACACTAATGATACACTACTGGCATTCAAAACATTGCTCTTGTAAGAGATCGTCATACTGGACATATTTTATTTGTAGCAACCACACATTATACTTCTCTCTTTCAGGTTTAAACCATGCAGCGTAACGTACAGTCAGCTCTTCATTATTTCAAAATAAACCCTTGATTCAAGATCCCACTTTTTTCCTGATCTAGTGTCTGGGTTTAATTTACAATAATAAGTGTCTGGCTGTACTTTATCCCTTATGTAATTGTCTAACAGTGACACTTTCGTCAAAATTTTAGATTCTTGAAATGGTTTAATTAAAGACTATAGATGGAAGATAAAAGGCTTATGTGCAATATTGGTCTTCCAAGGACATACTTCTGAATCTCTGAACTGTAGATTAAACGAATGTTTGGAGGTGGAAGCACTGATCAAATTTTGCCAAACTTCACCACACAGCCTAATTACTTGTTTGCTTATATTTTGTTCAAAATTAACAAACATGGCATATGAGAAATTATTCAAACATAATGTTTGTAGTGGCATTTCTTTAAAAACTAAAATGATTCCACAAAATGCTGAAAAACAGCAGTTTCTGGAGGTGTACTACATATGTTGTCTTATTAGCAGATTCCCAGGAGACATTAAAGTCAGCATGAAATAGTCTTTTCTCCCCTATTGTGACATCTGAGTGAAACGGCTTCTTGAACAAGAAAAAATGTAGGGTGGAACTTGATTTTGTCCATTGGGAATTGATTGGATGGTTGTGGTTTGCTATTGGTCGATATCATGTGAGTGACAGGTTGCCCCGCCCTCATGCCAGTAAACACGCCGTCAGAGAAGAGAAGTGATTTTTTTTTTTAAAGATGAGGGCCCATGAATTTTTTTTTTTTTTTGATGTGCACAGATAAATAATTTATAATAAATACTCCAATATTCCTAAAAGCAAAAATTATTGTTGATTCAGTTTTCATGGTAACTTTAACACATAAAATATATGCTAAATAATCTTTTAACATAACAAATGTTCTATTAATTCAAAGGCCACATTACATTTCCTCTCTATAAAATATCTCTGTGTCATATTCAAAAGGGTTGTGGCCTCACAAAACCTCCTTACTTAACAAAAGAGGAGGCAAATTTCTCCCAGGATGTTCTCCCTTTCAGGTAATGAGACTTGGCTGTGTTATTCTCTGTGACATTCATAAAAGCAAGTTAATGCTTTAAAGTTAGTAACTGCTGGCTGATATTACTGTATGTATATATATGTGAGAGAGAGAAAGAGAGAGAGAGGTGCACATTAGAAAAGCCCTGCTTCTGTGTCCTCTCTTCCTTATTTCCTGAATGATCTGCATTAATATTGAGTTTAATGCTTCATCCACGCCTTTATATGGAAAAGTGGATGATTAAAGTGCTCCGTGAAGCATCTGTCTTAAAGCCACAGAGTCATTTAAAAGAATCATGAGCTGTATGAATAAGTGATAGAACAGCCGCTAACCAAGCAACGGCAAACTATTAGAGGGAGAGAAAGGGGTTTTATGCTTAACTTGCCTAAATCATTCTATAGGCTATTATATGGTTTTGATGCTGAGCTTAGCTATGTCCTTCTGGAGGCTCAAAAAAAAACAGACCTTCTCATATCTTCACTTATGCTCACTGTTATGAACAGAAGACTCATCCAGCAGGACATGCAAGAGAACAGGTCAGATTTTTAACAAGCTAGAAGACTATTACTTGTTTTTCAGCCTAGACTCTTAACGTATAGGCTATATATATACTGAAGAAAATCTGAGCTTGTCTATAAACAAGGGTGTTGTGGGTGGTTGCCGTGGCGTTGCTGTCAAATGCTGCAACCACCCACCGGGGCGGTGGGTGGTTGCTAAGGTGTTCTAGGTGGTTGCTAGGTAGCCTATCACTTGTGTCTCTTTGGTATTCTGGTCCCTGGAAATGGCTTGTTTTTTAGTGAATAAAATATGACCGTGTCCAGAACTAGGGGGGTGGTGGCCAGGGGATTGCTATGTGGTTTCTTGGTGATTTCTAAGGTGTTCTTCATTTCTTTGGTATTCTGGTTCCTATAGATATGCCTTTGGTCACTTCTTAAATGCAAATATAGGAGTACGTTTAAAAGTAGGGTGTTGTGAGTGGTTGCCATGGTGTTGCTATGGGGTTTCCAGGGTATTGCTATATGGTTGCTAAGGTGTTTTAGGTGGAGTAAGAACCAATTCCCATCATCTCTTTGTTTTTTTTTGGTCCCTAGATTGGGTAACTTCAATGCAAATATGGTTGTTTCTGCCCATTTTATTATTTTGACAATTAAATTAAACACATTACATATTTAAATAAATTAAATATTTATATTTTATACATACATGCCTACCTAAAATGTATTATTAATTAAAATCATAGTGACCTTGAGGTGTATTGATGTGTTTGCTCTACTTTACAATGATTCTTTTATTATTCAAAATGAATCAGTCTTCTCCGCTTGATGTTCAGACATCTACATGCAACTAATTGACCTCCTTTCTTTATCTGTGTGGAGTGTCATTGTGTTTTGTCCCTAACTGGGACCATTTTAGACGTTTGATGTTCCAGGGAGACTATTCTAATTGATGTTAATCAAACATTTAGTCTTGTAGTTGAACCATTTCATTTTGTTGAAGTATGGTGGCCTTCAAACACCAACTAACTGCTCTTGCTGGCTGTTTACAAGAAGCCCTTCATAGAATAATAATAATAATAATAATAATATGTTTATTTTTTATAGCGCCTTTCAAGAACCCAAGGTCGCTTCACAAAATAATATGAATCCAAAATAATACGAATAGAAGAATCCAATAGTATATGAGCTTTGATTCCAGAGTACCATCTCTTAAAGCCACTCTCATATTGAAGATGACACTGCAGCCCACCAGCACAGATTTCTGGTGTTTTTTAAAGAGATTCAGCCAAAAATGAAAATTTGCTCATCATTTTCTCACCCACATGACTTTCTTTCTTTAGTAGACCACCAGGACTCTGCTCTTTTCCATACAATGAAAATGAAAGGTGGCCTGTGGCAGCGGAGAAGATTATGAGACTTAAATTTCATCATTTTCCTCACTGAAAGACTTCCTAAGACTTATATTATAGTGCATCATATAGAGTGCAACAGTGCCCCCGTCCCATTTTTCAGCGGCGCTGGTTCCGGAAGCGTTTTTTATTTATTTATTAATTTTTCCCATATAGGGATTTTTAAAAAAGTATTTGTTAAAGAGTTGTAAGCCATGAACCAAGCCAATGAGCTACGAGGTGAATCACAACACTACAAACTTTGATTTGAAGCTAAAAAGTTTTTGAAAATCGGACACAAAGACAAAGGTACAAGATTGTATACTTTTAATATAAAAATACTTTTTACGAACATTGATCATATGTATAAAAACAATATATTTTAAGTTTATTGCAAAATATGCATATATATATATATATATATATATATATATATATATATATATATATATATATATATATATATAAATATATATATATATATATATATATACACACACACAAACATTTTAGTATTTTGAGAACAGAGAGATGATCTCGATTGCATCATTTGCAGCGCTTAATGGGAGTGGGCGGAGCTAAAGAGCTATTTTGGAACATGTTGGTTTTTTCGACTCTGATTGGTGTAATTTTCTGTACAGCATCATGGGTAATGCAGTTTTTCCACCAGGAATTTCACTATTAAACATGATTATTTGAAAAAATAAGCTGAAATAATGCAGGCTGGCGGCTTCAGCAGGAGCAAATACCATCGATTAGCAACCTTGTAGCTGTCTTTAAATGTTTTTAAGTTGTCATTCAAAATCAGTTTCCTTACGGAGAAAATGATTTTTTTTTACATCCGGAACCCAACTGCTGCACGCTAGCGAATCATATTGACACTTGGTCACCATTCACTTTCATTGCAATTAGCAGCACGGACATTATGCTAAACAACTCCTTGTGTGTTCCGCAAAAGAAAGTAAGTTTTGGGACAGCTTGAGGGTGAACATCAGAATATTAACATAATTTATAGACCCCTTACTTGTATTCTGCAGTGGAAATGAAACAGAGTCATGATGATACGCTTGCATGTATTGCACAGATGTTGTATTATTGCTACTCTCATTGAGTGCTTTATTTCAATAAATTTCTCATCCTGACACAAATATTTTGAAAAAAGAAAAGACAATCCTTTCCCATCTTCTTAAGTATGCTGAAGACAGTCCATGAATTTCACATGAAGCTTAGAAAATAAAGTACACAAGTTGCTTTGAAGTTGCTTTCCGTCGTTGGTCTTTTAATACAGTGTCTGCTTTTAATGGATATATGAATATCACTGTAATTTGTTACATTACTTTCTAATATTGTCTTCTTTATATGCCAGTCTGTAATGTCTTTATTAGGACTCTGATTTATTGGACTGTGGGTTTGGAAACAATCTAGGTCAGTTGGTTCCTTAGGGTGTTTCTGAACTGTAAAAATCAAGAATATACTTTTCATGTTCAGTGATTCATACAGAACATGCTCATAGTAAGCAACAAGATCCCCAAGATCATCAATCATTTCTGATCTCAAGTGCTAAAGAAAATCTTTGGAAACAAACAACACAGTATTAATGTAGAGGAGTCAATTACTAATATATGATAAAACATGGTCAAATTAAAGCACAATATCATAAGATCACACTCTTAAAAATAAAGGTTCTTGATTAGCATAGTTCCATGAAGAACCTTTATCATCAATGGAACCTTGTATTACACAAAAGGTTCTTTAAAGGGATAGTTCACTTTGAAATTAATTTTTGATATGTTTTAGCTTACCTCTAGTGCATCCAAGATGTAGGTGTCTTTGTTTCCACAGTATCTTCAATTTTGATAATTTTAGGTAAAACCGTTGTTGTCTGTCAGTCATACAATGGAGGTGAAGGGGGTCCAACTCAAAGAGCAGTCAAAATTAAACATTATTTAATGACTCGTAAATGTAAGTACACATTGATGCCCTAAGACACGAAACGAGTGGTTTTTGTGAGAAAACGAACAGTATTTATATCTTTTTTAGCTCGTGTAAGCATATCCATGTCCAACTGATCTGAGAGCAGGGCGCTTCGGTCTGCGCATGCGTACAGCGTTCGCCGGAATGCCCCGGTTGTGTTCAAATAAATAAGGTTGTGAAAAAAAATCAACGTTGTCTGTTGGTATATAGAAATCGTCTTCCATTGCGATCCTGTATATCTAAATATGTTTAGATCTTCACAGTGTAAGGTAAAACTTCCGAAATCTCTGCATAAACAATGAGTGACGTAAACACGCGCGAGGGAGCCCTTCCGGGGCATTCCGGCGAACGCTGTACGCATGCGCAGACCGAAGCGCCCTGCTCTCAGATCATTTGGACATGGATATGCTTACACGAGCTAAAAAAGATATAAATACTGTTCGTTTTCTCACAAAAACCACTCGTTTCGTGTCTTAGGGCATCAATGTGTACTTACATTTACGAGTCATTAAATAATGTTTAATTTTGACTGCTCTTTGAGTTGGACCCCCTTCACCTCCATTGTATGACTGACAGACAACAACGGTTTTTCCTAAATTTATCAAAATTGAAGATACTGTGGAAACAAAGACACCTACATCTTGGATGCACTGGAGGTAAGCTAAAACATATCAAAAATTAATTTCAAAGTGAACTATCCCTTTAAGTAGAAAATGTTCTTTGGATTATTAAAATGTTCTTCACACTAAGAAAAAAAAAAGGTTATTTTTACGAACTGTTCAGTGAAAGGTTCTTTAGTGAACCAAAAATGGTTCTTCTATAGAATCACTGATAGAATCACTAATCACCCCCTCCAGCTGCCATGTTTCTTCTCAGTGGAAACACATTCTAACTGTCACAGTAATGTAAATAACAGCCCAATTATCATGATTAGTTTTCCTAGAGTTTTCAACAGATGTACAGCTCTACCACATCACAGAGTCAAACATATGCTAGCGCTATAATTGATTCTCTGCAAGGTTAATGTGGAAATCTGAGGGGTTTCCAGCAGGGCAGATGATTCACTAAGAGTTTTATTAATGTTTTTGGCAAAGGGGAAAAATAATCCTTGAGACTTTATCACAGCTGTTTTAATATTTAAGGTGTATTATTAAAAAAATAAATGTAATAATAACTGAAAAAGGTGAAATAGTTCTGCAGCTTGTGTGATCTTTGATTTTTTGTTATTCTTTAGGCTGTTATTCAACAATAAAACAGTCTAACCTACTTTGGAAAGAGAACACATGCAACCAAATCTTAGTAGTTAGTAGATTTTCCGGGTCTAAAATGAAATGTAAAGCTTATTTATATATATATGTATGTATATACATACAGTTTTGTGGGTAACACATTACAAGTAATGCAAGTTCTGTAATTAAGATGACTTTTTTCAAGTAAAGTAACGCATTTCTTTTAGAATTACAACAAATCTGAGTTACTCTTTCAAAATAATGCAAGTTACTTTGTTTACACATTTATAGACTGACACCTCTCTTGTCTCCTTGTTACACTACTTTCAGCCTGTACTGGGGTGTATTCTTTTAACTTTTGGTGTGACAGAGCTAAGTTACAGTTGGCAAAAATATGTTAAAAATCAAACAAGGAAGCCCAGCCCAGGTGAGAAAAGTACAGCAATGCATTACTTTCCATAAAAAGTAACTAAGTAATGCAATTAGTTAGTTTTTCAGGGAGTAACGCAATATTGTAATGCATTGCTTTTAAAATGAACTTTCCCCAACACACACACGCGCGCGCGCGCGCGCCATTGCGCGAATCATCAAGTTTGTTTACAGTTTGTTTTAAACATTAGCGTTTGTGTTAGTGTGTGCGTTATTTTATGATAGGTCAAATTTTTACTTTAAATCATCACTTGATTTTCTTGCATTGTACCGTCTGTGAATGCGTATATTTTGCAGTTTTGTTGCTGTTCGTCAGTGTTAAAGGAGCAGAGGTGACATTTAGTGACTGACGGAATAGCGCCTCTCTTTTGAGCGGACGATGAGGATGATGAGGCGCGGGCACGGCGCCTGACGTGTCTCTTCATCATCAGCTGCTTGGAGTGAGGAGCGCGCGGTGGCACTTTATCGCGCTCTCCTCTTTCTCGCTCTCTCATTCCGGCTCGAGCGCAGTGCCATGCGAGCGAGTGCGTCTTCGTGTGCCAACCTCGCGTGCGCTCGGAGCGTCAGACCCCGGCGAGATGCGGGAACTATAACGGGAGCTCAGATGTTTGTAGGTTCTCCACTGGATTGTTGGTAAATGTTCCTGCCTCATTCTCTGACGACCATGCTTTATTTCCAGCTGGTGATCATGGCGGGCACGGTCATGCTGGCATATTACTTCGAGTACACAGACACGTTCAACGTGCACGTGCAGGGATTCTTCTGCTACGAGACCGCGTACACGAAACCCTACCTCGGACCCGAGGACACGAGCGCCATCCCGCCCGCCCTGCTGTACGCGGTGGTCACTGGAGTCCCCACATTACTGGTGAGTCACTGAAGACAGTTCTAAAGCCAGTCTGTATATAGATTGATAAGTGCTATTGATGAATCATTTGATATTGATTACCATTGATAAGTGCTCTATCAATGAATGAGTTATAGCTTAAAAGCAGGCTTGAGATGTCTAAATGACAACTGTGGTGAATTGATTAGTGTTATTGTTTGATAAGTGATCAGTTGACGTTGATTATTATTTATAAGTGTTTTATGTGCTTTCGCATGTATTGATTAATGAATGAATGCATCAAGGCAGATTAGATTGTTTAGTAGTTTCATATGGACTTTCTTGATAAATTGATGATGGATCAGACTAGAACTGATTTATAGGTGATAATACTTAATATTGATTTGGGTGTCTATGAGGTTATGATTTGTTAGTGATTTTCTTGTTGGTATTCTTTAATTTGGTTAAATGAATAATTACATGAAAGCCTATCAGACTAGAAATTAATGTGATCTCTTGATATTAATTGTCCTTAAAATTTATTGATATTGATTTAAGTGATTTGATATTGTTTGTCATTTGTGTTTTTTATTTATTTATTGATTATTAAATGAATAAGTTCATGAAGGCGGATCAAACTATATTTACTCGTTTAGTAAATAACTGCATGGAACATGATTAGAGATTGATTAGGGGTTTGTGTGCGATGGGATAAATAGTTTTATGATAAAATGCAATTTGTTTAAGATTTTGATTGGATAATTGATTTAGCTTGCTTTGATTTTAGAGGTATGCAAGAGAGGTTTAATAAAAACAAAATGTGCTATTTAATACTGATTTTGCTTGAGGAGCATTCTAAGTGATTGCATGATAGTAATTCAAGCTCCGAGAGATGCAGAAAAAGGTTTAATAAAAACACTTTGGTAATATGTGCACCAGTAGCATGATTCTGGCAACACCGTCTGGGGTACGGAAATAATGCACATGCATCATGAGTCTTTAAGATAAGACTTTTATGTGAGTCATAACTGCCTTTCCAGCTCTTCTGATTTTTGTATGTTTATTTATAATTTAAAGGATATTCTTAAGCATTGCACAGAATAGTCGTTTTCATGCATGCAGGACTGTATAATTAACCAGCAGATCCAAATGTTTACTGCATGTGTTCCATCTTGGTAAGTCAGCATAATGAGATTTCATTATCTATGCACGCATAAATTAAGCCTGTATATCATAACCCCCTCCCTCTCTCCTCATATCAAAGCCTTTGATGTTAGAGATCACACCAGGCTCTGCCCCAATACTGAATGCCATCATTAGCCTGTCTATTCACTCAACTGCGTCCATGTTAAATAACACTTGTTTATAGAAAACTGCAGGTTTTTTTGAATGAGGAAAAAAGCAAACTGAGTATATAGCTACATCTCACATCTCACTGTCTGTAATTTAATGTTCACCAGCCCACATAATTTCATCACTGGCAGTGACTCAATCTGAAGTGCTGCCACGCTGGACCTTTGCTTCTCTGTCAGCTCATAGTGTGGTTCTGTATTCACCTAATGTGTTTAACAGATGAATGGCAGCAGATAAAAGCATGTGCTTAAAATGTGAACCTCCCTGTGTTCTCATTTGGTTCATTTTTATTTTATTTTAGGATTAGACCCCATGATTTTTATTTTGTTCTATTTCTCAATTTTTTTTCTTTGTTTCTGCTAAATATACAAGAGTATGTCTTGCACGTTCTCCTTTTTTACTCTTTTCTTAGAGTTGATCACATTTAGTGGACAAGAATGAAGCTTCATTTGTTATTTGCTTGCATGACCTGTTTGGTATGTTTACATGACAACGATGTACTAAAAATTGAAATGTTTTTCCTTCGTTTTTTTTCGTGTACAGGCAACGACTTTGTCAAAACGATCCCTGTTCACACGGATCCACGAAAACTAATAAAACGTTGTATATTCATGCCAGGCGCTGTAGTTGGCGCTGTCCGTTTGTAAAGAAATACTAAGCGCCTATAGATTGAGCACGTAATATGCATGTATGCAGTATGTAGGACGTCACCAGTTTCACAAATTCGCATTTGTGTAGTTTACATTGACACAATAACGGTATCATTTTCAAAAACTTGCTCTTTGAAACCAATTTTCAAAAGCTTTAATTTTCAGGCCCCAAAAATGCTGTTGTCATGTTGCCATGAGTGGGTAAAACACATCAAAAGTTTTCTGTCTTTAGTTGAAACCAGTGGTGTGTAAAGTCTCAGCCTCAGGTGGTGCGCCATAGACTGACCAGAAACTGTTCAAGTACCGTCTATATGCGTACTAAACACAAACATTGCAAAAACTTTCTCCAAAACGCATGCTCCAGTTTGATTGGCTGTTTTTAAGATTGTATTTTTTGTAAAAATTTGGGTGTGCAAATTTACAGACATTTACAATTTTTTGGGAAGTTTTCTTAGTTTGAAGACATTGCATCTTTAAAAGATATTCAAGAGTTTTTTTTAAAAGATAATTAATAGAAAGTAAATTATATCCTAGGGATGGAAATGTTATTGTGGTTATTGTTATTATTAGTAGTAGTAGTATTACTAGTAGAGAGAATGGGGCTGGTGAGATCTGGAAATTACCCAATAACAATGTTGTCATGCATTGTTTCTGATATTATTTTATGTATTTATTTATTTATTTATTTTTTATATATTTTTGCCCCATGACAGTTGGATTATTTAGATAATTGCATTTTACATTTTGAGTCATGTTTTATTTACTCACCAAGGTTGTTGTTGATTAATTTATTATTTTGTATTTATTTGTTGCAAATTTAGCACTTGGCGAGTATTAAATTCTTAGCATTGCCTTCAGCAGATCTGTATTTTCTGCTTTGCTTAGAGAGTTACCCAACTCTAATGTAATGTGGACTATACTTGATGCTAATAACCAAAAGTATACAGCATGAGACTAGATTGGGTTCAATAGTTTAAATGCAGAAAAAGGTGAGGAGTAAAAAGAGGGAAGGAAAGAAGAAAATCTAATGTGATTCCTTTCTGGAGACTCTAATAGATGCATTTTTCATTCACAGTGCTGACAGGTTATAAGTGTCGCTACATGGCAGCTAGGTTGTTATATTTTTCCCAAACACCTTTTTTGAGCAGAGTGGTGCAGACAGATATTGGCTCATGTTGTTCTAGACAGAAAAAATTACAATCCAGCTGCTACGTTGCAACACTGTGACCCCAGCCAAAGCTGTCGTAAAGAGAGATGAACTCTATCTCCACAGTGAAACCACCACACTGATTTGTAGTCTGAAAGGCTTGCGGTAAAGATATGAGTTTCAGACAGAGATATTGCTCAGTTTGAGCTGATATTGGCAAAAATGACATTGATGCTTTAAGGTGTGGGTTATGGGAGGAAAGTCTTGCAAAAGCAAAATGATAAAAAAAATCCCTCAACATAATAAGTTCGCTGCCGGATTTGGATGCGTTTGTGCGATATCACCCGTAGACAGTCAGACGTTTGGATAAGTCAGACTAGTATGCCCATCACATCTTTTTTTTTAAACGGATTACAACATAACATCTTATTTAATACTGATAAATCTTCTAATAAGTAATGTTATTTGAAGATCACTGACAAATGTGCTAACCATAACAAAGCCCATTCTTCGTCAGAGATTATAATAGACAAAGTTTGAGTGTAATCGGTTTACCCAAACATTTTCATGATGACTTTTGCAGATTCACTTGACAGTGAAAGGTCAGACCAGTAGTCGTGGCAAGATTAAGATGGAATGTGTCAGTCATTTTAACTCATGATTTGCAAGTGCACTTGTAAACATGTCTTATAATGTAACGCATACTCTCATGCACACTCATTCAGACGTCCCCTACATCATGTGCCCTTGAGCAAATCACTTAACCCATTGCTCCTGGGGGCTGTCCCTGTAATAAAGATGTGCTGCAAGTCACTTAGGAGAAGGCGGCAATTACTACATGACTAATAACTATAACTAACAAGCTGATATAAGCATGCTCATATTTCACTTGACTCACTTTTAGAAATACAGGTTCCAATTAGGTTTTTACAGCTTGATGAAATGATTGATGTGGTAAAGAGAAAATCAACATTTCAAATCGAAGAACATTTATTTATTTGAGTGTAGCATGTGTTGTTTTTGATCTCTCTAACTTTGAAGCTGTTGGATTGGTGTTTATTTTCTAATGCATGAAAACTCTGAAGAGCATAGATACTGATAAATGACAGCTGTCTGCTTCTGATATGCAGTCGGATGTGATAGATCATCATATTCTTTGGATGATATTGAGGCTTCCCATTTATGTTCGTCTTCTTTTATGTCAAAGTAGAGTTGTGACTGCCATCAGGGACAATTCAACGACCAGTTTCTAGTATTGACATTGACACCACAATTTTATGGCAAATCCACCATTATGCTTTCAAAAACATATTTAACTACATCCATTTAGCAGTTATATAAATGTGTATGGATTTAGGTGCCATTTATGTAATCGTTAGATTGTCAAAATACAGTAAATTACTTCACAACTCATATGCCTAACTACTGTATTTTCTTCTTGACCATTCCCAGTTAGAGTATATTTTGTCTGGCACAGAGGGCTTATCTATAAGTAAAGTACTTAAGATTATAAAAATGAGCAAGTGTGGTTTCAAAATCTATTAGTATTATGCAGTGCTGAAATAATGTGTGTGGAGTCTCTGTCGGTACTGACCAAAAACAAAGGCCCTTTAAGGCAAGTCACTTCACTTGGCAGCCATCTTGGTAATGAAGATGTATTGTTGTTTTAACCAATGACACTTTGTTGAAGAATTTAATAGATGGGTACAAAAGGTCTTCTTTTACTGGCCTAATATATTTATAATTATTGACTTACAGGTTGCCAAATTTGTTTTGAAATCTTGTTTAGGAGAAACTTGAAGGTATGGAAGCCCATTTCCGAAATTATAAGTAATAATAATTATGAGTTGAATTGAGTGAATTGGGCTTCCACATGAAGATGAGGAAAAGGCTTGTTAGTACTGGTTAGTGTTTGTTAGTATTGTTGTTGTTGTTTTTTTGTCATTTTTTTCTTATACCCAGTTTTCAGAGATTATTCCAAACATACTCCATTGTTGAGGTTTGGTTGTGTTTAAATATCTTATCTTTTTGTCTCTGTGGTCTTTATATATTTATAATCTTTATGACTCTTGCCTTGTTACATCCAAGTAATGTTTCTGAATTCAGTGGTTTAAGGGTTTTTGATATAAAAGGGGGATTTT
This sequence comes from Tiaroga cobitis, assembly GCA_030578255.1. Lineage (NCBI taxonomy): Eukaryota > Metazoa > Chordata > Actinopteri > Cypriniformes > Leuciscidae > Tiaroga > Tiaroga cobitis. Next base: position 6,986,779 of record CM060614.1, on the reverse strand, counting down.
TAAAATGTAATCAGGAATATCAAGAGGTTGTGACCCAGTGGAGTTTTCTTATTTTTCACAGCATTAGTATATTCTTCTTATTCAATACACCTCTGGATTTCTCTCCGTTCTAAAGAACAGATTGAAAAGACGCTCTGACAACAGAAAGTGAGCAATGATATGAAATAGCTGTTCATTAACACAGTCCAAACAAATATCTCTCCATTCTCAACAGCGATCATCTGGGCCCTACAAACCAGCGAGAAACTAACAGATGTTCATGTCTGGCTGAGTGTTCAGGACTTCATGCTTGAATTGCTCTGTGTTCAGTCAGTTTTAGCCCATTAGGTTGGAAATGGTCGAGTTTACATGTCCACTTTTGGGCATTAGCGTTGGGTTACACATCATGATTGTATTGTGTCGTTTATTGGAGCGCCGTTATGTAGAAACGTGAATATGTTGTATTAAAACTGTTATTTTACAGTTTTAAATCAAGCTTGTGTAAAAATGAGTCAGAATTTAAATAAAGAAACCGCATTAGGAAATGAGCTCACCTGTATCCTTAGTTTCTTCCTCTTCTTGAGATCTACAGACAGCACTTAAGGTTGGCAAGCATATTGGTAAGGTAAAAGAGAGGTATTTCCGCTCAGTAACTTGAAAGACTGTAACCTCATGCTTAGAGCTTACCGCTAAATATTTAACCTCTTTATTCTAATGCAGATTAGTTCTTTGTGTTTACACCACTGTGTGCTCGAGTTCATCTGCACTGTAATTATTTTTTAATTGTTTGGTGTGTTTACCTGTTTCAGATTATTAACATGTTTTAATCAGTGAAAAAAATTGTAAACATGGAATCCAGACCTTAAGGGGTTTGTTTACCCCCAAATTCTGTCACTGTTTACTCACCCTCATGTCGTTCCAAACACGTAAGACTTTCGTTCATCTTCGGAACACAAATGAAGATCTTTTTAAAGAAATCTGGGAAATTTCTGTCCCATTGACAGCTACGCAACTACCACTTTGATGCTTCAAAAAATTCATAAAGAGACTGTAAAACTAATCTCTAAGAATTGAGCGGTTTAGTCGAGATTTTCTGAAGAGACGCGATCGCTTTATATGATGAACAGATTGAATTTAGGTTTTTATTCACATATAAGCATTCATCAGCCCACACATCAGATCTGGTAAACGGAAGCTCAAACATGTTCGCTTGACATGCGAGAACCAATGAGGTTCATTCTCGTGTGTTACACGGCACATTTGAGCTTCCGCAAGTACCAATGAGGTTTGTTCTCGTGCGTCAAGCATGTACGATTGAGCTTCTGTTTATGTTCGCAGATCAATATTTATATGTGAATAAAAGCCTACATTCAATCTGTTCATCATATATAGCGATCTAGTCTATTTAGAGAATTTTGACAGAACCACTCGATTCAAATGGATGTGTTTTACGATCTCTGAATTTTTTGAAGCGTCAAAGTGGCAGTTGCGTATACGGTCAATGGAGGGACAGAAATCTCTTATATTTTATTAAAAATATCTACATTTGTGTTTCGAAGATGGACAAAAGTCTTACGTGCTTGGAACGACAAGCGGGTGAGTTATTGACGACAATTTCTTTCATTTTTGGGTGAACTAACCCTATAACAGCTGACTGTATAAACACTGTTTAAACCTCATTTAGTTAAAGGGTTAGTTCACCCAAAAATGAAAATTAAGTCATTAATTACTCACCCCCATGCTGTACCAACCCCGTAAGACCTTCGTTCGTCTTCGGAACACAAATGAAGATATTTTTGATTAAATGTGACAGCTGGATCACTCCTCCATAGGCTGCCTAAGGGAATGAATCCGGACGGCCCAGAAAGTCAATGAAGAAAATGTTTAAATATTCCATGTCACAACAGTGGCTCAACTATAAGTTTATCAAGCGACGAGAATACTTCGTTATAAAGTCGTTATTTTTGTTTTATTTCCGCACAAAAAGTATTCTCGTCGCTTGATAAACTTATAGTTGAGCCACTGTTGTGACATGGAATATTTAAACATTTTCTTTAATGACTTTCTGGGCCGTCAGGATTCATTCCCTTAGGGAGCCTATGGAGGAGTGATCCAGCTGTCACATTTAATCAAAAATATCTTCATTTGTGTTCCGAAGACGAACGAAGGTCTTACGGGGTTGGTACAGCATGGGGGTGAGTAATTAATGACTTAATTTTCATTTTTGGGTGAACTAACCCTTTAACCTACTTTTATACCTCCTGCTGTTATTCAGTCAGTCATACTGTGTTGTAGTTACTAGGAGTCACTGTCGTAGACTTACACAAGCATGAAAAACAAGCATCCTGACCTGCTTGGCATTGCAACAGCCTCAACCAATGGTATGAGGTTGTTTGACCAATGGACGACAGGGGGCATGTTTAAAGGGTCACTCCACCCATTTCAACATTAGTCTTTATTGAAAGTGGGTTATATATGTAGTCGAAATGTAAATGAAATTTTGAATTTGGTGCCCTCTTGACCGAGAAAAGACAGAAAATAACTTTAGGGCGCATTTGTATGTAAGACAACAACTCCCACAATGCACCACATTGCACAGATCCGCAAGCCACTCCCACTAATCCAGAACAGCGCAAACATCAGAGAAATCACTCTTCCGTCTACAAGGCTAGCTGCCAAAAGAGTTTGAAATTAATTTCACACAAAATGTCTAGTTAGTTGGCTGTGGCGAGCAGGACGAGGGACGTGAGAGGATATCACTCGGCGCGAGTGATAATGAATGACACCTGTGAGACGCAGCGGTCTCATATCTCTCACGGAGGAGCGGAAGCACAAAAGGAACAGGCCTGATTTTATGTTTTGTTTCTGTTGTGTGTGGCCAGCTGGCTTATACTTTTGTTTTGTATTTGTTTATTTTACTATTAAAATGTTTAAATGTTCGCCGGTTCCCGCCTCCTTCTTCCCACAACAACGAACCCCGTTACATTGGCAAACTCATTAGCGAATTACTCCTCGTTTGTATTTCTTTCTATATGGTGAATTATTGCTTGATACCTGGATGTTCAGTCAGAACATATGCGGTGCGACACTAGGATGGTTCACATCACAACACAAACGTCCGTGTGCTCGTCTGATTCAGAGATTTCGTCCAGGAGAAATTGCTATCGTTGAAATTCTCTGCAGCAGACGGACTCTATCTGTGTCCGTAGCGCACAGCGAGAGCACAGGCACCAGCAGTCCGCCCAGCTCGAACCCGTCCGGGCTCCTCGTCCGCCTCCTGTTCCTCCAGCAGCCTCAGCTGCTCTTCACTATATTGCGGCTCGTAAAGATAGCCACGAACAGCGGATTCGAGCAGCAGAATTTCAAAATCCTCTTCTTCCATATCGTGTTTAGTTTCTTCCGTCATTGTCATAACTTCCTATCTCCACAGTGCTTGTTAGCTTAGCTTATAAACAAGATGGCTGATATTGATTTCAGTATCTACAAGTGAAGTCCCACCCACTGATCTGTGATAGCTCTGTTAGCGCATTAGGTCCAACCTATGGGCGGGTTTGAAAGGGTGGGATCTAGTGCTTGTAGTCTTTAGAGAAATCCCCCCTTCTTACACTTCCTCCTACAATGACGTAAAATGACGATTTTTGCGTCATTGTAGGAGGAAGTGAAAAGGGTAAATAGCAGATTTCTCTCGTCTCAGGGGAAAATGAGAGAGTGTTGCACGACCATTCAATAGTATGACTAGGTTTCTAACAATGGAAAGCTTAATGCAAATGGATGGAGTGTCCCTTTAAGGAAACCTGTCTTTATTTTTTCTGTTCTGTTTGGTGACACCAGAGGTATGAAAACAGCATACTTCATATTCAGTGCACATTATTCCAATGATTTTGTAATCTATCATTACGATCGAATAAATTGCTTTCCTTTTCAGCTGATCTCACCAAGCCCTCTTATTTTTCAGCCCTCTAACTATTTGTCATATGGAGAATTTTTTTTTACAACCCAGTAAATTCCTAATGGATAAAATCAAGTAATTTTTCAAGTAATCAAAATAATTTTTCACTTACAAATTGCCATGTCAGGGTCTAAGGTTGTTGCATTAAATATATAGAAGTATATGTTGGATGCTCATAACCTAGATTCTGCTGTGTATGTGTGTAAAGCCTTGAGCGGTTGTGCTACTGTTTTGAAGTAAGGAGGGCGGCAAAGGGGCCACCGAGCTCTTAGGCTTCTCTAGCCAGATATTGATGCGGTGGTTTATGCGGTTTGAGAATATAAGATTAGGTCCCTCTGCTTTTGGAAGTAGAAGATCCTACTTGCATGTATAAGCCCCAAAAGCAAACCCTCAAGGAGCTGGGCAAGCTCTTAAATCACTTTGACAGATCAGGAAGAGCCTCAAGCTCCTCATGTGAGTCCGAATCCTGGTCTCTTTACCTCAGTCAAACTCGGATCCTTGTGCTCATAAACAGTGTCAGAAGAAAAAGAAATTTCTCATTAGTTAACTTTTATTGCAGATCGAGTTCTCTTTAAACACCTAGAATCTTTATGGATCCTAAAATCCATTTTTAAAGATGACATGAAAACAAATTTTCACAATTGAATTAGCACAAAATGAGGTTTGTAACAGATTTTAATTATATTATGGGATGTTTTTCTGAATGCAACAGGATTTTCAACAATAAAATAATATTGGTCAGGCCGCTGGACTTGAAGCTATCCATTGGGAATTGATTGGATTGTGCAAGGTGTCTTATTTGACAGGAGGTTGAAGGGGATGAGCTAAAACTGAGGGCTTGGTGACATCAGCGGAAAAGGAAAGTCATTTCAGAGGCAGAACAAGTTATTACATTTTGATGAAAAATTGCACAAATTCTGATGAATCATTCACAATAAGACCAGGAACATGTGGTCTATTAATAAAGTAAATTTCAGTTTAAAATATATGTTGCTTTTAACAAAGTTTTCATAGTTTTTCATCAAAATATTAATATTAAGAGTAAATATCTTCTAATGGTGTAACAAGGGTCACAAAGTCAATAGAGAAAATTTAGTAATAATCTCAATCCAACTGACCATACACTAAAAACATTTGATGCATTAAATTAAGTACAATCAACTTGGATGTTTAAGTCATTTCAACTTAAATTACATTAAACTGAAATTAAAAAATAAATTGAAACTTGTATAATGTATAATAAAAGTTAAAAATTGTTTAACTTATTTTGGTGAGTTAAAGCAATGTAAAAACGTCATATGTTGTCATAACTTATGGATCATATAATTTTTTACAGTGTATAATTCAATCCTGTAGATGAAGTATACTGCGTGAAAAGGCCTCTAGTCACAGCAAGGCTTCTGTCTACAACAATATTGCAACACATCATCTACTAATGAATGCAAATAAGGGCAGAACAAACTCTTATTTGGATTTATGGGATGGAAATAATGCCTGTTCTCATAATGATCATCAGCACAATAAAACGCAACACATTTATTATTATTACGAGTCATTTTCAGAGGCAGGACCAGCGGGCTTTAACAATGCAGCCAGAGAATCAATTTCTTGTTTCTGTCTTGTTGTCGGTTTTAAAGGTTTTTTTTTTCTCTCAATCTTTTGTTCTGTTTCCTACCATTTCCGTGGGCAATTGAAAATTTGTTTTTAGGTTGTAGCTTTCCACACACTAGTACAGTAGCTTCTTGGGTTCTGTACTCCATTCCAGACCAGCTGAAATAAAATGTTTTTTTTATTTTTTATTGTGGGCTAATTTACTTGGGTCAAAACCGTCTAGCAATGCCTTAGCAACCACCCAGACCTCCAAAGCAACATGGTTTAATAGTGCAAGTTTTGCACTAATAAGCACCACTCACATTTTCTTCAGAACATGTAAAAACAGCTATATAGCTAAATTTATTAGACATTTTTTAACGTTTTCTGATGTTCTGCTCTGTTTCAGATCACCGTGACAGAAACTGTGTTGTTCTTGATAGAGTATACATCAAAAGATCTTGACAGTCGAGAGAAGACCATCGTGAATGGGGACTGCTGTTACCTCAACCCATTAGTGCGGAGGACTTTCCGTTTCCTTGGTATGTCACTGCTATTCCACTTTATTTTATGGATCTTTTTATGGAACTTTGTGCTTTCATCCTTGACATTCAATTTACAGTTAAACCATTGGAATCACTTGGTAGTTTTTCCCTCTTAAGAGAAAGAGGTTGTTCTAACCAACGTTAAGTGCAGTGCACTAGTGCCAAAAACCCTTGTATTTTAGGATAGAACCTGTGAAGGAAGGTGTGTGAAGGACTTTATTATCCTTAAAGCAATGCTTAATTGAAGCCGGATCCTGTTCCGAAAAATGTCAGATGTGGGTTTTTTGCGTTCCGGCATTTGTTTTTAAACAATCCAGCATTAACATGTACATTACATGGTGACAGTGTGTGCGTGTGAGAGACAGAGCGGGTTTATGCAGATGTATTTGGAGGGTATGTTTTGCTATTGGCCCTCAGCATATATATATATATTTGACCAGTTAGCTTTCTTAAGTTCAAAATCACTATCATTAGTTGGTGCTTACTGCTTCATTTTTTGCGAGCAAGTAAAACGTAAAGTTTGGAGAGAGTGTTTATAAATTATTCTAATAAAAATAAGTTAATATTGCCAAAATGTCAAAAAGACAGTCAAGCATATTTTCATTTTCCATATTCACGAGTAAAGCTGATGGTGTTTTAAAAGAGATGCCGAAGATGTAACTGCTAATACTAATCAGGATAGCGGGAGACATGAGCATTGGGTCAGTCAGTATCAGAAATCGAGCAATGCTTCAGTGTTTTTGTGAGATAAAGAAACAGTAATGTCAGGAAGTATTAGCCTGATCCCCTGATACTTCCATCTCCGATTCATTTCTGCATTAAATGGTTCCTATTCACTGCAGACTCTCTCACTTTCCGGCAGAATATACAGTACTTTAGTCATAGTTTCACAGTTTCCAGTGCCTAGACATCCAAGCTGCTTGTTGGACATCTGACGGCATTAGCGGTCTTAAAGACAAATCAGATAAGCAGAATTCTTCCTAAGCCTCCTACAGTGCTGAGAAGGTCACATTTACTTTACTGACAGCATCTGTCAATGTTCAGCAGAAGTCAATGTGGTCCTGAGGAAATCGGATGTATCTTTGAACTTCTTTTACGACGTTTGACACCTCAAAAGCATTGTCATGATTTAATCTACATGGTGACATTTTTATCTTTAAAGAGATATAACAGTTATTTCAAGCTCAAAATCATCAGGTCTTTTCTTCTTAAAGATAAAGTTCACCCAAAAATAAAAATGATGTCTGTCTGATCATTACTCACCCTCATTTTGTCACAAAAAAAAAAATTGATCAGAAATTTAAGTCGTTATTCGCTCTAAATCCACTGCATTTCTTAAATCTCATTCATGTTTTATGTCTGTGACCCTGTAAATTCATACAGGTTTAAGCAATAAGGTTCGAGACGTTGTGGTCAGAAGTTTTGGATATTTTTTTTGTTTGAAAGAATTTAATGCTTTTATTCCACATTGGATGCATTAAATTGATCAAAAGTGACAGCAAAGACATTCATAATGTTAAAAAGATTTATTTTTCAAACTTTGTATTCATCAAAGAATCATGAAAAAATGTATCATGGCAGCAAAACTGCCATGGACTCATCAACATGGTCATCATGTTGACATCATGTGACACTGAAGACTGGAGTAATAATGCTAAAAATGCAGCTTTAAATTTCAAAACATTAAAATATAAAACAGTTATTTGAAATTGTTTTTACTATATGTTTGATCAAATAAATGCAATGCATAAGAAACTTCTTTAAAAAAAATGTAAGCAATCTTACCGACCCAAAACTTTTGAACCAGTGTATATGTATGTAAATATATTCACAATATAGCACATAGAGTTCCTTTGCTTATACAAAATGTTACTATGTAATAAAAGTATAAAGGGCAAATAATCTATTATTTTACTAGGCAAATTTTTTATCGTTGTTACTTATGAGTATCTGTTTTACAGTTTTATTTTTTTTGATTGATCCTTTGTAAACCTGGGATACTCAAAAGATAAAGCACCTAGATGTCATGTGTGTTTCCAGGCAGTGGAGGCTGCTTGAAATGAAAATATTTTGAAAAATTAAGTTTCTTCCTTTTTGTTTGAGGTTTGACGGTGCATCTCAACAGAAAAGCATCCAATGAGACCAGTTGCTTCGTGACCTGGAGTCACTGGCTTGTGTTATTTACATAATGACTCACGCTGCGATGTTCTTTGGGAGAGATTAAATTTAGAAAATGGCTGTGGGTCATGGTGCACTCTGAGTTAGTTCAGACAGGCTTTCTCAGTAATATTTCTCAATCTCTCTGCTGAGAAGAACTCTTGGTTCACTTCGACTCTTGATATAAAAAATGATCATGAATGAAATCAGAAAACACTTCAAAGCCGTGTGTGTTTGTGCCAATAAAAGGCCTGTTCCTCCAAGTTATATCAATGAAATGCTATAACAATTTAAAACCAAGTTGAATTTATCGTTATGAAATTAACGGAGTAAAACATTTTTTTTTTTTTAAACAGCCATAATTGGGTGAAATCTTTTGTTTTAATTTCAGCTCATTTAATTAGAATTCATGTTTTGTTTATTTTCTAGCCATAGGCAAAAAAAAGTGTTATCTCTACATACTAAATGGTATATATATATATATATATATATATATATATATATATATATATATATATATATATATATAATGGTATGTATAATAATAGGAAGATCACATCCACATTTATTATACTCATTAGTAATTAACTTGTAATTTTGGCACACATGTATTGTTTCATGATGATTATAAATTGCTAAATTGATTGTTTTTTTGTATTTTGTAAAAAAAATAAGATTGTTGCTAGGTTGATTGTTTTGTGCATTATAATTAACTTTTTTTTTTTTAATTTTTAGTTTAAGCTTTAAGATTATACATAATTTTATCTTGAATCTATATTTTATGTCCATGTATTTTTTTATTTGCTCTATAATGCACAGTCATTTTAGGGAAAAAAAAAAACATAATGCCATTTATGTAGCAGGGTAGACCACGTAAATTTGAAGCAAAAAAATAAACACTCGTGGACAGAAGTTTGAATCAGTTGAATCCGTTCTGAATGAATTCACTGAATCAGAGCGGATATCAACGAATGCTCCAAGATTCACTGACAGCAATATGTTCCTTTGGTGTCCACGCAGTTGTTGAAATGTCCATGTGAAAGGAAGTGTGAATAAGCCATTTTTAGCCCCAGTTCGTTTGCAGACAGAAAGCAGTTTAGAGACTGTTAGCATCAAAGCTATGTTGCCAACATAACAGAATACAGGATGGATGTGATGCCAGCCAGTGACCTTATAAGGTGACATTTGTATGTGAACCTCAGCTGGCACTATCACCTCTCTTAGCAAAATAAGACCATATTATTCTCCCCCAAATTGTCTGCAAAACTTGTTTTGCTATGTGTCACTTAAAACTCCACAAGGCGTTCCTGTGAGCGACTGTATTTATGCATGGAAACATGCTAAATGGTGCTTTGTTAATGTTGTCTGAATACGTCTGGCAACAGTTATGAAAATGACTTATTGTTTTGATACAAGTCTTTCAATGGCCATAATAATAGCCTTGTCAAACCTGTCATTTTGTCAAGCTAAAAAGATGTTCTGAACAAGAAGAACATGACATTTAGGAGTGAAGGAGAAAAAATGAAGCTCTTTCAGAAACAATGCTTACTTCCTTTTCTTCGGAAAATATCTACAATTGTAAAAGACCTTAGAAAAGAAGGGTATAAAGAGAGAAGATTAATTTGTGATGTGTCCATCATGAGTTCGGGTTTCTCAAGCTCAGTGGTTCTCATTTTGCTTTAGGATCATTAAGGGGTGAACAACCAAAATGTTGCCTATATTGTAGGCTCATTTTCTTTTACCTTGCATAGTTTTGTTTAGATTTTTGACAGTGAGGGCTTGTCAATGTTGGGCTAGGTAAACATAATATTCATGATTAATACTGAACGATCTCCAAACCATATTGATTCGTAAAATCCCAGGACCGACCTGTAAACCGTTTGCCAGTGATTCCTGAAGTCAGGAAGTTTGCAGAACTAATTGAATTGGATCAGATAAAGGGGCTTGAATCGCAGAACGATGGCAAGAAAATGCATCTATCTATTGATTTGTCTTCGCAAGGCTGCACGCAATATCGAGCCCGTTCTCATCCTTTGGCGTCATTTAGGTGACGCCATATGACATTTCGTCGAAATCCTACGCACTAGGCATCCTTTAACGTCAATATGAGACGCAGAACCCAAGGCGTCATACAGGTGACTGGCATCCTTTAGCGTCAATATGAGACACAGACCCTACCCCAGACCTAAACCTACCCATAACAGTGCATGTTATATTGACGCTAAAGGGTGCCATGTGCGTCGTATTTCGATGAAATGTCATATGGCGTCACCTATATGACGCCAAAGGATGAGAATGCGTTGCAATATCATACAGCGTAACTGTAGTCTGATTCACAAAGCAAAAAATTTTTTGTGCTGATTCTTTTTAGTGAATCCAAAACATAAAGCGCAACCGATGTAGCCCAAGAACAGATGACTCAAGCATCATCAAATCCTACGCTAAATGAACTCACTGAATCAAAACCACACACACACACCACTCAGATTCAGTGAGTTCAAACTCTTTTTTTTTACTTAACTTTTTGCCATTTTTAGTGAATATAAGTATATATTGAAATTTTTTTAATTCAATGAAGTAAATCACATCAGACAAGCATTGTGAGTGTTTGAGCTCTCTTCATTGAGGTATTATAGTTTGATTTACAGAGCACCGAAGAGAAAGACTGTTCAGTTAAGAAGATAGGTTATTATCAACTCAGAACATTAGCTTCTCTAATGCCTGCTCACAGCTCAGCCGTGAGATGTGTGCCACTGTGGAGATTATCTAGTCTTAGGCATATCTGTCCCCGTAATGTGCGTTAGTATTCTTGTACACCATGTGCTAACCGAGCCTACATAAACAGGCCAGGCACAAACGCTGAATAATTTAATAATAAACCAACTTCCAGGTCATGTTTGTCAAATACATATTTTAAGCCCCACCTTGATGGATTCTCTTTAAGGGATTTTATACTTTTATGTTTTTATGTATGTGTTTTATACTTTTGTTTTTCAGTGGCTGATGGTCAGAATGGTTACTCCAAATTCGCTAAAAATATGTTTTTTGTTTTCTTGTTTTTGTATTAATTGATATCGGTATCTGTTTTTCATCTCCATAGGTGTATACTTGTTTGGCCTTTTCACCACAGACATCTTCGTGAATGCCGGTCAGGTGGTAACGGGGAACCTGGCCCCTCATTTCCTGACAGTATGTAAGCCCAACTTCACAGCTCTGGGTTGCCAGCAAGCTCTACGCTATATCAGTCATCAGGAAGCCTGCACCGGCAACGAGGATGACATCCTGCGTGCCCGCAAGACCTTCCCTTCCAAAGAGGCGGCGCTCAGCGTGTACGCCGCGCTCTATATGGCTGTGAGTATCTCTTAAATCCAACCTAGGCTCACTGGAAAAACTTGCCTGTTGTGGGTTCAAATGTTCAAACTTGGAAGTGAAATGTCCAGTAAGTGGTGCTAAAAGTACTTTCAGTTTTATCTGACAATGTTATATTTTTTGGGTTGTTGTATGTATCGTGGCAGTTCAGAAAAGAAATGTCCAATGAATGGCGCTAAAATACGGAAGCGTATTGCATTCACTTGAAGAAAAAAAATCTACTCTGTTTTTCTGAATTAACGAGTTAATTATCTCAGAATTACGAGATAATTTTTCATGGGAAAAAAAGTTTTTGCTCTCTTTTTCTGAATTAACGAGTTAATTTTTCATGGAAAAAAAGTTTTTGCTCTGTTTTTCTGAATTAACGAGTACATTTTTTATGGAAAAAAAAGTTTTTGCTCTGTTTTTCTGAATTAACGAGATCCTTCAAAATCCTGCCAGGAGCTCTATTTTAGCTGGATTGCATGGAAGTAAACATGTCCCGCCTTTCAAATTTAATCCGGTTTTATTTTACGTTGGCCGTAGGGAGATACTGCTGTCTTTAAGTAATATAAATGGCATTGTTATCATGGCATCGAAAATTGATGGCCGGCCGCGGGAGCGCGCGCAGCGTGTTAAAGATGTATCGCCCATTCTCTTTACGAATGCAGTTGCTTTTATGTGGATCAAACAGACATAACGTGCAAATAAACATCACTCACCCAGTACTTTTTACCTATTAAAACACCTGTAAATGGCCAATACAACCATTATACTGGAGTATTTCAGCTGCTAAAAAGTTATTGAAGCCTCTACTTATTTATTGAAAGGTTATTTCTGCCCTGAAATTAGTTGATTATATTCATGAGGGTTAAATCTGACTGATTATGTATAATCTTATCTGATTATACACACCTTTACAGGTATTTTAATAGGTAAAAAGTACTGGGTGAGTTATAATTAGTCAGATTTAACCCTCATGAATATAAGTAACAAATTTCAGCGCAGAAATAACCTTTCAATCAATAAGTAGAGACTTCGATCACTTTTGGCAGGTGAAATACTGCATTATAATGGTTGTATTGGCCCTTTACAGGTATTTTAATAGGTAAAAAGTAGTAGGTGAGTTATAATCAGTCAGATTTAACCCTCATGAATATAATCAACTAATTTCAGGGCAGAAATAACCTTTCAATAAATAAGTAGAGGCTTCAATAACTTTTTAGCAGCTGAAATACTCCAGTATAATGGTTGTATTGGCCATTTACAGGTGTCAGGCATCGGAGTAATGGGCATGAAAGATCTTTTCAATTGGTTTCGAAAGCTGCCTGTTAGGGTGTTGGGTTAGTTTATGTTGTAGCGTTATGTATTTCAGCATTCCCATTACTCCTGCGCACTATCCCTGTCCTAGAAAGTCATTAGCTTTGAAGTTCTTCAAGAATGTTCAAAATCAAAGCACATCCTCTGCAGCTCTACACACTTACCTTCATTAATGAATGTGATGTAAAGTGACACCCGTCAATTTGCTTTTGCCTTTGAGCTCTTTTTTTAAATACAGCGGTCATATGAAGGTGATTTGGCCTCTTCTTACAGCAAGCACCACTTGTTCATTGTATTGCATTCGGTGGGTTTGAATTTTTAATGGCCAGTGCGAATCATTGATATGTATATCCCTGCATCTTATAGTGAACGTCATGAAGCAGGCTTATCTTAAGTGTATCCAGGAGAGATGGCACAACGCAGGAATGCGTTTGAAATGCAGATGCAAATTCACAGGAGCTTCATTTGGATTCTGTCCATAGCCTGATCGAGCAAAGATATGGCAGAAAGCGCTATAGCGTGAACACAGTCATTTGTGGCAAGGACTTTTTTCTATGTTACAGGCAACAGGAGAAAGTGGTAACTCTTTTTCTATGAACGCTGTGGTCGCCCTGTCTGTCAGCAATCTGTCGGCAGGAAGATTTTCCATTGAGAAAGGAAATGAGAGTTGGATTGGTGTGAAAAGATTTAATGTCAATTTAAAGGTTTTGTCTGGACATTTCTTGCATGGGATCAATTGGTGACTCAATTGGTTTTGAATGAGGCTTTGTTTATACTGAACATAATCAGATTTATTTTAATGGTTCTGCACTTTGTGTATCATAAAATAACCGAATTGAAATATGATCTTAATTTTTTTTTAACAGTTTTGTGGTTGGGATTTGTAAAAATCATTGTATACCAACGGAGGAAACAAAGTACTTGGTCTACACTAGTCTGATCTGACCATTCAGACTGAAACACATTCAGATCAGATTTCAATCAGGTTTCAATCAGTTTTTAAACCACATTTTGTGTTTTTTTTTTTTTTTTTTTTGCTATTTTTGCTATTCAGACTATGAGCAACTAAATGGATAGATTTTAATCCAGTTTCAGTTTTGGACCTGAATTGGATTTTTAAAAAAAACTTAAAAACTTAACATTAGTTGTTGCCTTATATTAGGTATAATCTAAATATAACTATAAACTTAAATTATATTAAACTGAAAAATGTAATTGAATCTTGTGTAACTTCTAAAAAAGTAAAAATTGCTTTATTTTAATGAGTAAAAATAATTATTATTATAAAATATTTTAAAACATATCAAAATCAGATTTTTGTCTTTTGTGTGTGCAAATGCCCACCAAAACTGAATCTCGCAAATCATTTTATAAATGGGCTGCGAATCAAGCTCTAAACATCCCCATAAATTAGATAACCTATGAGCTTTACTTATTCATTCCCATTTTAATCACCACTTTTATGGCCTCCCTTAATTTTTCAATTCATGGTCTAATTAGCCACAATGACCCGGTTAGGATACCAGACGTCCTGTACAGACAAGCAGACTATGAAGGACAGAATCCAAAAATCGAGTAATGAGTATCTGGCACGGTTTAGCCCTCCTTTTCATCAGTGATGCTGCTGCAGATGTGCACCAGGCCCACAAGGAAATCTCAGTCGCTAAGGAGTGGGAATGTCTTATACCAGCTGTTATTCGAGTCGAGCCCTGATGACTAGAACTCCGAGAGAATCACGGTGTCCCGGGAGGTTCGATTATTAATGTAGACACAAGAGGAGTCTGATTAGTGTCTGTAGGATGTGCTTCGCTGTGTCAGAGAACTTAAAATTTTTGACATCCTGCTGGCTGTCTTTGAACGAACGTGCTTCTCCAATCAAATGAACAGATCAATCACATTTTGTATGTAGGGCAGTAAGTGTAGAGCTGATGTTTTAGCTTTTACTTTATGTTCTGCTGAACCAAGAGTTAGCTAAATTCTTCCTCTTTAACATTGCGATTAATTAGACTAACAAATTGATAATCTAGATTAAATACTCCACATTGAATATGTGACTGCTACTGCTTTTAAGGCTGATCTGATGTGTTTTCCATTGATAAAATTGTCACAAATGTAGATTTCCATACTTTGGTCATGTGTGTATTAAGCTTTAAGCAGGTTTAAAGGAGAAGTTCATGTAGAATGCAGTTTTGTAAAATGTGGAAAAAACTTGATCTAAATGCTATTTATGAATATATTTATTTTAGCACAGAAAAGAAGTGATTAAAAATATTTAAAGTAAAAATATATACCTAATTTGTAAAAAATTTGGGGTCAATAAGATTTTTTAAATGTTTTGGAAGAAGTCTCATCTCACCAAGCCTGCATTTATTTAATTAAAATAATACTTAATACTTAAATAATACTTCACAATATTACTGTTTTACTATATTTTTTAAAGTATTTACAATGTAATTGTATTCCTGGGATGCAAAGCTAAATTTTCAGGATCATTACTCCAGTCTTCAGTGTCATATATGATCCTTCAGAAATCAATCTAATGTTCTGATTTGCTGCTCAAGAAACACTTGTTATCAATGCTGAAAACATATTTTTGTGGAAACCGTGATTCCTTTTTTGATTCATTGATGAATATTAAGTTCTAAAGAACAGCCAATCAAATTGGTCTCTTAAGTAGGGAGTAGTTCACTAGGTATTTGATCGGAGCTGCAAAACATTTTTTTTTCGACTTTTGAAGAATGAGGTGCAATGAAGTCAGAAAAGTGAGTTTGACTTTGTCAAAGTCCCGTGGGATGAGATTGACTTTACTCCAAAAACTATTAAGGCAAACTGAGAGAGTTTGATAAAGTTATTGAACAAATACTCTTTTAATGTGACGTTCTCAGTCCTGAAAGGCACAATATGTAATATTTTTTCGCCACAAGAGGGCGCAGTTTCTAACAATAACAAAGGCGTATGTTTATGACGCAGTGACGAGCTGAATAATGGGACTTGCTGTCAAGCTGATGGATCTAATAATGTTTATGGATGAGTGCAAACATTCATGTTTTTTTTACATTTTAACACAACACGAACGGCAGTAGATCAAGCCTTCTAGGCTAGATAGGATAGCGTAATGTCACAACATCCAATTTGATAGCCCCATACATACATACATTGGTCCTATAGATATTTTGCCGTACACTGTAAACCTTTTTACAACTTTCAAAGTACTAGCACTTTCTAGACACAAGCAGAAACCAGCCAAGTCCACTTTAGTCCTAGCCTGCCACTATTTCAACAGTATAGTAGGGCCTATAGCTAGTCGACAACAAAACTATGTCAATAGCTTAAATCAAGTTAAATATGATCCAAGTGACATGGCCTCATCGTCTAGTTTGTCATACTGTGAGTGTTAATGACAACAAAAAAAATAGGCTACTTACTTGGTTATTCCACGAGATAGTGGTAACGTTAGATGTCTGAATAGTCTATATTTGGCCACTGCGTGGGGTCATTAATCCAGTTTTCGACCATTTCAAAGGGACACCTCTGTAACCCTGTATCCAGCTCTTCTTTAAATACCGCTCACGGTCCTCGGCCGGCAAAGAGAGTGTGTTTGTTTGTGCCATTTTTGCTATCAAGAAACTTAGTTAGCAGTTCTAGAGTGAGTTCTGTTCTCAGGGGAATCCGTTTGTTTTCCCCCAAAAAGGGGCGTTACCCTATAGCGCGGATATTGCGTCATTGACAGGCGACATTTTTTTCCGGGACGGCCACTTAATTAAAATTGGAATTTCTCTGAAATAAAAAATCTTTGGAGACTTTTGGGATATTGTAAGTACACAACTGCAGGAAATATATCACACTGTGCAAGTGATTTTCGGATATTTTATTAAAAAATTGTTACATATTGTGCCTTGAACGTGATAGCTGTCACAGATACAATAAAAAAATGTCTTTTTTGTGTCTTCAGATGATGTAAATGAAAGTTTATCACAGCTGATGGCCAGTCGACCCGACAGAAAGGACACATAGTATCTCTCGGGGAAGAAGTTCACGGCTGTGCAAAAGTGTGTAAAATTGATATTTTGACAACTTACTTTAAAACAGCTTTGAGGCAGTCCAGAGGCTCTGCCCTTGACCTGAGAGATGACGTTTTGTTGCATTCACAAAGACTACATGGTTTTTGACAGTAGCCCTGAAGGCAGATGACTGAGGACTCAACCGGCTTCTGAATCGCACATGCAAAATGTAGGACACGTGAAAAATCAACATGCAACAGTGCTCGCAACCCATTTTACTAGTTGTGATACACAATTTTTTTCTTAGAAATTAATACTTTTATTCAGCAAGGACGTATTAAATCCATCAAAAGTGACATTTTTGTACCAATTGAAAAGTCTTTACTGTTTCAATACTAAATGCTGTTCTTTTGAACTTTCTGTTTATTAAAGATACCTGAAAAAATGTTAAGCAGTTCAACTGTTTTTAACATTAATAACGTTTCTTGAGCAGCAAATCCGCACATAGGAAGATTTCTGAAGGATCATGTTACTGAAGACTGGAGTAATGATGCTTAAATTGCTTTCATTAAAAATGAAAATATATAAATAAAATCAAACATTTTGAATGCTAAAAGTGGTTTTAGACATCACAACTTTATAATGTAGACTATAAAAATGTATATTTATTTTGAGATTTCCTAAAGATTACATTTTATATTGTAAATAAATAATATTAATTATAGTAATATTAATATCAGTTAGTGTTTTTGAAGATTGACTTTAAGTGAGTGTTGGATGATGCCAATAGACTTTACTGCTTAAATAACACTATAACTGAGCTTCATATTTCTGTTTTTAAAACCTCCATAATGCCCTGCCACATATTCGTCCATTGGAAGTGCATTACAGTATTTTATATGATTTGGGTTTTCATTAGACTGTCGGATCTGTCTGGTTTATATTCTCTAAAAACAGAGTCATACATATTGAGATTCGAGGACACCGAAAATGCCTGCTCACCTCAATTCCTCAGATGGAATAAAATGAGGTCACAATGTGACCATGACCTTTGAATACTAAAAAGAGACACTGAAAGAGTGAGACTTTGAGAGAGACGGCACTGTATGTCTCAGACAAGGTAACAATTACTGTCTTTGTGTGGTGTTTCCTCAGGAGTGATGGCTGATTATATATGACCTTCAGCGATAAAACACATGCATACTCCCGAATGAGTCGGCAGGACTGTCCCTCATTTATTCACATTTTCTCTTTCACTTTGCTATGACATGAAAAATCTCCCTCTGGATAGATAAGCTTGTTTTGGTTACTCTCTCTTTCCCTGACTGATCTAAATGTGCATTGGATAGCTGTTCACCCCCTCATGAGCCTTCTTTAGAAAACACACACACACACAGTGACACGCCATACAGACAAGGACTCAACCATTAATACACACCCTTATATTGAGGAAAATCTGACATGAGATATTTTTTGTGTGTGTGTGTGTACGGTGAACATTTGGGTGTTCACGCTTTACAAGAACCAATTCAAACCTTGTTTAGTAACCATAAAGTGAACAGTTTTTTAATACTATTTCCATTTTTCATAGGCCACATTCTCAGCTTTTGACAAATTTAATATGAGTTAATATACATTTTGTGATTGGAATAATATTATTACAGTGTAAAAATGAAAGAGTATTATAGAAAAATAATAAAAATATATTTTTTTAATCAAACAACAGCCTTTGCGATTTGATAATTGCACTAAGTGACATTGATTTTATTACTACTACTATGAACTAAGGAATTTGTACATTTTGCAGGGTGAGAAAACAAAGATTTGAGGGTAGAGCTGCACAATATGTTAAAGGAACACGCCGACTTTTGGGGACTTTAGCTTATTCACCGTATCCCCCAGAGTTAGATAAGTCCATAGTACATACCCTTTTCATCTCTGTGCAAGCTGTAACTCTGTCTGACGCACCCACCGCTAGCCTAGCTTAGCACAAAGACTGGAAGTAAATGGCTCCAGCTAGCATACTGCTCCCAAGAATTGACAACATAACGCCAACATTTTCCTATTTATATGTTGTGATTTGTATAGTCACAGTGTGTACAAATAACAAGGTCTTATGAGACACAGGTATCTTTTAACCATATACATACTGGTAACTATATTCTCAGAAGGCGAAGCACTGCTACTTGGGCTGAGTGATTTGCTTGCAGCGCCTGAGAAGCCCCGTGGTGAGGAGCAGAGAGTTCGCTCAGTGTTGCGCTAATCACTCCGCCCAAGTAGCAGTGCTTCGCCTTCTGAGATTATAGTTCCCAGTATGTATACGGCTGGGTGCGTCAGACAGAGTTACAGCACGCACAGAGATGAAAAGGGTATGTACTATGGACTTTATAACTCTGGGGGATACGGTGAATAAGCTAAAGTCCCAAAAAGTCGGCGTGTTCCTTTAAGATATTGTGCAGCTCTACCCTCAAATCTTTGTTTTCTCACCCTGCAAAATGTACAAATTCCTTAGTTCATAGTAAGTTTTAGTGCATTTCCTTGTGTTTTTCTCTGGGTTTTCCATCTGATGTGTCTATAAAACAGGGTGTCCATTACGGGGGATCTTGGGGGACACCCAAATGTCTTATATATCAAATGTTTCAACAACACAACAACATTTTCAAAAACGTTTCGGTAACCACAGAAGTCAGATAACTTAGTCAGAGCACATATTTTCACCTAGTCACAAATAGATAGTCGCAAACAGAAGTCACATTCGCCTGAGGAAGTAACCATAACAACAGTTTCTGTCACTGTGTAAGGCTCTCTTTGCCCTATATGGCCATTTATATTTGTGTTTGCTCCATATGTCTCGCTCTCAAATATGATTAGTCTCCATATACCAACAGTTCCGTTTGGTAGGAGGAAGGATTACGCATGTGGCCTGAATAACCTGATGCATTTATATTGACATCTGCTTTTCAAATCACTGAGGTCATGTGGTTGGATTGCTGTGCATTTTGGAATACATTTGGAATTACATACATTTACATTTGATATTGTTATGATTGATTAACTATCCAACCAGTAAAAACACAAAGTGAACATGTGCACAGTAAATACCTACTACTCGAGGGGTAGTGCTACAAAAAACTATTTACGGTGCATGAGATAAAGGACAAATGATTGCACATCAAAATCATATATTATTTGAATAGTATGTGTTACTTTGTTTTCCTCTGATTTCAGATGTACATTACATTTACAGTGAAAGCCAAAGGAACTCGTCTGGCTAAACCAGTCATGTCTTTGGGCCTGATGTGCCTGGCCTTTCTAACGGGTATTAACAGGGTGGCGGAGTATCGAAACCACTGGTCTGACGTCATCGCCGGGTTTATCATCGGTGTGTCCATCGCCACCTTTCTAGTAAGTTTTTCAAGTGTTTCATTTTCCTGGTGTGTATTTCTGTCAGGCTCTTTGCAAACATATAATCTAATAGTTGACACAAAATGAAAGTTCTGTCATGATTTACTCGCCCTCATGTCATTCCAGACTTATATGATTTTCTTTCTTCTGTGGAACATAAACATGAGATGTTTTGCAGAATGTCCCTTCTGAACTTTTCTTTACAATGAGAGTTAATGTGGACGGGGACTGAAAAGCTCCTATGTATGTAGTCCATTAGGCATTGCTCTATATTTAGGGTTCAATGGAAAACCTGGAAGAAGTAATGATCAGGCCTATATTTTATTATTTATACAGTATAATAGTATGTATAATAGAAACTTGTTGCCGCCACGGAATAAAACCATTTTACGACTTTTTATCTCACAATTCTGACTTTTTTTCTCACAATTGCAGGTTTCCATCTCACAGTTCTGACTTTTTTCTCAGAATCGCGAGATATAAACTCGCAATTGCGACTTTATACCACGCAATTCTGAATTCTGCAAACTCGCAATTGTGAGAAAAAAAGTCAGAATTGTGAGATAAAAAAGTCGCAATTACTAGTATTTTTTATTCTGTGGTGGAAACAAGCTTCCATAATTTATTCATAATTTTTATTGTGTTTTACATAATTTTTCATTTTAGTTTAAATGTTAGAAATTTTGTTGGCAATGTGCTTTCGTCCTTTTTCAATATTTCTATTAAGCTTTTTTTTGTTTTATTAATTGTAGTACTTCTACCTAAACTTATTTAAATGTTTTAAATATTTAAATAGTCGTAATAATAGTTTTAATATTTATCATTTACTTTATTTCAGCTTTATTTCAATTAATGATTTTTTAAAAATATTTTGTTATAGTTAACAATAGCGACACTGATATATATATATATATATATATATATATATATATATATATATATATATATATATATATATATATATATATATATATATATATATATATATATATATATATATATATATATATATGTGTGTGTGTGTGTGTGTGTGTGTGTGTGTGTGTGTGTGTTTGTGTGTGTGTGTGTGTATAGCTAACATATTGTGAACAAAAAAAAAGTAATCTGCTAGAAATGGCATTTCATGAATACAGTATATATATATTTTTTAATTTAGTAATCATAATTAAATAGAAAAGCCATAGAAACTCACTGTTCAAAATGTGTGGGAATCCTTCTCATGTAAGACTTGTAAAGCCATCCAGTAGTTTTATAACTAGCAAACTATGAGGGTGAGTAATTGATGACTGAATTTTAATTTTTTGGTAAACTAACACGAGTGACAAGCATGGAGTTGAGTGGCAAAAGTCCAGAGCAAATTACATATTAGCTCATTTAGCAAGGATAACAGGATAGAGAAAGGATGATATTGGCTGGTGGGAAGCTAAGTAGAAGAATCGCTCACATACTGACATTATAGAGGGCCAGCTAAGCTTATGCCAACATGCAGCCCTGTTGCAGACCCTCTGCTCTGGGCCTCTTTTTGCTTTAAAGCCAATTGTGTTGTGTAGAGATGCCAAATGTAGGAAGATGGATTTCACCCTCATTCCACCACCCACATCTGGGCACATCATGATACAGGCTTCCTCTTAGGACACGGGAGCTTAGAGCAAATACTAACGTGTTTGTGTCCTCTTGAGTCCAACCCCTTAAAGATTCCTTGGGTTTTAGAGCACTATAATCTAGCACAGTGACTCTTTTTTTGTTGGTAAACTGGTGTGTGGTGGGCGTTCTGGCGCAATATGGCTGCCGTCGCATCATCCAGGTGGATGCTGCACATTGGTGGTGGTTGAGGAGAACCCCCCCCCCCCCCCCCCACTTCTATGTAAAGCGCTTTGAGTGCAGAGAAAAGCACTATATAAATGTAACGAATTAAACATATTTTGTTTCTCAAGTTATCAAGTTATTTGGTCTAAAAAAAAATGCCATATTTTGGGATAAAAAGGTAGCCTGAAAGGAAGCATGTAATGTACATCTAAAAGGACCAATTCTCGGAATTATCCGGTGTTATAATTAAATAGAAATTAAATGTGTATTATCTTATGAAGTTTAAAATGCATGAGATAAACTATAAATTGCATGGACAATCATGAGGTATAAGCATGAGGTATACGTTCCATTTTAAACATAAGCAACATGTTTTGCCACCTTACAAGGAAGTTGTAAGTTCCAGAGTGGTGTATGTAAGCTAAATCCTCACTTTACTGACCCAGAGAAACATAAAGGCATGATGGGGTGAGAGACATGTATAAAAATAATAAAAAAGAGATCTCTTGGCAAAGTAACTGATTCAACAATAATGGGGGAAAGAATGATTTTCAAATCTACATTTGTCTTCACTTGAGCAAGCTCTGCTAATGAGAAAGTCCACCGCTTGTGATTAATATTTAAGCATTCAAATGT
Organism: Tiaroga cobitis; assembly: GCA_030578255.1. Taxonomy (NCBI): domain Eukaryota; kingdom Metazoa; phylum Chordata; class Actinopteri; order Cypriniformes; family Leuciscidae; genus Tiaroga; species Tiaroga cobitis. The sequence goes on along the minus strand of CM060614.1, from coordinate 6,964,043 downwards.
GTTTTCTTTATGACAGCCTCCAGCCCAATGTGCAGATAAGGCCTGATTTAAGGTAATGTCCTGAAAGAAGAGATGAAAGCATCTCTCTGATCCCACGCCCAGAAGCTATTAGCCACAAAGACTGTTTAGTGTCTGACAAACCTCACAGCCACAAAGGAACTTTTTAGAGAGCTATGATATACCATTAGCAAAGCTTTGGTGTCATTTCATGTGAAGATTTTGTCACAAAAACTCTGTCGAAAGATTTCCCTCTTTAACGATCAGAGAGTGAATGAAATGGTTGAAAAACATTTCATAACCCCTGTCTAACTTCATTTCAGTCTCTGTCAAGATAAAGAAAAGCATTCCTGAGTGGTCTCACGGAGATTTCTCTTGTAATGAACTGTCAAACTGAGCTCTTTAATGATTATTTGATTGACTTCAGCTAATATTATGTCTGGGAATAGGCAGTGTTGGCACTGAACAAACATTGTAGTGCAGTTTTTGTATTGGAGGATTTTGATTCAGTGGCATGTCAGAAAGGAGAGAGTTGAGAGACTAAATAATTTTATTTATCACATCATTTTTAGTAGTGCTTGCTAATGCCTTGTCCACTGTACGATTTTGGGCTGTCCCGGACGAAAGATGTCCAATCGTAGTGATTTCTGTGGTCGTGGCTCCTAAACGGTGGTTCTACGTCGTACAGTGAGAGAGGTTCAAAGACGGCCATTGTCACGGTCTTGCAACCAAAGATAGGCTGCGATACTTTTCCGACCGTGTCAAAAATGTAGCATGATCATCTCACAATGTGTTTGCTGCTACGACCTACGTCTACTGACTAGCCAATAAAACTGCAACATGAACTTATGTATTGATCAACGCAACATGGCGCATAAAACTTTTACCTCGCGCTACATTTGCTAAATTAGCATACCAAGTTGGCCTCTTTTCCCTAGCATTGACAGTGTCCATATTCTCCTCTTTCGCTTCCTAGTCCTTTTTCCAGCGCACATAAAAACCACAATTGCCAAAGTGAAATTCATCTTGCTCTACTGTATTTGTTTACCACTAGTGCATGCTGATGATGTTTTACTCTTCTATACTAACTTGCGTCGTAGCCTACGATTCAATAGGTGTCATCATAGTACAGTCCACATACATGTCGTACCCAAGTTTGTAATCATTTTATAGGATTGAGGAGTGCCGAAATCGTCTTTAGCAGGCATTAGGCAACTATGGATATTGCTTTGTGATTACAAAGAAACAAGAAAAAATCTGTCATCATTTACTCACCTGTCATTATAAATCTTGCTGGCATAACAGCCTGTCTTGAGGGTCAAACTGAAGTGTTTATCACTGCTGCAAGGCCACTATGGATCCTCTCCGGCAACTAAGATCGTGATTTATGAAAACATTTAGCTGCCGTTTTGTTGGGAGGAAATGCACAAAAAATCATGTGATTATCTGACACGCTCCAATTATTGAAATTGCTTGTGCTAAGCTTTCTCGTCGTGTTAGGAGCTCACTCTACAAGATATCAGCCTCACTTATACCATGATGGGTTAGTGATTCAAACACGCTCTGTTTAGCTGGAGATCCTGAAGCTGCATATGTGACAACAGAATATAAACTACCAACAGAATATGTGACCTACTTTGGCCCTTGGCTGCTGTGTTGGAGCTTTTTATTAATATCATCAACAGCTTTTGCACAGAAATCGGAAAAGCAGATGCTCAGCAACATACACATTTAGATTAAAGAAATATATACAGCAAGCTGTGCAAGCAAAACACACAGTGAGGGTTTATGTAAAGCTTCATTATAAAGCTCTTATGTGTCTGTCTGTCTGTTTGTCCTTCTATCGATCTTTTAATCTAATCTTATCTATCTAATTATAGATAGTGGGAAGAGAAGTTGCTATGTTCCTCTATGGGTCGAGGACTTTCACATGACCGGCAACTAAATTACTATTATTTCTTTCTTCTCTCTTCTCACTGTGACACTAGATTGTCCCTGACTGTGCACTACACAGTGGCTTTGTATAAAGTGTGTGTGCTTTTATGCTGTTTGCTCCATTGACAGTGCATCTGTATTGTGTTGACGCTGTATTCCAGAGCTTCAACACATTTAACAACGGCACGAATCCTTACATTCACCCCTACTTTCAACTTATTTATATTTTGCTTGTTACAATAATATTTTAGAATTCCATCTTTCTTTCATTGTACACAGGCACTCATGTAGCTTCTCTCTTCTACGGGTGTTTTACATTACTTCCTGCCAGAGGTGTTGCTTTCAAAGTTACATATTTTACTCTGTCATATTTATTTATTTTTTACGTAAAGTCTACTTAAAATCTCAGTTAATTTAGTTGCATTTTTGATGTTTTCAGGTGGTGTGTGTGGTCCATAACTTCAAAGGCAAACATCTGCTGAATGATGATCCCCCACAGGACAACCTAAGTGACAATCCAATGGTCAGCTCGCCCAGGGTTGAGAGTCCGTTGGAGAAGTACATCGCCTCACAGGTACTGACAAAAGCACAGCTGAAATCTGTGGATGCTGTCAAATGAACTGACACACAGTACATGGCCTGTGTGCAGAGTGTTGAATCAGCTCTCAAGGGTCCCAATTGTGTCAGTTTGAGCACTCTTATCAACAAGATGTGTATCAATGCGCTCCTGTGCCTCAGGTGACAGAACTGAGAATGGATGATGAGGAGCCCCACACTCTGAAAGACCGTCTCCTGAGTTTCTTTAGCTGGATCACAGGCAAAAGCAGCCGCTTCAGACACCTGCAGAACACAAGGCAATAAACGTATGCGCACCTGTGTGAGGAGCTCAGGCTGCCAAACCTCTGGAGTACAACGACACATCATTAAATCCAAGTTAAAACCCAATCATGTTCATTTCAAATGAACAAAACAATTACCTGTACTTAATTACAGTGTACCCAGAGCGTTGGCATCTCCGGCTGCATGTTTTCAAGTCCTTTGCAGTTCAGTCTTTATGGTTGCATCTGATCTTGTTCTGAACTTAAATGTATATGTATATGTATATATATTTCTAAATGTAGGATTAAGGGATGTAGAATATGGTCATGCAGAATAAGGCATTAATATGTGCTTTAAAAGTACTAATAAATGACCAATATGCTAGTAATTTGCAAGCTAATAAGCAACTAGTTAATAGTGAGGATTGTTCCCCAAACTAAACTTATTTTTAAATTTAATAAAATATTAAAGGTATGATGCAATAATTATATCTTTTTAATTATTGTCATATTTTTTAAATATTCATTATTTATATGAACAACCCATTGATTAGCCGAAATATATCATTTTAATAGATCATTTTGTTAAAGGATAAGGGCCTTTATTGAGGTTTTTTTGTGTGTACACTGGGACAATTCTATTGATACTCGCGCGAGACTTACATTTTTTTGCAATATACCTGAGAATCATGTCATTTGAAGCCTTTTCTAATCTAATAAGGATTCCTCGCACGCACATTTGCTTCCAGTTCATTTTCTTTCATAGCCGGTGCTCTGAAATCCCTTTTAAAAACCTGATCTGAAACCTGGTGTTTGAGTTGAGTGACCTAAAAACTCTTAGCAATTCCCCACCTCGAATAGAAATCGAAACGCACTACTAAGCCCTCAAAGACTTGAAAAACCTCCATTCCTGAGTCTGCATTTAGCACCCTAGCAGCCGTTATCCCCCATGGCAGAGTCAGACTTCGTGTTGAGCTTTTAATTAAGCCACAGGCCACCTCTGAGATCCGAAAGACTGTAATTAAACTGCAACTATGGCCCTTTAAACGTTTCTTTATGCATCTTTCACGTAAGCAAATGAGAGAATAATTTAATCCCAGATTACTGTTTTGATTTCTCTCGGCAGAATATAAGGGATTAAATGTTGTTCTTGTTTGCTTATTCAGCTGCAACAAACCATTTGAGAACAATGTCGGTTCACAGATGGTTTATTGAAATGGAGAGAATGAATGTGTAGGATATTGAGGGCACTTTCCTCCAATAAAAATGCTAATCTTCTGTGTCTTCTTTAGTCAAGGGTGCCAATTGAAAATAATTATTTGTGATATCAGTTGATCCATGTAGATAAGGTTTGGATGCAATAATGCCCCGTGAGGTTTCTGGGATGGATGGAAAACAGACAATTCCACTTTGCTTTCTGCTGAAATATCCCCCAGACAGATTGCTGTCAGAAACCATAATGCTGTTGAAAGTGGGAGGACAAGGCGAGGGAAAATCCACATCTCTGTTTTGTCTCTTCAAATCACAGAGACTTCAGGATCACGGCAAATATGACTGGAAGCTAGAAATAATTTGCTTGGGAAAATCCGCCCCGGATTCTCTGCCGAGGTCACAGTGTATATATCAGCGATATGACCTGCGGAGCGCTTTTCTGTGATCGCTCTTCATGTTTTCTGAATCTCTGATGAACTCTCCATTTCCAGCTGTATTATTTATACATTTTCTAACTCGGTGTGTAGTTTTTTAGCACTGTGTACTGTTAGCTATCACTCTAAAGTCAGCTACAGTACAACTCCAGCAGAATCCCTTTCAACACCTATTTATATGTATACCTGCGTGACTCATGTAAGAAACTGAACATTTCGTTTCAGAATAGAGTTTAAACGGGAGTCATACGCCCCATCAGTTCTGACTGAAACGATCTATCTTCTGGTTCTCAGGACTCATTTTCTTTCAGATTGGGCCCACAAACTGGTAGCATAAGGTTAAACAGAACCATTAGTGTTTGTTGTTACCTTGTCCCTGTCCCTGATATATATCATTACAACCTGGAACACACGGGTGCTCATATCAGACATTTTGTACTTGGTTGACAACATTTGGTTTGGACCTAAGTTTGGTTTGTTTTGTTTGTGTGAAACCTGATTACTGAATTTTTATGCACAACAAGGAACCGTACACGGGTCTGCTTGAAAACCAGGTTTATATTGTTTAGTATAATGCGATTGCTGTATCAACGTAATATGCTTTTAGTAAAATATCTATGTGCGTGTTAAAACCAAAGAAAAATACACTAGCATTCAAAAGTTTGGGGTCAGGAACATTTTTGGTAACTTTTATTTTGATGGTCCACTTTAGAATTTCTACTATTTCTTAGTAACTTTGCAACTACATGTTAACTAGCAGTCATTAGAGTAGGCTATCAGTAGACTGTCTGCTTATATCTGGTAACACTTCACACCTCAACAGACATTTTACTGTTGACCGTAACTTTGCAACTACATGCAAATCAGCATATTAGAAAGATTTTTGAAGGATGATGTGACTGAAGACTGGAGTAATGATGCTGAAAGTACAGCTTTTATTTTTGATCAGATAAATGCAGCCTTAGTGAGCATAAGAAACGTCTTTCAAAAATATTTAAATATTTTACCGACCCCAAACATTTGAACAGTAGTGCAGTTTTTTTTAAGTAACGTGAACACTTTCTATTTGTCTTCTCTTTCAATATTTTTTTCTTGTTTTCCAGTAAAAATGTCTAAACATCCTTACGAAGTGAAATAGCTTCTCCAAAAGTTTTTAGAACTTATACAATTAGTTTATTAATAATATTTATTAATATACATAAACATTTTTATTTTAGTTTATTTTTCTTACCCCATTGACAAATATTCATTTCTTTTTGTAAGCATAAATGTAACAATTCTTATTGGAAAACAAGACAGATGTGTTTGCTGTGTATTTCGGTACAGCGCCCAACAGCTGGTGCTACTAGTCACACTTGTGTGAGAAGTGTAAATGTCTTATCTCCTCAAACCTCGTGTGGAAACGGTTTGCATCTAAAAGAGTCTGTCCTCTTGCAAAGCAGATTTGATGTGTTTGATCTCCTCAAGTTTTTGCTGACGTCCTTCCTTCTGTCTAACTCTGTCAACAGAATCACATCTCCTTCGCTGAGATCACGTGACCTTGAGTCGGCAGTGTGGCAGACACACTGGACATCCACGCTGTTTACCGTCCAGTCCCGATAGTCACGGCTCAACGCTACACAGTGGTCATATTCTCTATGGTGTCGTTTTGGATCGCTCTGCCCTTGCTTTGTGTGTGTGGAAATCTTGGTCCTGTCTACTAATAACTGTTACCATCACGCAACTAATGACTGAAGCTTCACACTTCACATTTCCCAGACTGGCTCCGTTGGCTTTATTGCAGACCAAGCACTAGAGCTCAGAATATCTCAGTTGCTCACGTGTGTGTCTGTGTTTATGGGATTTATGGCAGGTTGATGCGAATACCTACCTGTGGAATTAAAAATGGACTTAACTTGTATTTGTGGATATGTGCGTTTTCCTCGTCTGCTTATATTTCAGAAAGTGTTTATTCCTATATGAATTTGTTTCTTTTTAGAGCTTGCATTGGATGAGTGAAAACATATGGAAGCCTGTTTCTGCCTCAGACTAAAAAAAAAGGTAATTGTGACTTTATTTCTTGAAATTGTGACACTATATTTCACAATGTGACTTTTGGTAACACTCTATTTTGACTGACTCTAAGTAACTTTGAACTACATGTCAACTAACTTTCATTAGAGGAATAGTAGACTGTCTGCTTAATATCTGCTACACTTTATTTTGATGCTCCCTCAACAGACATTCTACTGACTATAATAGTAACCCTAAAGCCTGGTTTATACTGGCCATATACTGGCACTATACTGGCACGAGTGCGAAGGTGCGCTCGGCAAATAATTAATTATCTCATAATTGTGATTTTAATATCTCACAGTTGTGACTATTTCTCCTAATTGCAACATTATTTATAACAATTGTAATTATTTTTCCAAATTGTGACAATTGTCACAGTTGCAACTTTTACTAATAATTTAGATTTTGTCTCACAATGTGAATTTATTTCTCTTAATTGCAACTTCAAATCTCACAATTGCAACTTTATTTCTTAGAATTGTGATTTTATATCTCACAATTGCGACTTTATTCTTGATAATTACCTATTTTATTTTTCACTCTGAGGCAGAATTTTGCTTCCATACATGCGTAAATACACTGTGTCCACAAAAATAAGGCAGAAAATAAGCTAAAAATACCCGTTGAAAGCTCACATTTAAAGAATACCAAAGCTCAGATAAATTCAAGTACTCACCTACTGTACTAGCAGCAAAAAAAGCAGTTCCAGATCCATTGGTTAGAGCCAAGACTCAACTTTACCCAGTGGCCAATGGACATTCACAGTGAAGCTGTGTGCAAACCGTGATCACCCAGCTGTGAAAGACAGATCATCTGCTAAGACAATCATCAGCCATCTCACTAGAATAATGAGTCGGTCCATTAAACCAGTGCTTGACATAATGATACTCGCATAGGCATTTGTTTCACACTGTTTTAATGGCCAGCAAACCTTTCATAGATGAACGATAATGTAAATGTTAAGGAAATAATGATTCAGAAAGCCTCCTTTTCTCCTGTGATCTTTTAAATACAAACCATGATACCTCATGTGTAAAGTTGTGGTTATAAACTAGTCACTTGCGTTATTTTATTTGGAAAAGATGCAGTTCTGCGCTTATTTATATTTCAGATCTCTGGCCCTGTGTTTCAGTCTAGTCACGGTGCCGTTTAAAGGAATATTCTGGGTTATCTTTAGATTAATGTCTACATCTAGCATTGGTTTAATGCTGTTAATGACCATTAATTCAAGTTGTCCTTCAGTTTGTAAAAACGTGTTTAGAGTAATACACTTAAAATGGAGGCCTATTGGGTATGTGGGCTGAAGCAGAAATGTTTAGCTCATTATTGGTTACACCTACAAATTCTTCAGTAAAAATGTGCTGTTTGAGCTGTAAAGTTGTCTAACAAGCTTTTTTGAGGTGGGATGTACTTTTTTTAGGTTGGGGAACTTGTTGTGTTTCTGAAGTAATTACTGTGGGTGTAGTTTGCAGGACTCTTGCTCCTCAATTTACACTGTAAGTATATTACTGTAAACTATTACTTATTGAAATTATTCTGTGTGGGAATCGACACTACCGTTCATAAGTTTGGGGTCAGATTTGTATTTAATTATAATAAAATATTATTATTATTATTCAGCAAGGATAAATTAAATTGTTTAAAAGGGACAGTAAAAAAAAACATGTATAATGTTACAAAACATTTCTGTTACAAATAAATGCTTTCAATTCATCAAACATTCCTGATTTTTTTTATCATGGTTTCCACAAAACCATTAAGTGGCACAACTGTTTTCAACATTATTAATCATTTCTTGAGGAGCAAATCATCATATTAGAATGATTTCTGAAGGATCATGTGACACTGAAGACTGGAGTAATGATACTGAAAATACAGCTTTGCACCTCAGGAATAAATTACATCTAATAAAATTTAAAATAATAACAGTTCATATAAATGTATAAAAATATGATAAAAAAAAGTTAATTTAAATTGTTATAATATTTCGCAATATCACGGTTTTACCGTATTTTTGAACAAATAAAGGCAGCCTTGGTGTGCATGAAATACTTTTTTCAAAAACTGAAAAAAAGAAACCTACAGACCCCAAACTTTTCAACGGCGGTATATGTTATCCACAGGGCCGGATTATAGTCTCACAAGCCCATAAAGTAACCCAGAAGATTCCTAAATATATGGTTCCCCTTGTCCTGCTGATGTGACCGATCCTTAAAAGAGCAATAATGTGTTTCTCCTTATCTTATTAGAAAATTCCTATTTGGCTTCCCCTCAAATGGTATGTATTTTTTATTTGTATTATTATATATACATATATAATATATCGGTGTGATAAATGGTATATATTCCTAAAGCACTAAACACAGAAGTCTGGGATAGCTGCACTTAAAAATGTAGAAAGAAAAAAAATGCATAAATTCTAAATGAAAGCGATCAGCGCCTGCAGCAGTATTAAAATGAAACATGGTGTGTACAGTGTAAATGCACATGACTGTAATTTTTGTCAGAGATTATCAATGTTTATTTTCTTATGTTTGTGCTGTACATGTATGTGTGGCTGGGGGTTTGTGGGTGTATGATGGCATACTGTAAGTACATATTGTACTGTATTTATCATTGACATTCTTTGATCTTAGCTGTATCACACTGGTTTACTGTATACAAATGGATGTTTGTATTTATTTTAAGTTCTATGTTTTATAGCTTGCGCAGACGTTTTGGTTGTTAAAAGATGTTCTTTCAACCTCAAAAGCTTTTTTTAACTTCTGTTTCCTATATTTTCTCCTCCCATCCCGCCTCGAAATTCATTCCTAAATGGTTTATTTGGCTACTCTAGAATGGATTTACCACAAAATCAACGTGAATCCATGAATTCATGACCTTTGACACTGTAGAGACGATGAAAATTAAAGTTTGACTAAGAAAATATATTCTAAAGCCTGTGGTGTTTTTCTTTGGCCAGCACTTCACTGATGTGTACGGACTATAAAGCAAAGGACGTCTTATGTGGAACGCTCTCAGAAGCGTTTAAAGAGCCCTGTGGGATCTCTGGCCCCTGACTTCTGAAAAATTGCCTGGTTTGCTCTGGAGAACCTGTAAAATATGAGAGAAAGTGACGTGGTGTGGAGGTGATTCGGTGTTTTTCGGCCATCCTGACTGATACCGAATGTCCTGAGGAGCAACAAACAGACAAACAAGCAATCAGGAAAGATGGAGCGTTTTCACCAGCCCACATTTATTACTGTCACTCAACTGGGTTAAAGGGAACATCTTTCTCTCTCTTCTCTCCCCACATCATAAGGATTGATTCTTTTCCGAAGGGAAACGAATTCTGCTGCACTGAGATTCCCTACTTTTTTATATCTCCAATCTGACTGCTCTCCTGAAACCACTGGCGAACTGCCGGGAAACACGCCACATGGGCTTAGGAGAGTCTTTTTATCTTTTGAGAGCTTATTTTAAAGGTAAATCTAATGCGGAAAATATAATAAAGCAGGGCATGAAAATCACACTAATAAAGGTTAATTTGGCATGACGGGAATTTACTTGCTCTGGTCACTTTATGGTTCAGTAGTTCTTATTTGAAGTTCATCAGGTTGTTTAAACTCAACGTGAAATCAAAATTGATCCTATTTGCTTTCTTGATATGCGTTCCTGGTCTATTTGTACTTGTTTTGTTACTGCAAGTTATTCTAAAGAAAGAAAACAATGCTAAAAAGCTCCTGCTGCTTAAACAAATTTCCTTTTAGGCATTAAAAAAATAATAAACAATTTCCAAATAGCTATTTTTAGGCTATACTGCTCAAGGTAATGTTGGTAGTATTCAATTCCCTATGGGTATAATTAAGTTTTTATTGTAGTAATTGTATTTCATAATTCAATTCTATAATGGAGGCATTGGGTTTTCATTGTCAGGTCGATGCATTGCAATGCACTGATGCTTTTCTAACCATATTTCTACAGTTCATGCCCTCCAAAAACCAATACCAGAACACAAGCGCTTTATTTTTAGAGTCTAAATTGCTCCTGTAATACTTTGCAGCTAACAATAGCTACAAGTCCATGTCCCATTCATCTGGAATCAAATAGAGGCTGATTGTGTAACAAAATCATTCATTTCTGTTTACCACGAAACGGGTCGATATCTCTCAAACAATCAATCCGCACTGCATGTTTCCCAGTGTGAACAAGCAGCCTTACTGTGTCACATTGTTTCGGTTTTCATTCAGTTCGCACAATTGGAAAGTTTGGCCTTTGTGCTTTAAAGACGAGGTGTTCGAGTCAGGACATTGATCAACTGACGTGTCTGAGAAAGATGTGTACAGAAAACAAATTCGGGAATCTCAAAAGCAGCAAAATGGTCTTGCCTTTTAGACCAAAACAATCTTTTGTTTTAGAACATCAACCTATGGAAGCTTGTTTCTCTCACGGAATAAAAAATAACACATCTATGGAAGTAAAATAATGTCAAATGTTTTTGAAACAAAAAGCATGTTGAATTGCACCAATTGAAAAAAAATATGCATTGCGTTAACCATGCTTGTATTTTAATCCATTGTATTTTTAAGGCTTGCATTTTTATGGGCTGAAATTCAACATGGTTGAATATTTAAGCTGTGAATATTTCAATTAAAAACATTTCAAACACATTTTCAATATTAAAAATTAAATAATCCATATTCACCTTTCATATTTCACTTCCAACATTTTCAAACTGTTTAAAAATACAACCTATAATATTCAACAGGCAATTTTCGGTCCATTTTATTTCGCCTTGAAAATTCGCTTCCACAAATTCAGTGGTTCAAATTCGACAGTAAATTCAACGTCGACATCCAGGAACAATAGGTTACTGTCGTAACCCCGGTTCTCTGAAACATCGAGTGGAGAGATCCACCTATGGGAAGGGCATCCGTACCTGACCTCTGCAGAAGCATCCAATTACACCAAGTCTGGCTAACAGACAGAAGCACGCACCCAATGCCAGGTGAGGCCACACCCCTTTACCTACGGGCATATCACAGCTGGGCGCGCTGCTATTCCTCAGTAAGTATATTCGCTTCTCGTGCGGCAAGCGGGGCATAGCTGGTGGATCTCTCCACTCGATGTTTCAGAGAACCGGGGTTACGACAGTAACCTATTGTTCTCTTTCATCATCTCGTTTCGAGATCCACCTATGGGAGAGACATGGACAGCTCCCCGATTGCCCAATACACTCACAGTGAGGTTCTGAAGGCCAGAGAAGGACGGTCACCTCAGAGAGGCGGTGCCTGACACGTCCCACAAACATGACCCTGCAAGTTTTCCGCCACGCTAACTGCTGTGGACAAGCAGGGCATGAAACATGCATGAGACACATACATGATAATGGCCCCCGCACCACCAATGCACATAGCTAAACCCAAGAAGGAATGCGAATGCTTGGTGACAGGAATGAACATGGCCAGCCGGCCCATTCACTCCTCGTTGGTTAACCAAACGGGGCTGTGGGAAAGGGCTAAGAGGACCCTACCTCTAGGACCAAGTGTGCCACTGAAGTTCTGGTGACATCCAACCGGTAGTAACGCTCAAAGGTATGAGGAGAGGCCCAGCTGGCCGCGGAGCAGATGTCCTGCAGTGGCCTGAACAAAGCCCAAGAGGCGGCTAAGCCCCTTGTGGAATGAGCTTTTGATGCCCCTTGGGGCTGCACTCCCTTTGCTTCATAAGCCATAGTATAGCGTCCACGAGCCAATGTGAGAGGCATTGCTTTAAAATGGGACTCCCCTTGTGCAGAGGAGCCCTCGAAACAAAGAGCTGGTCGCTCTTGCGGAAAGCACTGGTCCTGGTCATATATGCTTGCAGAGCACGGACGGGACACAGAGCATTCAGCCCCTGATCCTCCGGGGAGGCAAAGGGTGGAGGGTGAAAAGCGGATAGCTCCAAAACCTCCGAAGTGAACGCAGGGAAGCATTTCGGCATGAAGGCCGGGTTAGGCTTAAGGAAAACCTTATCTCCACTTAGGGAGAATTTTGGCGCACGAGGGGTGAACCGAGAGTGCATGTAGCTCACTGACCCGTTTAGCAGATGCCGAGGCTGAGAGCAAAGCTGTCTTGAGGGAGTGTCTGGTAGATTAAAACAGTGAGAGATCGTGTGGCTGGCCCGACGCTTAGTAAGAGCCACGAGACGCGCTCCAATACGGGCAAAGGAGCGAATAAAATATACGATAAGATGAAAAAATGGTAGAGATGGATTGCACTTTATGTGCTCTCATCGGAGTGTCTGGTTCATGTAAACAGTGAGAGATCTTGTGGCAGGCGCGACGCTAATAGGTGACGTGACGCGCGCTCCAAATGGACAAAAAGATATAAAATAATATGACAAATACCCCTACTGTACGCAGACCTGGATAATAGCGGAGACAATTCACGTTATAACACAGAGATGACCAGATATCATGGTAGAGATGTAATTTTTAATTGCTGAATTTAATTCATAATTGTAATTGGGTTGTATTTAATGATGCTACATTTAAATAAAATTGCCTTTGCCAAAACCCAGCCATCAATTTAGTATTCCGTCATAGTGACTAAAACAAACAATTCACTCTGTCTCAGTGTATTACAGTTGTTTTACTAAAACTTAATATCAATGCCAACGGCGAGAGAATTTATTTTTGCAGTGGACAAATCACCTTACTTTGCACGGGGGTAAAAATAAGTCTCATAAGACACTTGAGTAAACGCTCGTGTGTTTTGTGTCTTAATCAACCTTTTCCATACACATAAATTATAACTCGTACTCATCGCTCTGTCCATTTCAGCAAATGACGTTTTGTGAAGGCCTCTCCTGTTGCTTTGGTGCTTGTCAACACGCGCGTGCACTGCACCCCCTGCTGGTAAAGCCGACTACAGCAGATGGAGATTATGATCGGTAATCTACTGCTTTTCCTGCAGTTCCTGGATGTCGACGTTGAATTTACTGTCGAATTTGAACCACTGAATTTGTGGAAGCGAATTTTCAAGGCGAAATAAAATGGACCGAAATTTGCCTGTTGAATATTATAGGTTGTATTTTTAAACAGTTTGAACATTTTGGAAGTGAAATATGAAAGGTGAATATGGATTATTGAATTTTTAATATTGAAAATGTGTTTGAAATGTTTTTAATTGAAATATTCACAGCTTAAATATTCAACCATGTTGAATTTCAGCCCATAAAAATGCAAGCCTTAAAACTACAATGGATTAAAATGCAAGCATGGTTAACGCAATGCATATTTTTTTTTCAATTGGTGCAATTCAACATGCTTTTTGTTTCAAAAACATTTGAGATTATTTTACTTCCATACACATCTCACAATTCTGATTTTTTTTACATTTATTTTTAGTTTATACCTTGCAATTGCAAGTTATAAACTCATAATTGCGAGTTTACATCTCGCAATTCTGACTTTTTTCCACAGAATTATGAGTTTATGCTGCGTTTATGGCATGCCATACTTAATACTAATTACAAAATGACAACGTGACGATCTATAAGCTGTTGTTGGACTTGGAATTGTGCTTTTTTTATGGCAAATCTATTCATGACAAAATGAATTTGCAGTGGTACAATGGTCACTTGATACAAGTGGGAGCTCTCAGAAATTTCCCAGTTTACAAGCTGTAATGAGTTCTACGAGAACGTAAGCATCACAATCTCATAATTACAACATGCCATGAACGCACCTTTACATCTCGCAATTCTGACTTTTTTTTTCTCCGAATTTTGTGAACATCTTGTAATTCAGTATTCTGCCATGGAATAAAGACATTAAAAAGTTTTTTTCTCTCGCAATTGAGAGTTTATATCTCACAATTCTTACTTTTCTTCTTAGAGTTACGTCATCATGTAAATGTACCCAAAAACTTGCTCTTCGAAACCCGTTTTTTTTTTTTGCATTTTCAGGCCCACAAAACACAGCTGTTGTGTAAATGAACAGCCAAAACGTTAACATCTAGCAATTCTGACTTTTTTCCTCAGAATTGTGAGATACAAACTCAGAATTGGTGAGGAAAATGTTTTTATTCCATGCTGGAAACAGGTTTCCATCAATCTTACCCCAATTGCATCAGAAAACGCTCTCCGCTGTCCTTCCTGTTTCCTGTCGGTCTTCTGTGCAAGGTCTCCCACTGGACTGTGTCTCAACCGTGGTTGGAAAGGACTACAGAGACATTCATACTGATTTTGTAGTGCTGACAGACTGTAGATATTATACAGGTCTTTGTGATTCGGTAACGGTTGGAGCTTCTGTTCCCCATGGCTGCCCTGTATCTGAGTCCCTCTGTAACCTCTTACTCGTGCCACTCTCCGGATCAGCACCCTGTGTCTGGCTGCGGTTGGCAGGCCATCGGCGGGCAATGATGACCCGAGGTGTGCCACCTTAGCCAGGCGCCGATGGCTCCATTCAAGTTTTTGTCCAGATGCCTCTTTCCGAAAAGCTTCAGGACTCCTTGTTTCGTGGTTTGCCGTGACAAATCCGTCGCACCGCCAGGCTTTGGTTTCCACCGTCATTTGCTCATGAGACGTTTCCGGAATCCACTCTATCATTGGCAGAATCCTGCTTACCTCTGCGACTTGCATTGAGTTCTCACTGGCAATATTTTGTCTCTGGGTCTTTGAATCACTAGATACACTGGGATTTATGGGTACACAGCTCGGTTCTGGTGCGCTTGATCTCTCACTGGTAATGTTCACATTCAGGTTGGCAGATTTAGCAGGGACACGAGTTATTTGTGATGCTTTCCATCTTGAGTTTGCTTTATCTGATGCATCATTTGCTCCAGATACACACGACCTGGGCTGAGCAAATAAATGAGGGGACAAAATGAAGTTCTTCTCATCCAAGTAACTGCATTTGTGCCTAACCTTCAGTTTAGAGTCCCAGTATCGATGAAATGCATTTTTATCTGTTAAAAAAAAAGTGGGGGAAAAATGTGTGTAAAAAAAACTTTAAATGTTTTGGAAAGAAGACTTATGCTCACCAAGGCTGCATTTATTTAATGAAAAAAATACAGTAAAAACAGTAATAATGTGAAATATTACTAAAATTTAAGTGAACTTTCTATTTGGATAATATAATTTATTAATGTGATGCAAAGTTGAAATTCCAGCATCATTACTCCAGTCTTCAGTGTCACATGAGCCTTCAGAAATCATTCTAATATGCTGATTTGCTGCTCAAGACACATTTATTATTATTAGCTATGTTTAAATCAATTGTGCTGCTTAATATTTTGTGGGAACCATGATAAAATAATAGCTATTATTTGAAACAGAAAATAATAAAAATAAATGATACTCATCCCAAACTGGGATGGTGTGCAATCTGTTTTGTTGTTGTTGTTGTTGTGTTTTTCTTTTGGAACAATGTATTCAATGTTGCATCAGCTAAACTCTTTTAATGTATTTTAAATGGTCATCACCTATTGCCATATTCCAAAGATGTGATTGTATCTGACATCATGATTACAACTTCTCAACTCAAGAACTTCCCAGATGGATTTGAATGCACTATTTTTGTTCTTGTGCTGCCACAGATAATGATGGGAAATGTAGTTTGGTCACAAAATTCTGTGTCCTCATGAAAGAGCCAAATAAGTAGTGTTTTCTGGAAAGCTTTATTACTATTCTTCATTGCTACTTCAATTGTATAGGTGCAAATTAGCACACTACCACTTTTTGAACTAATGCTGCAAACGCTCCTACAAAAGGATAACTGGAAAGTCTATTTCGATGATCTATTACCAACTGCAACACGCCTGCCGGTCATTTTTAAGTAATCCTATAAACCCTGATTAGCTAGTTTAAGGGCGAATCTAAACTGCGTCATATTAATTCCATACCTGCCTTGAGAAAATGTCATGTTTTGTCTGCTTTGAGAACGAGAACGCATCCTCACATGCATTTGAGTACATATAAACATTATTGTTTAACATGGTTATGTCTATAAGATAAGTGTTAAACACTCCCACTGTCATGGGTCTTTGGATGTCCACGGGGCTGCAATACAAATGCTGTGAAGTCTGAGCCCTGTTAGGTCGATGATTAATCACAGGTCTGGTTTTTAAATGTCAAGTCTGACCCCAGCGTGGCCCGGCTCTGATCGATGTCCCACTCTACGGCCATCTTTCAGAAAGCTGCTCCGACGCTGTGGGACTCAGCATGACTCACCGTTTGCTTCAGAGAAGGTGAGTGGTGAAGGGTTTAAATGCAAATGTGTTTAACATCTAACTTCTGGCGAGCAGGGAGAGATATACCGAGGTCCACAATCTGAGACCACTAACTAAAATGTAATCTTAACCATATACCTATCCCTAAACCTAACCCTACCCATAACTTATTCCTAAAATAAGTGAATAACACTGATGTTGAAGCAGTAACCGTGGTTGTAAACTTGACATAAACTGTAAACTTGTCCCTCAAATCTGATTGGTTGATTGGAATGATGTTTCAGGATCAACAAAGATGTTGATCCAAGAATGTGTTGTACTTGGTGAAATCAGGTTCTGCTGCTTGAACATGCTTAAAAATAAAGGTTCTTTATTGACATCTGGTTCCATAAAGAACCTTTAACATAACCTTTCCATTACACAAAAGGTTCTTTAGTTGAAAATAGATCGTTTTTATCATATTTCGTCTGTGTTTTATGCCATAGCTTTTTTTAATAAAAAGAAATTACATTTTTACTATGGTCATAGACGTAAACAACACCTGGCTGATATTTTCTCCTGTGAGACCTTCAATATGCAATATGAACGTTTTTCACAACATTTTTAGAAGATGCCAAATTCTGGAGTTTCTGGAGTATTTCTGAGTAACAATTAACAAAAATGACCTAAAAATTGCATCCTGTACACAGCTTTTAACTGATACGCCCCAAAACACAATCATGAATTGAATTGAGTTTGTATGGAAAGCCCTTATGTGATGGAGCGGCTCCGTCACTGAGTGTGGGACACACACACACACACACATACACATACACCTACTCAATCCCCGTTCCCTTACAGTCTCAATTAAGTTGGTCATAAACTTCGGGATTATGCACTTTTCTCCTACTGTTAAGTAGCGCGATCAAGGGTGTACACTTTATAGTTCTACTCTTCTGTAAACATACATTTAAACGAACATTATAAACACTTACCGTGCGTCGATGCGTCGCGGGTTTGCTCTGTTTCCCAGTCAGTTTGGCAGACCCGAAGCGTAACATTTCCGGTTTTTAAATAGCGCGATTCTCGCGCGCTTACATGGTCACGTGAACTGCATAATTATGGGTTTGGGGTTGTAATAATAATTTGTGATGCAAGCAACTGTGTATGGGGAAGGAAAAATGTTTGTGAAGATGGATATAATTATTGTGGAAAATGCTGAAGTATAATAGATATAAGTCCTTTTCTGGAGTTAGTGCAATGTGTTGATTGTGTTATGTAAAGGATGGTTGAGCCTAGTGGGAGGGGCTAATGGCTTTAAAAGTCGCAGCTTCGGGCCTGTGAAGGCAGTCTTGGTCTGGTTACAGAGAAGGTAACTAGTGGCTGGTAATTTTTGTGTGGAAAGAAAAATAGAGTTTTGAGGATAGTTTTTTTTTGTTTTGTTTTTTTTGGTATAACTTTATTATAGTAAGTCTTTTTTTTTTTTTTTTTTTTACATGCCCTGGGTGTATTTTATGCAAATTACTAGTTGACACACCTGGCCTCATTTAAAATAACCTGGATTCACCAACAATGATGAACGATGACAGTAAGAGGTTTCTGTGCATACACACCTGTTGCGTTGGAACTTTTCTGCCAGCTTAAATAAGCAATATGTGCAAAATTATCAGTAAATAAGGCCCAATGCTACCATTAAAGTGGCATTCTTTATCTTTGAAAGAAAAAAGTTCAACACTAGGAAAGCTTATTTTTTTCCCCCTTAAGAGTTCATTGCAGTGAGTTGGGTCGATAATGGTATCAGTTACCATAGTTGTATATGATTTGAGCACATATGATTCAATACCAGAGTGGTGTTGAGTGAAGTGTCATTTGTGCATCTACAGTTATAGTCAGTTGGCGGCCCTGACTCATACGGTGCCCTTGTTGACATTCGCTCAGAAAAGAAAAAAATGAAATGCTGTGTAATTTAAAATAATAGGGACAGGTGGAACAGAGAGCAGATTTAATTCTGTGAAATGTCTGTGGGTAAGATACTGGCCCTAAAGTCACCATGAAATCAAAATGTACAATTTTTGTTTTTGATGGAATATTTTTAATTCATGTGCCCTCATAATCTTTAATCAAAAAAACGTCCCCTTCCTCTTGCAGCAACATCTCTTCTCTTCTCTGATGACGTGTTTACTGGCGTGAGGTCGGGACAACCTGTCACTCACATGATATCGACCAATAGCAAACCACAGCCATCCAATCAATTCCCAATGGACAAAATTAAGTCCCGCCTACTTCTGGTTCGAAAGGGAAGAAAGGAAGAAAAGACTAACGCAACTTCCACGGTCTAAAACCAGAAAATCAGACCATTTACTATAGATCTGTCTTTCAGCAAGGAAAGTGAACTGTGTCTGATAGCTGTTCTATTGTTTTGTTATAAAACATTGGAATCCTGCTATTCTCTTTTTATTGTGAATGTGATTACATCTTTAATGTTACCAGATGAAGTTACATTAATTTTGTATATGATTGTAAAATCCCATGCCTGCTTAGCAAGGAAATTCTCCCCTTCCAGTCAAAACAATCGTAAAAAGCTCAAACAAACACGAATAACCAGTCAAAACAGAAAAAAAAAAAAACGTTGCAAATGAAGCATGGGCTCATGTCTGTGTGTGTAGGGAAATCTCTACACGCTGAGTGATTGGCAGGAAGTCGCTCTTTTCAGTCTCGATACACGCTGCGAGGTGATTTTGAGGCATGCTGGGTAGAAAGCTCGACTCTGTGGCAGACAAATGTTTGCGCCACACGTAATGGATGGCTCCAGATCCCTACAGAGAATTCCCCATAGCAGCAGGTGAAAGCAACAGTGTAATTAGACACAGGTTCACAGGACCGCAAACATTCAGAGGAAAAAACGGCTACATCGCCTATTATCTCCTCTCCTGCTGCTTGAACTAAACCATGTTTAAGAGAACTCTGTGGGATCGTCATTCAAGACTCTGATTAGCCATTTCAGAGAGTGTATTGATTTTTCTTTGGCAGCATTTTACTCCTACCAACCAGATTCATTATGATGCAAGCCATTACTTAGTAGGTCCCATGACTGAGGGGGCATTTACATGACCGTTTTCTACTAAAAACGGACATTTTTTATGCGCTTTAGCCATTCAATTACACAACAACGGCGTTTTGGGGGCCTGAAAACGAAAACTTTTGAAAACGGGTGTCAAAGTGCAAGTTTTTGAAAACGATACCATTATAGTCTTCGTGTAAAAGACAAAAAGGGCATAAACAGCGAGTGACGTCATGCACATGCGTTTTAAGTGTTTTGTGTTTCTTTACAAAGTGACATCGCCGCCAACTACTGGCCTGGCATGCATAATACAGTGTTTTTAGTCATTTTTGCAGAGCTGTGTGAACAGGGGTTGTTGTGAAAAGCGTGAAGGAAAAAACTTTTGTTTTTAGTACATGTGTAAACGTACCCTGATTATGAATGGGTTTGATTGCTTACCGTTGATTCCGCTATCCGTGTCAGAACATTCCCAAGCACAGCACAGATTCCTCTTCTCACCTTTTCTGTGGAAACATTGTGGATTAAATGCGTAAAAGACCTGAATTTTCCAAACACACCTTTTAGAAGTGTTTTTATGTTCTTTAAAAATCGAAAGATTGAAGAACAATTTTTAAAAAAATCACATTCGACCAATAAACATTTTGAGATTGCTGTAAATGAGTAAATGAGAATTTGATGACAGACACAAAATGCAGGCTTATATATAATTACGTATAATTAAAATTTCTATTCTATTTCTATTTAATTATTAAATAATTTTTTTGCATAATTTAAATATAATTCAAATTTCATATATACAGTGTATATATCTCACACACACATACACATACATACAGTAGCTATATATATATACACATTTATAATTGTTGTTGTATGATAATATCAAATTCATCTAACACCGACCCATCACAGAAATACTATTCACATTCGTTTATATCTCATTACTTGACAAAAGCTACTGAACGCTACCTTTTAGCGATTGTGATTTTAGAGATTTGCTAACTGAACCATAGTGGAGTCAAAAATGAAACCTAGTGTGTTGTATTCATCATAATAGATGGTGTTGAATTGCTTCTGATGTGATGGAAACAGGCAAAACAATAGAAGCTCTTTACTATAGCAAACAAAGTCAGTTCCTGCTAGAAAGTAGTCAAAATAATCGAGCGTACAATGCTAACAGATTCGCTGTGAGTGTACCCACAGCTCATCAAATCTCTCATTTTATAGAGAATGACTCGATAGGATCAATGAGTCATGGAAGTCCATATAACTATTCCCGGCTATTGTTTTCCATTACCGACACCTCATATCAGCCCGATGCACAACACAAGCACCTCTAACACCTCTAAAGCACACTTTTTGGGAAAGCGTAATGCACAAGCGTGATAAAGTAGGGTCATTTTCTCCGTTACAGCCCTGCACAGTGGAGTATATTAAACTGAAATGGCTTGTTTTGATGGTGTGGAAAATTCATTCCTCTAGCAGATTGTATTGTACAGCGGTAGGCTGAGAGAGCCAACACATAGCTGCTTCCAACCCAGAGTAAAAGACTCAACGAGGTCTGGATTAGACGAAGGCTTCCATATCAGAGAGAACGGAAAACGAAACTTTAAGATTTAGTTGTTTACATCTAATGAAGCCTGTTTCCACTTCAGAGTAAAAAATAAAACTGGTAATTGTGGAAAAAAGTTCAAAATAAAAAAGAAATAGTAATAGAAATTTGATAGATAGATAGATAGATAGCTACATGCAGACCAAATTATGTAATTAAGAAGTTTAAAATGCTGGAAAAATTATAGTCAAATCAAACTAATAACTGTACCTTTTTTTCTTCTGTTTATTTTCCTTGAGCTGCATATTGGCACACATTTGTCTCGTGGTCTCTTCTGAATGCTTTGACATGCTCATGTTCACACCCAAAGCCATAATTACACACAAGAGACGCAACAGTAACCAGGAACTTGGACACACTTCAGTGACTGGTCAAGCTGACAAGAGAAACACAAATGAGATGTTTATAAAGTCATTTTTGCTTGTTATTAGTATGGTTGAATTGGATCATCGAAGGTCAGCAGCAAAGACATTGGTTAATAAAGGGAGATTAAATATACAAAGTATATTTGTGTAATTATTTAACATTTAATTATTGTAGATTTGCATAATATTCTGAGATTGCATTTGACTTTTTATTCATTATCGACACTGAATCTGTTTTTGTGAGATGAGTAAATGCCTGCTCACATTTAATCGAGATTACAATTACCATCATGTCCACACAACACCTCTGCACTCACTCAACATGGAGACAGAAGAGGTGTCAGTCAGTAAATGGGAGAACAAAGTAACTGCTAACTTATTTGAAAAAAGTAACTCAGATATGTTGGTACTTTACTAGTTACTTGAAAAAAGTAATCTGATTACATAACTCACAGTACTTGTATGCATGTTATTGTGTCACTAAAAAGAACCGGTTCCAAAGAATCATTTGTTCACAAATCAGGCTCACCAAACTACAACTAGGTAAAACTCGAATAATTCGAATATCGTGCATTTATTTCAGTAATTCAACTTAAAAGGTGAAACTAATATATTACATGCCTCATTACATGCAAAGTGAGATATTTCAAGCTTTTGTTATAATTTTGATGATTATGGCTTACAGCTATGAAAACCTTTTCACAATATTCTAATTTTGAATTTGGGGTTTTCATAAGCTGTAAGCCATAATCATCAAAATTATAACAAACAAAGGCTTGAAATATCTCACTTTGCATGTAACGAGTCTATATAATATATTAGTTTCACCTTTTAAGTTGAATTGGCTTTTATGCACAGCTTCACTACTTCCTGAACTTCAGCCAGCCCTTTGTTTCCTGTCTGCCATTATTGGACAAACTGATTAATCCAGGTGTGCCTGATTATTGTTACTGAGGCCAGGCACACCTGGATTAATCAGTTTGTCCAATAATGGCAGACAGGAAACAAAGAGCTGGCTGAAGTTCAGGAAGTAGTGAAGCTGTGCATAAAAGCCAATTACTGAAATAAATGAACTTTTGCACGATATTCTAATTTGTGTACTACCCTGTAAATAAAAAATAAATAAAAATAAGTACAATCAAATTGGATGTTTGAGTCATTTCAACTTAAATGACATTAAACTGACTTAAAAAATTAGTTGAATCTTGTATAACACAAACAAGTTTAAATTGCTTGAAACATCTGAGAACCTTTTAGCTTTGAAATGGCAATATTTGAAATGTTTCCCTGGCAGTTTCTCTTTGGTCATGCGGAATTAAGTCTTGTGCTGGAGGATCCTGAAAGGAACAGAGAAGGATGGTGACTGTGGGCTTCCCTGAGGCTGCCTGATCCATCTGGTCACTCAGGCATTCATGTACTTCCCTTCTCCAAGTCTCCATGAGGAAAGCCCAGAGCAGGCCTGCTTTCTGCCAGCCAGCCTCAGATGCTCGAGTCAGAGAACAGCTGCTGCTGATGGCAGGAAAAAGCCAAGCGCCGCAGCAATAACTCGATTTGCTTTTACATTCGTAGTGCACTTACCTTCAAAACCAAATTGCAAATTAATAGTGCATAAAAAGACACTAACATATTTGACTCTGCCAAAGACAATATAGTGATTAACTCATGGGCACATCAGTTTAGAGCACTTTTGGTACGAGTGTTTGACTACTCTTGGATTGTGAAAAGTCTGGGCTTGGTTTTCCTCTTCCCATTCCAGGCTTCTGGAGTATTTATGTCCACATGGACAGACTTAAGTGGTCCAAGGAGAGGGATCTGATGAAGGAACTGGCTTTACATCAAAGACTAGACTTCAAAAATATAAGTTATTTATCTCTCAAAATGGTCTTTCACAGGTGCTAATGACTTAAGTAAAGGCAAAAAAAGTAGTGCTGTGCTGGCCAAATTCAACAGGTCAGCAGCTTCAATTAGTTGCGTTGTATGCTTTTGATTCATTAAAACAAATCTGTTCACATGATTCATTTGTTTATGAATCATACTACATTGGTAGCGCTGTATGCTTTGATTTACTAAAAAGAACCTGTTCAAAAAAGTCGTTTCTTTGTGAATTGTAGCCTATACTACATTGGTTTATACATTTGAAAAAGAACCAGTCCATAAGTTCTTGAATTGTGTTGTATGTTTGATTCACACACACACACACACACACGAGTCATTTCTTTGTCAATAATACTTTTTGTTTCACTAAAAAGAACCATTTCTAGAGTCATTTGTTCATGAATCAAGTTCCACTAATTCCACTATGAAGTATTTGTTTCACTAAAAAGAACTGGTAAGTGTCATTTGTCAGTGAATCACATTACACTAATTCCATTATAATGTACTTGTTTCACTAAAAAGAATCAGTTCATACGAGTCATTTGTTCATGAATCAAATTCCACTTAAATGTATTTGTTTCAGTAAAAAGAACCAGTTCATAAGAGTCATTTGTTTGTGAATCAAATTCCACTATAATGTATTTCTTTCACTAAAGAACCAGTTCATAAGAGTCATTTGTTTGTCAATCTGGCTAAATTGGTTGCGCAGTATGATTTTGATTCACTAAAAAGAACCTATTCGTATGAGTCTTGTTTTTGAAATACATGTTTTCTTACCATTTTTTTCCGGTACACTGCCTTTTTATCCTATCACACTGAATTCGGGCTGCAAACATGGGTGACATTTATCTTATTTTGCCGCAGGACTGTAAAAGCGGTGAAGGAAACAGTACTGACATAGATCGATCGATCTTGGGTTTATTATATAAAGAGCTTTTTAATGTTTCATGTGATCAAGCTGTGATTGTAACCTAGTTTAGGATCCAACATGACGCTCCGTTTGCTCACTTTCTCTTGAGAGAGAACAAAAACACACACCACAAAGCATCTTTCAATCATCTTTTCAACAACAATTTACTTGTTAAAAGAATACATATATAATTCCAAGACATTAATTTCACTAATGATCTGTAAAAGCAGTTTTAAACCAGTCTGCAATCTATTACTCTTAATGATATTAGTGCACCGCATTCAAATAATAGTATCTAAAACAATACACTCATTTCATATTCAAAGGCAACAGTTAAATTCTTTTGATTTGTGATTTTAATATCATGTAAACAATTCTGGAATGTCAGCATCATCTTCAATATAATGATGTTTGCATAAAGATGTAGCTTCAGTAACCTGAATAGCACAATGATGAATTCAGTCCAATGCAAGAAATGCATCCATTCAGAGTGCATTTATATTTATTCATACACGAATCGAATGGTTTTTGCAGCAAGGCATCTCTGATCAGAGGTAAACTGCATTTGCATTGATCTGCAAAAGGGCAAGACATATGAATCTCAAACATCATATGGATAGAAATCTCACTAGAAAGGTCAGATGGTGCAATAAACACAATGTGAGCATCTTCATTTTCCAGGAATTGCATTATTTTTCTCATCTCATGGGTTGTACTTGTATAAACAAAAAAGAAAAATAGGTCTCAGTATAAAAGATTTGGCAATATGATTTTTCCCTGTTGTCAAAAGAACCCAAACGTGCTTTGGAGCAAATGTACTGATGACAGAGGAAAATACACATTATGGTTCTCTCTGGGTCAGTTGCTGAAGCTGTTAGATGTTCTTTTAGGGTGACTGTCTTTCTCTTTGGTGTTTCAGTCTCTAAATATGAATCTTATTGGTGTCTGCAGAAATAAAAGCATCATGTGTGGTCCCGTATACCTAAAAGCACCATGGGAGATTAGGAACAGTCAACCTCTCCATTTCCTTCAGCCTCAGTCCTTTGAGAATGCAAGAACGACTCCCATACAGCCAAACACTGCAAGAAAACACACACACACACACACACACACACACACACACATTTATATTAAAGCAATAAGCCATGTGAAGCAGTGTAATAAATTGATTTTGACAAGTCAGACACAACAACAAACTTTACCATAGACGTGCACTCATATTACTTATGAATGGTAGAAAGCGCAAACCGCAATATTCATAAGTAATATAAGTCCCGCCTTCTAAATAAAAGAGCCAATCGCTGATTGGTATAGTCATCATGTCACTGCAGTTGCAATAGAAACAGTCAGTGTTCTGACACTCGAGCTTAGGATTGTAACTGACGAAAATAATCAATTTTACCCTTCAGATCAAATATTGCGCTGCAAACATCAATAGCAGCTTTAAGTTGTCAATGTTGGCAAATGACCATGGTATAAGCAGGATAATTCACGGCTAGCTATGCATTAACGATTTTAATGCACTTCGCCTCCACATTGTGCATTATTATCATTTAATGCATAGCTAGCCGTGGATTATCCCTATAACAAAAATATATAAATAACTCGAAATAAATTTTCCAAAGCAAATGTGAGTCCTTATGCATTGATATACGTTCTCAGAAAATATATCATAAAATATCTTAAAATATAATCAATAACAACTCGGATGTTTAAACAACGTAAACCGTGAGGTCTGACAAGTGGCTTCTATTTGGTTTCCAATTACATTCAGAAGCTTTGGTCGCACCTCATACCGAGTGCCATTTAGGTGTCACTTTCTAAGCCCTTGATAAATGTCTTCACAGGGACTCGTCAACCGTCTCCCAAGCCCCGAAACACCTCGACCCAAACCGCTCGGATGCCACTCGCAAGCGTGTTTCATAGCAGAATCTCTGGAGGCGCGTTGGCTGCGGCCGACTGACTGTCAAAAGCAGTTAATCAATGTTCTCCATCACCACAGGATTCAGACGTGACGTGACCTTGGTAAATGACTTTAGACAGGCCATGCGTGAGGGCGCTGGAACACAGTCACCCTCCGAATCACACTAGGACACGGCTATAGTCGTCTCAGTACCAAACGGCCCAGTTGAAGGAAGCAGACACCTGTGTAACTCTGGTTCAAGAGACTGATTAATCACAGAAAATAAAACTGTGTGCCAAAGCTGAATGGGACAGATGTGATCGGGATTGGCACCACCGAATCTCGGCAGCTGGGTAAAAGGGCGATCACTCAAGACTTTAGTGTGCCGTTCACTAGCAGGAGATTGATATGAAAGCATATGTTAAGAATTGTCGTATTTCGCTTGCTAAAGTTGAGAACTCTGCACTGTGCATTCATATAGGAAAAGACAACTGAAGGCACCCACACACTGCAAGATAATCGGGACGATTTTGGGCCCAATTCTCCCCTTCCGAAAATCCTAGGTAAAGTCCCGACTAACTTGATGGTTCTACAGATTGTCTTATCAGATTTTCCTGTGATGTGTGTTAAGAGTGATTGAATCTGCTTGGAAGAACGTCATGATGAATATTTATGATCAGAAATCCTGTTGTGTGGGGGAACCCCGAGGACAAACGCGTTCGCACTCTGTAGATTGTCACGGGAAACGAAACGATATCTAATCAGAAAGCAAGCTGCCGGGAGACGGAAGCATAACACACGACTTTGTTAAACCTTTTTCCCCTGACAAATTATTCTGTAAAGAGCAGTCCAAACACTATAATCGCCATTTCTTCTTGCCCGTCGTCCGCCATGTTTGTTTACTCTAAAGTCACGTTTGACCACATGAGATTTTACGAGATTTCGTGTGTTCAGTCGCGACTCTGGTTGATTGTGAATGGAATCTGTTAGTGTGTGTTGTTCTCCCTTGGTCACATCGTGGCTCTCCACACACTATAGGAACAAAACTGTTAAATCTATGATTTTTCATATTTGTGGTCTCTCACATTTAAAAAAAAAAAAATCAGGTAAGATTTTAAAAAAACTTTTAGTGTGGGCCAGCCTTGACCAACAAAGAATAAAACAATTTAGAATGCAAATAATAGTGATTTTTTTGTTTTTAAAATGGCAGCAACAACTTACGCCAATGTTCAATAAATAATTTAAATATATATATATATATTTATTTATTTATTTTTTCACTGAAGAAAAAGCCATCCAGGTTTGAAATGACATGAGGTTGAGTAATTATGACAGAATTTTCCTTTTGGCTAAACTATCCCTTTAAAGCGCATTTGTTGACCCTTCCAGCACAACCAATTGAGCACAATAAAAATAAAAATGATACGCTCACATTCAGAGGTGGAAAAGGCATTTTTTCCTGATCTCAGCAGAGAATGAAATGCAATTTTCCAGCAGTTTCCCCATTTGTCCTGAAAAAATTACTTCAGCTTTCTATAGTAATTGTGGAAGTGCAAGAAAAAAAGAACATAACTAAGAAAAGCACAACTAACTTTTGATAAAATGTTCTACAAGGTCAATGACAAAAGGTCAATGCACTGCATATAAGCACATACTAGTAAAAACTATAATAAAGGCACAATACATGTGACCATTGACTGATTAGGTGAGCATGTCAATACCCATTTGAGTAGTTTAGACAGTCAAAGGGATTGCTTTGCAATACGTCTCTGTTTGAAACATGGTTACTGATGGTTTTAATCATAACATGCATCAACACAGACACAACTGAGACGTAACTCTGCAGATCAGACAGCAAACAACAGTAGCTACACAGTCCAAGAGCTCGAGACGTGAATTTTGAAACGTCAGTTGCATCAGCTGTTGCTTTAACTCTGGTAACAAAATGAATGTTTCTGCAGTCTGAAAATCCTTCAAAGGCTCTGTGCCGGTTGAATTATATGTAACATTTAATGACAGCTCCCTCATCTTTGCCATCGTTTCAGCTACAGCCTTGTTGCTATGGCGTCTCCATGGCAATTCTCTGAAGATGCTATGTTGCAGTACATGGCTCGTGTGTTTGTTTGTAATGTACGGCATTGCAAACGTTGAACATCCACCCACATCAGTGTGCAGGGTTACAGCGTTTCTTATATCAGTTTGCATTGTAAGCATAATGTGTACAGAGAGCTGAGGTTGAATGCAAATGTCTTCATGATAGGATGAAACCAAGACGTGAAACTGAACAATAAATAAAAATGCACAGTAGTCATGTTGTTTAGACCTGGAAGCTAATATTAATTATTATAATTATAATATATAAATGATATATATATATATTTTGTGTTCCACAGAAGAAAAAGTCATACGTTTAGAGCGACACGCGTGTGAGTAAACAATGACAGAATTTTCATTACTGGGTGAAGTAATTTTTAAAAGAACATTGGTTGACCCCTCCAGCACAACTCGATCAAATCAAATGAGGACAAGAAAAATGAAAATGAAGCGATCACACACTGAGGTGGAAAATGCATTTTTCTATTCTCTGCGGAGACTGAAGTGTTCCCATTTGTCGTAAGAAAATTACTTCAGCGGGGAGAGCGGTAAAGGTAGAAGCGCCCAAAAGAACAGAGAACTAAGAAAAAGTTTATGAAGTATAATTCGTATTATTACACATTACTGCACTATGCTGATTAGACTTGGGAAATTGATTCAGAAACTATGCGATTAATTCCCAATTAACGGTTTTGTTTTAAAATACGTCACAGGGTAACTACAAACAAACACCAACCTCGAAATCACAAGTCTACCAATCACAGGTCTGGAACATGTAGTTTGACCAGCATTTAGTAAGGAGACACGTGACCATCTTAATTAACGGACATTCCCCTCAGAGACACTGAGGAGTCTCCACAGATTAAAGGGATAATTCAGACAAAAAATTAAAAATTCTGTCATTTACTCACCTTCAAGTTGTTCAAAACCTGATATTTTGAAGAATGTCGGTAACCAAACAGTTTCGGCTCCTCATTGACTTCCATAGTATTTTTTTTTCTACTTTTTTCTGAAGGTGAGTAAATTATGACAGAATTTTGATTTTTGGGTGAACTATCCCTTTAAGGCTGGTGAAGCTCTCTTGCACAAACATATTTGCTCAGTCATCCACCATCCCTCTTTTTTTCTACCTCTTCTCACACCATATTCTCTTTTAGGTCAGTGTTTGATGCTGTCAGGCTCTTCCTTCCACGTTAAATAAAAATGCCTCTCTGCCTGGAGGTTAAATCTAAAAAAACATGCGTGTGAGGAACAGGTTGTCTGCAGAGCCCTGTGAGCATGCAGTATTTCCTTGTATTTCAGCTTTCAATTTCAGTTTAGATCTAGTCCGTTTTAATGATGTATAAATAGCTAGATTTCATCAAATCACCGTTAATATATTATTTGGCTGCCTAGCACCATATAACACAAAGTTGTGCATATTTATTTAGAAACTGCACTGTAGTCAAAATAATACTGCCAAAGTTTTATTTGTGAGATATACAACAACACAGCATTACTTGTGGCCAATCAAATGAGCTATAAGTGTGTTGCATTTAGCAGTACATCTTCTAATTTAGCAGTTCATCTCCAATTGCTTTGATTCAGCCACATGGACTGGATCCATTTGAAGATTAACTAGTCGCCAGATGTAGAGTTTGCAGTTTATAGCATATCATTTTTTTTAAATGTTCAAGACTTTTATTTGAGGCCATTTGGATCAAGTAAACAAGACAATAATTGTGTTGTCTCTTCAACATTTCAAGGAGATAGCAGCACAATTACTCGCAGTAAGCGCTTTGCTGCATTGCTGGATCCTTATTTTGTGTTATTTCAGATTGATCTGCCCCTCATGTAAGCTTGTTTCCACCACAGAATAAAAAAAGTTAAAACTGTGAGATATACGGAGACAAGACAATATATATATATATTAGGAGCCCCTAAAGGGACTTTGCAAAAATAAAAATATACAGACTTTCGCGTGTGCACAAGTTAGTTTTCTTTTCTTTAGTTTTCAGAATTGCGAGACAAACTTCCAATTCTACATTTTTTCTGAATTGCGAGACAAACTTCCAATTCTAACTTTTTTCTGAATTGCGAGACAAACTTCCAATTCTAACTTTTTTTCTGAATTGCGAGACATACTTCCAATTCTTCCAATTGCGAGACATACTTCCAATTAGAGGTCGACCGATAGTGGATTTTACCGATACCGATATCTAGGTTTGACCATACATGCCGATAACCGATAATTCAACCGATATTTTTTTTAATGGATACTGGATTAAAAACAAACATCATACTCACAATAAAACAGTGCTGAACTGAAATGTGCTCAATTAAATAAATATATAAATATGAATATATTAAAACTTTATACAGAAAATAATTTAAACATTAAAATATTACAGGTTTCGTTAGCTATAACCTAGAAACATACACATTTCATAGGTAACACTTTGCAAGTCCCATTTGTAAACAAGGATGTATTAACTAGCTTTCATGAACTATATGCATAATACAATATACCTTTTTACTGCATGTATTAATATGAGCAATACAATTGTACCTTTATCATTCATGTTAGTTCATTCATAGTACATTAACTAAGGTAATAAAAGATAAAATAAGAATTAGTAAATGTTGAAATTAACAAACTACCGTAACAATGAATAATTCTTCTACAACTTGTATTAACCTTAGTTAACCCTCTGGGGACCAGAAACGCGCCGGCGCGTTTTGCTCGTTTTTTTTTCACATAGCAGAACAATAGACTTAAAGTACTACCATCATTTCTGTTTATATAGAGTTAAGAAATATGAGAAAATAATCTGTTAAATGTCTACTTTTTTATGTGCCCACATACAATCGAAATAAAATATTGTGCTTTTGTAAAATAAAGAATATAAACAGGGTGTGCGTTCTGCCTCTCAGTCACCGTGAACTTTTTTCCTGGAGCACGTCTCTAATCTTCAACAAAACTCAGCAAATACTATTCACCCAGACATGAGCAATATATCTTTTAAATCATTTGAGTTTGTACTTTTAAATGATCCGATTCAGAACTAAAATAAATATTCTCCGTTTATGTAATCTATATAAAAAGAGAGACGTGTCAGCCTTTCTAATTATCTTTCTCTCAGCTCATTATCTCTGGTAATGTGACACGCCCACGGAGAGCACGCGCTATTCAAACGCAAATACGTGAAGCACCACATTGAGACGCGTTAATGCCCATAAACTCTGAAAACACACTATATTTTTTAGTCAGATTAATCTACTGTCATCTTGAGCGGCTATGAGGAATAATCCTGGGACATTTACCTACCTCAGAACAAGTGCTGGTTTATTTTCACCACGAGGAGGAGCAACAGATTCAGCTGAGAAGTGTGTAAGTGTTTTATGCTTGTGCTTTGTTCTAATTGCGATATAGAATAACGTTAGTGTCTGTAAACGGAAAAATAGCATACTGTTTAAATGTGAATCATGTTTCTGTGTGTGTGTGTGTGTGAATGAATGAATGAATGAACGCACAGATACGCACTGTTATAGACGAAATAAAATACATTTTGTTGACTAGTTTTGGATAGAGTATAAAGCTTTTACTCTAAAATAGACATCAAATAAGCTTTTGTTAGGAGTTTCTGTCCATATGTTAAATATATAGTATGTTTTGTCAATAAACTAATCAACTAAGATGTTATAGTCTAGTGTTTGTTCCAATCCAAGCTAAATCAAAATAATAAATCCTCAACTTTGAAATATGTATGATCAAACTAAGACATTTATGGAAAAGACAATTTTCTTTTCAAGATTTTTCCAACTCTAACTTTGAACTGAAATAAAACCTTGTCTATATGGTGAAGGGTGTGTGATAGATGTGTCCAGACGTATGCACCCTGTATTTTAAAGAAGAACATTTAATTATTTGCGATACATTATTCATTCACAAAGAATTCAAGGACATTATTCATGTCCCTAAAGGTTGGAGTTCTCCTCATTTTTTTTAATTAAGGCATTACGATTTTTATTTCTCTTTTTAGTCAACCATAGCATGGGTGTGTTCACTTATTCTAAGCAGTGTGTGTGTGTGTGTGTTGTAAATAAATCCAAACAATCTAAAAGCCATTCTTTTTTAAATCTCCTCATTCTTTCTGCAAGGCTCTTCATAATGATATGGCCTGATAGCACCTAATAGGGGCATTATGGGAGGGTCTTTGTCTTTCTCAGGTGTGAAATGGATACATACTAATGAGAGATCACGCCTCCTCGTATAAAGCTTTCTCAAACAAAACACGTCATACACATTCTAAAAGACTTTGTTGACTTATCTGAATGAGTAGTCAGGATGTTTCTCACATAGTTTTGGAGCAAATATTCTAGACTATGTGATACAATTTTCAAAAGTCTTGTGAAGAAATAATCAATATGTGTTTTGTGGCCTTATTTCAGAAACTTTTATTTTTAGTTTTTTCAATAACCACGCATAAATAATATTCTCTCAAAAATACAAACATGTACATGCATGTTGCTTACATATTATGGTAGCCCCGTGTGTGCTATATAGAGTGAATTTACACCTTTGCCATTAATATGTTTATAAATAACTGAAAAAAGCACAAATGTCAGTGCATGTCAAAACATCCCAAGGGCCCCAAAAAACCTTTGGTCCCCAGAGGGTTAATGCTAAAAATGGAATGGTATTGTAAAGTGTTACCATTTCATTTGATTCCAAAGAGTCGTGCTTAAAGATGGCCATTAAAATGTAATAAAGACCTGTATTATGTATACGTAATATAGCCTATAGTCTCTCACTTTATTTGCTTCTATATTTTAGAACACTTGATGATTATCTAATCAAAATAACAAGATCTATTGTAGTGATTAAAAAGATCTTAAATCGAACGCGTTTCTGATTAGTTTACGTTTCTGTCGGCTGCATGAACATAATGTTGAGAAAGCAATCACGTCACTAGTTTTAAATATGCAACTTCGTCGGCTAATGAATGCATAAAAGTGACCAGCCGGATAAAAATAATGCAAATAGATGGTAACAATTGCGCCATAAAACATTTGGGTCAGGTCTGCGTGTGTTTTTGTCACATTGCATTAACGGTTGACTGAGGTAATGTTAGAGTCCTCACAGCCTCGACGGCAAACTACTGTTCTTTCTCTGCTGATGCAGCATCTAGTCAACAAATTAATTACTTTGTAATGATATGGCAATATGTAGCTACTTTAGTGTTATGTATTCATACCGTTTCGCTGTCGGTGTTTTAAATGTCAGCGCTCTCTGTGCTGCGTGTTCTCTCCGTGCTGCGCGCTGCCTCAGGTGTTAACGTAAACAACTCAGCCAGTGATAGTTTGTTATTTGTCCTCTAGAGGCCGCTCTCGCTCTGTATAATGCCAGCAGTCTCTTCCCAGCGCTCTCGTGCTGTGTAATGACCGCGCGCACTTCTCAGCCGCTCCAGCAACGGACGCAACCCGGAAAAACTATCGTGTGGATTTTTGCCGATAACGATAGTTCCACCAAACAACTATCGGTGCCGATTAATCGGCAAAACCGATGAATCGGTCAACCTCTACTTCCAATTCTAACTTTTTTCAGAATTGCGAGAAACTTTCAATTCTAACTTTTTAAGAATTGCCAGACAAACTTCCATTTCTAACTTTTTCTGAATTGCGAGACATACTTCCAATTCTAACTTTTTCTGAATTGCGAGACAAACTTCCAATTCTAACTTTTTTCAGAATTGCGAGACATACTTCCAATTCTAACTTTTTCTGAATTGCGAGACAAACTTCCAATTCTAACTTTTACTGAATTGCGAGACATACTTCCAATTCTAACTTTGTTCAGGATATGTGAGAATTCTAACTTTTTCTCGCAATTCTGACTTTTTATTCTCAGAACTGTGAGACAAACTCAGAAATACAAGTTATAAAGTGTGAGATATAAAAGTTAGAATTGCGAGTTTATATTATGTTTTTCTCAGAATTGTGAGATAAACTCAAAATTCTAAGAAGAAAAAAGTCAGAATTGTGAGATAAAAAGTATTTTTTCCATGGTGGAAACAAGCTTCCATAGACCCTAATTGTCATGTACAAAACGAAATAAATTTGAGGTCAGGCCTGAGAAAGTCATTTACTAAATTAGACCTGCAATTACAAAAACTTCTATGATTTTCTCCTGTAATTGGGTTTAGTTTTTGTTCCTATTGTAGTGCATGTTATTAGTTTCAGTCTAGTTTTTGTTCTTTTGCAAACTGCCATTTTGATTTAAGTTTCCCTGCTAGTTTTTGTCTGTAGTCAAAAAAACTACTTTAAATGAGTAGTTTGGCAAGCTACGGTTTCAAAGTAGCTTCCCTCAACACTGGAGAGAATGACAGTTCTTTCAACATGGCTTATTTTTAAATCTGTTTCCATCTTAAAAATCCCGGTGGATGTCTCCTCAACCTCTCTGGAGACATAACAGAGACTTTGTTATATTCGTTCTCGCTATAAACACATTCATCTGTTTCTGTCCAACATCAGGTTGCTCTCTCGAGCCTCTAAGGTCACAGCAGGTAACCAGAGATCACAACACATCTAAAACTTTGACAGTTCAACTTTATTCCTTTGCTTCTCATTTTATATTGTGCTGTTGCAAAATACCTTCAACTTTGAGGTCATAATTTATTGTTTACGACTGAAAAGCAAAGGAAGAGACCTTTAAAAAAAGATAAATTAAGCAGTGAAACGGCTAAAACACGTCCAATCTAGCGAGCAATGTCAACATTTATAGACTTGGAATGCAATTACTTGTCAGCAGGGATAAAAATGAGATACTACCACCCTCTGCTCGCACAGATCCAGGGCGGCTGTGCAAATGAATGCAGGCAAACGGCCACATACAACCCTCTCAAATCTGTCAGTGGTCTGTCCAAAGTATTTTTACCACCTTTGAATGTTTATCTCTCAGTTCTGAAATCTCAATCAATCTTCTCAATCACTATTTTAATGCGTGATCAAATTTAAAATAGTAACAACCAACCTCAAGTGGCTTTTGCTTTTATAAAATGGCGGCCACAGAAATTTTATAAAAATACATGTACTAATATTAATCAGAATAAATTCTTCTGCCAACAGATATGCAAAAACCCAAATTAATTAATATATAATTTATCTTTTTTTTCTTGTTATACACACACACACACACAAACTAAGCAAACATCTCACCTTTTCATAGTAGTTGACATTCCTCTCTGCTGTGTCGACGAAGGCTGATCGTAGGTCAATTCTCATGACCTTCTGCCAGCGGATCCAGTCGCTCTTGAGTGCATTATTGGCCCACTCCAGCCGGTCCTCCATCTTATCCAGCTCATCTCTCATCTAAACACAAGGATTGGTTGGTTAGCATGGTCCAGTTAACCTCTAAAGTATCTATGTCATAACTGGTCCGTCTTACGTCTAACATCTTAACTCTATTGAAGACCATTTACAAGCAGCACACACACACATATACACACACATATATATCTTCTTATATATTCTTTTATACACATTACTCTGTGTGTGTGTATATACTGTATATACATATACACATACACACACATATATATATATATATATATATATCTAACACACACAGTGTAATGTGTATAAAAGTAGTATGTTTTATATTATATATAATACTAATTTATATATATATATATATATATATATATATATATATATATATATATATATATATATATATATATATATATATATATATATCACACACACATACATATACATATATATATATATATATATAGATATATATATAATACTGTGTGTGTGTGTTAGAATCAGTGTTTTATACCTCAAATCACCTCGCATATTAAGCTACAGCTGTCTTTTATTGAAAGCACTATCATAGATTCTTTGCAATAAAAGCCTCTAATGAAAAAAAAATTGATTGAATCTATTGGAAGGGCTGCATTTACCATTTATTGTTAAGAAGCCGATCTAATTGAGTCTGGTGGTCACAACCCTAAACAGGGTTCCTGCACACTTTTTAAAGTCAAATTTAAGGCTTTTTAAGACCTTTTTAAGACCTGAAGAAATCAAAATTAATACCGTACATTAGGGGTGTGCAATAATGACAAAAATATATCTCGATATTTTAAACGTTTTGTTGATAATAATTAGATGATATTTTACTGATTGTGTTTTTGTGCTGGTGCATTGGCTGGTTTAGGCCTGTTGTTGACAGCAGACTCACAAAGATATTCATATTTTTCATATTCTATGCAGTGGTCAGTTCACAGTAGTGACAGAAATGATTAATTAATGTGCAATATTTGCCACCTTAAATTGATTTCCAGGGGCATTTTCACCTATATGTGGACATTTTTTCTAAACTTATTTAGAGTTATGCATCACCTTTTATGTCAAATAGCCTACTAACATTCAAATTATTCAAATTAAATTGTACAGTAATTATACTTATTTGTACAATAATACTTAATTACACAATAATTATACAGTACCACCGTTACCAGTCAAATTAAATAATTAAATCAAAATCCATCTTTGCAGTGCAGAGGTCACACAGAAGCGGCATCAGAAGTGGCATTAATATTTACACTCCATTTACAATTGCATAAATAAAGCTATGAGAGTTTTTTTTAAATCAATATTCAATATTTAAATATGAAATGATTTCTAATTTTAACGTTTTAATTAAAGGGTACTTTAAATATGAAACTAAAACCGCCAGTAGGCGGCGGCAAGTCACTGTCCTAATACCGTAAGCGAGTTGAGCATACTGTCTATGGAGTTGAGGGATTCATTCATTCAACCGATTTGTTTAAACGGCTGATTCATTCGGGAAAGAAACAAGTGATTGTTCATTGAATCGTTAAAATGACTCGTTCAAAACGTGGATTTCAGTCAAGAAATCATCGCTGTCTATTGCATTAAGACTTGCTATACGGTTTCATTTTGAAATTCTAGTCGGCGAAATGTGATATTCTAATATAAGAACAGAATATGATATAAATATAAGACAAAAACTAATTTGGGGACATAGGCCTACAACTGCACTGACACATCACGCAGTGAAAGCACGAGAGACAAATGCGATGTCAGCTCACAGTGCCTCATACATCGTTAAAACAATGATTACAATATCATTATAGACAATACACATCGCACACCCCTAAGGACATAAAGAATGAACTTACGACTGAACTGACATTGCCAACTTTCTTCTTCTCTCCTCTCTCGCGTGCAGGAGACAGACGTTATTCTGCCCCGAATGTGATGCGAACAAGCAAATCCACAAAGATAATAAAAAATAATACTACGCTAATTAGATAGTTTTAATTTGGAAAACATGTAGATATGTCGAAGTGTCATCTAAAATTTAAGACCTTTCATAAGTAAAAATAAGACTTTAAGACTTTTTATGGCCTTATATTTTAAAAATCTAATTTAAGACTTTTTAAGGATCCGCGGGAACCCTGCTAAACTTGTAAAGGATTTCCTAGTCAACTAATCCCTCAGATGACCTACTGACTAACCAATTTTGAAAATATGTAGTTTTGCGCATCCCTAATCCTGACCCGTGACTCTAGAGATGATAAGTCATGTAGCTCTGAACGGACAAGTAAAAACCAACATGTCAACATGTCAATATTATTATAGCAGCTCTTCCACCATCAGACTGCTGACGTATAGCCATTTTTATTTTAGTGTTGTAAAAGCTTTCATTACTGAGGAGTAGAACTACTGTAAAAACTCGCTGAGCATGCAGGAATAATATTGTCATGCTGATATCAACTACATCGTTCACTGTAATTAAGTTAATTTGTTTCTTGGCTCACTGCAAGTTGTCTCGAAAGTCTAAAAGAGTTGTTCAAACAATGACGCTAAGCTTATCTGACAGCTTTTAAAATTGCTTTCAAACCAGACTATCACAGTTATCCATTTTATATTACTCTGCTTCAAAACTTATCATGGTTTCCACTAAAATTAAGCAGCAAAACTTTTTTTAATATTGATAATAATAATAATAAATGTTTCTTGAGCATCAAAACAGTATTTCAGAATGACTTATGAAGAATCATGTGACACTGAAGACTGGAGTAATGATGCTGAAAATACAGCTTTGCCATAACAGGAATAAACTGCATTTAAAAATATAGGCCTATTCTAACAGAAAACAATCATTTTAATAGTTTTATTGTCCAATAAATGCAATTAAAACTCAGCAAAAGTAGATTTTGTAACTGAAATAGTAAAACCCCCTAATTAGACAATGGTGTTGACAAACTTTCAGCCACCTTGTGTATTGTTAGGGTCTTCGCATAATGCACGATTGCTTTCCTGTCACTGCGCAGCTTGTGATTGGCTCACAGTGTGGCCATTAACAACTCTCTCGTACTCTATTTAGTGCGAGAGCTCTCTGGGGGTGAAAAGCACCTCCAGATGACACTCAACAGTATCAGTGTCTAAACACTGAGCGAGAGATGAACAGTAAACATGCCCAGTGATGTCAGGAATGACAGGCTTGTGGGAACGGCAGCACGTCAGATCAGTGGGCCAAGACTGCAAGGAACATTTAAAAGAGATTGAAATAGAAAGCGAGATGTTTATTGACAGGTAAGCTAATGAAGGTCAGAGGTGGCTATCTGTTAGAGCTCCATCTCATTTCCATTGTAGCGTGTGAATCAGATGTGAGGCTGTCTTGTGGAACAGCAGTTGCGTTTGGTGAACGGATGCAGTTCTCTAGGGATGAGACGTTGTCTACAGCCACGTCTCCTTTCTGACAAGCAGGCCAGATCATTAGTTCCGCTGATCTGATGTTGCTGTCTCTCTCTCACACACACACGATCTCTCTCTCTCTAATATCCACTCCTATAGAAATGAATGAATCATCTTGGTCAAACTTGGTTGATTCACATATTCAATTTTTTGGACACTTAAAGTCTGAATGTCATTGCATTACATAACTTACTGAAGTAAGGGCATTATTTATTTAGACCTTTTGGAGAGAGATTCCGATGGGACGATGAACTTCCACCTGTTTATAGTGACCTTTAGTGCCCTCTACTGGACTGAAAGCACATCACTGCATCCCTTTTCACTCATTCATAGTGAGATGACAGAAAATGATGGGGAAAAGAGGGGGCACAGGATCAGGATATGATGCAAGCCAGATTCGAACCCATAACTTCGATATGAGAACCCCAGCTCAATGTGTCTGCAGCATTTGTGCTAACCGTTAAAACCTCATGCAGTCTGCTAGGAAACACTATGAAAGAAGCAGTAAAAATTAGATTTACACATTGCATGCCCATGCAAAACTCACCACTAAAGTTTTGGGTGGTTACCAGGGTGTTGCTATGTGGCTGCTAGGGTGTTCTGGGTGGATACTTTCAGATCCAAATCAAGTCTCCATATTAACAAACCACATCACTATCTACTGTTAACTATTTTTTTAGATAATTTTTATTTTATTTTATTAAAATAAAAAGAAAATGACCACCAATGACATTATTTATACGTGGTATTATATAAAACTTATAACCTTCAAAACGGGCTTAGATTAAAGATTGCAATAACGCTAGACTGCTGAGAAATTTAACACTGTCAAATACTTTAAAATGATACAAGATAACACATTAACTTTGACAGCCCTAAACTTAAAAAAAAGGGGGGGGGGGGGGGGGGGAATGAAAATGCTTAAATTTTTTAAAAATGATAGGGTAAACTACAGTGAAAAATAAAAAAATTAAATAAAATAATTGATTAAATTAACGCATTAACTTTGGCATCCCTAAAATACGATATATATATATATATATATATGTGTGTACACACACACACACACACGTATAATATATATATATATATATATATATATATATATATATATATATATATATATATATATATTATTTTAATTATATATAAAAAAAATTAACAATTATTAAAAATGTAAAATGTAAATATAATATTAAAACAATAATAATCCTGAAACACAAACCCGTTAGGTTAAGATTTATAATCAAGGGTTTTCTCAGCCTCATGGGTCTGTTGCAAACAGTCCTGATCTCCAAGAAAAGTAATAACACACCTCTTCCTCAACAAGCCATATGATTTGAGGTTTCATTCGTATCTCTAGCACAAAGTAGTTAGACGAGACTGAAAAAAAGGTCACATGCACCACACCTTAAAACC
The DNA here is from genome assembly GCA_030578255.1 of Tiaroga cobitis. Lineage (NCBI taxonomy): Eukaryota > Metazoa > Chordata > Actinopteri > Cypriniformes > Leuciscidae > Tiaroga > Tiaroga cobitis. The sequence goes on along the minus strand of CM060614.1, from coordinate 6,923,411 downwards.
TACTATGCTAACATGCTCAGCAGAGTGAGGTATTAACCGGTTATCCACTCAAAATAGCCACAGCATGTTAGACAGTGCATATGTTGACATCACACACACAACAGCATTCAAACGTAAAGCTGGCCTAAACTACGCTTGTAAACAAAAATGTGTGAAACAAAGACAAGGCGACAACACCCTCATAACAGGGCGAGTCAACTCGGGAAGCACATCTACATGTCAAACGAATGCCCGAGCAGATAAAGCCAGAAGAAGCTCAGGCCAAGCCCAAGCCCAAGCACTGATGGGGAATATTACCTCCTTAATCTCGCCCTTAAGTTTCTGCTGTTTCTGCTGTTTGACCTCCTCGGGGGATCGTCCCACCAAGCTGTCCCATGCTAAACTCAGCACCTTAGATTCCTTCAATGGACACATGAACACGTGAATATGAACAAGTCTGGATTTGAAGTCACAAAATACTGTTAATGACATCACACTATGGAAATTCTGAATTGCTATATTGGATTTGTAATGGTATACTGGTTAGATCTCTGCAAGCAACGAGCCATCAATGTTACATCGCCATTTTTGTCACATGACAATGACATGATTTCACGTTGTGACAATTGAGGAAGTAATATCTGAACTTTGATCGAGGCGTTTTAGGCAGGTCTGGATCAGAGTTCTCTGTTAGATCTAAATCTTAGTAACTTTGCAGATCGCAGACATGCACGAACAGCGCATGTCTGCACTGTTAAATGCTGCTGATTATCACTATTTAGTTTTAAAATGTACCTAATTTTACTGCAATAATAAATTATATATTTAATAATACGTTATATATTTTAAAAAGATAGTATCCTCTTAAACAGGTTAAAGGTGCATTCAATTATGTAATGATAAAATAAAATAAATAAATAAAAATGTACTGTTTCATCCTGCTTTCTAAAAGCTGATCATGAGAGTAAACAAAATGATTTTATTTTATTGAACAGTCGTAGTATTATTTTTCACATTTAAAATTCCTCTAATGATTAGCTAATAAAATAGTGAAATATGTAAATAAAATAAATGTATAAAGTATATATTGTCCATGTAATATTTTGTCACAGAATAAAATAGGTCTTTATACATTTAAATATATAACCATCTATATTTTAGGAAGGGGGCCCTTGGGGGTCCGTGCGTAAAAAAAAAAAAAAAAAAAAAAAAATATATATATATATATATATTTTTTTTTTTGAGTAGCTTGTAGCTTGACCAAAGTACAATTTTAGAGTAAGTTTCCCAACACCGCTCACTACTATATGTTGTTTAGTAGTTACATTTTACATAATGATCCACAGCTGAATGTGGATATTCAAATATATCATATGGTTTTCTACCTGCTGTGAGTGAGTGAATCTAGAGGATATTCTTATCAGTCCTTCCAGAAAAACGCGGAGTTTTTTTGTGATTGTTGCGGGCAAAAATCCTTGATTACGCGGCCCGTTTTCTTTAAAAATGCGATGGAATATGCGGGATATTTATGCAATTTTTTGCGATGAAATTGCGGGAACTTGCAAAAATTGCGGAAACTTTGCGGTTTGATGAAAAAGAGAAAAAAAAGTGATTCCCCCAACACCCTGTTCTCACTAGGCTACTACCTTAATGTAAAGAGTCCTTTCTTATTACTTCCTATGATAAGCAAGCATACTACATCACAGAAAGTGCTGGAAATATTTAATTTCTCATCTTGTTTTATTTCAGACTGTAACGAGTGGAAATAAGGTGTGGCCCCTTTAAGAGCTGCACGCTCCTGTTGAACTGTCTGCAGTATTATATTGTATGTGCGCCTCGAACACCCCATGTGTGCTTTTACTGTCTATGCATGTGTGCGGGTAATTTCTGTTTGATGCTACTTCTTTTATCTTATTTTGTTTATTAAGTAACGATGTGGACGGTAGTAGCCTACGTGTGACAGACAGTTACGAATTCGATTTGGGAATAAAGTGCGAGTTGTGAGATGCCAATCGCCTCCGTGAGTCTGTCTGGCCTCTGCAATAACTTCATCTGTGAGCTATCCCTATTTTTCTTCCCGACATAACGCGTTACAAGACCTTAATAAACGCATCAAACTTACAAAACATTGATGAGTCAAACACGTTCTGTAGCCTTACTAGAGGAATATGCTACAACTTCAGTAAAAATGAATAAATTAAATATTTAAAAATAAAGTGTGCTCCTGTTTTACAGCTTTTCGATGATGTTCACGTCGTGTAATTACGTCACTTCATAACGTTCCCATGGCAACGGGGAAATGGCTGCTCTTGTGTGAAGCAAACGCAACATTTTCCAACTTTCTGCTAAGATAAATGTGACTTTTTTTGCGACGAAAAATGCGAGGATTATGAAATCATGCAAGCCCCGCATATTTTGCGCAGAAATCAGCAATTTATGCGGCGAAATTGCAGAGTATTTGAAAAAATGCGACCCCCGCATAAATATGCGGACTTTGGCTGATTATGCATTGAATTCAGCGATCGCATAATCGCGTTTTTCTGGAGGGACTGTCTTATAGTTCTTTTGGTATATATATATATAAAAATTCAGAGCATTGGGGATATCTTCTCATTTTGGAAATGACCTTTTGTAGTAAGCAGCAGAAGTCAGCAGGGACAGCGCTCAATCAAATCACGTAATTAAATTGACAAGAGTGCCGAGATGCTGCTAAGCTTCTCTAGACACCATCGGTTCTTTGTCCAGTAATGCCCTTTCAGAGCGGTCAAGCGTCCCGCACCTGATATCTGATGGAATTGACAAAAATAAACTCAAAAATCCAAAGAGACTTAAATATGGCAATATTAGCTTGGGGCAATATAAGTAATATTTAAAAGCATCCCATTTCAAGAGTAGTCTGGCTTTGAGGGAAATGTACAGCTATCCGGAGATATTTATATGATCTCTCCAAATTCCTTTTACAGCTTAAAAAGGATTCCTGTCTAGTGTCTACTAAACGACTAGAGCTCGGTTTTATTAAAAATAATCCCCGCGAATTTTCTAAGGAGCGTTGGATGGATTACGTGGAGAATGGAAAGAGTCAATAATAGACTTACTGCATCCTTGTCGGCCTTCTTCATGGAAAGAGCTTCAGTCTTTGCTTCAAAATCCGCCTGGATGTTGTCTCGCCTCCTTAGTACCGCCTGAAAACCCATGATCGATACGCGTGAAGTATGAAAATCGTGATCAATACATTTGAATGAAATTTAAGGCTGGATGAAATATGAAATAAGCATCAGAAAAACATATTGTTGGCTGTATTGATCTTAGCTTTGCATCAAGGTGTATGTCAATATCATATCAATTCAAACATGATTTTTATACTAGGAAAACAAGCAGGTCGTTTGCCTCAAACAAACTGGAACAGAACATTTTATTTAACCAAAACAAATGAATCTAGCATTCTACACTTAAAGGCACAGTTCACCTAAAATGTTAATTCTGTCGCATTGACTTACCCTCATGTCAGATATTTAAAAAAAAAAAATGTTTCAACTGTTTTATTCATGCATACACTGCCGTTTAAAAGTTTGGGGTCTAAGATTTTTTTTATGTTTTTGAAAGAAGTCTCTTATGCTCACCGGAGTTGCATTTATTTGATCAACAATCAAGACAAATTTTCCATTTTAATACATTAAAATTTTTAATTTCTCCCTGTGATGCAAAGCTGAATTTTCCGCATCATTACTCCAGTCTTCAGTGTCACATGATCCTCCAGAAATCATTCTAATATGCTGATATGCTGCTCTAGAAATGATTATTAACAATGTTGAAATCCTTTGAGCTGCTTAATATTTTTGTGGAAACTGATACAATTTTGAATAGAAAGTTCAGAAATAGAAATCTTTTGTAACATTATTTATTAATGTCTTTACTGTCACTTTTGATCAATTCAATGCATCCTTATTAAATAAAAATATAAATTTCTTTAAAAAAAACACACACAAAAAAACACTTTTTTCAACTTTTTGTGTTTTGCAGAAGAAAGAATGTCATGCAGGTTTGGAACGACATGAGGGTGAGTAAATGCCATGGTGACCTATCCCTTCACGAAAGAGAAAACAGGATCATCTTGTCAGCTGGTCTACCTTGAGCGTCTCCGTGCAGACGACGTACTCATGTAGGGCTGGAATCAGGTGATCATTGAGCTCTTTGACCTGTTCCTCTGTCTCCTTACAGCAACTGTCCAGACAGCCTGCCATGCTCTTCAGGGGCTCGGCCAGCTCCTCCTCTGACTGGGACCACAGCGTGTATATCGGCACACACTCCTTCAGCTCCTCCAGGTGCTCTGTGACAACAGCAGCAGCAGCCGGGTTATGCAGCTATAGCAGCTAAAGCCCATATGAATACATATGCCAGTCAATTAAGTAAAAAGAAGATGAGACTAGATGAGAAAAGGGAGGAGAATTCATGTAAAAGAGTGTGAATGGGATAAAAGTCCAACCTTTCTTCTCTCTGACGATTCTTTGACTAACTTTATCGAGCGAGCCGATCTTCTGAGTGAAGGCCTCCACGTACTCCTGCATGTCAGTGAACTCCTCAGGCCGGTTTCTGACCCCTCTGACTGAAGCAGCGACAGCTTTCACCGTCTCCCCCATCCGGCTCAGAAAACTTGGACCCTGTTTCTTATGAGAGGTCAACTCCTGCATAGAGGATCAGTGTGTGATGCAGGTTGACAACAGCAAAATAACCCCCATTTTCACTATGTTCTCTCAGCAAAAGCCTCTAATGACAGAAAATGTGGTCGACAGCCTACGAAGCGTCAAATATCCATCACAGAAAAACTTCCTCTATTATGACTGAAAGAAGGTCTATATAAAGTACTTATCTTAGAGGTCACTCAGCCAGGTCTACATAGACACTATCACATTATCTCTGTGAATTCAACATAATCCTCTTATAAAGCAAAACTGAGATGATGAACACACAGAAGGTCAGTGATTATCAGGGTAAGGTAGAGTGTGGGACTGTGTGTGTGTGCGTGTACGCAGATTTTAATGTCCCTATTAGGAAGAAAACAATGTCGCAAGCAAAAGAGCAAAATCTTCCAGTGGAATATCAACACAAATAAATAAATAGTGATTATAACATAACTGCTATGTGGTTGCCAGGATATTCTGGGTTGTTGCTAGGTTATCACTTACTGGTGAATCACTTACGGGTCAAAAAAAATCACCAAGTTTCTACTTTTGGTCCCTAGATATGATTTGGAATGAGTTATGCACCAAAGTTTAATACTTAAATATGAAATACTTAAACTTTAATACCCTTTTGTACCTTTAAGTATTACAAAAAAAAAACTATAACCTTATTACACATTTATAATAATAATAAAATAAAAAAACATTTTATAAAGAAATGCATTAACATAAATGTATAAATATGAAAATAAATGCATAAGTAAATGTTTAAATAAAATGTAACATAAATATGCAAATAAAAAAAAGAGAATGAATTAATAAATATAAAAATAAATGTATAAATAATAATTTATAAGTAGTTGTATAAAACATGTAATAAATAAATAGATAAAAATAAACTACACAATAATAAAACGAATTAATAAATAAATATAAAAATGCATAAATAGTATAAAATGCTTAAAAATATAAATAGATAAATAACAAAATATAAATTAATGAATAAACAAAAATGTAGATAAATAACTACCTAAAAATGAATAAATAAGTGCATAAATAAACAGATATATATAAAGAGTCTTACCCCAGATTCTGCTGTGAGAAAGATCTTAAAGTCCTCAGTGCTGGAGAAAATTGGATGTTCTGCTATTCTGTTCAGAAACCTGTGCAGCGCCTTCCTCCTCGTCTCAATGAAATCTTCATTAAACCTCTCCACCATTCCTTTCATCACAAACTTCTCAGGCAGTGGCTGATGGGACACAATCAAGTCATTGTATTATGAGATAGAGGACAAGACCTTTATATCATTTTTTTTTTTAAGGGATGTGAAATTATGTCTTAAAGTCATTCGAAGTTCCTCCACTCATAAAAAAAGATATTTGGATGGAAAAATTTAAATATAAAATGCCTTTCCCCACAGACTTCCATTCTAACTGTGTTCATTCTTCCAGAATGTTTGACAAGCAAGAGACTCGCGCACTTCACCTACATGAACAATGAGCGTGGGATGAGCCTCTTCCAGGCGTCCCTTTAACCACAGGAAGTCTTGGTATCGTCTTCGTACCTCAAACTCACTCGCGTCAAACTCGCTCCGTGTGGTCTGATGTGAGGGAGAATGAAGGACAGGTGAGAGAATTATTCACAGAACCTGACTGGGAGAATTTGTGCTCAGATCCGCCGTACCTTGGTCATGACCCGGTAGGTTACGTATGTCTCAATAGCCGTCACGAGACTCTCTGGGTTATCGACTGTGACAAAAATATCTTTGGTGTCAGCGTATCCCTCTTCTTCCTCAAACTTGTACTGGTTGATCATTGAAGCAGGGGAGGTCTGCATGGAGGCGTTGAAAGAGCTCCCCTCTGTGAGAGTCGTACCCTACACAAAACATCAGGACACGTGAGGGACCAACAGCACAAGTGTTTAGACATCAACCAAACAACAAGTGCTTTCAACCAATTGGATGTGGATTGGCGTAAAAAAAATAAAAAAATCTTAGTTAAGTTTACAGCAATAAATGTAACACTGAATTACTATGGTACCATGTCAAAGTTATTTAAAACAAAAACTAAATACACCACCGGGTAAAATTTTCTTTAATGTTTTTAAAATAAGTCTCTAATGCTCACCAAGGCTGCATTTATTTGATCAGTGAAAACTGAAATATTGTGAAATATGATTGCAATCTACAAATATAGCTGCACGCAGCAATCAGGGGCCAAGCACCGTTGAGGCAGAATAAGGAGCTAAAAATCAATGAAGCGAGCATCAGACCAACTGCAGAAATGAGTAAGGACATTTGGAGATGATTGTAAGCAAAAAATGGTTGAAATGCTATTAAATTAATACAATCACTTAGCCTGGTTAAAACCAGACCATTCTCAGTTGTAACTGAGTTATGATCTGGCAAAGCGTCATAGACAAATCATTTCCAGAGGGGCGTCACCAACGGACGCCGCGGATAGACCTTAAACCAATCAGAGCGATGAAGGAGATGACGTATGCAGAGCGGCGGAGAAACTGAGTGTTGTTCTTTGCTCGGTTTTTAACAAAAAGGAAACGTTCAAATCGCTTAAAATAGACGCGATAGCCGATTCGAACGAGTGATGTTCGACGGCTACATCCATCTTTGTAATGTAGGCTACAAAATCTGCTTCAAAATCCCAGCGCTGTCGTCATCGTGTAAAGCCCGCCCCAACGTTTCTGATTGGTGCCTCAATTTCGCCGGATTGGAAATGGGCTTGAATGAGCTCTTCGCCAGACTAACTTTCAGAGCAAATCTAAATTTGCTGGAAGTTGTATGGGTTTTCCCAGGCTAACAATCACTTGTAATGTGACATAATTGTTTATTACTTTTGACCAATAAGTGGCACTGACACCAAATTGATCTGCTGGGTGTGGTCAGTGTTGGTGACGGTTTTTTAAAGATTTTTTGGAAGAGATTTTTGGTCAAACTGTTAAGAAGTTATGGCTATTTTTTTTTCATATTTCGTGACCACTAGGTGGCACTGTGTATAATCTATAGGTACCCTCAGTTCATGGTTGTCAATGTCATAACTAAGGTAGCAAAGTTTCCAGAAAATGTTGGCAATTTTTCGGAAACTTGGAAAGTTTCTAGAAATGTACCCGAAATTTTTAGCCCCTTTGCAACCGTAGTCATAACACACACCAAGTTTGGTCAGAATTCGCTAGAGGGCTGCATAAAGTGCTGAGATAAAGCCTCATGTCCATTTTGTCATGTTGTTCGTATAATTTGTTATCACGCTAAACGACAACGGTTTGATGAATGACTTTAATTTTCTTTTTTTTGTCGGTCAAAAAAAAAACAACAACGGTCAGAGCAAGGAGCTAGGAGGAGTTCGAAAAAGTAGATTTTTTAGAAAATTAAAAATGGCGGTAAAAATGTATGATGTTTTGATCGTCTTGAGCCAAGGAATCAAAGGGTAATGGTTCAAAAGTGTGAGTGCAAATTAAAGTAGTTAGAGGGATTGAGTTAAAGACTTCAAAATTGCTGTGATTAATGTTCAGACTGCCCTCTAACAGTGTGCCAAATTTCACAACTTTTTAACACAGTTCTATGGGTAGACTCAAGAGTGGAAGAAGAAGAAGAAGAAGAAGAAGAAGAAGAAGAAGAAGAAGAAGAAGAAGAAGAAGAAGAAGAAGAAGAAGAAGAAGAAGAAGAAGAAGAAGAAGAAGAAGAAGAAGAAGAAGAAGAAGAAGAAGAAGAAGAAGAAGAAGAAGAAGAAGAAGAAGAAGAAGAAGAAGAAGAAGAAGAAGAAGGCACACAAACGGATACAATAAATGCCTACAAGTTCAATTAAACCATCAAGATATGAGGAAATTATTTTATATATATATATATATATATATATATATATATTTATTGCCGGTAATAAATATTTTTTAAATATGAGGGAACAACAAATTAAAAAATAAATAAATAAATATGAGGGAACAACAAAACACTTAACTTGGTTAAGGTATTTATCTGACAAAATTATTTGGCAAACCAGAGCTACAGGTTTTATTTTATTAAGCAAACAAAAAAATGCACAGAGAAACAAAGAGCTCACACGAAAAAGCATACATTGACTTCAACATATTCAGTTATTAAGATTTTGTTGGTTCTCTTTTGTTTTTGCGTTCATAATGTTTTTGTATGACAGCCTGGCCAAAAATGATGTCCGCACAATTTGGCGGACTTTTCACTGCGTTATCACAAAGAAAATAATTGACAGCACAACTACGCAATATACACAATTTTTAATAATATTTCAATAAGGGGTGAAGATGTCAATTTTCCCAGGCTGGACATCACTTTTGGCCCCTACTAAATGTAATTTATTCCTGTGCTGAATTTTTAGTATCATTACTCCAGTCTTCAGTCACATGATCCTTTACACTATACCTAAAAACATTAAAAAGCAAGAGCTGCTTAAATTCAAGTTTCCAAAAAAATCTATGTATTTAGTGAACAACATAAAAAGGCACAATATTTAATGGTTCTACAAAGAACCCCAATGTGATGCCATTTTAAGTGTGTATCATTAAAACTGGACATAAAATTGCTTTAAAGCCTGCTTTGAGGGCTGTATTTGGGTTTTTATCACAGTGGGAGACAAACATCTGATTTTCCTAATGTTTTGCTATCTTTTCCTGGTCCAAACACTGACTCATGCAAATCCCTTTCGTTTAGCCACAGCTGCCGGGAAAGAAGCCTGTGTGTTTCCTGTCATAACAAACCGGCCCATAGTCAGCACAAACTGCACTTCTGCTTTACACTACAAACACCTCACTTCCATTCATAACCATTCTCTGCCTAACTACAACACCGCCCACAATGTTTGAGGGAAGTACAAACACTCCTCCAAATGAAAGTTTGTCAAAACTAACTTTGATGTTGGACTAACAAAGCTGTGTTGGAAAATTTAAACAGTTTTAAGGTTATACAGACCTTAACAACAGACGGAGTCCAAGCAAATGTTTGCTAAAGCTGTCTGAGCGGTTGTTAGGACAATGCTAGGGTGTTCTAACTGCTTGCTGAGCATTGTTAAAGGGATAGCTCACCCAAAAATGAAAATTCTATCATAATTACTCACCCTCATGTCGTTCCAAACTTTAAGACTTTCGTTCATCTTCAGAATACAAATGAAGATCTTTTTGATGAAATGGGAGAGCTTTCTGTCCCTCGATTGACAGCTACGCAACTATCACTTTGACCCTTCGAAAAAGATTTTAAAACAAATCCATAGTTTTAGTATGGTTTACTTCCAAAGGTTTAGTCCAAATCTCAAGAGACTTGGTCGCTTTATATGATCAACAGATTGAATATAGGCTTTTATTCACATATTGATTAGCGAATATAAATAGAAGCTCAACCTGCTTGCGGAAGCTCAAACGTGCTGCGTAACACAAGAAGCATGTCAAGCAAACATGTTTGAGCACCAGTTTACCACAACTGATGTGTGGGTGGGTTGATGAATGTTTATGTGAATGAAAGTCTAAAATCAATATGTTCATCACGATCACATCAACTCAGAAAATTTGGACTAAACCGCTCAATTAATATGTATTAGTTTTACGATCTCTTAATGAACTTTTGAAAGGACAGAAAGCTCTCAGATTTCATCAAAAAGATCTTCATTTGTGTCCCGAAGATGAAAGATTTATATGATTTAAGATGAATATCCATTTAAGTGTTCTGCCTAGTTGTTAGACTGCTACTATTTTCTAACATGTTTGCTGGGAATTGTTATGAAGTTCTGTCTAGTTTGTGCCTGTCGAGAGAGAAGCACAGATAGATAAACAGTGAAGGTTAACGTTAGTCAGACACACACAGGTTGTCTCTGTACTGAGCTGTGCGATGAGTTGTGGCTATTTAAAACGAATTATCTGGCATCAAATTAAGTTTAAAACGAAATCTACAGAAAATACAACAGTAATAACTCCGATGTGGGAAAAAAATGACATGACAGCGCCTGATCGCTGACCTTTGAAACTTCAGATCACAGCAAAACACCCAGTTTTCAGAGATTTCTACGAGCTTTATGGTGTAGAATCAAAAGATTTTAACTCTAGTTATGAGCCTGTTTTACAGGATTGATCTAACCGTGTGCGATCGACCTCCGTTTAAACCAGTTGATTGTAAATTAACGTTAACGTTAACTTAACGTTACCTTACTGAAAACTTCCAAGTCATCGTCTTCATCTAGATCTAATATTTGCCCGCTGATGTCTGTCGGAATCGCAACCGAAGAATTGCCTGATGGCACGACGTTGTCGACGACAGGATCACTCATCGTTGCTCAAATCGCTACTTTGCAACAAGTTTTCTGGACTTCATCAGCTTTTCCGCACAGCTCTCAAAATGCTCATCAAAAGTGGATCGGGCTCCACTGCGCAGAATCGGAAACCGCGAGACGAGGAAGAGTTGAGCGCGGCGAGACGCCCACGTGAAGGAGTCATAGACAGTAAAAGAGGAAGGAGTGTATTTGATGTAATGTTTTGGTTGTTTTTTAGCCAACAGCTCCTGCCTTTAAAGGTTAGTCAGTGCTAAACCTTGAAATAATAGTGATTTTACATGAGATGGTTGTATTTAAAGTTTAAAATGCAGGCTTATACATGTGGTTTGCATAATTCATAATGCACTTAAGGTATGAAACTCTATTATCATAGGTTTAAGACAGTTCGTAACCTAAAGTTACTAATTTGTGTAAACTGACATTTAGGTCTATCTCATTTACAGTAAATATTTTTTTCATTTTAGATAGGCTACTACACAATATACAATGCGTGTAGGCTATAGTAAACATATTTAAATATATATTCAAAAACATTCATATTATAATATTGATGTACATCAGACATGAGACAGCAAGCGTCTTTAAATATGAATTCATTATTTTCAATCTTTTGTGTCAGTTTGGGGTTTGTCTAACACTTCAAAAAAACTGTAAACTTGATGTAAAACTTATTAAAACTGGCACTGAATTCCTGCTGTGTCCTTTTACAACCAACAGATGCCACTGTTGCTCAATTTAAAGGCTTTTACAATGTGGCAAAGCTCATAATTGAGACTTCAGATGACAGTGGCAATTACAAATCTATATAGCTATGCAAACACACTCAAGTATTTTGCTGTGTATTATAGGACGAAATCGGGCATATCTAATAAGAGACTTATTAGGAAATATCTAATTAGGGACATGCCAGTCACTGGCAGTCAGGCTATATCGCATTTAAGTACTTATCACGAGACTGCTCTTGTCATTAATATAAAATATTCTGCCACAGAATTCCTCATTAGTTGTCAGTTATTTAATCAAATAAAGACCATCCCCTTGGATATAATGAATGTAGGACTTGATCATATTTCTTTGATTTTGGACTTTATCCATTATATTATCATAAATTATAATGCTTTACGTTCCTGAATTGAGTTTATTAGTAAAAATGGTACTAGATATTGCTTTTTATATTATTTGAACTCCCTTTACGTATTACATTACATTAATTTGGTACGAAACTAAATCAAGAGCGGTCCTATACCACGCATCAGGAAAAAATCAAACTGTTTTTCATAGGTGACGCCCTCCCGCATAAGAACTCCCTGAAGTTGTATAGATTGCATTATGAAACTTAATAAAGTATTATAATGTCTGTAGAAAGGGCAGCCCATACTCATGACTGGACCAGACAGCTGTACAGCTAAGCACAGAAAAGGTCAACCCCACCCCGATCACATTAGCGTACTGTCATTTTATATCATTTGCTTTCATAACTGATTTAAAGCTGAAGCTAGGACCCTTTTTTATCATTTTGATGTGTGACTGACGATCAAAGGCTTTCTTAACTGTGTCACACTATCACACCGTATGATGCATGCGTTGCTGTGAAACAATCTTTATTTAGCCACTGCAGCGATATTCAATGCAAGCTGTTAATTAAAACTGTTTTTCATGTAAATGATAAATAGCCCGTTGGAAAGTCATTTGTAAGGCAGAATATAGGGAATGTGTTACAAAACATGATTCAAAACTACAGATATAAGCCCATTAGATCAGATTCAGTGCAGACCACACCCATTCGGACTTAGTCATGGCTTTTTTGAATCTAGCTGTATGATTCAGATATACAGCACAGAGATGTTTACCCAGCAGAACGATCATAACCATATATGTATGGTGTTTTGTGTTACTGTGTGTGAATGAACGACATCCTGGCATCCTGCGCTGATTTGTGGCATGGTCCCAAATCCTTCCTCTACCGACCTCCATCAACGGCATGATAATAATTACATCAGCATTACCCCACAACAATGGCGTACATAGATCAGCTCCTTTCAAATTACATTTCCTTCCTGTTGGGCCCATTAGCAATGTGAACCAGACCATGTTTTTTTGTTTGTTTGTTTTTTAAAAGAAAAACCTTATTGCTGTTGTTTCTGAGTGCATTTGCGGGACCGTGCCACAGAGAATTTCGACAGTTCTGTTAAAACCCCACTGGATGTCCCTCAGATGTAGAATAGGCTTGATTTGGGAGAACCGCTTGCTAATCTGCAGTGTGGCATAATAAAGTGTGTTTTGGCAGGAGGGAAAAAACCTTCACATAAAGCACACAAAACATCAAATAGAGAAGACTTGAGCCACCTGGAGTGAATGCAGAAGAAGACAATTAAAAATCAATTTACTGTCAAAAAGCTTTGCTTTCTAATTAAATCCGCACACAGCCGAGTCTCTCTTGTTGCTGGCTGATGCACAGTTGCAAAGCACACATTTATTTATTTATCACCCCCCAGATGGGTGCAATAGTTGTTATCGCTTTTACGATATTCGTTTTTTTTTTCCGACACACTGTTTGAGACGCCGTGAATTCTGACGAGGACTATTATACCTTATTTCATATGGTTGTAATCAGGCTTCTAAATGCATTTTAAATGTGACTGCTGTTCAATAACTACCAGGTGTCCAATCCAACAACTGCGCCATCATGATCGCTCTCATTAGCAACTTGTACATGTCATAATAATGGCTATTCATTATAAGGCACTTCTTTTTTAGGGGCCAAGCAGCTGGACACTACTTTGTCTTTGAATTCATCTATTAAAATGGCTTTAGAAGGTTCAACTTCCTCTCCGGGTCTCCATCTGCATGATTTCAAGAAGGCTTTTAATGGGTCTTTGAGGAAGGCAAATAAATGGAATAGAGTTAAATATTTATATTTTTCCCTATATGCCGCTGTTGACGTCGCGGCTCTGGATTTTTGCTAGTGAAGGGTTTGGAACTGTGTGCGTTCTTGCGGTGCGTTCAGCCATTCAAAGTTGTCATGATGCAATTTTCCGGACATTTATGGCTCAAAACTCATGATGTGACGTGAAACTGGCATTGATATGAATGGCAATGTCATTTCACCAGGTATTATAAACCTCTTTGGTGAGGATGTGATTTTAAAGGGTTAGTCATTAATTACTCACCCTCATGTTGTTCCAAATCGTAAGACTTCCATTCATCTTCTGAACACAAATGAAGATCTTTTTGATGAAATCTGAGAGGTTTCTGTCCCTCCATTGACAGCTACGCAACTACCACTTTGACGCTTCAAAAAGTTCATAAAGAGATCATAAAATGAATCCATATGAATTGAGCTGTTTAGTCCAAATTTTCTGAAGAGACACGATCACTTTTTATGATAAACAGATTTAATTTAGGCTTTTTCCCATATAGCGCACACTGAATTTTGTTGTCAGATGCTTTAAATGCTTGAGCTCTTTAAAGCTACACTGTGTAACTTTTTTAGTTTATTCTTAGCTAAAAACACTTAGTTCTTTCAAAAATATATGTGCTCATTAATGTATATTTACTTCGTTCAAGTAATAAAGTATTCTCGTGAGTGTATAATATGCCATTGAAAATACATACGGGTAAGAGGTTCTAATGTCGGTCGCCATGTTGCCCCTCCATCTTGAAAGTACATTAGCCAAAGAGGGACATCAAGTTTCGCCTTTCGCGTTTTAACACTCGATGGCACCATGTTGAAGAGGTCGAACTGGAAGCCATGTTAATCTTGGACTCCATTGGCCACCGTAGGAGTTAAAACGAAATCGAAATTGAGAGGAACAGAAACTAATATTCACTGGATGGTCATATACCTTTTCACCGCTAGATGGGGGTAAAAATCACACAGTGTAGCTTTAAAGCAGCATGGATTATGATTGGCTGTCAATTTTATCATTCATCAGCTGAAAAAGTGATTCCAACAATATCGTTTCATTGTGTCATTATCGTTATAGTTGTGTGTGGACTCTTCTTGGACTCTGTCTTCCTTTATATTCAGAACGATTAATCAGAACAATATCTTTATAGTTATCGTCCTTGATGTGAACAGGCCTTTAGACCGAAGGCCGTTTCTAATTGCATTCAACAAAAAGCTCTCAAGGCTCACTGCGCTTAAGAGCATGTCATCTGCGAATGTGTAGCCTTCTGAGATTTTTAGTATTATTTTATTGACAAGAATTCTCTTTGAGTAAACAGGTGGATCCATTGCACACTGAAAATGTCCATGTACGCAGCACTTTTTTTGTCTCCCAGAAGCTCTTTTCATTTCTGACGTTGTTAGGCTATAACCACACACATCCAGGGCTCTCGAACATGTGCGGAACTCCATCACAGACTTAATGACTGCCGCTGGAGCCACAGTGCTGCCCTTCCCTTCTCCGAAATGTCCCACAATAACCCGCTTTAATGGCACAATCTAATTAAAATAATAACAATAATCTTGAACTTTCAGTATGTAGACCTCTAACCTGTGAAATCTAATTAAGTCTCTGTCACAAACAAACAAAAAAAGGCATTACTAATCAATCAGCCAGAAAGAAGATAAATTAGAGGAGGGGTACGCGAGATACAGGGCTGAGAGGGGGAGATAAGCAGAGGTGAAAACAAGCGCAAATGCATTCTGAACAATTCTAAATCACAGCTGAGCAAAAAGTGTGGCCGCTTCCCGATGCATTCATTGTTCATGTCCATTTTTTTAATAATGTAAAGTCTAGTATTTTAAGGGAGAACTAATGCAAGCGCACCAAACTTCTCAAAACAGAGTATTCAAAAAATAAAATAAGTTTTATTTCAATACTCTAAATAATGGTAAAAGAGTCTCATGGGTGAGAGTAATCTTTTTTTTTTGAGTAAGTTCTTTGCGTTTGCCAATGAAATTTTGTTATGAGTATATTCATACATTTTATGTTGATACGTTTTCTAGTTGTTAGCCGTACTGATCATGCAAGTTGAAATCTATCTATCTATCTATCTATCTATCTATCTATCTATCTATCTATCTATCTATCTATCTATCTATCTATCTATCTATCTATCTATCCTTACATGTCTATCTATCTATCTATCTATCTATCTATCTATCTATCTATCTATCTATCTATCTATCTATCTATCTATCTATCTATCCATCTATCCTTACATGTCTATCTATCTATCTATCTATCTATCTATCTATCTATCTATCTATCTATCTATCTATCTATCCTTACACGTCTATCTATCTATCTATCTATCTATCTATCTATCTATCTATCTATCTATCTATCTATCTATCTATCTATCTATCTATCTATCCTTACATGTCTATCTATCTATCTATCTATCTATCTATCTATCTATCTATCTATCTATCTATCTATCTATCTATCCTTACACGTCTATCTATCTATCTATCTATCTATCTATCTATCTATCTATCCTTACACATCTATCTATCTATCTATCTATCTATCTATCTATCTATCTATCTATCTATCCTTACACGTCTATCTATCTATCTATCTATCCTTACACGTCTATCTATCTATCTATCTATCTATCTATCTTTACACGTTCGCCATCTATCCATATATCTATCTATCTATCTATCTATCTATCTATCTATCTATCTATCTATCTATCTATCTATCTATCTATCTATCTATCTATTTATCTATCCTTACACGTCTATCTATCCATCTATCTATCTATCTATATTCTATCTATCCATCTATCTATCCTTACACATCTGTCTATCCATCTATCATCTATCTATCTATCCATCTATCATCTATCTATCCATCTATCCATCTATCCATCAATCCATCCTTACACATATATCCATCTATCTATCTAACACACACACACACACACACACACACACACACACACACACACACACACACACACACGCACACGCACACACATATACATGCATGTCCATCTTTTAGTTTTAGTCCTGGAAGAACATGTATACAGTTTATGACTTTTATGATAAAAAACGCATGTATACATTTAAACATTAGTAAACACTAGCATGTAGATGACCTCAATGCTCATAAACGTGGAGTAAAAGTCACAAAACCTTGCTATTTAATGGGGTCTTTAAGCAACATTTATTTTTAAATACAGAAATCTTTAGTAATATCTTCTAGACATATGCAGTGTCAATTTCCCCCACAGATTGCCATCAACTCTTGTTTCAGCATTTAACAGGAATCTCGGGTCAAGAGATACAGAAAGCCTCTAAACAGATGAAGGATGGTCTGCATATAAATATATCCAGACACAGCATTCATCTGATTTCAATGATTAGGGTTATAGCTGCAACAACATCATCCCACTGCCAACACCTCCACATCCTATCCCTCTCACTCTATTCCAGCCCAGCTCAATATGTTTCATCAATAACGACCACATTACTTCAGTGTCTCTGCCATAATGATGATCAGGATCTCTTTGAGATGCTTCATCATGTCCTCAAATGCATTGCCAGGATTAGCGTTGTGGTTCCAATATAGTTAATGAAAAATGATAGAATGCTCCCGGTCTGTTCCTATTTGCTCCCTCTGAATGCATAATAGATCACACTTACAAACACAAATTTATGCAGGGAATGTTTCTTAAAGACCTGTAAAGACTTTCACTCGTGAACTTAAAAAGTGTGTAATGGTAAGAATTATGGCTTTGCTATTATGTCCTTTTGTTGTAATCATATAAAAGTTAACATTAAATACTTGGGAAACTGCATGCCTTTGTTCAGTGTAGCGAGGAGTCAGAGCTTTTGAACAATAATGGGATTAAAAATGTAGAGGATTTGAGGATAGAGTGTCATATTGTGACAAAACTAAGTTTTGTCAACTCCGCTTATAGCGGTCTCGCCTATTTCATTTCAGGGACAGAAAGACACAGAGAAACTGGGAAACTGTTGTCACACTTTTTGTAATTATTTATTTATGTATATTGTGTATTTTCTGTACTGACTACCTTATAGCCTCTTAGTTATGTGGTTGTATAAAATTACAACAATTAAATCATATGTGACAACTTGCCCAGACCTGATATTTAGGGGAAATACCCTTGTCCTAATGTTTGGTTAACATCAACCTTCATTCTATTGATATATATATATATATATTATATCATTTTTGGATTATACTATATTAAATAATGTATAATATTTAATATTTATTGTAATAGAAAATAATCATTCTTAGCATTGTGTTTGTAATAGCTTTTGTACAATAAAATATAATTGTACAAAAATATACACCCCATTCAAGTCGTTAGGATTTTTCAAATAATTTTGAAAGACTCATGCTCACAAAGGCTGCATTTATGTGATCAAAAATCCAGTAAAAACAGTAATATTATGAAATACTATTGCAATTTAAAATGACTGTTTACTATTTGAATATATTTTAAAATGTCGTTTTTTCCTGATCAAAGCTGAATTTTCAGCATCATTATTACAGTCACATGATCCATCAGAAATCATTCTAATATGCTGATTTGCTGCTCAGGAAACATTTCTTATTATCAATGTTGAAAACAGCTGTGCTGTTGTGGAAACCGTGACATTTGTTTTGTTGATTCAAAAGAACAGCATTTATTGAAAATATAATCTTTTTATAAATGTCTTTACTAACACTTTAATGCATTCTTAATTGAATAAAAGTAATAATGTCTTTTAAATAAAGCGTACTTGTACCCGAAACTTTAGAATGATATTATATATATATATATATAAAAAAAAATCTTTTTAAATTTGTATTATTTGTACAATTATATTTTGTTGTCTTTACCCAAAAGCTATTTAAAAAAAAATATATCTTGAAGGATGGAAAAGTGCCTAATTTACAACGTTTTTGAACTGTTTGACATCAACAAAACCAGAGAAAATCCACATTTGTATAATAGGACTTTAGTTTTGACTTATGGCTGATATAACCCTTCCCTGTGTGACAACTAGCCCCGGTCTTCCCTACAGTATATCAAAGCTTCTGATCATTTGCTTTTTCTGTCCTCGCCGTGTTTATCTTTCGTGACCTTCCTGTGTGCAGTTTCACAGCCGCTGTCCTCACTGTCTCATTAGCGCTTCACATCTTCATTTCTCCCTTTCCTTGCCATTACTGTAGCCTAGCACGCTCTCCACTTCTCTATCAGATGCATGTTTCTCTCTCCCTGCCGCTTTATCCCCCGCTCTCCCGGCTTCATCCACCTCCAGATACATTATGTAGATTAAACATTGCTCAGCTGTACAGTGGAGTGTCTATGACTGCAGCACTTTGTTTTCCTAAATAATTAACAAGGCCGGTGTGGATTTACTGTCTAATGTAATACTTCCACGTCCTTCTGGGGGTGAGATGGGCATCTGGCTCCCTCGCACGCGCCTTGATGGGCCCCTAGAAGCCTCCAATGTGAACTCGGAGCATTAAAATTTAAAGCAGCACATTAGGTATGAGGCCACAGCAGAGGCTTTTCAGTAAACAGAAGGAATTGGGTGGCATTAACCGCAGAAACTGAGGCAATAATGCTGCCTGCTCCCTAATGAGGAGGGGGGGGAAAAAGGCCAACTGTAATTTGGCTGCATTTTTCCTGTGTTTTTATACGTGCATCGCCATTTTCTCTCCGAGGTATTGATTTAAACTTTTGCTCCATAATTAGCATCCTTTGGAACGGCCCAAAGTTGGCATGTAGTTTCCGTTATGTTAATCCGGCCCAATCGCATGACCCCAACACGTCTGCCAGGACATTCCCCGCAGGTCACCCGCCTGCTAAAAGATGCGACCCACATCCCAATTAAGCGCTAGCCCGGTTTCATCACGGCGGGAGTTGTATTTTTTCCCGTATGAGTGCTAAATAAACAAACACCCTGGAAAAGGTCCTATTTAATCAGCTTAGCCTCTTCTTTGGTGCGTCTTGACAGGCTGCATCTGGGAAGGAGCCGGACCTGCCAGGAGTCATTTTCAAGAACCTTCAGTGACGGCCGTAATGACTAACCATCACCTCCCATTCTTCAAATTATCATTGCAGTCACATTCAACAGCAGAAGGGTCAGCCTGTCCCATCAAAATGGCCTTTCAGCCTCAGTGGACTGTGGAAAACCCAGTACATGTCTCTGAAAATGGCATGTTATTGTCATAGCCTTGGAAATCTGGGTTTTTTGTCAAAATGAGGCTCATTTCGGATGTTTAAAATTGAGTTGTGCTACTTTTTTATTATCTTTGTTATGCCAGCCGGGCTTTACGCTTGAATGATGCAAATTGGCATCATGATTCCATTTCCATTTAGCAAGTTATACACAAATAGCCCTGCACAGTAATGTTTGCTACAGTCACATTGAGGGAACCGAAAGACCAAATGTCTGCGTTTTCTCTTACAAAAAAAGTGCCACTAGCCTCTTTCCTCTCGCTCGTTTTTTTTTTCTTTCTAAAAGAGTGTTTTGCTTTGGTCTCACGGTAGCGCCTGAGTGGGTCGAGGAGTCGTATCTGGAAGGATATGAAGTTTTGAAGAGGCACATCGATTCTCTGGCTTCAAAGACATATTCTGGAGAGCCACAAAGCCATTACTGAGGCTACCTGCTTGCTCTTAATGCAAATAAGGGAACGGGATTGTTAGACCACATCATAGCAGCCTGCTCTTTCAACACACTCTCATCAAAAAGCAATGAGAGTGGATTCAACATCATTATTGAGCATTTGTTTGTGCATGAGGGTGTCCTGTCTGAGCGAGTGTGTCCATGTTGACGTGAGCGAGCGCATGAGTGGATCAAGGCACAGGAGAGCGTGTGTGTGCTTATGCGCTCGTATTGATGTGTGTGTTGTGGTGACTAGCTGTTTGCGGTGAACAGGAACAGGCTCCATATATCAGCTGGAAGCAGAAAGTGCACTAGATCAATGGAGGAACCGTTCTGTTTGAGAGTCGACCGATGATCAGAGGTCTCGCCTGACCCCCTCTTTTCCCCCAGACCGGCTATCCGAGAACTTTGCCACCACCGCTCTCTAATTAGACCCGTTTTCCACTCGCTCGCTAAACACCACTGCTTTTTATTGCAATTAGTTAAGTCATTAACTTGATAACACCACACTTGATAACGCCAGAGCTGTCTCGAATGGAAATGAGTGCGGTAGAGTGTTCCTTTAAAAACATCAGTTATATTCTGAAGTTAACATGACAGTCATCATTTACTCACTCACATGTCGTTCCAAACCTGACTCGTTTATGACTGTATGAGTTTTTTTCACTGTTGCATGAAAAATGCAACCAATTCTCATTGGAAAAACATGCCTCTACTCTAAAAACATACCTATGCATAATTCACTGCAGTTTTCTGCTAAAATGACCACTAGTGACAATAAAACGCCAATGACCTTTATTCATTTTCACACAAATTATGATCTACATGGGCAGATTATTGACTATTGAGTAAAGACTTTTTGTTTTGTGCAAAACCTTGTTATGACCTCAAATAACTGTTAAAATACCACATGATTTGTAAGCGAAAACATTTTGAGGTTTGCACCACAGAACCAGCATTTTTCTGATGTAGTAAACTTGTTCGGTAGCTCACCTGATACAGTAGGCATTGCACTTGCAATGCAGTGAAACGCAAGTCATAATAAAAGAGCTTTAAGACTTAGAAGCAAGCTGATATGGCTGCGTTTCTCAAAAGCATCGTAAGCCTAAGTAGATCTGTCAGGGTTCTGTCACTTCTGTCTAGTTTATTTCTTTTGTGACAGAGCCCTGACACTCCTGTTTTGTCTTGTCCTTGTCTGAGCGCGCTCGAGCCGTGCGGTCTCTTGTCTGTATGCCTTGTTACATGTGCGGGGCGTGGTGTTTGGATCCCGGCACGTCGGCCTAGTTTGGTTTCAGGTCTGTGTCGGGATTCAGACATTCATTATCCGCGTGTTTGTATTCTGTCGTGAGGGCACAGGGTGAGCTTCCGCTCGTTCTCGTGCACTCTGTCTTGTCACGTGAGCGTGCAGTTTCGAGTTCACTCTGGCCATACGCTCTTATGTCTGTATGTGTTGTGTTCGTGCTTTCATGTCACGTTTTGTCTTGTGCTGTGTAGCACACAGCTTGTGTTTTACACTAGCTGTGTGCTGTCATGTTGTCATGTTTCGTGTGAACACGTGGCTTATGAGTTCTCATTAGCTGCGTGTTCATGTCTCTTTTGTGTGAGCACATGGCTTGTGATTTGCTTTACTGGTGATGTGCTTGTGTTCTCGTTCTGTTTGTTTGGTGTGAGCACATGGCTTGTCATGTGTGTTTCCTTGTGCCATGTGCTCTCCTGTAGATTGTCTAACCCCGCCCATCTTGTTACCTGATTATTGATTAATTTGCCCCACCTGTCCTCCCTCCTTACCTGCTTTGTTTGCTCTCCCTATTTATTCTCCCTGTGTTTGCAGTCCTGTGCTGGATAGTTGTTGAATGTACTTTATGTGTGTGCCTAGTCAAGTCAAGTTAAAGCCAAGCCAAGCCAAGCCAAGTCTCTTGTTTTCCCCCTCGGGGTAGTTTTTGTTTGTGTTTTGTTCTTGTTTTTTATTAATAAAGAAGCCCTTGTTTCCTGCACCTGAGTCCTCGCCTCATCTCCTCAACCCCAAACCCTGACAAGATCATAGAACTATAAGCACCAATGACATCTACGGTCAAATTAGCTCATGATGCTTTTGAGAAATGCAGCCATGGTTGGTTTAACAAGTGTGTAATTATGTCATGTTTGCCACTATTGGTTAGGTTTAGGGTATGTGTTACACTTATTTTTATACGCGATAGGGCATTAACCTTTAAGTGCCACTCACTGAACATTTCATGTCTGAATTGCCTTGATATGTACAACCAATGTGATAAAGACATTGTGTTGCACTTTATTTTACAGTCCTGTTCCTCATGTATATGTACTTATTATAGTAATTACATTAACTGGGTTATAACTAGGTACTAACCCTCAAACTATTCCTAAACCTAACCTTAACCCAGTTACCTTATATTACCAGTACTTTCTTGGGTAACTACACTGCAAGTATACTATAAGTACATGTACTGTAAAATAAAATGTAACCATACATTGCCAGATCCTCGTTTAACTGTTTTGGATAACCTAAACTCACTTTTAATCCCACTGACTGGACATTTCTCCAGTGAACCTTTTTCCAATGTTGGTTGGACACTAGAATTCTTCAAACATTCTTCTTTTGTGTCTTGCAGAAGAAAGTTCTACAGGTTTGGAATGACATGAGTAAATAATGCCAGAATTTATTTTGCTTTTGTGTGACCCTTTAACTTTTACAGACCTCGCAGGTCTTTATTTATTCCTGTGTGCATTGAATGCATCTGCCTGGCAAACAGACCTCGGCTTGGCTTGCAATCGACCTAGACAATGGCTGCTAACTGCATGTACAATGGAACATGAGATCATGCAATCGTGCCTGTGTGTGTATGGGGTTATGTCCATCCCATGTCTCAATCCACAATAACTGTCCCCGTGAGACGTGCACAGGTCTACTGGGTTTAGTCTCAAGTAATACTCAATGTCCCTCTCTACGAAGTGAATTACCAACAGGTCAGTGGGGCACCTGAAATCTCCACATGATGAGTCCTGTTCATGATGTCATTTACTTTTCACTAACGGGGGCTGTGATATTTACATTTAAGTCTCTTGATGCCTGTAGAACAAATTGTGGAAGGGATTGCTTTTCAAATGGCGTATAGATTTCATCGTTTTACTCTTGTCCTCGACCTAGAGTACAATCTTAAACTAAGAAAATCTGTTTTAAACTAATTCAAAGTTATTATTATTTTGTTTAACTTTTAATTATTAACTGTTCATTTAAAAAAAAAAAGAATGAAATCTATTTTTGTTTGTATGTGTGAAAACTATTTATTTATTTGTACACAAATTACTTGCTCAGTTGTGGTGTCATTTCCATTATAACCAACAATTATTTTGACCCTAATGTTTTTTAAGGGTTATTGTACCAGTTTACCAAGGAGACAACATGGTGCCAGTGTGAAGAAAACAAAGAGAAATCAAGGTAAATATGATGTGAACAATGTTTATACTGTTCATCATTTCCAATTAAGATTTAATTTTTTGAAATTATGCAAAAAGTGTGAAAATATTATTGAATATTGACAAATACTTCAGTTAAAACATGAGGCAAAACATACTGGCCAAGTTTGTATAGTATATGGTGCATCATTTGATAGTTTATTATTATATTATGATTATATATAAATGAATGTGGATGTATAGTCCAGAAGATTCTTGAATTTGATGTTCATAATGAAATTACTTTTGATTTGGTAACTTTGACATTTGACTTTTCAGAAATTCTTGAAGAGATGTGATATTAATGGGGATCTCTTTTAATCTCAGTAAAACCAACTGTGATATTGAAGATATCTGGGCTAGTTTATGATCAGTTTAGCAGAAATCGACCAATATGAAAAGAACTGTTCCATACACATACACACTTTCTCACATCACTCCACATAATATGTAAATGTTAATTTCAGGGTTATTATTGTGAATTCAATATTTCAGATAGTTGAAGTACTTAAATAAAAGCAAATAAACTAAAACTGATAAATGGAAATTAATAAGTATAGACATATTTAAAAACAAAATGGCAAATAAAAATGGCAAAACAACAAAATTGCTAAAAATGTAACTAAAATTTAAATATAAAATTTAAATAAAAAATATAAAAATTTTATTTAATTCAACATATTAACAAATCTATAGTAGTTTGTCAATGATGCTTAAATTAACTAGTTGCTTATTAGCATGCACATTTCTAGGATATTTGCTGTTTATTAGTACTTATAAAGCACATATTAATGCATTATTCTGCATGACCATATTCTACATCCCTTAATCCTAATACCTAAACGTTACAACTACCTCACATCTAATAAGCAGCAATTACATTTTACTGAGGCAAAAGTCATAGTGTAATAGTGAGAATTGGACCGTAATCTAAAGTGTGACCCTGGTTCATTCATGAATATATGAGCACATTACTGTGAATCTGTCAGTCAGTGCTAAGTATAGCAGAGACCCCAAACTCTTCAGAAGATTTACAGTCTGTCTTATTTAGCTGTATACATTTTCAGACTCATCACAGGTGCTATCACACATTTCATTCCGCCCCAGTGATCTTCCCCTCTCTCTCTTTTTTACCCCCCTTTTTCTGTCCCTCTATCAGTGAATACTGGACTTGGTCCGCTACCACCAAGTCTGATTCCTCAGCCTTGGGTAAAATAAATCCCCCAAAAAATGAATGCATGAATACAAATTGAGGCTGACCCAGGAAGTTGGACTTTTCGATACGCTCGCTGTCTCCCTCACCCTCTTCCTCTCCTGCTCTGTTAGTTTTATCAGCTTTCCTCCAGGTTCTCTGTTCCGGGCCAGTGTGTTCGGTGAGCCGGTCCGGGCACTGGAGCATTCAGGGCGCAGTGATGATTCCTCACATCCAAGAGAGGCTCGCACTTAATCTTCCTGCCACGGTTGGGATACGAGCGGCCATGAGGGGGGGAAAGCCCTCGCCCTTCTGGTCATTGGCCAGCCTCACCCTGGCAGAGAATCAGGGCTGATCGACAATGTAATGCATGCGGTGACCTCCCTCTAAAAGGCTCCTGTATGTCTCCAAATGAGATTTGTGCGGCGCTGCTAATTATTTTCTTTTCACATTCCCGCTGTAATGCGGCCCCCTTTTACTCTAATCATTTCCTGAAAATGAGCAATTACAGTTTGGGTAAAAATGCACACAGGAGCACCGGAAACACTCACGCAACAGACAGATATTAATGAAAGCAACCCTGTTCTGTGTTCAATTTGTCTAATGATTAAAAAATACATCGAGGCACCTGCATAAATAATGCATGCTTAATGCCGAGTACGCGAGCGCAGAAATGCTTTTCCGTGTTACTGCGAAAACCTCCGTCATAAAGTTCGCAGCTCTCCCGAGAGTCCCTGCTGGTATTATAAATAACGTTGTGGTGTCAGTCTGTCTTAGTGAGACATCAGGAGCAAATCGCCCTCGAAGCCCACTTGAAGGTTCAGAGAGGTCAGGACATGACGTGTTTCAGAGCATATTCCTTTGGTGGCCCTGCAACAATATTAGACTATCATCCGGTCGTAGGTGCGGAGTGAAATAATTGGTTGATAGATAGGAATGCTGTTGGAAACTATAAACTTACTGCTAAAATCTGATTGGTTCATAGAAATGTTCTTCAAGCCATCTAACCTTCTGTCAGGGGCTTCATAGCCTAGAACCTTTTAGGGGTTCCCATCATGGACCATTTTATGTATTTTATTTATTTATTATTAAATAGCTTGTAAACATACTTTATCTGTAGTGAGTCAAGAACCTTGTAGTTCTATATTGAACCCCATTGAACCTTTTTTGCAAACTAGTGATGCACAATATGTACCTTATTAGTTATTGGGTGATTTTATTTTATTTTATTGGTTTATATTGGCTATTTAATTGTGCATGCTGATTGCCTCTGTTTCATCATATTTTGGTCACTATTTTGTCTTTAAAACACTAATAATTTAATAACACTGTTAAACTTTAGCAAATTTTCATACTTAACGTTATATTGTTGTGGTGCCTATTCACTTGTAGCATTTCAAACGATTGATTTTATAATTGGTTTTATTTGAATTTATTTAGACAAAATAATATAGAATTTTAATATCTGTCATTGATCCATTATTGGCCATATTGTGGGAAAAAAAATCTGATTGGTTGATAGGAATGTTAAAGTTATGACTCCTTTACTGCTACCTCAACATCACTTGTTGCATTCAAAATGTAAAATTTGGTAGGTTTTTTTAATAGATTTATTTATTAGACAAAATAAATATTTTTAATATCACTTTAATATCGGTCATCTGCCATGACATGAAAATAATTGGAATTTTAGCATGATATATCAGTACCATATCAGCCAGTATTAGAGAATTTTTTTCTCGTTATCACTTCATATTTTACTGTATATTTAATTGTGTATGTCCCTATTTTTACCTTTATAGTACATTTGTCATAATCTAACGCTCACTTAATGTTAAATGTAAATGTCATAGTTAAACATTAATATGAATGTTTTCATACTGTACATTATAATGTTGCGGTGCCTAAATGCACTTTTGATTTTAGTTTAATGTTTTTTTTATAGCATGGATTTAGTAGATTTTTTATAGCATCCATTTATCGTTAACCTTCGGAACATGAAAATCATTGTCTATAATGTTGTAATTGTATAAAAAGGAACATTGAAAATAATGTTTCTATCTGTGCATCCCTACTGCAAATAATACTCAAATCTGATTGGTTGATAGGAATGTTCTTCCAGCCCCTAAACCTACAGCTAAAGTCTGATTGGTTTGAAGAAACATTGTTCTTGTAGGACCAACCAAGTAGATTGATGCATCTAACTTGGTTAAATCATTAAAAAGTGTGGCGGTGCAGCCTTCACAGAATCCCAGGCTGAATGCTTTGACTGAATATGATGGACAGGAGTAATATTCAGAGCAGGATCTATGTGATACACAACGGTGAGATAACTAAGCCATGTCGCTCCTTCAAACTCTCACGCTGTAAAAAAGCTTTTTAATGAACGCAATGAACATAACCTCTGGGAGAACACAAACACAGACGCAATCTCTGGGGAAGTGAAAGCATTTGGCTCTAGAACCACCTAAGCTCTACAGTCTGCTTGTGTTTTGGTGTGTGTTTAGTTTGGTGGAGAGGTGGGGGCCTGTATGAAGCCACCTGGATCACCACATTATCAAACTGTGAGAGAGGCCGTATTAGACCCCTGCAGCGCAAACATCATCCTCAATCCATCGGTGAGGGTTTTAATTGTAATGGAAATTAGATTTGGAGCGGCGGAGTGCTCGCTGGCAGCTGGTACGATGCCATTGTACGATTGTCAGATCTCCTGACAAGTTAATGCACGGTCTCCTCAAAGGCAGCGCTGCTTCCAGCTGCACAACAGTGTCTCTGGAACAGCACGGCTATGCGCACTATCAGTAACTGCTGCTTTTGACCCGACCTGCAATAAACCTCTCTATCTCTTAATTGACAACATATCGTATAGTCTCACATCTAGAGTCGTTGAAGCCGCAGGTACTGTTTTGATTACATTACTGTACTGTAAAATCACAGCTGGAGATTTGTGTGTGTCCAGACTGAGTGACAAGCAAACAGTTGTTTAACTTCTGTTTGTAGTCAGCTGGGTAGTAAATTATTATATGTAATCTGGATTACGTAATCAGATTCCAAAAATAATATAAAATCTGATTGGTTGACAGGAATGTTATAGTTATGACTCGTTTATTGTAATCTGGATTACGTAATCAGATTCCAAAAAGTATATACTTGTAATTAGGTTATATTGTGTTAGAATGTAATGTTAGGGAAACGTTACAATGTAACATTAGGGGAATGTTACAATGTAACGTTAGGGGAATGTTACGATGTATCTTTAGGGGAATGTTAGAATGTAACGTTAGGGGAATGTTACAATGTAACGTTAGGGGAATAGAATGTAATGTTAGGGGAATGTTACAATATAATGTTAGTGGAACGTTAGAATGTAATGTTAGGGGAATGTTAGAATGTAATGTTAGGGGAATGTTACAATATAATGTTAGTGGAACGTTAGAATGTAATGTTAGGGGAATGTTAGAATGTAATGTTAG
Source organism: Tiaroga cobitis (assembly GCA_030578255.1). Taxonomy (NCBI): domain Eukaryota; kingdom Metazoa; phylum Chordata; class Actinopteri; order Cypriniformes; family Leuciscidae; genus Tiaroga; species Tiaroga cobitis. Next base: position 6,894,726 of record CM060614.1, on the reverse strand, counting down.
GGGAATGTTACAATATAATGTTAGTGGAACGTTAGAATGTAATGTTAGGGGAATTTTTGGATGTAACGTTAGGGGAATGTTAGAATGTAACGTAAGGGGAATGTTAGAATGTAATGTTAGGGGAATGTTACAATGTAACGTTAGGGGAATGTTACAATGTAATGTTAGGGGAATGTTAGAATGTACCGTTAGGGGAATGTTAGAATGTAACGTTAGGGGAATGTTAGAATGTAACGTTAGGGGAATGTTAGAATGTAACGTTAGGGGAATAGAATGTAATGTTAGGGGAATGTTACAATGTAATGTTAGTGGAACGTTAGAATGTAATGTTAGGGGAATTTTTGGATGTAACGTTAGGGGAATGTTAGAATGTAACGTTAGGGGAATGTTAGAATGTAACGTTAGGGGAATGTTACAATGTAACGTTAGGGGAATAGAATGTAATGTTAGGGGAATGTTACAATATAATGTTAGTGGAACGTTAGAATGTAATGTTAGGGGAATTTTTGGATGTAACGTTAGGGGAATGTTAGAATGTAACGTAAGGGGAATGTTACAATGTAATGTTAGGGGAATGTTAGAATGTAACGTTAGGTGAATGTTAGAATGTAATGTTAGGGGAATGTTACAATGTAACGTTAGGGGAATGTTACAATGTAATGTTAGGGGAATGTTAGAATGTACCGTTAGGGGAATGTTAGAATGTAACGTTAGGGGAATGTTAGAATGTAACGTTAGGGGAATGTTAGAATGTAACGTTAGGGGAATAGAATGTAATGTTAGGGGAATGTTACAATGTAATGTTAGTGGAACGTTAGAATGTAATGTTAGGGGAATTTTTGGATGTAACGTTAGGGGAATGTTAGAATGTAACGTTAGGGGAATGTTACAATGTAACGTTAGGGGAATGTTACAATGTAACGTTAGGGGAATAGAGTGTAATGTTAGGGGAATGTTACAATATAATGTTAGTGGAACGTTAGAATGTAATGTTAGGGGAATTTTTGGATGTAACGTTAGGGGAATGTTAGAATGTAACGTAAGGGGAATGTTACAATGTAATGTTAGGGGAATCTTAGAATGTAACGTTAGGGGAATGTTAGAATGTAACGTTAGGGGAATGTTAGAATGTACCGTTAGGGGAATGTTAGAATGTAACGTTAGGGGAATAGAATGTAATGTTAGGGGAATGTTACAATGTAATGTTAGTGGAACGTTAGAATGTAATGTTAGGGGAATTTTTGGATGTAACGTTAGGGGAATGTTAGAATGTAACGTTAGGGGAATGTTACAATGTAACGTTAGGGGAATGTTAGAATGTAACGTTAGGGGAATGTTAGAATGTAACGTTAGGGGAATGTTACAATGTAACGTTGGGGAATAGAATGTAACGTTAGGGGAATGTTAGAATGTAACGTTAGGGGAATGTTACAATGTGACGTTGGGGAATAGAATGTAACGTTAGGGGAATGTTAGAATGTAACATTAGGGAAATGTTACAATGTTACGTTAGGGGAATAGAATGTAACGTTAGGGGAATTTTAGAATGTAACGTTAGGGGAACGTTAGAGGATAATCTAAAATAATCATAAAGTAGTCAGATTATATTATCTAAAATGTCAATGTAATAGATTGTCACTAACCACACACACACACACACACATATATATATATATATAATATATATATATAGTAAAACTAAATATAGTATATATATATATATATATATATATATATAGTATAATATATATAAAAATATATAAAAAGTTTTGTCAATAAAATTTTATTTATTGGCAAATCTGAATTTTCAGCATCATTACTCCACTCTTCAGTGTCACATGATCATTCTGATATGCTGATTTTTCTGCTCCATTTCTTATTATCATCAATGTAGAAACCCGTCTTGCTGCTTAATATTTTTGTGGAAAATTCAACAGCATTTATTTGAAATGGAAATCTTTTGTAGCATTATAAATGTCTTTACTGTAACTTTCGATCAATTTAACATGCCCTTCTTTTTGACCCCAAACATTTGAACGCTCCATCAAACATATCTGTTTTATAGAGAATTACAGTGCTTTAATGCCCCGATTTCACTTAATGCATAATTATAAAATTCTACATTAAAGTTTAGGATATTTTTAAATGATTTTGAAATTAATCATTTTTTTTATGTCAGCCAATATATTATGAGCCCGAATAATTAATAGCTATATAATCGATGCATTCCTAAGCCACAGTCAAATTGCACACTCAACAAAACCGATGCAAACAGGGCAGATAATTAAATGATCAGGTTGGCAGCTTCACCTAAAAGTCTCTGGCCAGCAACGGGCACTTCTGTAAGATGTGATTGTTTCGATGAGTATGTGCTGACTGTGTGGTTGGACCTGCATAGCTGCATTAATCTTTAAATAGTCCTGAATGAATTAAGCTTGTTTAATATCTGGCAAGGAGACCCCCCCCCCCCCCCAACCCAACCCATTGAATGAAACCTGAGGAGATGAGACAATGCCGTGGATTAACGTTGACCTTTGTAGTTCTGACATTCACCAATTTTACTTAATTAACGGCAAGCAGCCTGCCCCTGACCTTTTGTCATGCGAGCTGTCATTGGAAACCTTTCTGTTGACTTGAATAGGAATGCTATTTGTTAAAATAATCAGTGGCGGACTGGCCTATAAGCAACTTGCCGGGCTCGGCCAGCACAATGGGCCGTGACGATCTCAGAGAGCCTCATTCACGCGGCACCGCAGGGACCTCCTGTGCTTAAAGATATCACCTTCCCTCATTACCTGTTATTCTCCACTGTGGGGAGGGATGAAAGACACATTTACCTATGGATTCACATCTGTGATGTCCAGAGGGGACGGGGGGACGGGGGGACGGGGTGTGATCATCAGAGGTGTCTGATCTCTCTGTGAAGGTGATGATCATGTGATTTCTAGGATTCCTGTCCTCACCTCACATGGTTTCTCTGTGATGAAGGAGGATAATGAAAATACATTCAGTACATGTTGGCACGTGATTTCAAATGCAGTTTGGGAAATTGGAAATCTATCTCAAAAGCTTTTCATTCAGGTCAGATTATTTTTTCAAATGAAGATTCACAATATATTCATTATGGTTTTTGCTAAAATTTAGCGCAAGTATCATTGCGAGTGTCTAGATGATTTTAATGCACATTTTTGGTGAGTTTCCTGTAATTACATTTTTTTGCAATTCCTCATCATTTGACTCATGAATATGAGTGTTGAGCTATTTTTATAGCCTCTCTGATTTAAACTTCACTGGCAAAATGGTGTTACAGTTGGTTTGATTCTTTCCAAAGGAATTCCTTCAAACTGTTCATTTCAATGAACTGATTAAAGTAATCGGATTTGATTATTCATGGATTCAAATCTTTTGAATCGATTCAAAAGAATGATTCGTTTGCATCTTCCCTCAGAAATGCAAGACATTTGTAATGTACTAAAAAGTAAAAATATGTAGATGATTATTGCTGTTATTACTGTGTTTCGCTATAGTAGTGTGTGGAAATAAATATTTTCAATATATAATTATAATAAATCAAATTATTAAAATGAATAAAAAAATAAAGGCATTATTTCCACTAAATTAATGATATAAAACAATTCTGTGTAGTTCTTTAAATATTTTTTATCTATTTGGCAATAGCTGCTGTTTACATTTTATGCCATTTCAGATTAAATAAAAGTTTGGAAGTCATCTGATCATGTTAAACCCAACACCTTTATTTTAATCCAATTTATTATTAATTTACTGTACGTTAAATTGAATATTTCTATTGCCAATAGTCGGTAACTGAAATATTATTACAATTTTGACACTTCAAATCTTTTGAATCAGTGAATCAATTAAAAAATTTGATTCATTTACTTCTTTCCTCAGAAATACAAGGCATTTCACATTTTTTGCCATTTCATAAGAAATAAACAAATGTTTAGAATGCACTTGTTCATCAATCACAGCACTTTTACTTTTATTTATTTAATTTACTCCACCTTTATTTGAATACGTCTACTTTACATGAACTATCTTTAATGAATGAATCCAGAAGGGGTATCACAGAGCTTGAGTCACGTCTCATGCATGAGCCCCTCCTTTACACACAGCAATCCAGATCTTTTTACCCTCGCTAATCTGTTTACCTTTACCACTTTCAAGGATCAGATGGACATGTCAACTCACGAATTGGCTATATTGTGCAGCTCAACTCACCAGTTGGCCATTGCGTTTTTAAGAACCTCGATACTGCGTGGTTTGTAAGAATGACAGGCCTTGATGGAAGCGATCAGGAGTTTTATGTAAGATGCCTAAAGTTATTTTCCTCCAGCCACCAGAACAAAAATATGAGAAACAAAATCACGATTCACGTTTGTGACAGGTGCGGTTTTACAGTTTTTCTGAGAGATGGACACTGTAGCGGGGTAATGAAAATAGATTCAGCTCACTCTGCCATGAGATCTCAAGACGTTAGCGTTAAATACAGTTGGAAAGCGACAGTCATTGCCATTGCGAGATGGAAAAGTCGTTTTCTTTTTGTTCTCTCATTTTTCCGTTTTTGTTTTAGCAGGAAAGGCTGAGCTTTACTGGGTAATGTACTGTGTAAGCAAGGGAAATGGCATTGTTGAGGAGAGCTCATGTAACAGTAATATCCTGTCTAAATTGAATTTGGAGTTCAATCAGAGCCATTAGGCCCCACACTGAGAAAGATAGAGACAGATAGTGCCATGCACTCCTTAAATGAGTAATGCTTCCCCTGAACTGAAGCATCAAATTTGCCCTAATATTATTAATGCATAAGCAATGGGGCGAGGGCGATGTTGGGTGGGACACAGAACTGTGGACATGTGGAATTACAGCAGACATGTGTTTTTATAAGCCAGTGATGACTCTAGAAGCTGTAGAGTGGATGTACTGTAATGATCCACTCAGCTCAAGCACAATGAACAACTCAAATGTTCATTGAGTAAATCATTTATGAGAGAAGTTTTGTCTGACTAGGAGTACAATAAACCGGTGTCTCTGAAAGAATGGATATTTTAAATATGGTAAGTAATCAATTCTATCACAGTAGCCTCATGTAAACATGTATAATAGTCAGTTACCCAGTCAGTGAAACAAATGACTTGATTTTTACTTCTCTGACAAGATCAGATGTGAACATAAAAGTTTTCTTAAAGGAACAGTACAGCCAAAAATCATCATTTACTCACCCTCATGTCTTGATTCGGTTCGGTTCCAATGGACTTCTATTAAGCTTTGGTCCATATAATGGACGAACGTAAAGTTTCCACAGAAGTAAGAAACTCGTACAGGTTTGGAACAACAACAGAGTGAGAAAATAATGATAGAATTTTCATTTTTGGGTAGATTATCGCTTTTAAACAAAGATCGATAGACTAAACACGTAAATACTAGACGTAAACTATCTTTTCGTTTTGACTGCGTTCTAAATAGGTCTAAAAACCATGACCTGCTTTCTCAAAAAGCACAGCGGGGGAAACTGGGAAGTAATTAGTGTGCTTTTCAAGCATATTAGGAAAGGTATTGAATCTTTACATGCGTATTGAGGCAATACGTGCGCTGTTCTAAACAATACACATTTTGAGACACAGCTGGTCCTCAATTTGTTATTCGTTACCATTATTTTTTTTCTGCACTACTTTATTTCACTTAGGTCATTATTGTGCAGTTTGCTACTACAAAACCAGCTGTCCATTTAAAGCAAAGCATGCACAGAAAAACACTTATTTTCCCCACGCAGTGTTTGCGTTAATGTAAACACGTCTGTTTCTTTCGGGAATGACTCCATAGTGCTGCGAAACAAATCGAGCGGTCCCCTCCTCTCCTTAGAAATGGTAACTAGAGTGTGCTAAACTGGGTGTTTCATCCCATTGGCTCATTATTGCGCTGGGTTCATTGCCAATAATAAAGATTTCTTGGGCTGCGAGACTTCTGAATTCAGAGGAAATTACATTGAGCAACAGGGAGTGCATGGCTCTAAATGTTTAATTACGGCGGATAAAAACAAGGGGATCAATCACTGACAGCAACGAGGGCCCTACGAGGCATCTGCCATTGGGTTGTGTTGAGTCCACAGGAATGAAGCAGGAGATATACGGCATCAAAGACGAGACAGGTTGAGATGAACAGATATTCTCCTACAACACTCAGAGGAATGAGAAATCACAAGTGAGATCTCCTTAATGTTTCAGTTGTTTTTTTCTAGACAGCAATGGGAGAGGGGAAAAGACTGTACACTGTAAAATTGATGTGGTTCAGATAACATCATATTTTGAATTTCTGTTGATTAAACCAATCTCCTTCATTGTATTAACTTTTTTTTTTTTTTTTATAAATTTCAATGAGCTTAAAATTAAGGCAATCAGGTTACTTTAAGTTAAAACGACAGTATTTTTTACAGTGTAGGCAAGGCAATTTATATAGCACATTTCATACACTATTTTAATTCCTTTCTGTAAAGCACTTTGAATAATCACAAAATAAAAGCAAAGAAAATTAAAACAGTTATAAAAGAAATTAAAAGAGATATATGATACAGAAATGAATTAAAAGAGTAAAAAGATTTTTCACAAATATGTTTTACTCCCAGTTTTACTCTGAGATTTTCCCATGGTGATTAAACTGTGTCTGTGGTGTTATTTCGGTGCCTAAGAAATCTATTGGACGTCTCTGATGGACCTGATTTCTCCCTAAAATCGGACAGGAGGAGCTAGGACTCACGGGGTAACCTCGGGTTCACTGCCTCTTCAGTCCCATTTGTTCGGAAGTTTAATCACGTCAAACTCACAACTCCACCACAGACCCAGGCCATCAGCATGGTTTCATCTCTCTTAACCAATTCTCAGTGCCATTTGAGTTCAGTTTAGAATAAAAACGAGGACGCAAAATGAAATACATTGTAATCAGTCGGACGTATAGTGGCACAGTGCTCATTCAGTAAATGCACAGCTAAACAGATGTGTTTTGAGTCTGGATTTGGATGTGACTACAGTAGGAGCACATCTGATCTCCTCTGGAAGCTGGTTCCAGCTGCGGCTGGCATATAGCTAAAAGCAGACTCTCCATGCTTAGAGTGAACCCTTGGTATTTCTGATCCTAATGATCTGAGTGATCTGTTAGGTTTATATTCAGTGAGCATATCTGCAATGTATTGAGGTCCTAACCCATTGAGTGATTTATATACCAGTAATAATACTTTAAAATCAATCCTAAATGTAACTGGGAGCCAGTTTAAAGACTTGAGGACTGGTGTGATAAGTTGATATTTTTTTGGTTCTGCTCAGAATCCTGGCAGCAGCGTTCTGTATGAGCTGCAACTGTCTTATGGTCTTTTTAGGAAGGCCAGTGAGGAGTCCATTACAATAATCCACCCTGCTGGTGATGAAAACATGAGTGTACACTGTTAAAAAAAAGGTTGATGACTTAAAAATTTTAAGTACAATAAACTTGGATAATTTCAATTTAAATTACATTAAACTGACTTAAAACAATTAGTTGAATCTTATACAACTTATAAAAAAGCAACTTATTTTGATGAGTTAAAGCAATGCAAAAACATAATGTTGTCATAACTTATTGATCATATAATGTTTTACAGTGTGATAATCTTTTTTTTTTTGCAATTGGGATTTCTTTAATATTCTCAATGAGATGAAGTTGAGAGCAAATAGATTAGATTAATTTGCTAATACTGCTGTTTATATTGCGACCCTGAAAAAAAGAACCTAATAATTCCACAACTGTCCTTTTAGACTTTCATAAGAGATCTCAACAATGTGCTCAAAATTGTCAACCTACACTAAGGAAGAATCCATTGATGGGTATCTTTAATATGAAATCTCAGACCTCAGAAAGTTTGATCTCTCGAACATCTCAATTGTTGGATTGAAAAAACAAAAGTAGATTTTTTTGCTAAAGTCTACTCCGCTTTTGATTCTGAGAAAAAGGTCCTAATAATTTTACGTTTCTTTTTTAGTCTTTCAGAAGAAACAATGCCTTAAAATGCGCTCACATTTTTAAACCCACAGTAAAGAAATATCTATCTTTATATGACCTCAGACCTCATAAAATGAGATCTCTGATATCTCATAATATGATCTCTTAATATCACAAACAATGAAATTAAATTGAGCAAATGTAAATGACTCCTACTTTCCAGATTTTTCTGAGTTTTAGTAGACATCACAACAATGTCACAAATATGCTCTTATTTTCCTAGAGACAGAAGTCTGAAATTAGTTATCAGATTTCAAAATGAATATGAAATATTTTCTCATCAAACATGAGTTATGTCCGCATTATTTTTAGCTCTATACTCCCATTTGCTTAACTTACTTTAGGAGGAACATCTAAAACATACAGTAGTTGATAGTCAGTAGGTCTCTGATCAATAAAACTTTCCTTTGAGTTTGTCTCCAGTAAAATCACAAACATACTCTGAAAATGACTTCAGAGTAAACTTAATTGCTGCTCATTTCTAGGCCAGATCATTCATGAAAGGAGTAAAGCAACAGAGATGCAACCGGCATATGGAGACGATGGAACACTCTCGACTCCAAGACAGCAGAGGAAGATGGAGAGAAGCTGAAAGAGAGCAGGTCTGGGCAGGCAGCGATGGCGATGCGTCAGTGGTGCTCCAGTAAGGGAGGGTGATGTGTGTGTTAGTCTCCTGGGTGCCATGTTTCTGTCACCCCCTGTCTGAGTGAGTCACGACTGGATTCTGGTAAGGACCGTCACCGCACTTCCTCACAGCTTCCATTAAGAACTCACTCACATCTCGCCCCAAAAACCAACTCAATTCACCTCAAAATCCAATATCAGGATGATAGAATCTCCCTGACTGAAGACAAAACAAAAGTAAGTGCATTTCAAAAAGGCAACACTATTTTACATTGGTGTCATAAACTCAAGAAAAGAACATTTCTTCTGGGAGGCCTTGAATTTACAGTTGCAGGCAACCTAAGGATAAATTATATCAACACACATGTGCCTGGACCTTTTTTGTTTTCTTGATTTATTTCCCCTTTTTAACCATAATAATCACTTTTTGCCCTCATAAGTTGATATTAATTTTAGAAGTACAAATATTCCACATAATTTTCCACTTTAAATTATCCCTTTAAATATAACTATCCAAAATATTTGTTTATCTTATATAAGTACAGTTTTGAACAAGCCTATATATATTCTTATATATATATATATAAACAATATTTGTTTATCTTATATAAGTACAGTTTTAAACAAGCCTATATATATATATATATATATATATATATATATATATATATATATATATATATATATATATTCTGGACAAGATGTAAAGATTGTTTCAATTGGATTTACTTTAAAACTGTATATAATGTCATGTCATGTGCATGTGTATTAAGCATACAAATATATATTAAACATTTTTAGATGGAACATTACACATCAACCACAGAACATATTGACTTTCCAAAAGTATTTTTTTGTCAAATTCCTTTATTCCAGGTGAGCATATTGCTATATATATATATATATATATATATATATATATATATATATATAAACACAAACATTATTACTATGCAAACATTTAGTGTCATACTGTACTGGCTAGACTCCATTTGTTCCTGGTTGCTTATTTGCTGACTACATTTATTGGTCCATTAGATGTTTATAGGTCCTTGATTTTGTGCAAAATTTTACTGTGAAGTGATTTATGCGATAATGCAAATCATCCTCAGTATTATTTCTGTTTATGAATTTGTGTTGCATTGTTGACATGTTTCCACCGTACAAACATTGCAACACTGATCATGTATATGAGTTTGATGCCACTGTAGTGCTGAAAGCAGATGGCAGTATTCAAAAGAGCTGTGTGTGTGTGCGCGCATGTGTGTGTGTGTGTGTGTGATTCCACTCACACTCAGCCCACTCCCTCAGTGTCATGTGCTGCAGAAACCGCCAGAACATTTTGAAAATGTGTCATCGATTTGGCAACGTGGCAACTTCAGTTCACTCTCCACAACTACGTAAATATCGGATCACTCAGGGGTAAACATTAAATGAGTGCCAGATATAATGATACACCAGCAAACCAAGCAGAAAAAACGAGGCAAATTAAAAGAAAACAGAAAAATAAAGAGCAATGAGGATGTTGACATTTAATTAACTTCTTTTTGGGATGAATCAAAGCCAGTACATGCATTACATTGGCTTTCGTTTCTGGGACAGCTTCTTGCGGTAAACACATGCTAAAATGTAGGAAGGGGTTTTCAGTCGGAGCCTTTGAGGAGAAACTCAGGGCCTCGATTCTGTTCATCTTGTGAAAATGTCACAGCGCCGCTGTGGTTTCACACACTTAGATGGGTGACATGTCCAATGATATGATCCTGTAATGGAGCGAAGGCTGCATTGAAATGTCCCACTCATCTGCAAGCCTTTCCACATGAAAAAAAAGCAGAATGTGAAAATTCGACACATCTGCTGTAATATGATGTTCTGTTAATGTAGTTTCAAAGGCACTCCGGCTCATAAGACATTCTGGAGATTTTGTTTAAAGTTTATATAAACACAGATAAACAAAACTGTAGGCCTATTCATTCAAAAATACACTGACTATACTGATGGCCACACATTGTCATACACGTGTCTCAAAAACACTATATACATTTTAGATACAAAAACTGTTCAATTTGGATTTAGATTCTTAACATTTAAGATGTACTGAAGGAATAAGCCACTCAAAACCATTTCAAATTTTTAACATTTTATAACATTGAAAAATTAGTTAACTTGATTTGGATACACAAATAAACTTCAATATTATATATTACCTTTCCAGAGCTGTCATGCCTCTGAACGTTTTCTCTTATAGTGGCACATAGAGGTCAATGGTCAATCCATGGACAGAAGACACAAATAAAAAGCAAGCGCTCTGTGTGGTTAAAACCTTCTGGACATACAGGGGTTGGACAATAAAACTGAAACACTGGCCAATATATTTTTGGAGGTTTCACACCTATATATGTCTATATATCTACACTGATTTACTGAAACAGTTACGTCTCGCCTATCAACAACCCACACATCCCAACATAAATGCTCTTGATAAGTTATTTGTTATTAAAGTGGCTATGTTGACAAACCACTATAATTTGAACAGAAGAGCAAGCATACTCTATGATTGATTTGGCATGGCAGCCAGTTCAAATAATAAATAACCATTGCCTTACATAATACAGCAAAGCATAAGTTTCCTTCAAATTCTGAATGCATTACTGTATATCGCCTAGAAAGAGTGCAAAGAGCGCTCCCTTTATAATCACTACTAAAAAGCTGTCACTCATCTCAATTCATTGCGATCTCACAAAGTTCCTCTAATCAATTAAGCTGACTGCACAAAGGATCTCTTATTTATCCTACATGTCTACACTTTGTTTGTTCTAAGTTCATTTATAACGAGATGATTTGCGAGTGTGCAGAACTCGGCACTGGACAAAAACGCTGGGGTTTTGAGTGGTGAGGGGATTCTAACTTAAACACGTCTGATTGGCCATTGCGTTCAAGAACTCAACAGATATGTTTGTAATTGGCTACATTGCTCAACGCTTCAAAACACATAGTAAATAGAAACCTTTGATGCTCTCAAGAGCGCAATTACCAAATCTGTTTCGCCAATATTCTATTATTATGGAGAAAACTGATCCTAGACAAGCAGTTATAGACAGCTTTTCCCTCTATCAGAAGTCAGTGGTTTGAATGAGAAAATGTAACTCTATGCTCAAGTCATTGGCCAGCCTTACACACACTCCATATGAGGGTAATGTCGGTATACCACCACGTAGGACGAACCACTTCTAACAGGAGTAACTGTCAACGCAAGAGGAAGCTGTCTAAAAGGGATATCCACTTACTAACCCGGATTGTATCCAAAGACCACAGCTGCCCAACTCACTGCAGAATGTTTCCACCAAAACTGTTGGTTGGGAGCTCCAAAGCCAAACATTTTGTCACTCGTGCCAATGCCAAATGTGGGTTTTACTGGTGCCACAGTGCAAATCTTTGGCTTTGGACAATGTGAAGCATGTATTGATCTCTGATGAGTTCATCTTCAATGTCTTTCCCACATCCGTGAGAGTTACGGTGTGGAGAAGCCCCAAAGAGTCTGAACATCCAGACTGTTGCTGCCCAGAGTGAAACACGGGTGGATCTGTGATGGTTTGGGCTGCAATATCATGGCATTCCCTACTGTGCTTGATTGGCACATCACTGCCAAGGACTTCCGAACCATTGTGGAGGACCATGTGCACCTAATGGTCCAAACATTGTACCCTGAAGGGAGTGCTGTGTATCCGCATGATAATGCTCCAATACACGCAGCAGGACTTGTGACAGACTGGTTTAATAAACATGAAAGTGAAGTTGAACATCTCCCATGGCCATCACAGTCACCAGATCTAAATATCTTTGAGCCACTTTGGGGTATTGGGGAGGAGCAAGTCAGAAAACGTTTTCCTCCATCAGCATCACATAGAGATCTGGCAACTGTTCTGGAAGAGGAATGGCTCAAAATCCTTCTGGCCACTGTGAAGGACTTGTATCTGTCATTCCCAAGACGAATTGATGCTGCATTAGCCCGCAAAAGGAGGCCCTACATCATACTAATAAATTATTGTGGTCTAAAACTAGTCTAGGTGTTTCAGTTTCATTGTCCAACCCCTGTAAATACCCAGTGACAAGCAATAATTTTGCTTTGTCAGCACTGACAGACCGAGACCATGATGAGATTGGTGGAGTCCCTTGACATCGAGCTGTTCACAATTGATACGTGACAGCAACAGAGAGAGAGGGATGTTTCAAAGCATTTTATGCTCTGCTGTGTGTCATGCTTTGTGTAATAAGAGCAAGAAAACCCATGTTTCAATCAGATGTTGAGTTATTGACTTTAAAGGGATAGTTCACCCAAAAATGGAACACCATCATGGAGTTCCAAACCACTGTTACTTTATTTTGTGAATCACAGAAGGTGAAGTTTAGCAGAATGGTCACGCTGTCCTTTGCAGACAATAAAGTGAGTGGTGGCAAAAATCAAGCTCTAAAAAATTACAAACTGCACCATAAAAGTTATCATATAACTATAGATGACTTGGAATATAGCAAACAAGCCATATGGATACTGTCACGGTATTTTAGGTCCTTTTTTGGAACTTGACAGCCTCCCTGGTCTGTGGTCACGATTCACTTGTGAACATCCAGGGGAAAATCTTCTTTTCTGTTCCATGGAAGAAAGAGCATTGAAAGGGTTTGAAATGACAAGAGGGCAAAAAATAAATAATGAGAGATTTTTTTTGTGTGAACCATCCCTTTAAATGTTCTCTAACGCGCTCTGAAATAGTGAAACCCACTAGAGTGGCAGATTTTCCAAACAACCTTTGCTGGTTTTTAATAACCAGAAAATAATTTGCATGAGAGAGCATCCAATTTACATACCTAGTTGCCTTTGTGTGTGTGTGTGTGTGTGTGTGTGTTTGTGTGCGTGTGTGTGTGTGTGCGTGTGTGGAAGAGAGAGTGTTTAAAAACAGATTTTGTTGGAGGAGCTTAGATTGTAGACTTCATTTTCTCTCTCTCAACTTTCAGTTTTCACTGGGTTTTATTGGAATGACAAATAATAGTGCTACAAAATCCACAGCAGGTTAGACGCTCTGTCTTTCACATCTTATCTCATATTTTATGTTCCATCCTCTATATAATTGTAACTGGCATGTGAATTGAGTCACATGATCTTGCAGTGGTAATATTAGACAGGTTTAGATTACACACACCCTCTCATCATAATAATCCTCACATGTACGCTTTCTGCCTTGCTGTGTCCCTGGAAGGAAATATTCTAGGTATAAACACTTTGTGTGTGTGTGTGTGTGTGTGTGTGTGTGTTTGAGAGATCTTCTTCCTAGGGATGGCTGTAGTGGCCTGTCAGTTCAATAACCCAAAGAAAGAGCTGATCAAACCACACAGGAAACCCTGATAACACCATAACAACAAAGAAAATGTACTACCTATAGTTTATAAGTTGTTTCGTTTGAGTATCAACTTTGTCTCAGATGATTCTCCGAAAATTCCATTCAGGCACAAATGCGTTGACTAGTTAAATAATTGTTGAGTTAGAGTTGTAAAATGAACATGGATAGCTCAGATAGTTTAGTCTTGTAACAATTTGATGAGAAATGTTTGAGTTCATATTGAGATCTCGTTTTATTTATTTATTATTGCACACTTTGGTGTCTTGGCAAATCAGAGCACAGATTGAGAATTTTTTTTAGATCTCTTCTGAGGATGCAATTATTGGGGCCTAATATTCAGGAGCTGTCTGGGAGAAACAATTGTGATTTTAAGGAGGTTTGTGGTTTTCCTTTACTATGCATTTCTGTTGGTTTCTGAAGGTTGGCATTACAGTAATTGTATTGCTCTTTAACTCGTTCCCCGCAGAGTTCAGAATCTCCTGATCAAAAACCAGGCAAAGAAGCAGCAGAACCAAGCGATAGAAGCATTGCTTTCGCACATGCAAACTATAATGTGATCATCACCATTAAACAGCATAATTCAAAACTGCCTGACGTTACCGGATGAAATATCGACCCAGAAAGAGATATAGGACTGTGAAGCTTTGAGGGTGTTGATGGAAGTGATCTATGTTCCGATCCAGACATAGTCTTTCACAAAAACTGTTGAGTTGACAAGAGTAAAGAGCTATTAAATTAAAATATACAATGGTTCCGATAATTTGGTCTTGAAAGATTTGTGAGAAATATTGAGATCTCACTTAAAGGTATTGTAGGTAGGAATTTTATAAAAAAAACTTTTTTCCAAATTTGTTTAAACTTTCTGTATATATCATTGCATAATTAAAATGTAAGTACTCTGAAAAAGAAAGTATAAAAATCGAGTGTCTGTAGACCTCTCACGACTGTTTTAAAGACAGCTCATTATTTCCATTCACTTCACCCCCTCCCTTCTGGGCTCCTTCCAAAGCCACGCCCCCAAAACACATGAACGCGCGATTCCGACCGCTGAGCTGAAGACGCATTATTGACCTGAGACGAGCGGAGAGGAAGGAGCGCAGTGCAGTGACATCATGTCAGAATCACATGTAATAAAAAAATCTAACTTTATCATTATGAAGATAAACAAATAAGATGTATTTTAGAACTCAATATCAAGCTATTGGTAAAGTTTTAAATATACATTTTTTGATTCGATAACGAGCTATCTATAGCCTAAGGCAAAGCTAAAAACAGGTTGCATGATACACGTTTTTTCCATTGCCATCATTTACACTGTGATGAAGATGAATTTCGTGTAAGATTCATAACATATGGTGTTCGGCATGTAAGAGTTTCCATGATGAAAGCATTGTTGACTCTGATGAGGACAGTGGGGTTAATAGCATTTATGAGCAGGGCCTGAAGTTAACTTTTTTGGCCACCAGCCACTGTGGCAGGTGGATTTCAAAATCCACCTGCCCAATGACTTTTTACCAGCGTTTTTTTTTTTTTTTTTTGCCTCATAAAGGTGAAAAACAGGAATTTCACAATATTGTTCTTTAACTTGTAAGAATACACATTTAAGTGCTGCCAAGTTATTAACGAAATCAATATAAGTAATAATAACTTTTAGAATATAATTTTTTAAAATCTTTTTATTCATTGATTTCCCGTGTCACAGACAATCATATACTGACTTCTGCTAATCTGAGTCCACAAAAAAGGAGCAGATGCATTCCTCTTCCTCCTCTGCTGCAGCTGCATCTTCCATGAGGTCTGGTCTCCTTGACCGTATGCTGCTGGCATGCCACATCTCAACTCCTTGTTATTGTCACCAATTGTCCACTTTGTATTAAAACGTCTTCTTTTACTTTTCTTTGACTCATCCTCATCTTTTTGTTGGTTGTTTGTTTCAGCTGGCCTCTTTACCCCAGTAATGTGCCGCCACATTTTAGCTAAAGTCCAACAAAATGGCGGACTTCGTTGAAATGTAAAAGAACAACAGTTGCAAAAAAAAACCTAATGAATCACTCAATTCTCATTGGCTACCTGCCAATGTGGCAGGTAGATTGACAGTGTTACCCGCCAATTGCAAAATTCACCCGCATTTGGGGTGTTAATTTCAGGCCCTGTTTATGAGTCTTCCCCTACCATCCTAGGAAAAAAATATCGCTCCTCAGATGTAGATCTACATTTTGCTTCGTTTCGCTCGGACATTTAACGGCGCGTACATACACGCATACACGCAGATTGCTCAAAATGCATAGATAACACGCCACTTGACTTGAAAGTGGCGTGTATGTTTACGCAAAAGTCATGATGTCATGTTACCGCATCGTCAGCTCGAGGACAGATCCGGGGTCGAGGGCGAAGCAGAGGAGGTCGTGGAAGAGGCCGTGCAAATAGGGTCCGAGGAAGTAGAGGCCAAGGACGGGGTGGTCGAAGTGCAGGGCAAGGAGCACTTCTTGGACAAGAGGACCTGCGTCGAGTTTTGCATCTTCAGGCTCAAACAAGGGCATGTGAACAGGTATGATCTGGATAGGCGCAAGTGGGCAGGTCCTGTGTGGCAAAAGGGTGGTTGCCATGGTTGCGAGAGAGTGACAGTCGCCTAAGCCAATCCTTTGTTTCGTCCCGGTTGGAAATAATGAGCTGTGTTTAGTGCAGATTAAACGGTCTAGAGTCACTCGATTTTTATACTCTTTTTATCAGAGTACTTACATTTTAATTATGCATTGATATATACAGAAAGTTTAAACAAATTTGGAAAAAAGTTTTTTATAAAATTGCTACCTACAAGACCTTTAAGTATCAACTTGGTCTCAGATGTTTCTTCTTAAAATTCCTAATGAATGATTTGATGAGAAATGTTTGAATTCATACTCTACTGAGTAGACTTTGCCGTCTTGGCAAATCTTGGCACAGTTTGAGATCTCTTCGGAAACTCCAGAGGATCTCCTAAAATTCCTTTTAGGAGAAATAAAATAGACACAATAAGAGTAAATAGCTATAAAATGAATCATGAGTTCATTTTGAGATCTCAATTAAGTATCAACTTTTAAGTATGCCTATTAAAAGTTCATATTGGAACGAATAAGACTGCACACTTGGTATATCTCACAGTTTGAGACATAGTTGAGAGTTCTTCTAAAACTCCAGAGAAGAAGCATGTGTGATTCTAGGGTATTTTTCTTAGGAGAAAGATCTCAATTTAACCTCATAGACAGTAAAAACATGAGATATTGAAGAGCTTTTTTTGTTTGTTTGTTCCTATTTATCACGAATGTGGCAACAGCAAAGCAAAAAAAAGCACAAATCGAATATCAAAAGTCACTGCAACCTCATAAAACGTTTCAAATGGTGTCTAAAGATACCCCCCACCCCAAATGCACAGGCAGCATACATATAAACACGGCGAATTATTCGAACTCATCTCTGTGTTGTTGGTATCAGTGTAAGAATGAAAGCACGGTGTTTTAGCTGTCAAATGTTGCTGTGTTTTTTTTTCTTGTTTACTGCTGCACGGTCTGTCAGCCGTGGCCTGCGGTACTTCTTTCTTTAATAATACATCTCAGAGTGAGTAATGCCATTTGGATACAGGGAGCTCCGCGCCTGACCTTTGCTCCCTGCACCTCTCCTCTCTCTATCCCTGGAGTATGTTTCAACCCACGTACGTTTGAAGGAATTCTATTTGCTGGATGCCCGCGTGCTCGTGTGCGCGAGAGCGTGCGCTCGCGTATGTGTGTTTATAAGCTTGCTGAATTGAAATACAGCCGGGCGAGGTGGCGAGGGGTGTTGTTTATTGCGAGGATAGGTGAATATCTCTCTCTTCAGCTCGCACGAGCCACCAGGCAAATAAACTCAGCACATCAAATTTAAATAAATCATATTTTTCACCCGTACTTTCCGGGCGAGGATATTTACAGCAGTGAAACAGCTGCTAATGAACTAATGTGTCCACCACGCTGGGCGACTCGGGGGGGAAACTAGTACGCTAATAGCCGGTCATTACATACGTGTTCTGACTAAAACAATCCACAGGGAACGTCCGATCACTCTGTCTTTACCTTCCGTTAGTTTATGGCCTGAAACGGGACTGAGTTGATCATAACCATGCAGAGAGGGCCCAGAGCGGCTCTTTATTGTAGATGTCAATTAATGTATCTCGTTCTCTTCTGAAAGTCGATTTCAATTACTTCAGCGTGGGCAAACAAAGGGTGTTAGCAGACATGGCCTCTTCCTTCCCTCTCATAACACTCTCACCTTAATTGCTACTTTGTGAACGAGGGGAAGCTAAAAAGTAAGAGAACAACGGATGGATTTTTTCATCTGCTGTAGGCCTACGTCTTTGTGCCGAGCTCATCTGGCCTTGAAGGGGTGACAACCGAGTCAGCCGGGCTTTTGTGAGGAATTCTCACCTCTCTTTGAGCGAGAGCGCCTCTCCTCCCCCTCTCATCCCTCAATTTCTCCCTTATATCACTGATCTGCTTTGTTTCATGCCTAATGTTGTTTAGACGACTATAGCTTGATAAAGAATTATTTGTTATTCCTGCTATAATTGCGCTGTGTCGTCGCAATATGGTCCAGATGTCTGGGCCTTCCTGTTTGGACCGTGACGAAATGGTCAACAGGGGGCAGTAGACCGCTTTCAATAGCGTGAAATTCAACATGTCTGATTCCTTTGTCTGCTGGTCTGTTAAAAGCCAGTTACCAGAGCTGCTTTCTTTTGCCATTTACCTTGAATATTGAATATCATATTGATATTATTGAAGCGATTTTTATCAAAAGGGGACGAGGTGGAATTGGAAATGATAGCGATTGGTAGCGGGTCTTCTATATGTGTAGCCTATATATAGGGCTACATTTATATTATGTTATGTGTGTGTGTGTGTGTGTGTGTGTATATGTACAGTTGCCTTTTTCAATAGAGTTGAATGGAAGCAGATGAATCATGTTTCATTCAATACAACCTTAATATAAAAAAATATAAAAATAAATTGGATTACTCATTATATCATTAGTCAAAAATGTTTAGGAAATCTTCCAAAATCTTATTTTTCAGGAATTTTAATAGGTATATTTATAAGGCATGTTTACATAGAGATCTGTTTATGATCAGATTCATGTTGTATGGATTGATTATTCACATCTATCCGTTGGGAATAATCTCAGATATGAAGAAAGCATCCTTCAAACAACTTTAGGCCTTTTTAATCGGAAATGGCATGCTCAAAATGTGCATTAAACCCTCCCCAAAATCCAAATGCTCCTTTCCTACTGGCATTTTCTACACTTTAAGATGGATACTGACTGTTTTTCATTCTGACAGAAGCACAAATCTAGCCTAATAAACGTCTGTATGTATTCACAATTAAATAAACAATATATTATTTCTTTTCTCTGTGCCTACAGTGCCGTGTCAGTCACCATATGCCGGAAGAGAGGAGCAGGGAGTCGTATCACGATGGTAGTTTTTTGGTGTTGTGAGAGGGGGGGGGGGGGGGGGGGGAGTCAGAGCCGAGGGCTCACGGTGCATGTAGCACATCAGATCTCCCTCAATTAATCCAACATTAGGTGCCTGGGATCCACGAGTCAGTGCTTTTGGAAAGCATGTGTGGCTCAAATCTAATTATTCTCTCCCTTCCTTTGAGCCGGAGAGGGTGGAGAGATATATAGAGAGAGAAAGAGAGAGTGGCCATCCACGTAGCTATAGGTTTTGTTATGCTGTGATTTCTCTCTCTCCCTCGCTCGCCCGCTCACTCCGAACCCCCTTCTTCCCCCACCTCCTCCTCTCTCTCACTCATTCTCCATCTCTCTCTCACACACACACGCGCCAAACACACTCTCTCTCCTCCTCTGCCTCTCTCTCTCCCCGTCTGTCTCTCCCTCTCTCAGCTTCACTCGCTCTTGTGCTGTAAGTTCATTTGCTGTGTCAAGCAACAACTGGCTCGGGAGTGGGCAGTGGGTTTTGATCCTTTTGTCAAGCGTCCCCTCTGTGAACGTGTACCGCGTCCACCTGCACACCACAGGACTGCCCGCCTGGCTCGCTCCAACATCGGCGTACCGTCCTGGGTTTATCACCATCAGGCATCCCACCTTGCTTAGGCGGGCGGCACGACGAGATGCTCAAGGTTTGACGGGGTAAGTCGCATCCACATGTGGACTCCATCGCTTCTCCTTTTTTTCCAAACATATTGTTTTATGTCAGTGTGATTGGGTGACGTTTTTTCTTATTTTTTAACATTTTTGTCATTTTTGCCGGTGTGGTCTACACCTTCTGATGCTTGTGTCAAGTGCCTCGTGAATTAAATTGCAATCAGTGAAGGGTCCAGCTCGAAGTGTTTTTTCTTTTTTTTTTTTTGTGCAGGGTGGAATAGCGCAGATCGCTTGTTTAGAAAGGGAGGAGTGGAGAGAGGTAGAGAATACAGATTTGGTCATATTTTTTGCTGCTAAACTTTAAAAAAATATATAATTTTTTTTTAAATAAAAAAGACTGAGTGAGCTCTTGCATGAAGAGAATTAAAAAACTGTAGGACCAATATATATATATATATATATATAATATATATATATATATATAATATATATATATATATATAATATATATATATATATATATATATATATATATATATATATATATATATATATATATATATAAATAATTCAAAGAAGGAAAAAAAGAGATGCTCCCAGAGGAACTTTGGCAAAGACAAACAAACCAAAAAAAAAAAGCACAAAATCTATGCATGGAGACCATTGATTAACTCCTGGAGTTCTAAGGGGGTTTGGACGAGGGTCGAGTCCCTGGTTGCTCTGAGTGTGTGTGTGTAGCTTCTGAAATGGACAGAGAAAGCGAGAGCCCTGGGGCTATAGCACTGGGGGAGTGTGCCCTGCGTCAGGGTGCCTGTGTGTGTGTGTGTGTGTGTGTGTGTGAGGTGCGTATCATGGTTTTGCAGACTGGGGGTCTGGAGAGCGAGCGAGCAGCCGGCTGCTACACTGCCGGTGTGTGTCCGTACGGTGGCTTTTGTTGCGTTTGTGCTCGAGTCCAGCTTCTCCCTCCCCATCTGCCTCCGTTAGCTTCTCCTCCAGTTTCTCGAGCTGCCTTCTCTCTCTCTGTCGTGTGGATTTCAGCACGAGAACTGATTGTGTGTTTCTCGTTTTGTGAATGATCGGTGTAAAACGGTGTAGGTTATTGTTTTAAGTGGTGTAATTTTTTTTTATTAATATTTTTTTGCAGGAAATAGAGGGAAATATGATAATATGATAACATTTATAATCTTACAAATTATTATTATTATTTTTTTTTTTTTTTAGAAAAATCTTTTTTATTGTGTCAATTTGTTTTTGTCATTTTGATAGACTGTGTTTTATTGATCAAAATATTATTCTGGAAATTGAGAAAAGAGCTAATTATATAAAATATTGGAAACTCATGTTACTGCAAGTGAATAAAAAAAATACCTTAAAATGGCCTGTTTGTTTAAAAAAATTTAATGATCCTAATAGAATTAGTTAAAAAGTGAAGATTTTCTTATTTTAAACAAAATAGGCATATTTCCCAGGTATGTTTGTCAGCTGAAATAACATCCTTTATATCTTAAAATCAGTCTGACACCACAATAAAAAAAGCTAAAATAGATAAATGCACTAAATTACATTCAATGTTAATGCATTTTAAAGATAATCTAATTCAGACCTGTTTTGCCATAAAATGCACAATTCTCTACGTAACATGATGCATTTATACAAGTTGCAATTTTTTTTCTTCTTCAAAAGAAGCCTTCTCTCATAGACTAATCACACAGTTTAGCCCCCACCTCCTTTTTTCCCTCCCCCCGTCATCCTCAAGTGGGGTGTAGAAGGGGGCCGCCATGCTTCATTTGAGTCCGTGTCTCCATATAGAATTCTCCTCACGGTGCTAATGGACTGTTTGGCTAATTCCCCCGTTTCTATATCATTTAGACAGATGAGATGTGCAGCATGTGATGAAGTGGACCATAGTAGGATTTATATCCGGAGCATCCTGCTCTATCCTAACCCCCGGTGGTCTGTGTTTTTAGGTGAACCCACTACAGTGGACTATCGTCATCATCAGAATCCCCGCCGTGGCAATGGGAGTCAAGACATGGACGCTTCCCGGAGGACCTCCGCTGGGTCCTTGCATCCCAGGTGAGTTTATGCTGTTGGGGGGGTGGGGGTGGATTACCCATAACCCCCCTTCCACCACCTCCCATCCCCCGCTCCTTCATTAAATGCACCTTTCCCCCAAGTGGCCCTGTGAGAGCACAGATTGCTGGGAGGAAATAGCACAAAAAAACACTTACCACATATTTCCTCTGAGGCGTTTACTGAACAAAAATGCACTGTTAATTTCTGTTTGCAGACGAGCCGTTGAGGGGCCCTTGCCTTGCACTACAAAGCGTCTTCAATCAATTGTTTTGAAAAGGCCGCGTTTTCCGAGCGGCCGCGGACGATGCCGGCGGTTCGGTTGTTTCTCTCTGTAAAAGACTCTCTTCGGTGACGGGTATTCTTGGGTGGATAATACGGCTCTCGTTGTTATTGCTTAAGAATACGCGTAGTCGAGGAGAGTCATACCGGCGGCGCCTGCAATGGACTAGAGAGAGCGTTGAATCCAGAAGGGCCACCTGCCTGCACACACACATGCGTTTGCTAACGCCGAGGTTCACGCCCACATCCATTTATTGAGTCAGCGAAGCTGCATTTCCTGTTGTGTGTGATGCTTGTCCTGTTGATTTATCCGCCTGCTCCTACTAAACATCTTTTCAGCCACCGGAAAAGGAAAAACTGGGTTTTTTGTTGTTGTTGTGATTTGAGTTTTACGGCGTCTTCACCGAAAGGGAAAGCTGTATACTGTAACGTGCCGGGCGGGATTGCAAATGTGTTCGGTTTGTGCCATATATTCTTTTCTCAGGACTGCACACACTCCACCTTTTTAATGCAAATTGATTTTGAAATGACATTTATTGTGCAGGGTTTCCATATGGAGGGCTGGAGAAAAAAAAATGGAATGAAATGTCCACGATGCCACTGACAGCTAAATTTATGCGGATTGTAAAGGAACACACTGCAGATAAACAGTTACCACGGCTTTAGATTGACTGCGGCGTGGCTTGCCATGTAGGCACGCGTATATCATGAATATGTATCAGGCGAGCGTATGATGCTGCATTCTAACGTCCATGAAATCCATTTAGGAAACCTAATAGGATCTACTCGACTTATGAAAGCTTACGATCAGGTCTGATAAATATACATGAGACTGCTTTATAAGAAAGTATCCTTTTGCTTTTTATACTTGTATCTATTTTGCATAAAAACAAATAGATTGCATTTGGACCGGCTGTTGATGTATTGACATGGACGATTTGTAAATCTGCAAACATTTTAATTTGTTCTCCATTATCATTCAGCACATTTAAGTGATGTATTAGCATTTCAGATAGACTAAAGGCAACAATCAGCCCGCTCTATCCTTGATCACTCTGTAATTATCGTTCTTTCGGCTATGTGTTTAAATGAATAGAGAGAAAAGAGGTGCGGAGGAGGAATATTGTCACGGTTTACCACTAGGGGACCCACACAACCGATTAGTTCAGATCAGTTTTAGTCTGTTTAGACTAACCAAACTTTTCAAGTCATTTTTGAAATCATTCTTAAGGTGTTTGGGGTGCATAAAAATACATGTTTAGATGTAAATAGTTTTAGATATAACAGGTTTTGCAGCTTAAAAAGAATGTGTTTTTATTTTTAGCGTGTACACTCAAAATGAATGGAATTTCATTTATTCCTTTATTAATTTATGCTAAACAGTGCCTTAGGAGTGGCAATTGTGAAAAAGGTCACATGCAACCCATTTGATCAATGGGTTTAGAATATTTATCTGTATTTAAGATTAAAATATGTTTTTTTTACTAAAATATCCTACAGTCTCATAGTTCTGAGTATATTAACAGAATTTCTCTCTTATAACATTTTATTTGATGCTGTTGAGTAAATATCTCGCCGTTTAACTTCCATCTGTTTAGAGTTTATGACGTCATGAAATTATTCAAGCCTCTGCAGCTCCTTAATTTGCTCTTTATTGAAATTATTTTTATATGCACATCATCTTTGTTCCTCCCCCTCATATTATAAATAAAGCTTGATTTAAGTAAAATTATGATGCATTTTGTATATTTTGTCCCTTATAGGTGAAGAATCAGTTTGAATTTAGGTCATGAACAAATATGAAAGCCAAATATGTACATATATAAACAAATATATATGCATGAACACAACAAACAGACAAACAAACCATGAACAGAAAATTTGGGTTAATATATATATATATATTCATACATAATATATTAGTTTTATTCTGTATACTGTTGGTTTTAGTATTTATCATAATGTTGAAATGCATTTATATATAATTGCCTTGGATTCTTTTGCTTGGTCTATTGACACCATTGAACCCTCTTTATTTGTTGTTGTCTGAGCTTGTAGCATTTGACAGCATTTGAGATTATATTTCAAGACACAATGTAGCTCCAAACAACAACAAAAACAGACAGAGTGTTTTCCGGTTAGCATCATATTAGAAAACGCTAATTTGCTTTTTGTGACAGGACAATGTCCAACTCTCTATATATGATTTTTCAACGGTAGAATCAGCTGAATTCACATTTTAATTCACATAGTTGCAAAAAGCCTTAAATTACAGACCAAATTTATCTCCACAGGGGCTTTAATGAATTTCAGAGGATATGAGATATTGACAAGAAGTGAAGCATGTTTATTAGTATTTTTTTTATACCTTTCTAGATATTGTCCACTTTGCCCATTCAAATCGAAACCAAATTATGTAAGCTTTGCAAACATTTAAGGTATGAATTATTCATTTTTTCACATGACTGTATGATGGAGTATTAAATAGTGTTTTTTCCCCTTATTTTTCCAAATGATAATTCTTTGACTAATGGATAGTCATTCAACTAATTGGTTTACCCTTCCTGGTTGTGTTGGTTGGTATTTACACCCAGCACAAAGGCCTGACCAACAGGGATATTTTTCTTTTATAGGCTCAGCATTTTTAAGTAAGCTCTTTTATGGGATGTTCCTCATTTTCTTGTGCATGATGTCATGATGCTCTATCATCCCCTGACTTCCTTCAGGATTATAATGCTCTTGTCCACAAATAAGATCAGTGGCATTAATCAATTGAAAATGTGCTGCATTAGCATATGTTGCACTCAGTACAGGAAACAACCAACAATCAAAACTTTGGACACACTTAACTGAATCGGTGATTCTCGTGGTTTTAAGAACCCTTTGTTTAAAGGTTTATGCTTAAATGCTTGTTTACAGCAGCCAAAAGTGGTGATCGTGGGGATATTTGTTTTCAATGACCAAGTTCAATTGAACCATCAAAGTATGAGGGAAATATTTTATGTTTTAAATATGAGGGAAGAACAAAACTTTAAAGTTGGTCAAGGTTTTTATCTGACAAAATTATTTGGCAAAGAAAAGCCAAACTACAGCTACAGGTGTATTTTACTAGAAAAAAAGAAAAAAAAAGTAAGATAAAAAAACTGGATAGAAAACCAAAAAGCTCATAGGAGAAAACCTACAACATAATCAGTTATTAATATTTCGTTGGTTCTCTTGTTTTTGCATGTGTTCAAAAATTATTTCTGCACAATTTGGCATGTTTCATTGGGTTATCAAAATTACAACAATTTACTTCAAGCACAACTATGCAATATGCTTACAAAATCATGAACACATTTTTAAAAATCAATGAACTTCAATATTGTTTGAAAAGTGTCCCAGGATTGTGAAGTTGGTTGAGCAAATGATTTTTCTCAACATACTTTTATCTCAGTATTTTGATTACTGTGCTTCGAAAATATGGAAAATAATCAAACGAAAAGAGTAGGTGTGTCCAAACTTTTGACTGGTGGTGTTCCTACAATCTCAAAACATTGCAACTTTCAACCACACCACATCAAAATCCTCACAACATTTCAAACAGTCAACTTTAGCTCTAAGCCTCATAATCTCAGGCCTGTTGAGACTCACAGCATGTTCATTTCTTACAGAGGCCTGATACAAGCCACTAAGCCTTGTTACTTTAATTACAGTCCTGCTTTGTATTCTTCCATAGGTGTGAGATCGTGTATCGTTTCAGAGTTTAATTTCAGGCGGGAGGTGAAGCACGCTAAGCTAGTGAAGTCGAACCTGCAGATATCTTTAATAAGGTTACACTATGGATGGGCTTTAGGTTGGTTTAAATAGCCGCCTATGAAATGTACCCACATCAGTGGCTCGCTGATAGAGGCTTAGCAATCTATTTAAAAACCAATTTATTTCCACAGTATTGGAGCTAGTGCAGATTGAACGCCAGAGTGAGATTCTCCACTTCCAAATTCTCAGTGGACACCTCTCATCCCATTCTGGTGCAATCGCTCTCTCTCTCTCTCTTCATCTCCTCGCCTTTATCGCTCTTCTCTTCACAAACTCTGGTGACTTATATTCCTCCAAGAGTGTTCAGTAAAAACCCTGTCGGCCTTAAAAATCCCCAACGATGTCAAGATCACAGACTATACTAGAAAACACAGTTAAGGGCTTTCACTGACAGTAGGAAATTAAATATTAGACACAAACGGTGTCCGTTTGTCTGTTTTTGAAGTGTATGCACTGCAAAAATCATTTTCTTAATCAGTATTTTTGCCTCGTTTTATAGTAAAAAAAGATCTTAACCCTAGTGAAAAATAAATATACTAAAATGTATTTAAAAAATACATTTATTTAATGCTTAGTATGAAACAAATACATTTACATATTGTGACCCTGGACCACAAAACCAGTCACAAGTTGCAAGGGGAAATATTTGTGGAAATAGCCAACAATACATTGTATGGGTCAAAATTATCGATTTTTCTTTTATGCCAAAAAGCATTAGGGCATTAAGTAGATCATGTTCCATGAAGATATTTTGTAAATTTCCTAACGTAAATATATAAAACCTTTATTTTTGTGAGTGAATGGAGCACAATCGCCAACATAAATGGACAACTTTAAAGGCGATTTTCTCAATGTTTCGATTTTTCTGCACCCTCAGATTCCAGATTCTCAAACAGTTGACTCGGCCAAATATTGTCCTATCCTAACAAACCATACATCAATGGAAAGCTTATTTATTAAACTTTCAGATGACGTATAAATATTAATTTCAAAAAATGGACCCATGTGACTTGAGTACTTAATATAAATACCCTGCAATACTTTTGTTATTCTTAATCGATATACTTAAAGTCTGCTAAATTGGAACAGCTAATTTTGTACTTAATGCACTTCAGTTATCCGGAAATAGTGCTGAGGTGCAACTATAGATATACTTAAGTATATTTGATTGTGCTAAAGTGAAACTATTGACAAGTATAATTTAGGTACACTTTAAATATCTTGCATTTAAAGACAGAGATCACACTATGTTTTCATATCTAATAGTGATATAAAAACACATTTTAGGCTTAATATTAAGAAATGTGCATTGTGCAAAAAAGAAGTACCCCAAATAAAGTTTAATTATATTTATATCAGTAAGTCTCAAGTGATATATGTCAGTAAATATGTTAATGGATTTGTAGTAGCCAATACTTAGAATGAAATACATGTATTTTAAATACATTGTGGTGTAGGTTTTTTTCACTAGGAAGCATATCGTTAAAACCGGAAAAATTTACTTGAAGCAACATTGTGTAAGATATTTACACTTTGACAAATAGTTTTGTCTTTTAAAATGGTTGGGTAATAACAAAATAAATTATTATCACAAGAAAATGTGGGTAAGCAAAAAAAGAAATCCCAATATTCTATAAAATTTTTACTCACAAGTAAATTGACTTCCTCCCAAAAGCTTGTGGTCGGTAAGATTTTTTGAACATTTCTTAAAGTCTCATGCTCACAAAGGCTGCATTTATTTCATGATCAAAAATACAGTAAAAATAGTAATATTGTGCAATATGCTCTTCCTATTACCAATACTGAAATCAGTTGCAACTTAATATTTTCTGTGGAAACCCAGATAAAAATTATTTTCAGGATTCTTTGATGAATAGAACGTTCAAAAGAACAGCATTTATTTGAAACAGAACTCTTTTGAAACATTATAAATGTCTTTACTGTAACTTTTGATAAATTTAATGCATCCTTGCTGGAAAAAAAAGTATTTATTTATTTATTTCAGTCTTGATTTATCTTGTTTTGGGGATTTGCTTTATTGAAAGAACATCCTTAAAACAAGTTAAATATTAGATCAAATATATTACTAAAAAGACAAAGACAAAAAACCCGTAATAATTTTTGCAGTGAGTGTGTGTGGTCTGTTTCCAGTGGTGAAGAGAGTGATAATTGATTATTTCACCGTGCCGTTCATTCATCTCTCCTGCTCACATGCAGCTCTGTAAACTGCTGTCTCTCCCCGGACGCACACGTAACGAGGGCCGGGCCTCCTGCTTTCTCTGAGCTATCACCTCAAAGAGAGAGAGAGAGAGAGAGAGAGAGACTATGATTAATCAGATCTTCTAAATGCTGGCTACCCCCAAGAGAGGCCCCTTCAGAGTGAAGCTCTCAGGTCCCCACCTCCTGTAAACGCAGGGCGTTCAATCTTCACGGAGAGCTTCATTGTCAAAAGCAAAGAGAGAGAGAAAAAAACACTTTCATTTTAGGTTCAAGCAGAGCACAGGAAAGCATCTACTGTCTGCTTGCCTCGGTACAAATTCACAGAGCACTCAGTGTTCAATTCAAGACTCCTGCTCTCTGTCGATCAGCATTAGCAGCGCTTGTGCTTGTGTTTTGTCTCGTGTTTCATTTCATTGTGTTTATGCTTGGTTGTTTGTTTAATTCTGTCCAGTCTTAAATGAGTGTCTTGAAGGTTGATATTTAGAAGTCAAATGCATTGTCATGTAGCATGTGGCATGTAAAAGGACAGAATGAAAAAACCTTTCCTACATTTTTTTGATAATTGTTTTATACTAACTGTTGTTGAAATTGTCTAAAGGATCGATCGATCGATCGATAGATAGATAGATCGATAAATAGATAGATGATTGTACTGTATCTTTTGAATCACTAAAAAGAACTGACTCACATGAGTCGTTATTTCATGGGACTACACTTGTCTAGCATTGTCTAGCGTTCACTAAAAAGAACCGGTTGAAAAGAGTAATTTGTTCATGAATGGATTACATTGGTTTCATTACATGTTGATTCACTAAAACAATTGGTTGAAGAGAGTGTTCATGAATCAGACTGCAATGTTTGTGCTCTATGATTTTGATTTACTAAAATGAACCAGTTTTTAAAAGAGTCATTCGGGAAACTGACTACTGTATGTATTTGATTCACGGAAAAGAAAAGTTTTTTTTTTTTTTCACGAATCAGCTTGCAAGATGTGCCATTATTTTTACTATAATGATGGTAATGAAATGCAACCATTTCATCTTTTCATATTGAATTCGGAGTGCACACACTGGTAAAATATGGATCTTTTTATGTTGAGTTGTATTCAAAGGCTAGAATACAAAGACCAATCTTGGGGTTTTAAGATTCGCTATATTGAGATGAGATCATTCAAAAGATCATGATGTAACCGCAACAACTATAAATAGTACCAAGTCCTAAATGTTTCTTATTCATTCCTACATGTTTCTACATCCCGGATCCGTTTATTTCTCAGAGGATTTTTGTTTTTTGTCCAGGGACAGCAGAACATCACCCTTCCGAATAGTTTACAGCTACCTCATGTAACATGATATTTCATTGATACATATTTAATGCAAATACAATTGCTTTTGAATGGTCTCTCCACTGTCCCTCTCACTGCTTCTTGGCTCCTACGACCAAAGCCTGGTGTCATTCACATGCTAAACAGGGACATCCAGACACTTGTCCCCAGACTTACTAATCTATTGAGTCCCAAGACACAACCTTTCCTCCACGCCGACTGAATGTGTGAGCAGCACCGCCATCTACAAATACCAATAGGAGAATATCAAGTATTCTTTAAGGCCATATTAGACCCACTTTGAAGGTGAACGAGAAAGAGGGGCTGGGTTTTTTCCCCTGGTATTTTCAAGGTCCTGCGATAAGCAACTGACTGTGATATCCGGCTGTCTGTCGGAATGATCTTCACTGGACTCAGAGGTGTTATTCTGAACGTCTGTCCTCCATCTGACCCTGCGAGATCTCACTCCATCTGCACTCGTCCCTTTTATCAGTGCTATATTTGTTATTATGTCGCCTTTTTGTTACCACAGTTCTCCAATAATTAAAGAATGTTTCAATAAATAGGAAATAAATGACTCAAAAAACACTCCACTAATGTGAAAAACACATTTGGATAAATTTTTTTGCGGAACACCTACTCATCCTGAATTTTTTACTTTATATAGATGGATGGATATATAGATGGATGGATGGATTGATACAGATAGATGGATGGATATATGTATGAATGGATGATATAAGATGGATGGATGGATGGATGGATGGATGGATGGATGGATGGATTGATAGATGATATATAAATACAGTAGATAGATGGACGGATGGATGAATCTATAGATAGGTAAATGGAAGTATAGATAGATAGACGGATGGATGGATATAGACAGATGGATGGATAAATAGATGGATGGATGGATAGACGGATAGATAGATAGACAGACAGACAGAAGGATGGATCGATAGATATATAGATCATAAGATGGACAGATGGATGAATATATAGATAGGTAAATGGATGTATACTGTAGATAGATAGATAAATAGACTGTAAAAAGTGATCAGTTCACTTAACTTAAAAGGAAGCCCATTGCCTCCAAATTATTAAAGGGTTAGTTCACCCAAAAATGAAAATTAAGTCATTAATTACTCACCCCCATGCTGTACCAACCCCGTAAGACCTTCGTTCGTCTTCGGAACACAAATGAAGATATTTTTGATTAAATGTGACAGCTGGATCACTCCTCCATAGGCTCCCTAAGGGAATGAATCCTGACGGCCCAGAAAGTCAATGAAGAAAATGTTTAAATATTCCATGTCGCAACAGTGGCTCAACTATAAGTTTATCAAGCGACGAGAATACTTTTTGTGCGAAAAAACAAACAAAAATAACGACTTTATTCGACTATTCCTTTTCTTCCTTGTAGGCCTGAAACGAGACTTCAAGAGATTTCCAATCTTAACTGAAGTAGTTGAAGGAGATCGCAATTCTCGCGCATGCGTCGTGGAAATCTCTTGAAGTCTCCCTTAGGGAGCCTATGTAGCAGTCATAAACCTCACAGATTTAATCATAAATATCTTCATTTGTGTTCCGAAGACGAACGAAGGTCTTACGGGGTTGGTACAGCATGGGGGTGAGTAATTAATGACTTAATTTTCATTTTTGGGTGAACTAACCCTTTAAGTAATAAACTTTCAATAAACTTTAATTTAAAAAAGATTATTTATATGAACTTTACAATTCCACTTACTTCATTTTCAATTAGACGATGGATGGATGTATAGATCCTGGATTATTTTGCTTTATATTGATGGATGGATGGACGGACAGACATATAGACAGATATAGATAGATAGATAGATAGATAGATAGATCTCTCTCTCTCTCTCACACACACACACACAAACACACACTGCCTCCAACCTAAACCCTTTCCTCTCTTCCTTTCTCTCTCTCTCTCGATCTAAATCTTTCTCTATTTCTCAGCCTAATCTCTGCAAGTCCGTGCATGAGTCATGCTGTCTGAACACCCCGGCCCATCCCTGAGCTGGACAGACAGTGGGATGCACTTAATGATGGCCTTGTTTAGTAATTCATTATTGATGATGCCTGTTTTCTCAGACAGAAGCATTATGGGGGCTGATTTCCCACTTCTGAAAGACCATGTGCCCACACGACTAACCCCACATCTGAGATCTGAATTAAATGACCAGCCCTCATTTAGAGTCAACATGAATTTTAAAATGAACCGATTAACTTTAATAATTGTTCCTTTATGTTCCATGATTATGTCTGACTGTGCATTGATTCCTTTGTGCATATTATTCTAAAGAACAATTTATAATTCCGCTTTTGTAAACTGAATAAAAAAACGTTGCAGACCATTTATTTTTTTATTACTCTAAAGAAGAATGTATGCTTTTCTCAGAAATGTTGTAGTCTTTTCTGCTGTTGTAATGAAGGCCTTGTGGGCAGAAATAAAATGATATTAACCAATAATATCATAGCCTAATGTTCATAATACGATAAAATCCTATACCATTTCCAGCTGAATTTTCCACTTTGAATACAGTAATAAAATATGGCATGGAAGCTGTTGCATGGTGTTTTTAAGAAACATTATAGGGGGAAACTAAGGCTAGTTGACACACACACACACACACACACACACGCACACACACATACACACGCACAGACAGACGCACACACACACACACACACACACAATATATATATATATATATATATATATATATATATATATATATATATATATATATATATATATCCAGGACTGTGATATCCCCTAAATAAGAAAATAATGTAACATTGTGTTCCTTGTTCCAATAAAAGTCATAATCGCAGACGAGCACTCTATCATAATAAGAGCATGACAATCCAACATGCCACTCTTTTCCAGGTTAAACAGCAGCAGATGGAGATTGTCTCTGGCTTCGTTTGTGAGCAGAATGAATTAGCAGTCACAGCAGCTGACACATCAGTTTTACACTGACCTGCAATTAAGAATAACACTTCTTTTTGGAGTGTGTGCATAGAACGTCCGTTTCATTGGCAACAGCTCGTGCTGCTTGATTTGTAATTAAAGTTTCTTTGGTCTCTGAGGCATTATGGGAGTAAAGTGTAAACCTGAGGAACGCAGACAAATTTTCATAACTGATACATTTATTCCACATAATAGCTTTGTTCCGAAACGGAGTGAGCTGTGTTGCTACATAGACTGCTGCCTTCTAAAGGGCCGTTCACACAAATCGTGTTTTTACATTCCACTGTGCCACTTTTCGATTATGTTTTCAAAGTAAACACGCTAGACAGACATCTTTAACCGTTGCGCTCGCGTCTTTTGCAGCGTCTCGCACATGACGCAGCGTTTTAAAAATGCGGTGCTTAAGTTAGGCTACAAGTTGTTCAATTTTTTAAAAAACGCATGTCTTGACCTTGACCTTTATTTTCATTCTACTGACTTGCATCTCGTGTTTTTAAAAGCAATAAAGCATGAACCGGCCCTAAGGCGGCGGCATCCTAATTGAATTTTACTAGCGTGTTGCACGTATAAGCATAAAAATACATTATTTTGAATCGTTTGTATTAATACTTTTTATATTAAATAAAATATAATTATATTTAGGCTATAATCAGAATTTCTATGTTCCATAATATTTTTTTTAACACCAAGCTTATTGCAATGCATTTTGGGATTGTGCCATCTACAAGGGATTCGTGCAATTCTACCTTATTTTGCATTCTGTTTAAAAGTTGGAATTTCCAACAACAGAATGCATCTTGCAAACTAGTGTAGAAAATTTAAATTAAAGGAATAGTTCACTTCAAAATGAAAATTCTGTCATCATTTACTCACCCTCAAGTTGTTTCAAACCTGTATGATTTTCTTTCTTCTGCCGAACACAAAAAAAGATATTTTGAAGAATGTCGGTAACCAGACATTATGTACCCCATTGACTTCCATAGTAGGAAAAGAAATACTATGGAAGTCATTGGGATCCATCAACTATTTGGTTACCGACATTCTTCAAAATATCTTATAAATGATGACAGAATTTTCATTTTGAAGTAAACTATAATCCTTTAATAAAAATGCATTAACTGTTTAGTAAATCATACACTTTTAGGTTAACATAAGGGTTCCAAAAGGGGGTTTTTAGAGTGATGACATAGAACAACAATTATTGGTTATCCAAAGAACCTTTCAGTAAACAGAACATTTTAAAGAACCTTTTTCCACAATAAAGAACCTTTTGTACAATAAGGTTCAAAAGGTTCTATGGATGTTAAAGTTTCACCATCGATGCCAACAAAGAACCTTTATTTATAAGAGTGTAGCATTGTTTATCATAAAAAGTTTTGTTGCTAAGCATCTGCAGTTTTAACATTAGCATTATGATTTTGTGCCTTTTAACACCAAAATTAGGTCTTTAGAAACTCAAAATGCTGTCTAGGTATGCAGCTCACTAGGTTTTAGAGAATGGGCTGTGACATCTTTATAAAAGGACAAAGCTAGACTGAAATTCTTGTTTGTGCCTTTTGTCACCCAAACCCCCAGAATGCACTGGGGCAATAGAGTGCAGCGATGAGTGCGAGGCAAAGATGCATTTGCTCCGCAGCAGTGGCCATGGTGCAGATGTTGCAGGTTATTTCCGTGAAGTTTCATCATGATGCTGGGACACTGAACACTGGTAATCTGACTGCTGCTCTTCTCTGGAGTGGTGTTTGCTTTGGCAAGGGAACATTTCAGCAAGCGTCTCTCTCTCTCTCTCTCTCTCTCTCTCTCTCTCTGTGTGTGTGTGTGTGCATGAATTAATATTTGTTTGAGAGTGTTAAAATTGTGTTGCATTGATTTGTAAATGTTAATTGTGTGGTAATTTGATGTTTGTGCTGATGGGTTTTGAAATCAAATATAATTTCCATATGGATCTGTTACATTTTAGGAGAATTACAAATAGGAAATACTATTTTTGTGTTTGTTTGCATACAATGTCTTTGTTTCTGTATGATATGCGAACTACAGAGGTCCATAAAATGAACAAAGTCAATGTGTGAAGTATGAAAGTGTCAGGAATGTAGAACAAGCCCAAGACAGGTTGTAGGCTACTCACTACAGTCTGATGATTGTTGATTAGATCCCACACTCTGGGATCCTTGGGGAATTTCCACAATGACACCTGATTCCTAAAAGAACACATTTACACCCACAATTACAATCCTGATTGACTTCCATTATAGCTAGGCTATATTAAAAAAAAAAGTTTCAGTGGTTGTTGTTCATAATCTGCTAACCAGAAACAAAGCCATGCAAATAGCCAATGCAAAAGCACATGCGAATATAAAAGTACAGTAGTTTTACTTCGTTACATAGCCTAGGCTACATTATAGTCTTCACCTAAAAAATATACATTCATAATATCTTTAGGCTACTAGTCTACATTATTTTAAACATAAAACGTTCCTCGTTCAGAGAAGCAATAGACCTTCAGAGCAGCATGTGTTTTTTTTTTTTGTCGTGTTTTCATTGGCATCCGATGTAAAAAAAAAAAAAAAAAAAAAATGAATTGTTACTTATAAATAATGTATAAACAGCTTATATTGTCTTCTTATTATTAGTTATTTGTCTTCTGTAATTTCTTGGAAAGATATTTTTGCAGTGTTTCGTCAGCAGAAAAATCCAAAAAACACATTCAATAACAGTAGGTACAACCCATTTAAGATGCGTCTATCCCTAACAGCCTCACTTTCATTTCCGTTAAAAATCAATGACGCTGCCGTGAATAAGGTCTATGACGTCCGATGCTAACGATTTTTTCGATTAACGCCCGCTTAAGAGCAAACGTAGCTCACACTACAGGTCTATGAGACTACAGGAATTGCCATGGTGCGACTTACACTACACAACACGTTTTTATGTAATCTGTCATCTTCTTGTCTGGTGCACAAACTGATCTTTGGCCAAGCGTCAACCCTGACCAACGACAAAAATACGTTTTCTCACATGAATTCACGCGAGACAAGAGAGTGCTGAGATGTTTATCTAGTAGGCTATTGCTAATGCATGAGCATACTCTGTCCAAATATGCAGAAAAAAGAAAATTGGGTAGAAATACATGTGGGCTATAGAAAAACCGATGGTAAATAAAATATAATGTTAAGTATAGTGCAAATACCACTTATCTAGATTTTTAATATTTCTTGTTTGTTTATTAATATAAATCAATTATTCACGAATTGTCGCCATGCTTTCATGTTCATTAAAGGGATAGTTCACCCAAAATGAAAATTAGCCCATGATTTACTCACCCTGAAGCCATCTGACAAATTCTTTCAGACGAATACAATCGGAGTTTTATGTCCTGGCTCTTCCAAGCTTTATAATGGGATTGAATGGGTGTATGTCTTTGGAAGTCCATCTAAAGTTGAACTTTAGAACTTGATGCAATTGACGCCTCTCGCGGTTCAAACCATAGGTTCAAACAAACAGGACTGGGCAACCGCG
Source organism: Tiaroga cobitis (assembly GCA_030578255.1). Taxonomy (NCBI): domain Eukaryota; kingdom Metazoa; phylum Chordata; class Actinopteri; order Cypriniformes; family Leuciscidae; genus Tiaroga; species Tiaroga cobitis. The sequence goes on along the minus strand of CM060614.1, from coordinate 6,858,332 downwards.
TTCGTCAATGACGTTGTGCGTCAAGTTCAAGGGTTATTCTTTTGGGGTAAATCGATGCGTCTAGTCATTTTAGTCAATAAAGTTTTAAATATGGATATTTTTCTTACACGAACGCATCGCTTCACTTCATATGGCCTTTATTAACCCCAGGAGCACTTTAGATGGACTTCCAAAGACATACACCCATTCACTCCCTTGGACTTCAGATGTAAAGACTACTAATGCCTAATTTTAGTATTGCATATTGAAAATAAAAACCAGGTTATAGGCTACATGACACTCATGCCTGGTTTCAAAGACCTTAGGCTAGGTTAAGTTAAGGTTAAGCTTAAACCTAGTCCCAGACTAAAATGCATGTTTGATCTGTAAGTACAACTGAAAGTAATTTGCACTGATATATCTTAAAATATGTGCCATTGTTTTGTCTCAAGATGTACAGCAGTAATGTTTTTTTTCTAAGGCACGTTTATAACAGCCAATTAAATGTCCTAATTTAACTAAGGCTTGATCCTGGCTTAATCTAAGCCCTGTAAGTGGAACCAGGGGTAAATTGTTTGTGGATTAAATATTTTGAAAGAATCTGGACGTGTCAAATCTAATATGTTAATGTGCAAATTTTAATCACATGTAAGGTCAGTTTTTAAATTGTATATGTTTAGGTTCTAACTCACATCTAATCTTTTTTTTTAATACTGTATGGTATATATATTTTTTTTTATTTGTTTGCCCAAAATTATTTTACTTTTATTAACTTTTGATGCTTTGAGCTAACCTTAACTCTGCCTTGTTTTTCAGAATTGTTCATGCCATTGATTTCAAACCATTATTTGGCTATCTTCAGATTCTCAAACAGCCCGTCAAGAGCTCATGCCTTCCTCCTAAAGACTTTAAAGCTTCCAGCTGTCATTACTTTCCCTAAAACCATGCAATGGACCGTTGTGAGCCAAGCCAGAACCAACCGATATTTTTGGACGGGAGAAGCTCAAAGTAGCCGCTGAACGAGGGCAAACCTTTCCAAAAACACAGAAGATGTTCTTATTTTGTATTGAATCCTAAATATATTGTTTGATATATGAGGCCCGTTTATCCAGACACTGCTGATGAAACCGAAGCGAAAGAGGAGGAAGAGTGTGTCTTCTGGTTGTTTGAGAGATGCTAGGGCATCCATAGCGCAGAGAGAGAGAGAGAGAGAGAGAGAGAGAGAGAGAGAGAGAGAGAGATAATAAAAGAGTACAGAGTGATTCAGTCACGTACAGCCCTGGCATTATCTAGCCAACAATAAAAGATTACATCATATCAGCTGGCATAATTTCTTCAAGGTCTTTTATTGATTCTTTGAATGGTGAGTGCAGCTGTGAAAAGTGTACAAAAGAAAGCCGTTGAATTTACAGGATCACATCAGGATTTTATAGGCACACAGAAATGATTTGACGATTCAGCTTTCACTCGGAGGATTTTAAACAGGTAGTAACAGGTACACAGCACTCCAATTATGTTTGATTCCTCTTTGCATGCAAGCCAGCACTCCTAAACCTCCTAAAATTGGACAAAACACACAAGTGAGAAAATACATTACAATTTACTGTATTCTCCTTTGTCACTGTTACAAATTCAAAGTAAAAAATTTCACAAAACTACCTGTAAAATAAATATAGTAGTCCGCTGTGAAGTCGGGTGAAATTGGATGCAATGGCACAAAGGGGACGCTGTTGAGCACTCTTCTTACAAATAGTAAAATGACAAAAGGACTATGGAAGCTTGTTTCCGCCACAGAATAAAACAATTTAAAAGATAATACTTTTATCTCACAATTATGATTTTTTTTCTCATGATTGAAAGTTTTCATCTTGCAAATCGGACTTTTTTTCAATTTGCGTGTTTATATCTCGCAATTCTGACTTTATACCACACAATTGCGACTTTATCTCATGCAATTCTGAAGAATTGCGAGGAAAGGGTGCTTTTTTATTTTTGTTTACGCAATTACGCAGATTCCTATTGAAATGACTGGACTTTGTCTGCAAATTTTCACTGAGAAATAGTAAATGTGACCACACCTACACGGTGTTGCGAAGCAAAGGCCGCAAGTGTTGCTGTTTGAGGGTTCATATCAGCCCTAAAGGTGCTGTCACATTAGCGAAATTTCACAGGCAAAAGGGGTCCTTAGTGACATCTTGTGACATCATTTCCCATTTTTGGTTAGTTTACATTGTTCTGTGTTGCGTTCATATTTCATTCGAACCGCACTTGAGCTCATTTGGAAGCGGACCAAGGCCCATTTTTTCAGGGGCTTCGGTCGGCTTGTTTGGTGCACGCCAGGGTTAGCACTTATTCAAATGAACCGCACTAACAGAGCAATCACACCAGGATACCACGATTTTGTTTTAATCGAACCAAACATGCCAAGTTTGAACTCACCCTAAGAATCAAACCGATATCAATCTTTGGCCGTGGTAAAGTGCGTAATTTCTGACTGTTGTAAACTGCAATGGCGTATGTAATGTGTTAAAACCCTAAGTCACAGAGTGAGAATGAGATGGGCGGAGCTACTGATGGGGTTATTGATCCATTCGTTGGTTTCTGAGTGACTTAGGACATGGGGTCTCACACTTTGGATGGCACAAATCAAGGTAATTGTGATTGGCTCAGGCCAGGGGTCGATGACTGATTATTCCACTGAAGAGCAACATCTGTTCTCTGCCAGTTGCCGACAGATCACTTTGATAACGTTTAATTATGCAAAGGGTCACTGGACCAATTAGATTACTGCTCAATTACTCAAGAAAATGGAATTGATAAGAGAGGACAAAAACATTAATGATTTTGCGAGATTGTTGCTGTGTGGAGAGATTTATTACCCTACATCTACAAGGATGTAAATTTGTATGGGATGGATTTGTCCTCAGGGCACAACAAATTCATGCAAAATACACCAGCAACTAGGGATTGATCTCTCATAACAAACAGAAAAATGGCTTCATATTTTTGAACGTACTTGAATATAAATGTTGGAAATGAATAAACATGATATATGTAAGAAAAACAAGAATGTTTTGGTCAAATGTATTGCTTGAGAACTGTTTGAACTGATGGTGATGAATATTGTAAATGAAAAAATATTTAACTCCCACGTACAACCTAGAAGTTGAATTTATGAATTCATGTAAGTCTTTTACAACTATGAAGTACTTTATTTTCCAAGGTTGCATTCCTGTCTTTTGAGATAACACAAAACCAGAGAAAGCAGCAAGAACACACACACATACACACACACAAACCTTGTGTGCATCTCAGACACTACTTGTATTGTTTTACTGCACTCATGATGGATAAAGCATGTGGAGGGGATGCTGTCCTGGTGGGACAGGAAGTAGAGACGCAGAGGGGAGCAACTTCACCTTCAGCCTGACCAATGGAACTGTTTTCTGATTGGACGTGTCTGATAGCCAATCCAATTGATGGGAATGGGAGAGAGAAAGGAAGAGGAACCTGATGACAGTTCCCTGCAGAGATGAAACTCCTCAGAAGCGCTCAGAGAGAAGATGACACTTCATACCACATCATTTGATAGGATCCAGAGAGGGTTATGGATCCTGTCACACAGCCAAATGAAGTCGAGGGGAAAACCACGTCCCTGGGCTCTTCTCTGCCCAACACCAGCCTGTAAATATCATGCATTATTGATGGGATTAAATTTTCAGTCTTGTTAGTTTTAAAACTGACAATTTGCCATGCAAATTAAATGCGTGATGTTTGATGCCATGTATGGCAAACGCATCTTCTATCAAGTATACCATAATAAATAGAATCACAAACGAGATTACTTTAATACCTCTTTATTACTTAAATTTTTCTAATATAAAGCGTAGGAATTAAACCCTTATAGAAAAAAAACACACAAATGTGAAACACACTTTGCACATGGGAAACGTGGTTTTGGAACAGTTCTCATTGTGAAATCCCTTTTTTTGGGAGAAATATTTGAGTTAAAGTTGATACTTATATGAATCAACTTTGATACAGCAATAAAATGTTCCTCTGAGTAATATGAAAATTAAAGTAATATGAAATATTCAATCTAAATGTTAAGCACAACGGTTTAATAATCCTAATAATAATAATTCTGATTAACAATTATTGTTATCAGGATCTTGCATGTATTATTATCATGTATGTATAATTTTAATCCAAAATGATTAGAAAGCATTCTCCTTTCCAAGTAAAGTTTAATTATTGTATGTGTATGTGTGTGTGTGTGTAACAGATGGCAATATGACTAAGAAATCTTAAAGCGAGAACAAGGGCATTAAATCAAGGATTATTTTTGACGTGTGAAACGGTCATTGGGGAATTGGATTTGACATGGTCATACATGAAGCAAATCCCATTTGAAGCTAATCTTTTTAAACACACTTCTAAGCCAAAACCTGACAATGTAGTCTCCCACACACTGCGTTCAGAATAATGTTGTTGAGACAATAAAGGATCATGCATTACTCAGCTGATTGTGAATGCTCTTTCATTTACAGAATAAATGACAGCATTTATCCAGCACCACAGCGATTCCCTGTCTGTGTGGACGGAGACATATCCATATGCACACTCACAGTAATTGTTGCTGAGGCCCATTATGAACCATCTAGATTATCATAACATTATATAACCAAGCAGTCTTTCACCTCATGACCAGAAATGGCCCGAGCAGTGAATAATCATCAGTGTAATACTGAGATCTGCTCTCTACTGCCGATGCCTGTGAGAGTGACAGGCATTATGGGTTTATACAAGTTTATGCAACAAAATATAAATCATATTTGAATTTCCATCTAAAATAGTGAGTATGATTATTCATATTGTGATGTTTTAGTTATACCACCTACTAATATCTTTAGGTCAAAAACTATGTTGCGATGAGTGATGAGACATTCTTCACAAAGACAAATGACCATTGCTGTGATCAATTACATTTTAGATTAAAATGGATTTCATTGGCTGTAAAATTTAAATAAAATTGTCTGGAGTGTATTAGGCTTGTCAGCTATAGGAAGATTTACAAAAAGAGAACTATCCCTTTGAATCAGTTTGAATCTTGTGCCACTGACATCTTTTTTTAAAAATTTTAAATAAACATTAAAATGACATGTTTGTCAGTAGATCTACTATATCAGCAACTGAGGCAAAGTTGGTTGCATTTTATTTTGTGATTTCACTGATAATTAAGATGTTCTAGGTTTTGGAGGACCTAGAAAAATAGTTTCTGAGGTATTCAGTTTTAATAGTACCTGAGAAGGTGAGGTGATGAATTAATTTCTGACCTGATCTTTAACGATGGCCGAAAATACAACAAAAAATAAATAAATAACACAACCACAAACATGGCAGTCCTGTTTAAAATGCCATGTCACTGTGGACTTGCAGTTAACTGTCTCACTGCTGCAGTATCGGCCCCAAAAACTGCGCTGATTTTCAGAGCCTCAGTCACAAATTCTAATTATTTGCCAATAAACACACAGTATTGCCAAGATAAAAGCCCAGAGAACCAAAGATGACTGAGATGATCAATATAAACAACCTCTGTAAAGACCTTTTTTAGCATGATTTTAAACAGCATCTCAAATCGGTGATGTTACTTCACCTTAAAGCAGCCCATACAGGTCATTAGTGTTACTGTTTTGGAAAATATACAAAGCCTTTAAAAGGTCACAGTAATGAGCTACGTATCAAAATGTTTAAATGCTTTGAAGGGCATACATATAAAAAAGAAAAAAAGACACAATATTCGATGATTTCTCTATCTGCCAACATCGAGTCACTGTACAAATGAAGGTTAACATCCTCTGCTGCTTTCATTACAAAGAACTGCATCACCATTGAAACACTATCGGACAAGCAGAAGCTTCTGTCACAAGATGATCAATACAAGATGTGTGTGTTCTTGTACTAGATATAACAAACCCAGCCTTTAGGGATCATCTGCATTTTACAGGTCAGTCCGAGGGATAAAAATACATTTGGTAAGCAGACTAAACTAGGCCTATTGTATTTTACATATGCATAATTAGTGTGAAAGCAGATGCTTGTAATTTTCTGAACTTATGATAATATTAAAGGGTATGCTAACTGTAGGAAACTATCTATCTATCTATCTATCTATCTATCTATCTATCTATCTATCTATCTATCTATCTATCTATCTATCTATCTATCTATCTGTCTATCAGTCTCTCTCTCCACTTTAGACAATTTCAACAACAGTGAGTAGCCTAAAATGATCTATCTAGTTTCTCTGGATTTTTTTTAAATATAATTTAGAGAAATCACTTATTGAAATTATATAGACATTTAAAAGACAAAATGCATCAGAATATCGGAATCGAAGACGAAGTTACCCGTGTGTTTACATTGGTCTTGACCGAGACCTGCTAGCATGCACGCGTCTTCACGCGCAGTGCGTTGTGCAAAAAGTTAGCGTCAACAAACTTTATCTGTCTGCTGAAAGACCCTTGGCAGCCCTGCGATCGTGAGCTCTAGACATACGGTTGCTTTAACTGTCAATTCGATGTCACAGTGGACGATTTTCAGCCATTCTCACTATATACGCGAAAGGATCCTCTAGTTTGCCAAGAAAGACGACGCATAAACTCGGGAAGTAAACCTGTGCTGCTGGAAAGCGGACTATATCGTCGGAATACGAACACTTTTATTGCTCTGGCTTTATTTCATCTTCCTTCGTTTTGATTCGAAGGAAATATGGCACGAATGCTGAGCAAGGAGCTGCCTGATATCGAGGTATAAACCCTCTCTATCATAACATAAATGAAATGAACCCGTATTGTTGCCTGTCTGATGTGCATTAGGATGATCTGAGGTATGAAACATGAATGCTGTGGTGAAAGATGCCTTCAATCATTTCTTAGGTTTAAATCGACGCATTTTTGTGTGAAAATCCTCAACTTTTTATGTATCCTTCTTGATTAATGTACTTCCCGTAATAACCATATATAATAGTCTTGTGTTTACATCGTTGCTATTCTGGAAGTAGCCTGAAGTGCAGTCAGTTGGGTGTTTCGGTCAAAGTTTCTTCTTAAGTCACTTGTTGAAATATATTTCGGTTATCTTGCCTTTCTTATACTAGTCTTTCATGAAAATGAACGTACAGTTCAAACAAACCACAACAGACTGTTTTTATGTGGTCAGTAACCTTTATGCAACATTCGTGCTGTTATTGTGTGTGTGTGGCTGTGTCGAAATACCAGAGTAGTACATAATCTGCAGTATATACTATATTTTGCATACTTTAAAATTTTTTTGTATGTGGCACAGTGTGTAACACAGTGTGTAACAAAATATCTAAATATTTGTGCTGCAATGTTATTTTGTTAATTATGTTGCATGTTTTATTCATCAAGTGACATACATTTCTTGGATTTTTAATGAACATTTAAATCCACTTTTTTTTATAGTGATCGTTATGTTTAAATTGTTGATAAATTGTAGCATGTTGCCAAAAATTCCCTTGCTGATATTGATAACAGTAAACTTTAAAAACAAAAACAAAGCAAAAACTAATATGCTTTTGGACACCCTTAATAATTAGCTAAATAAAAAAACAAAGCAAAAACTAATATGCTTTTGGACACCCTTAATAATTAGCTAAATAATAATAAAAAAAACTATGTAGAAGAACAAATTAAAGTAACAATAATGGCCAATGTAACCTTTTCTATTAAACTTTGCTGTAAGGTTTTCATGTAAATGTTGAAGTAAACAATCAGAAACAAAGAAGTGTATTGTTAATATAGTGGTTTGATCAATATTAACATCATTACAGACAAAATCAGGTCTATTAGGCTACATTTACACTTCAAGGCCTAATGCACATTTCTGAAATTTGACACAAATTTGACTTTTTCACCCCAGAAGGCATCAACCATTCTTTACGTATGCAGGCATGCACACAAATATTCAAGTCTGTCAGTTAGTTTGACAAATGCAATTAAGTCAATTCTGTGCAGAAAATTCAATTACTGTGCGCAGTATACACACTTGAAAAATAATGAGAGTAGTATATTGTTGTTTTGAACATGTGTGTGTGTGTATGTGTGTGTGGATACTGGCTGTTAGGATCAGGAAAGTTTTCTTGGAATGCTGCCATAAAAAATCATTTCCTCTAGTTAAATACAAATGCTGTGTGTTATGGAAAAGTTTTGAAGCACAACAGAATAGTTGGCAATCATTTCAGTGGTATATAGGATTCCTTTTAAAACTATTTTGAAGTGTTTTAATGATATATGCATGCCTTAAGGGTTGTGCTATAGACAGCTGCATTCATTTGGCATTCAGCTCTCATTTTTGTAAAAGAGTATTGTGATCCACGAAGCAGTGAACACAGGAATTAATGGCATGTCCAGATAATCCAATTTCCCAGTTATTATACGGTTAGTTAGGTCTGAGTTGCAGAGTGCAATGCTGTAATGCATCTCACAACCATGTGGTTAATAAGCTGTACTAGCCATGTGAGAATCACATGTCAGTTTATACCATTTACTGCAGGAGGATACAAGAAAGGGAAGATTTCACTGTATTTCACTGTTACCTGTTCTGGCCCTGTGTGTTAACGGTTTAGTGAGATTCTCATGATTTTCTTCTGACGTTTAGTCAATGTTACTGTCTGATTTTTAACTTGATCTTATATCTTTCTTTCATCAAGTTGCAATAGGATATCTGACAATGAATGGTGACAGAGCTAAAATAGCAAATATGATTTTATAGAAAAGTCTCTAAAGCTTCTGATGTTAAAGCTACACTGTGTAACTTCAAAATGTGGTTGTATTGTAAGTCAATGTTTATGAGGTTAGGATTTACAAATACGTTTTAAAGGCCTGTGGCATTTACACTTAGATTTAAGAATTGGGACAAAGGCTGAACATGACTAGAAAACATCTAGGAGATTGTAAACTTTTACAATATTTACTATAAATGATTAACAACACATCCAATGAGAACAAGTAGTAGAATTATTACTATACCAAGTTTAAACTGCAACGTTATAAATTAACCTTTTAAGATAATCTCTAATTGTCTGTTTTGACAAAATTTGATTCATAAATACTCATTCATAAATACTTGACTTGTTTCATTACTGGATGAATCAGTATCAGTAATCAATTCATGAATTTTGAATGAGTCTCTTGAATGAATGATTCAGTGACAAATACATTTTTTAACAGTCACTTGTCGTCAACAGCTGGTGGTGGCTTAACGATGTAATCAATATAATCTTTTTTTTGAAGCGCCATGTTACTTTCTAAAGGTGATTTACTCTATTTTATACGGTGACGCATTGCTGCCACATACATATGATTTTTTCCAATAAATTTTCTCGCAATAACGAAATGGTATGTTGTTTTCATGATATATTTTTTTGTAATAACGAGATGTTATGTCTTAAAAACAACATATATTTCTCGTTAAAACTACATATTTTCTCCTAATAAAGACATATGTTGTATGTATAGTGACGTGTACAAAATATGCCTTTATCTATGGAGGACCAGCTATACCATATTTAAAAATAAATACAGAAATAAATAAATGCTCAATAAATAAATAAGCATTCAATTAATTGCCCCAAAAAATACAATAAACAAATAAATGTAGGTAGAAATTAAATTATACAGTGAGACATAAATGTATATATCTCTTAATTAGCTTCTTTATTTATTCACCTTTGTAATAATTGCCTTATTTATTTATGTGCATGTTATAATATTTTTTTCTGTTTTATTCTTCCTTTGTATTTTTTTACCCTATTTATTTCTTCAATGCTATTTATTTCTGCCTGTCGTTTTTACATTTCTGTATGCATTTCTGCCTCATTATGCAAATGAGGAGGGGCTGTCTTAGGGGGTCAACTTCTGCCCATTGGTTGGTTAGCATTTTACTGCGTCGGTCGAATCTACATGGCTTTTCCCCGCCATAAAGCATTGTTTAGTAATATCAAACTCAGCAGGCAGACGTTCAGTGTCCGACCTCTTAAGGGAAGCTGCTAATAGACTGGAAGAATTAGAACGCTGTAAGTTTGAGATCTGAAATGTTTCCTCGGGTTGCACACCACTGATACTCGAACTGGAAGCTGTTTATGTAAAAGTAAAGTAAAAGTTAAAAAGAATGTTCAAAGGACCACAGAAAAACATTTCAGATCTCAAACTTACAGCGACATTACTAAACAATGCTTTATGGCGGGGAAAAGCCATGTAGATTCGACCGACGCAGTAAAATGCTAACCAACCAATGGGCAGAAGTTGACCCCTAAGACAGCCCCTCCTCATTTGCATAATGAGGCAGAAATGCATACAGAAATGTAAAAACGACAGGCAGAAATAAATAGCATTGAAGAAATAAATAGGGTAAAAAAATACAAAGGAAGAATAAAACAGACAAAAATATTATAACATGCACATAAATAAATAAGGTAATTATTACAAAGGTGAATAAATAAAGAAGCTAATTAAGAGATATATACATTTATGTCTCACTGTATAATTTAATTTCTTCCTACATTTATGTGTTTATTGTATTTTTTGGGGCTATTAATTGTATGCTTATTTATTTATTGAGCATTTAATTATTTCTGTATTTATTTTTAAATATGGCAGAACTGGTCCTCCATATTTATCCACATTAGAGAATTTATATAGGCTATCGTGCCTTTATCACACTTCCACGTTCGAAAAGCAGAAGCAAATACTGTAGCATATAGCTTAAAATACCTTCCGCTGCTGTATCAATGGCAGTGCTCATAGCACGAGATCGTTGTTAATTATTGATGTACAGTTCATCACAGATAGCCTGCTTCATCTAAACCAAACTTTCTCAAACTTTTTTGCAATTAGCAATAGCACAAATGAATACAACTGAACAAATTTCAGCTACAGAAATCAAAATAAAATGTAATCAAATATAAAAAAAAACACTTTAGAGTTTTCTTTTTATAAATAAAATATAGATTCATCCTTAATAAAGTTACAAAAGTTATTCAGTCAAGATCAGTGAGTGATTTTCTTTTTCTTTTGTTGTTTGATCAACATGACAGAAAGCAGCAGGTTTATTAGGCTGCTGTCACTTTAAGACCAAATGCACTGATCCAATACTGATACACGTGTTTTCTTTCTTCACTTAAGACAAAGCAGACTGTGTTCACAAGGATATTTTGACTTAATTTTGTGTGAATTTGTCCATTCAAATGTAAGAAGCGAAATAGAACTTTATTCAGTATTCACGTGTTCTATGAGAGGCGGCATTCTATGTGCGTAACACTGAAGCGCGCACATATACCGAATTCAGTTCTCTTTCACGTCTTCTTGTTGCACCAGAAAGGTTTAAAATAACATTACAATTTGCACACAAGAAGCGATAAGTGGAATCGATTCCTAACATTAAGTGTAGGTTCCAGAATCGGAATCGATTTTTTTTTATTCCCAAATTTGATAAGATATATCCCTATCCCTATTTCAGTTTTATTTAGATTAATTACACAGCCCCATTTGTTCATTTTAATGTCACATTCGATTTACTTAATCAGCTTTTGATTAACTCATGAACCCCCAAGCCTTCTAGAACCCCTCTTGCAAAACCCTGCCCTACTCAGCTCTTATTGATAACTGCTATAGCCCTTTTTTCTGTCTTAGTAGTATTTCACAGTATACAGTGTAGTGGATAGTTTAAGAAGCACTGCTGAATTTCATATTTCTGTAATGTAGAGATGCACCGATTACAATTTTCTAGGCCGATTCCGATTTTTCCTTGAGTTTTGACCTGCCGATACCGATTTTAGCCGATTCCGATTTTATTTTTTCAAACCACTTTACAGCACACACAAATATTTATTTTCTATCTTCTCTTTAATAGAACATTTTGCATAGAACATTTTTTGAACAGATAATCACTATAAAATAGAACTATATAAATGACTAGTGTGGGAAATTCACACACATCTAAAGTGCAGTGTTATGGAATAACCATTTCCTTTTCACATCCAATATCCAATTTTTTTTTAAATATATATTTAGCAAACTAAACTTCTGTATGAAAACAGGTAATGACAAATAAAATAATATATAAATAACAAATAAAAATTAAATAAATATAGCCTTGTAGTATAAAGATATACAGGCCTATTGCAATCACAGGCCTATTGCAATCACTTGTACATCAATGGCAAGCTATATTTCTCAAACAGTTCTTCTCTCATCTGACACATGTCCAGCCAAGCTAAACAGGACAAGTGGAGCATGTGCAGGGAAACGATTGGGAAATAATAAAAACAAGTTTAAATGGGTAAATTTTCTATAAATATTTTTGAGTCTTCATTTTCTTTTTGACATAGCCTAGCCTACTTCAGTTCTTGTTAAAACACACCAGACATGCAAATTCTTTGCATTTTGGGCACTTTTTGGATGAAATCATATTTATTTTGTACATCAAAAGTGTGCTTTCACTTAAATTGAGCGCAGCAAAAATAGATTCGGCGCCGAAACCCGCGCTTCACTGTTGCTCACGCGACGCTCCTGCGACGCTCCTGCTCGACGCTCACGCGCTGCTCCGGCTCGCGGTGTGAATGCACTCATTGATTAACATGCACGCCGAACAAAACAAAAAACGCGCTGCACCTTGCGGTGTGAAACGGCCGTAATTCATGAGGTTTCCTACATGTGCGCGTTCCGTGTGCACGTGTGATGCTGATGTTGCGCGATGTTAATCATGCGGCGCCCGAGTGCATTTGACCGGCATAAAATCGGATTATGTCAGACTGACCGGCCGGTCGCCGATCACGTGAAAATCGGCCGATTCCGGTCACCAGCCGATCAATCGGTGCATCTCTTCTAGAGCTGGGTATCGATTCAGATGTTCAAATTCGATTCGATTTTTGATTCGCAAGCTCTCAATTCGATTCGATTTCGATTCTCGATTCGATTTCGATTCCTGATTCAATTCTCGATTCGACTAATGAATATAGATGTAAAACAAATCCTATATTTATAAAAAAAGAACAGTGGACATAAGTTTACAAGTGGTTAATTAATACAAAGAAATTAAGAGCCAGAAATATAAAACTGTTTTTATTTTAGGTACACAATACACTAAATGCATACAATGAATAGACAGGATTTTGATGCAAGATGCAAAATTGATGCTGAAAATTGGACAAGTCAGAACAGTCGCACGCCTTGATCAAACAGGATCAGGTTATTTTATGTTTAAGATAGATAGATAAATAAATATCAGTTAAAATTTTTTAGACAATTTTTTATTACATTGATCTAACCTAAATGTTTGTTTTTTCAATGGGGTAATTTTTTGTTCAGAGTTTATGCAACACATGGAAGCTTGATTTCAATCTTTGAATTAAATTGAAAAAAGTAGCACAAATAAACACAATAGAATAAAGACAAATAAAGAGACATAAAAAGGAAAGGTTTTAGGGTAGGTCAGAAATACTACAGAAACTGAATAAAGTAATGTAAAATAACACTGGATAGTCTTTTAGTCCTGACTGAATTAAATACATTGGCTATTAATTCTGATTCCTTACAATTAATGCTATATTATGTTGTTTTGACAGCAAAATTAATGACAGACACATATGGCTGCGTTCACTTTTAGAACTAGTGCACGGAATGGATCCATTACCGTTTCATTATACTGTCTGTCACTCACACGGGTTTTATGCTTATTTAAGACATCACCGACTGTCTTTACGAGGTTACTCAACAAGACCAGAGTTTTGACATAATTTTGCGTGTTTTTAACTGTTAAAGCGATATAATCCACGAAAAAGAACTTTTGTTACTGGCGAGCTGTTTGTGAGGCGGATAGGCTTTACTGTATTGTGTGCACGCAGTGAAAACATCTCTGAGAGCGCGCGAGCACTGGATAGTTTAAAATCGCTTGAATGTTTAAACTGGTAAAACTTAAAAAGACGTGAAAATGATAAACGTTATTTACGATGCAATGCTGGCCCGATTGTGCAAGTGAATATTCCGTCATGTCCCGATTTACCTAGTGCAGAGAGAGAAGACGCAGCACTGCGAGCCCTGAATATGGAAAAAATCGATTCGTGGCCGTTGAGAATCGATTTTGAATCGACCACATTTTAAAAAACGATTAATCGAAAAACCGATTTTTTTGCCCAGCCCTAATCTCTACTGTAATGTTAAGAAAATTTAAAGAGCATAGGTGTCATTTACTTTAGGTCAATTTGGTCCCCTCAATTTTCTGAATTAGGCTTTGGCAAGGATGTGTCTAATATAGAGGATATATCTCCAATAGTTGAGTAGTAGTTTTCTTTTTGTTTTTGCGAGTTTTACAGTATTGAGTGACAATCTTGCACTGAAATCTTGTGTTTAACGTTTTTGTGGAGGAAGGTGACAGCGGTAGATCTTCTTGACCTACAAAGTATATATAAATATACATTTAAATTCTACTATGTAAAGTTGTATACATGTATGTATAGTAAAACATTAAACCCTTTTTTCAGACCTTATTTTTATAGGACCCAATCATGGCTACAGCCTTATTTAACAGCTGACTTTATTGGCCTAGTTCACCCAAAAATGAAATTTCTGTCATTAATTACTCACCCTCATGTCGTTCCAATCCCGTAAGATTTTCCTTCATCCTAGGAACACAAATGAAGATCTTTTTGATGAAATCTGAGAGATTTCTGTCCCTCCATTGACAGTTACACAACTACCACTTTGACGCTTCAAAAAGTTCATAAAGAGATCATAAAACTAATCCACATGAATTGAGCGGTTTAGTCCAAATTTTCACGAAAGACACGATTGGTTTATATGATGAACAGATTGAATTTAAACTCGCACATCAGTTGTGGTAAACAGAAGGTCAAGCATGTTAGCTTGACATGCGAGAACCAATGAGGTTCATTCTCGTGTTATGCAGCACATTTGAGCTTCCACAAGAGGTTTGTTCTCGCTCGTCAATCAGGTTCGGTTGAGCTTCTGTTTATGTTTGCTGATGAATGTTTAAATGTGAATAAAAGCCTAAAATAAATCTGTTCATCATATAAAACGAAAATTTGGACTGAACCTCTCAACTCATATGGATTAGTTTTATGATCTCTTTAGGAAGTTTTTGAAGCGTCAAAGTGGCAGTTGCGTAGCTGTCAATGGGGGGACAGAAAGCTCTCAGATTTCATCAAAAAGATCTTCATTTGTGTTCAGAAGATGAACGAAAGTCTTACGAGTTTGGAACGACATGAGAATTAATGTTTTTGGGTGAACTATCCCTTTAATGTGTTTTTGCCCATGGTACCTTACATCGGCAGTTGGGTTGATAGTGAACATACTGGTGTTGGTTTCACTACGCAAGGTGGAAAATGTTTAGCATTTGGCTTTCGTTGTGAAACTCGTCGCATGTTAATACGAGTAAAGATGGCCATGTCTTCATGCCGGCTGACACTAATGCAACCTTTATGGAGAGCAGAGGAGAGTAAGTCAAGCCCTTCATTAGCATCTTTATTCAGGCCATAATGACAACACTGACGTGACCTTCGGTTCTTCACTGCACTTAAGACTGGGACTAAATGACTCCTGTCTGCCATTGAAAATGGCTTTCTAAATCTCATAATAATTGCCATCTCTGGAGCAATTAAATCCTCCATTTTTCTGCAGTTCTGTCAGATGTCTTATTTTAATATCCATGCGCACTTCTGAAAGCGCTAAATGTGGGGCCCTTTTGTGCGCACATGTAGATTAATTAAAATCCTCCTGGACTGCTATTAGAGTTCATTAAAAAACCCACAGCAATACAGCATTTAAACAAAGAGGTATGACTCCGCTGGCAGACCTCTGTGCCTCTGCCGCCCTGCGCTCTCATCAGACGTCTGGAACGCTGACAGGGGATTGCTCCAAAATAAAATGCAAATGAAATTTTATGGAAATAGTTGGCCACTCGAAAAGCTTGCATGTTATTGCAAATCACTGAGGCTGCAAGCGCTCTGCTTTTTAAACATAAGACTGTAGCTGCAAAACATTTCACATCTCCCTCGCTCTGTTTACCCCCTGCACGATGCAGATGGAAATTTTGCATCAGGAGTGAATGTTGGATTTTTTTAGTACAATTTTCACCAGTTTACCACGCAGAAGCATCAGCTGCGGCCCTGCTGTGCGAGGTGAGGTCGCCTACAGGCACACATTAGTCCAAAAATCATGCTTCCGTTATTTTATCAGCTAGTACGTGTGCAACTGGTATTTGCGCCATTTATCAGAACTTATGATGAACTGAAATCCTGTTACAAGTCTGTGGCATAAAAAATGATTAAAGGTGACATATTATGCCCCTTTTCACAAGATGTAATATAAATCCATGGTGTCCCCAGAATGTGTCTGTGAAATGTCAGCTCAAAATACCCCCCAGATCATTTATTATAGCTTGTCAAATTTGCCCCTTTTTGGGTGTAAGTGTAACAGGTGTCTAAAGAATTGAACAATTAATTAATTAAATGAATTGCTGTTGGTGCAGATAGATTTAGCATAAGATTTTTAGTTCGTAAAGGAGGTAGCGTGTTGTGGTGAGAAACAACAGACAACACAAGTTAGATATGAACTGGTATGTAATTTAGTTTCCAATGAAACTGAACGGAATCAGGAAAGGTAATTACAATGTCAGTCAATTACAACCCGAATTCCGGAAAAGTTGGGACATTTTTTTAAATTTGAATAAAATGAAAACTATAAGACTTTCAAAGCACATGAGCCAATATTTTATTCACAATAGAACATAACATAACAAATGTTTAAACTGAGAAATTGTACACTTTTACCCAATAAATGAGCTCATTTCAAATTTGATGCCTGCTACAGGTCTCAAAATAGTTGGGACGGGGGCAACAAATGGTTGAAAAATCAATAAATTTAGAAAGGATTCAGGTGGGAGAACATCTAGCAACTAATTAAGTTAATTGATATTAGGTCTGTAACATGATTAGCTATAAAATGGATGTCTTAGAGAGGTAGAGTCTCTCAGAAGTAAAGATGGGCAGGCTCTCCAATCTGTGAAAGAGTGCGTAAAAAGATTGTGGAACACTTTAAAAACAATGTTCCTCAACGTCAAATTGCATCATCTACAGTGTACAACATCATCAAAAGATTCAGAGAAACTGGAGAAATCTCTGTGCGTAAGGGACAAGTCCGTAGACCTTTATTGGATGCCCGTGGTCTTCGGGCCCTCAGACGACACTGCATCACTCATCGGCATGATTGTGTGAATGACATTACTAAATGGGCCCAGGAATACTTCCAGAAACCACTGTCGGTAAACACAATCCGCCGTGCCATCTGCAGATGCCAACTAAAGCTCTATCATGCAAAAAGGAAGCCATATGTGAACATGGTCCAGAAGCGCCGTCGTGTCCTGTGGGCCAAGGCTCATTTAAAATGGACTATTTCAAAGTAGAAAAGTATTCTTTGGTCCGACGAGTCCAAATTTGACATTCTTGTTGGAAATCACGGACGCCGTGTCCTCCGGGCAAAAGAAGAGGGAGACCTTCCATCGTGTTATCAGCTTTCAGTTCAAAAGCCAGCATCTCTGATGGTATGGGAGAGAGAGTTATAAGGGCACAAACCATCAAACTGACAGTTTTATTGCCCAATAAAATGGTTCCCACGCTCAAGCCACGCCCACTTTCTACCCCACCCACCCACTTCCGGTTTGAACACCTGGACCGTGGGGGTTTTCCCCCGGCCCCCTCCTCCTCTTTCCACCCCCCTTAGGGTTGTGAGGATTTGAAGTGTGGGCACAATTCGTCAGTGTGACAGTTTTATTGCCCAATAAAATGGTTCCCACGCTCAAGCCACCCCCACTTTCTACCCCACCCACCCACTTCCGGTTTGAACACCTGGACCGTGGGAGTTTTCCCCCGGTCCCCCTCCTCTTTCCACCCCCCCTTAGGGTTGTGAGGATTTGAAGTGTGTCAGAGAAAGTTTTATGATTTTAAAAATGTAAAACGTTCAAAAATGTTGAAAAACATTCAAACAATATGTTTTCAAAGCTTTTTTTAAGAAGGTTGACCGTAAGGTTGACGAGGTAAGTTCAGTGTTTTATCAGAGTCCGTTGTACATTCAAAACCAGCTTTAAAACAGTGTATAAATGTTAAAAGTATAAATTGTATTTCTTATAAGTGTTTAGTGTAAAAATGTCATCAGACAAATATTCGTTTGTACAAAACGTTGAAAGAGGAAGATAAGTTTAACCAGTTTTTGTGTTTAAACATGTGTGAAAGAGCGCAGAGTGTTATCTCCGGGGTGCACGATAAAAAACACATCTGATCGTTCAAGAGGTCTGACAGCAATGATGCCAGCAAACTCTGCACACCACCCCACACGCTGACTCCTCCCACGACACACTCCACATGTGACGTGTGTGGGAAAACACCGCACAGGGGGGTCCCAAGCGTCATACACAAACCACACCCCACTGTGTGGTGTCACATGAGATTTAAAAAACGAGCGCGAGCTCAGAACGTAATACTTGTGATATTACGCTACGGGCTACGGCAGACCCCAAGACTCCCGAGAGATGCCTTAATGAAGCTATGATAGATTTAACTTTAGCTCCGCGAAAATTACAAGGACCGTGCTTAACAAAATTTCTCCATGAACCAACGGAGCATGTGGAATATATTTTTCATTTGTGAAGTCAGATTGACCAATCCGGATATAACGATTGGAGATTTACATGGAATACAACAGAGGACATTTGGTTTTCACAGAGCGAGATATTGGATTTTATTTTTTACCACGTTATGGAGAGGCTTGAAAAGACAGAGGATACGGATTAACAAATGGGGAAGATACCGACTGCTCGCGGGCCACGTTAATAAATACTCACGTATTAATTAAATGTTTTTAATAAAAAATAAATAATAATAAATATTTGCACTGAATCTGAGAGGGAGAAAAGTGGATGACTATGCCTAGACATTAAATTGTTTTAACCGGACATCCAGTACCCATTTAATTACTCCGAAGCAGAAAAGTTAAAAGTGAACAACACCTTCGAAACGGACAAACATGCCCGTACATGTTCCCTGAGACACAGTCGAAGTCTACACGACATGCATAACATTACATACTGTACAGATAAATAACATCATGCGACAGCTAGGTGATAATATAAAGTGCAAACATAATTAACAATGTAAACATTTAGACGGAATGCCTCGCGATCTAAATTCTCTCTTATGAACGTATTATACAATCAAATATGCAAATGTGTTTACAAATAGTTGTACGCACAGCACACACATTATCCTTAGTTGATAACACTTGATTTTAACTATTATTTACACTGAACAAGCACATCTGCACATTCTCTCACCATTAGATGTTTTCAAACTTCCCGGAAAGTTTTTGAACAGTCCAAATCATGAGCAGAGGCGGGGGTGTTTGGAAGAGTCCATTTCCAAAGGGGCTTTTTTTTACTATTTTATAACAAATAACATTATGTCGCAGTCGCAGGAGAAGTGCGCAGACCCCTACAATGTATTGGATGGCTGCGGTAAGATCAGGGAGTGGGTTTAATTAAAGAAAGTTTCGTTTTTCACATATATTTGAAAAGTTCACCATCACATTTAAAACTTAAAAAGAAAAAAGCTGCATAAAGTTAAAATACAAAGGTTAGTATTCGTACATTTTACTACGTTATAAGAAAATGTTAGAAAAAAGTTTTCTTCTTTTTTTAATTATGTATTTTTACAGACCTAAAACCATGATGCTTCAAAGTATGGAATAGAAGTTTTTGAACATTTATACGATTTTGAACATTTATAAATTTGTGTGGTGCAAAAGCAGAAGTGTATTTTCTTTAAATAAAGATTTACCTTTTTTTATTTTCTTTAAATAAAGATTTACCTTTATTCATGCTTTAATTTCTTTAAAACAGTCTGATGACATGCATTATTTCTGTGATTAATTAATGTTGCCAGGGGTTTCCTCAAACAAGTAAAAGCGCTTTAGGTGTGTGTGTGTGTGTGTGTGACAAACACATTGTATTTGCAGACTTTTTAAATCTATTTAATATTTTAAACGGTTTTCTTCTGACCAACTTACATTTAATATGAATTACCTGAGGCGTTTAACTACTACCGCATATAGGGAATGCATGTTGATTTGTAAGTTTCAGGCATAGTGCATAGGCATTTTATCTATAGCCTTTACAAGGACAGGTAACGTTAACCCTCAAATTTGTTTGCATTACAATAATGTGGTACAGGTACTCTAACAAAAACTGACAGAATCTATTTACATGTTGTAAATGTTTACTATAACAAATGGGATGTGTTTTGTTTATGTCAATTGTCAACTTAAACTATTTGTATTATTGTTGTTTTTTAAATTTGCTTTTTTTTTTTTTTTTGCATAAAGAACTGCTTCTTCAGCTCTTGGATGTTAAACACCACGGGGTGAGATCATTTGAATTGTAGGCTTGTCAAAAGAAAAAACATCTGTATTTTAAAACACTGCTTTTTCTTAAAAACATTGTGTCAGACGTATTTGGTAGCATTATTCTCGTTTCATTGTGTATTAACTCCATATTTAGCACTGATATTTGTAGAAATAAGAAAAGTGTATTTATAAAACAAAAAAAGATTTGTTAGAACAATTTGTGTCTGGCATTGTGTCAGAACACAACAGGTATGAAGATATGTTTGGTTTTAACTTAACTCAAGCTTTAATGAATATACATCTCTCAGTGCAATAGTCGGATGTGATTCTGTGGTAATAGTTTAAGTGTAAAACAGCGTGCGCTTACTTTTCGTGTTAATACTTGTGTGATTCAGCATCATAGATAGAGGGAAAGTTGCACTAAACGAAGTATCAAATTAGTCAAACATTCTCAAACAGAAAGACTAACACTTAAATTCTTAATTATCATTTTTCATATAAACACTGAATGTTGACGGCTCTCAACCCCTCTTTTTAGTGATTTGGACTTTTGAATCTTACACGGATGTTTTGGACACGTGTGATTCCTGTATAAAGATTATATTTTAAAAGTTAGTCTGTAGGCTTTACAAGAGTGTGGAACTTTGCATCACTGCGGTATGACAAAATATGTTGGTGTGTAAAAATACACCCAAAGATTTAAGCGCATATACACTCACCAAAAGGATTATTAGGAACACCTGTTCAATTTCTCATTAATGCAATTATCTAATCAACCAATCACATGGCAGTTGCTTCAATGCATTTAGGGGTGTGGTCCTGGTCAAGACAATCTTCTGAACTCCAAACTGAATGTCAGAATGGGAAAGAAAGGTGATTTAAGCAATTTTGAGCGTGGCATGGTTGTTGGTGCCAGACGGGCCGGTCTGAGTATTTCACAATCTGCTCAGTTACTGGGATTTTCACGCACAACCATTTCTAGGGTTTACAAAGAATGGTGTGAAAAGGGAAAAACATCCAGTATGCGGCAGTCCTGTGGGCGAAAATGCCTTGTTGATGCTAGAGGTCAGAGGAGAATGGGCCGACTGATTCAAGCTGATAGAAGAGCAACTTTGACTGAAATAACCACTCGTTACAACCGAGGTATGCAGCAAAGCATTTGTGAAGCCACAACACGCACAACCTTGAGGTGGATGGGCTACAACAGCAGACGACCCCACCGGGTACCACTCATCTCCACTACAAATAGGAAAAAGAGGCTACAATTTGCAAGAGCTCACCAAAATTGGACAGTTGAATACTGGAAAAATGTTGCCTGGTCTGATGAGTCTCGATTTCTGTTGAGACATTCAGATGGTAGAGTCAAAATTTGGCGTAAACAGAATGAGAACATGGATCCATCATGCCTTGTTACCACTGTGCAGGCTGGTGGTGGTGGTGTAATGGTGTGGGGGATGTTTTCTTGGCACACTTTTAGTGCCAGTTGGGCATCGTTTAAATGCCACGGCCTACCCGAGCATTGTTTCTGACCATGTCCATCCCTTTATGGCCACCATGTACCCATCCTCTGATGGCTACTTCCAGCAGGATAATGCACCATGTCACAAAGCTCGAATCATTTCAAATTGGTTTATTGAACATGAAAATGAGTTCACTGTACTAAAATGGCCCCCACAGTCACCAGATCTCAACCCAATAGAGCATCTTTGGGATGTGGTGGAACGGGAGCTTCGTGCCCTGGATGTGCATCCCACAAATCTCCATCAACTGCAAGATGCTATCCTATCAATATGGGCCAACATTTCTAAAGAATGCTTTCAGCACCTTGTTGGATCAATGCCACGTAGAATTAAGGCAGTTCTGAAGGCGAAAGGGGGTCAAACACAGTATTAGTATGGTGTTCCTAATAATCCTTTAGGTGAGTGTATATACACGCTTGCTGAGTAGTATCTAACACATTAAAGATTGTGAACATTCCATTATCTGTTTATTTGGGATTAGAGAACATTCTTAGCTCGTATGTTTCTTTAATTTGTGCAGGATGTTGAAGTGTTAGTTAAAAAATAAAAGTATTAGTTAATAACAAACAAACAAACAAAGACTTTAAAGCAATATGGAACCATAAAATAAAATATGGTATAATTACATGTTGAAACTCACAGTTTGAAAATGACTTCCATAAAGTTTCTTTTAGTAAAAGCTATGCCTGGATCATCTCTACACAAAGTTTTATGTAATACAAAGATTACACCAATATGAGCTTTTTTCTCGAACATTGCATGTTTGCACTATGCCTGAAACTTACAAATCAACATGCATTCCCTATATGCGGTAGTAGTTAAACGCCTCAGGTAATTCATATTAAATGTAAGTTGGTCAGAAGAAAACCGTTTAAAATGTTAAATAGATTTAAAAAGTCTGCAAATACAATGTGTTTGTCACACACACACACACCTAAAGCGCTTTTACTTGTTTGAGGAAACCCCTGGCAACATTAATTAATCACAGAAATAATGCATGTCATCAGACTGTTTTAAAGAAATTAAAGCATGAATAAAGGTAAATCTTTATTTAAAGAAAATAAAAAAAGGTAAATCTTTATTTAAAGAAAATACACTTCTGCTTTTGCACCACACAAATTTATAAATGTTCAAAATCGTATAAATGTTCAAAAACTTCTATTCCATACTTTGAAGCATCATGGTTTTAGGTCTGTAAAAATACATAATTAAAAAAAGAAGAAAACTTTTTTCTTACATTTTCTTATAACGTAGTAAAATGTACGAATACTAACCTTTGTATTTTAACTTTATGCAGCTTTTTTCTTTTTAAGTTTTAAATGTGATGGTGAACTTTTCAAATATATGTGAAAAACGAAACTTTCTTTAATTAAACCCACTCCCTGATCTTACCGCAGCCATCCAATACATTGTAGGGGTCTGCGCACTTCTCCTGCGACTGCGACATAATGTTATTTGTTATAAAATAGTAAAAAAAAGCCCCTTTGGAAATGGACTCTTCCAAACACCCCCGCCTCTGCTCATGATTTGGACTGTTCAAAAACTTTCCGGGAAGTTTGAAAACATCTAATGGTGAGAGAATGTGCAGATGTGCTTGTTCAGTGTAAATAATAGTTAAAATCAAGTGTTATCAACTAAGGATAATGTGTGTGCTGTGCGTACAACTATTTGTAAACACATTTGCATATTTGATTGTATAATACGTTCATAAGAGAGAATTTAGATCGCGAGGCATTCCGTCTAAATGTTTACATTGTTAATTATGTTTGCACTTTATATTATCACCTAGCTGTCGCATGATGTTATTTATCTGTACAGTATGTAATGTTATGCATGTCGTGTAGACTTCGACTGTGTCTCAGGGAACATGTACGGGCATGTTTGTCCGTTTCGAAGGTGTTGTTCACTTTTAACTTTTCTGCTTCGGAGTAATTAAATGGGTACTGGATGTCCGGTTAAAACAATTTAATGTCTAGGCATAGTCATCCACTTTTCTCCCTCTCAGATTCAGTGCAAATATTTATTATTATTTATTTTTTATTAAAAACATTTAATTAATACGTGAGTATTTATTAACGTGGCCCGCGAGCAGTCGGTATCTTCCCCATTTGTTAATCCGTATCCTCTGTCTTTTCAAGCCTCTCCATAACGTGGTAAAAAATAAAATCCAATATCTCGCTCTGTGAAAACCAAATGTCCTCTGTTGTATTCCATGTAAATCTCCAATCGTTATATCCGGATTGGTCAATCTGACTTCACAAATGAAAAATATATTCCACATGCTCCGTTGGTTCATGGAGAAATTTTGTTAAGCACGGTCCTTGTAATTTTCGCGGAGCTAAAGTTAAATCTATCATAGCTTCATTAAGGCATCTCTCGGGAGTCTTGGGGTCTGCCGTAGCCCGTAGCGTAATATCACAAGTATTACGTTCTGAGCTCGCGCTCGTTTTTTAAATCTCATGTGACACCACACAGTGGGGTGTGGTTTGTGTATGACGCTTGGGACCCCCCTGTGCGGTGTTTTCCCACACACGTCACATGTGGAGTGTGTCGTGGGAGGAGTCAGCGTGTGGGGTGGTGTGCAGAGTTTGCTGGCATCATTGCTGTCAGACCTCTTGAACGATCAGATGTGTTTTTTATCGTGCACCCCGGAGATAACACTCTGCGCTCTTTCACACATGTTTAAACACAAAAACTGGTTAAACTTATCTTCCTCTTTCAACGTTTTGTACAAACGAATATTTGTCTGATGACATTTTTACACTAAACACTTATAAGAAATACAATTTATACTTTTAACATTTATACACTGTTTTAAAGCTGGTTTTGAATGTACAACGGACTCTGATAAAACACTGAACTTACCTCGTCAACCTTACGGTCAACCTTCTTAAAAAAAGCTTTGAAAACATATTGTTTGAATGTTTTTCAACATTTTTGAACGTTTTACATTTTTTAAATCATAAAACTTTCTCTGACACACTTCAAATCCTCACAACCCTAAGGGGGGGTGGAAAGAGGAGGGGGACCGGGGGAAAACTCCCACGGTCCAGGTGTTCAAACCGGAAGTGGGTGGGTGGGGTAGAAAGTGGGGGTGGCTTGAGCGTGGGAACCATTTTATTGGGCAATAAAACTGTCACACTGACGAATTGTGCCCACACTTCAAATCCTCACAACCCTAAGGGGGGTGGAAAGAGGAGGAGGGGGCCGGGGGAAAAACCCCACGGTCCAGGTGTTCAAACCGGAAGTGGGTGGGTGGGGTAGAAAGTGGGCGTGGCTTGAGCGTGGGAACCATTTTATTGGGCAATAAAACTGTCAGTTTGATGGTTTGTGCCCTTATAACTCTCTCTTATGGGGGTGCATAAGTGCATACGGTATGGGCAGCTTGGCTTGCATGTTTTGGAAGGCACTATGAATGCTGAAAGGTATATAAAGGTTTTAGAGGAACATATGCTCCCCTCCAGACGACGTCTATTTCAGGGAAGGCCTTGTGTATTTCAGCAGGACAATGCAAAACCACATACTGCAGCTATTACAACTGCATGGCTACATCGTAGAAGAGTCCGGGTGTTGAATTGGCCTGCCTGCAGTCCAGATCTTTCACCTATAGTGAACATTTGGCACATCATTAAGCGAAAAATGCGTCAAAGACGACCACGAACACTTCAGCAGCTGGAAACCTATATAAGGCAAGAATGGGACCAAATTCCAACACCAAAACTCCAGACACTCATTAACTCCATGCCCAGACGTCTTCAAACTGTTTTGAAAAGAAGAGGAGATGCTACACCATGGTAAACGTGCCCCCGTCCCAACTATTTTGAGACCTGTAGCAGGCATCAAATTTGAAATGAGCTCATTTATTGGGTAAAAGTGTAAAATTTCTCAGTTTAAACATTTGTTATGTTATCTATGTCCTATTGTGAATAAAATATTGGCTCATGTGATTTGAAAGTCTTATAGTTTTCATTTTATTCAAATTTAAAAAGCGTCCCAACTTTTCCGGAATTCGGGGTTGAATACACACAGTTCAAACATGAAAATTTCCCCAAGAGTGCACTCTTCTTTTACCCCTAAACATACACAGATAATTGACAAAACAATGACAATAATGACAAAACAAAAGAAAAGAAATAAAATGAATGGAGTGGTGTCTTTTTTCTTAAACACTCTTCTCTCAAAATATCACAATGTCAATCGTTTGATTGAACAAGAACCTCAATATTAATCAAATTTAGCTATGGATAACCACACACCATAACATGTATTCAATGCTTCTCAAAGCACATATCAGTTTCTAATCAGTCTCTGTATTTGTCTGTCAATCTTGAGAAAAAGAAAAAACTCAATAGGCTCTAAATGTGAATTGTCTCGCTACAGCAAGACTGGAGAAGAAAGGAAAGGATATTGTCCTATTTCTTAGGAGTTGTTGCCCTTTCACTGAAGTAGATTCTTTCACCGTAGTAGATTCAGGTGGCTCGCCATCAACTTGAAATTTCTCACAGGATATCACAGATCATCACAATCCGTAGCACCAAAGACAAAATAGAAATGCAAAGAAAAAGAAAACAAAAAACCTGGCCGGAGTAAAATGCAACTCAACACTCACTCAGCTTCTCCATACACTGCACGGTATGAAATGAACTAAATTAACGTCTTTCTACTTTTCTTTCAACTATATACTTTTAACTTTTATCGCGAAGATCGACTCACGTCTCCTCTCCTCTATGCTCAACTCTCTTTTTTTTCTCGTTACGCAGGCGCGTCCACACACACGCACAGCGCGTGATGTCGGAGCGTTCTCGTTGGTCAATCAAAACTCAAATAATAACTGCTTTTCTTAAATCGCTCACTATTTTTCTTAAATTGCTTTTACACATCACTATTTTACCTTTATTAGGGAAATTGGATGTTAATAAATTGCAAATAAATAAAACTTAACTTCCTTTATTTAACCCGGGTTACATAAGCAGAAACACGCCGTTTTTGTGTGTGTCCCTTTAAATGCAAATGAGCTGCTGCTCCCAGCCCCCGTTCAGAACAGGGCCGATCCTTTACACAAGCTTCGGATACTGCGGCAATGACAAAACAAGTGAATCTCAATCATCCAAAATCTCAGAAATAACCAGTAGTGGAGTGCATCCTTACGGAGTGACTCAGGAAGAGGTTGCAACTTTTAGACGCACCTGGACGTTTCTGAATGGTTAGTAGATACATTTATGTAGTTGTTGTGGAGTTACATTGATTCATTTCATCTCATTCAGCTCGTTTAACTTTTACACAAGTTGACAGTGTCCTGAGGTCTTTATAAGACAGCTGTGACATTTTTTGGCCAAATAGTGTTCTGTGCTCGTCGGTGCAGACAACGACAGAACAGTTTGCATGCTTTACTCAAACTTTTGCCATTGCGTTAGAACTGGTTACACTGTTGTCGCTTGCGAAAACCAAATGGCGGCACCGTGGGTGGAAACGTGCAGATTAAGGGGTGGTAATATAATAAGATCCCCTTCCTATGTCAGAAGGGGAGCGAAATCTGATCGGCTTATTTTTTTAACATGCTTGCAGAGAAAGGCTTACCTAAACGAAGTTACTGGGTTGTCACTTTTCACAGGGGACCCGATTATAGCACTTAAACACGGAAAAGGTCAGATTTTCATGAAATGTCCCCTTTAACATTTGCAGCAAAGGTTGCCACAAAGATGCTATATTCCTCCAGAGACAGGGGTGTCCAAACTCAGTCCTGGAGAGCCACTGTCCTGCAGAGTTTAGCTTTAGCCTGCCTCAACACACCTTCCTGGAAGTTTTTAGTATACCTAGTAAGACCTAGTATGATTAGTTGGTTCTGGTGTTTAATTGGGGTTTGAGCTAAACTAAACCCAGGAGCAGTGTTGGACACCCCTGGTCTAAGGGGAGGGACAAAAGTGAATAAATATGGATCAATGCATGCAACGCTCATTTTTTAAGTTACTGAAACATAATCTTCCCACCATTTTGGAGATTTTCAGATTTGTATTTGTATGTGGCCGGGTGAACTGACTGGCCTCAAAGGGACTTTGTTTCCACCCTGCTGTGTGGCGTATTTTGATTGCCCTATCTGTTTCAGATGCAGGCGGGCCTGTGGGGTGTGTGTTGTTTGGTGCAGTGGTGGATCAGTAATTGCACCTCTGCCAGGGTTGGGTCAGACTGCTCTTGTAATCAATCAGTACAGCAGAGATGGTATGGAGGGGTTTGTCACAGAGCCATCGTCCCTTGAATGCAAGTAGAGATCCTGCTGCAAAGCCAGCACTTACCTGGCCGCCCCTCCATCTCACAATTCAGCCCACCTCCCCCTCTTCCTCCGATCCCCCGGAGAGGGGCTGTACGCGTTCACCTGATCACATGTGACCCCTCTGTCTGCTGCAATTTCTGTCTGCAAACTCAATCCCCCTCAGTGGAGTTCATCACCCAGGCTCCCTCAGGCCAGCTGGCTCGTTTACACACCCGAGAAGCATGTGGCATACTCAACCTTTTTTTTTTTTTTTTTCTTTCCCAATCCCCTCTCTCTCTCTCTCTCTCTCTCTGTTTCTCCTCCACTGAGAGCAGATAAAGCCTCGGTCATCAAGCCCTGATTCTTTACAGTTCATTTCCCCTCTGTTTCTCTGCTAATTGTTTTTCGAGCCTCAACATGGCCAGGGACCATTTCAAATGCTGCATAATGAGGCTCTGGCGCATATTGGCCATTACCGAATTAAACCGCCTCACAAGAGGAGTGGACCAGACGTGCCTGATGCCGCTCTGTGAGTGGCTGAGGATGTTGATTGACAGGCTGAGGGGAGGGTTTATGGGTTTTTTAGGCTGGCAGGTTGATCTAGCTGGCGCAGAGAGAGGGAGAGTAAACAGTTCATATGCTAGTGACTGGCACCTAAAGACGCCCTCTGCAGGACGGATAGGAGAGAAACAAATAGCTCAGATTGCCTTAAAGCAGGGGTAGGCAAGTTCGGTCCTAGAGAGCCGCTGTCCTGCAGAGTTTGGCTCCAACACTGAAAAAAACCTCTCCTGCCTATATTTTACATTTATTCATTTTAGCTGACGCTTTTATCCAAAGCGACTTACAATTGCTATATATGTCAGAGGTCTCACGCCTCTGGAGCAACTAGGGGCTAGCAACTAGCAACTAGCAACACATTGGTGTCTCACAGTGGATTCGAACCCGGGTCTCTCACACTAAAGGCATGATTAGCTTGTTCAGGTGTGTTTGATTAGGGTTGGAACTAAATTCTGCAGGACAGCGGCTCTCTAGGACCGAACTTGCCTACCCCTGCCTTAAAGGATTAGTTCACCTTTAAAAATAAAAATTCTGTCATCCTTTACTGATTCTGTATGGCTTTTTTCATGGGACACAATAGGGGAAATTTAGAGCATAATTTGATCATAGTTAAAGCGGATAGTGACCATGGCTGTTATGTAAGATTTTTAGGGAATAGCGACTTAAATTTCAGATATCAGATTATTTCAGAAGACTATGATTGCTCCTTTTTGGAGCTTGACAGTCTGTTACCATCCATTTTCATTGTATAGAAAAAGTAGCTCACATAATGCTAAATTTCTGCTTTTTTGTTGCATGCACAGAAGAAACCTTATACAGGGTTGGAACAACATGCGGGTATATTTATATATTTATTATTAATAAATATATTAATTTTAAAATGAATCTCTATATCCACTTGGTGAATGGCTGGTGAAATACAGAGAGGAAAGAAAACATTTGATTATGTTTGTATCATCCATTTGAAATCTGTATTTTGTTCAGTCCCACATATCCCTTGTGGTCCATCCACATTTCCCAGCAAGCAAAGTTTACAGCTTTCATTACCTCGCCAATGGGGAAGGATTGAGTGATCTGTATGTGTTTTTTGTTTTGTCCTCAGTGGAGAAAGTCAGTCAAACAGGCTTTTTCTTTCACTGCCTGACTCCAATATAATTTCCTACTCTAGAGTTGATGATTTGAAGTCCTTATGACCATTTTTTATGAATTGAAATGTATTTTTTTGAAAGGTGCAAAATTAAAAAGATGTAAAAAAATTGTTAAAATTAAGTCTTTCTTTGAAGTCCAGCAAAAGTCTGGATTTTTAAATTATTATTATTATTATTTGTCTGAAAACATTACTTCTCAGATTTAAAGAAATCATATTTTTAAAATGACATAATTCTCAGGAAATAGTGCAATTTGTGGCAAAACATTTCTATAACTTAGCTTAGTGTAGCATTATCAATTTTCTTATGTACAAGTAATGACAATAAAGCTATTCAATTCAATTCAATTTGAAAACATTAATGCTTAACTTTTAAAGAAATAAAATGTTCTGTATCAAGACATCTTTTGTGCCAACCCTAATACATTTTAAATGTTTTTGGGTGGTTGAATGCTCATTGCAAAAACATCTAGATAGAATTATTTTTTTAAATTATATTTAACATAAATTGGCCAGTTTTCCTATGAAAGCAAATGTAAAAATAAAACTTAGAAAAAATGTAGCATTAAACACTAAGCAAAGTTCAGTCAAATAATGTTCAGTTCAGTACATACTACATTCATTGTGGCTACACAGTTGGCAACTAAATGATATTCCTGAGAATATATGACTTGTATTATAAAGTGCACAGTGTACTATGGCTCTATCTCTGCCAGCGATATTTGATTGTTTTCAAGTGGACTAAATATTTAGTTCCTTAGTACTTCAGCCCAGTTGAGAATTTGATGTGTTATGCGTATCCGTGTCTCATATACTGTTCCGAATCTTATGGGAGAGCAAATTATATTCAAAGCCTGTGTTTGATACTGCTGATCTTTATTTCGCTAACGGTAGATCAATATGTGGAAATTCCCCTA
This sequence comes from Tiaroga cobitis, assembly GCA_030578255.1. NCBI lineage: Eukaryota > Metazoa > Chordata > Actinopteri > Cypriniformes > Leuciscidae > Tiaroga > Tiaroga cobitis. The sequence goes on along the minus strand of CM060614.1, from coordinate 6,827,475 downwards.
TTGATCCAAGCCAAAGACAGAACAGGGTGGCAACTTGCCAGCTGATGTTTAGTTATTCTACAACTTTTTTAGCTTTAAATTATTTCCTGTTCAAGAGGATTAAGGTGTTATAGAGCTAAATTTTAGCTGCATGTTTGCACCATACGCCAAGTACTGGAGCGCCTCATGCATACTGAGCCATTGGAGGTTGTCTGGTGTGCAGCAAGAGGACAGTGAATGTAATTTATTGCACAATATGGTGCTGTTATTGATTAGACAGCAAAAGGGCAGTACCAGCTGCTCTGCTAATAGCCATATAAATGTTTCAAGCATGTGTCACCACATTCAAACCAGCACTAGAAGAAGGGGGAAAAAAGCAGGATGCATGCACCCAGCCCAGCAGTGTGTTTAAGGAATAGCTTTCAACAAAAATTCTTTCATTTACTCATGTGTCTTTAAACCCATATGACTTTCTCTCTTAGAATTTTTATTAGAATATTAATGCTGCCTTTGTGCATACAATGTATACAATGTTTTCATGCTCCAAAAATGACAAAATCACCATATACATTGTCCATACGACGCATGCGCTATATTCCATATCTTCTGACGCCATATGATATTTTTTTAAATAATACTGAAAAGAAGTGACATGGTTTTCACAAAAATAACAACTGTTTTCAACATAGATAATAATAAGAAATGTTTCTTGAGCATCAAATCAGCATATTAGAATGATTTCCGAAGGATCATGTGACACTGTAGACTGGAGTAACGATGCTGAAAATCCAGCTCTATATAGAAATAAATTGCATTTTAAAATATATTCTTTTTAAATGTAATTTAAATTGTGTTAATGTTTCACAAAATTACTGTTATTACTGTATTTTGATCAAATAAATGCAGCTTTGGTGAGAGACTTCCAAAAAAAGAATCTTACGATTCCAATTTTGAACAGGTATGTTGTGATATTCTCATATATTCATCAGGTTCGAGGTCAGGAATGGCAAACAAACATTATTGGTCCTTATGTGTCTAGTGGGACAGATTTTTAGTGAATAACAACTTCAATTTTGTGTGTGTGTATTTCTCAATCACACCCACGTTTCTACAGGAGTCTACATGAAAAACTTAAATTATCATCCTGTAGGCCTATTTTTACTAATATTAATTTGTTATATACACTCTAAAAAATGCTGGGTTGTTTCAACTCAAATTTGGGTCAAATATGGTCAAACCCAAATGTTGGGTTAAAATGTAATTAAAAAAATGTACAGTTGAAAGTGAAAGTTGAAGTTGGGTTAAAATTTTAAATTACGTTTTTAACCCAACATTTGGGTTTGTCCATATTTGACTCAAATTTGGGTTGAAACAACCCAGCATTTTTTAGAGTGTACAATAGAGCAACACATTTAAATGAGTCGAACTTTATACAAATTATTTAAAAAGACCATTATGCATGCAGGTTGTGTAAAAGTAATGCCGGTATATTCACTAATGATTATCCACACCACACGTACGACAGAAAAAAAGCTTTTGCCATTGTGTAGGCTAATTGTCGGAACTTCCCAAGTGCATTTGTATTACAGGAAGTAGTTTGCTCCATATGCACTTTGCTGGAGAATACAACCCAGGCCTGACTGAGCCCCACATTAATTAGCACTTGCAGCTGAGTTTGATTTGCCATTTCCCGTTGTCCATCACAGAGACTCCCTATCTGATTTTCTCCGAGGGGCTGCAGTGTGCCTGATGTGGCTGGGCTGCGCTGGTTATTGATCTTCCATCTGTTTGGGCTGCGTGATCAGTGGAGAGTGATAAAAACAGACGCAGCGGCTCCCCCGCGGAACCGTCCAAGACATGCAGATGGGCTCTGCGCGGAAAGGCCTGTCAGCGCTGCCATGCTTGCGGCCCTCTCCAACTGCAAAGGTCATGCATACGACGGGGGAATGCGGTCGGTTTTTGTTTTAAATATTGTTTGATAACACACTTAGCCCCTGTTTGGCTTTGGATCCTCAAGGACTGCTGAATAACTGCAAAAATCCATGCCTGACTCAGACTGTCTGCGTCTCTGGCATTTATCAGCTGCGCTGCGGAGAGCGTTTTGTCTGGGGAGCGACAAGCCTCCTGGATGTTTGTGCGAGCGAGCGAACGCCCAGCGCTTAGCTTTTACAGTATTTGTGTTTATACTCTAAATCTGAATGGTGTTTTCCTTCTGAGCCCTAAAGATACATCTGCTCTCTTGTGGAAGGATGTTTTAAGATGCAAATGCTGCCCTGCAGTGTGTACTGTAGTATCGATTGGGATGTATGAATGCATGTTTAATTTGATGCGTGGCGTCGATCTCGTTGGCGTCTTGACGTCACAGAGAAGAGTCCTTCTGACGTTTGGCGAAAGATGGAAAGAATCTTTAAAAGTATAGTTTACCGAGATATTAGTCATCCTCATGTCATTCCAAAACTGATTTTCTTTCTGTGGAACACAAAAATGAGAAGTTTAGCAGAATGTCCATGCTGTTGCTTTCTGTACAAACAAAGTAGACTGCTTTGTGTGAGGAAGACATTTTCATTTTTTAGACTGTCATGATAAGATCAGTGAACTCTTTTGGTATGAATGGTGGTTGTCTGTATAGAGTAGTGTCTACTACTACTACACAGGTGTCTTCTCTTTCTACATCTAAACATCTGTCAGATATCATTAGTGTTTTCCTTAGCCCAGTTCCAGCATACATCTGTTTCTCTTGTACATTTTCCACTTGAGGAGAGAGGGTCAATATCAAGTTGGAAACAAGGATTTGGTCTCAAAATAGCTTCATTGCTTACTATATTTAGTTGAATCTTCCAAAGAAAATTTAAGAAGACGTGAATGTTTTTTTTTAATTTAAACACAATTGTATTTTATTTGTATATTTTAACCACAGCATATCAGCTCTATTCTTTTCTGAGAATTTTTATTTTATTGTCAATAATTCAAGAAGATAAAATAAAATGAGACAAATTAATTTTTAATTTTTTTTTAGTCTTTTTGTCTTATTTTATTTGATCTTCTTTAATGTCTTATTTCATTTTGTCTTTTTTTATTTTGTCTCGTCATTTTTGTCTAATTTTATTTTGCCTTATTTTATTTTTTGTCTAGTTTGTTTATTTTGTCTTTTTAATTTGATTGTCTTATTTTGTCAATTTTTTTTATTTTGTCTGGTCTTTTTTGTCTCATTTTATTGTCTTTTTTATTTTAAAGATATAAAATATTTTCAATAAATACATTTTTTAAGCATCTGTGAATCGTGTCAGGGAATAGCATTGCCAAAATTAATTACATATATCTGTTATGCAAATGTTCTTAAATGTACTTTTCTAACGTCACTGTTTAAGCTCTTCTAATAGCTGTTTGTTTATTGACCGCCTCTGGTTGATCTGATCACTGGCGTTGTTTTGTGCGGAGAACGTTTCTTAATTAATAAAGTAAAGACTTTCCCATGTCCTGTCCTCATTGGGCAGCCGCTGCTAATTGTGTTTGATCATTTCTAATCCTTCATACGACCTCAAACAAACGGTGTGTTTCTATCGCAGGCCGTGTTTAAGTCCTGCCTATGAACCTGGCGACTTCGCCACAGAACGAACATGGAGGACAAACTGAAATAGTTAGAAATGTGAAGGTTAGTTGTTTTGCTGCTGATCAAAGTCGCCGAATCCCGTTAGGATTTATTTTCCGACGAATGACCTTGTTATTAGCTCCCGGTTTACCTATAGGCTTGGCCCCAAAGAACATATTAGCTTTCCTTCTGCACACTATATGAAAATAGATAAGTAATGTTGTCCGTAACACACAATAAAACCCGAAGAGGTGGATTTTTATTGTTTAGGCCTGTATCTCACACTGTGCTTTAACTACATTTTATTAGGTGTGAAATTAAAATATTAATAGGCTGATGTCTGGCTTTAGGAAGAGCGGGACGTTTGTAGAGGCAGTCGAGTCGAGCGCCGCGGGAGAGAGGCGGGTTCCCGAACGTCTGCGGGCCCTTTTAACATCTCATACCTCTGTATGAAATAGACTTTCATCTAGCCTACTGTGAAAATATTAAAAGACGAAGCTTCATGTGTTGTCACATTGCCTGCGGGACACTAATTGAGGTTGGTCGCCGATGTTGTTGGGAAAGGTTGAAAAAGAAAGAAAAATATCTCAAAGTGACTGAGGAACTTAAAAAAAGAGAAGGATCCTTTATGGTGCTTTCAGAACTATTAAGCGGGGAAACATGTAAGGAAATGACATCATCAATAGAGTCTTAAAACAATAAAAGGAATAGAAGCACTTAGTAATTACACATTATATGTTAAACCAACACCATTTAAATGAATTCTGTTCACATATAGACACATAGTTCTATATAAACCCTCCTTGTCTGAAACAGTGCTGATGTGCACTACCGTTCAAAGGTTTGGGATTTTTTTATTCAGCAAGGATGCATTAAATTGATTAAAAAGTGTCAGTCAAGACATTCATAATATTTCTATTTCAAATAAATGCTGTTCTCTAGAACTTTCTATTCATCAAAGAATCCTGAAGAAAATGTATGATGGTTTCCACAAGTATATTAAGCAGCTGTTTTTAACTTTAAAAATAATAATAAGAAATGGAGGAGCAAATCATCATATTAGAAAGATTTCTGAAGGATCATGTGATACTGAAGACTGGAGTAATGATGCTGAAAATTCAACTTTAGTATCTCAGGAATAAATTATGTAAATTGTAATAATATTTCTCTAAATATGACCTTTTTACTGTATTTTGGATCAAATCAAGCATAACATAAAAAACATGAAAAAATCATACCATCTACAGACTTTTAGGGGTGTAACAATACATCGATATGGATCGATGTATCGATCTAACGATACGATACATCGATGCCACACATAAAATATCGATATACGGTAGGCCTAACGTTACCTTTATTTTGACACACTCCACATCCTGCACGTAACTTTTCTTAGCTGAAATAGAGCCTGACAAGATCGACTGAACCCTAAACACGTTTTGTCACAAAAGCCAGTACTGTCCACTGTCAATGCATCGTGAGTTCATGTTTTATAGAAGAAACCGTAGAACCTTGAGGTGTTTGTGACCACCAACGATGACCACAACCCGAAAAGTCAGTTTTAGCGAATCAGCGCGCAGTATTCGGGTCAGGTGACAAGGCTGTTAGATAGTCGCTTCGAAAAGACGCACTAGCTGAAAGGAGTTTCGTCAAAGCTTACAAAAAGTGATCAAGGATGGATAATATCAACGAACTTGATGAACCCGCGATTTCTTCTTCGGTGCGTAAAGGGAAATTAAAAGCTGAAACTTTTTCACGGAACCTTGCTAAAGCTGCACTGCACGTTAGTGGTTAGGGAAAAGCTCCCCGTATTTCGTACCGCGGTCAAGCGGGCCGTGCATTTTGTACGGTGCTGATATAGAGCAAAGTCAAAATGAATGTTCAAAATTCAAAATGACACTATTTTCTGCTATTTTCCATCTTGTTAGGACACAAATAATACAATTTCATGATTTTTTTATATATTATACATTATTATACTTTATTTATTAAGGTGAGTTTGCCTTTACTTAAAAGCCACCAAAAGCCTGTTGGATCATATGTCATTTACATTAACATGAAAAATGTAAGTAAATAATAAATAAACATTAATACATGATGTATAATAATTCATTTATACTTTATATATATACAACAATGAAAATGCTAAATAAATGTATGATAATTAACATTAATATTACATTTCATTAACATTAATAAAGTATAAAAATGAATGTATTATATATATATATATATATATATATATATATATATATATATATATATATATATATATATATATATATATATAACATTTATAAATGTATGATGTGTGATAATTAACATTTAATATGAACATGAATAAATTATGTAATAATTAATGTAAATCATATATAGGCCTACAAACATAAAAATAAAAATAAATAAAATAAAAGTCATGTTTTTTTTTTAAATCAGGAAATTGTATTTGTGTCCTAATAAGATGGAAAATAGCAGAAAATAGTCTCTAATTTCAGGTGATCAATTTTGACCTCTTCCAGCACCCATACCGTAAGTGCACGATTAGACGCGCATTCTAAAAAAAATTCTTGTATTTTCAACGCGCGGCCTGCTTGACCGCAGTGTATTACTGCGTACGTTAATCACAACAACAAGGTTTGTCAGGCCTGAGGAGATTAACGTTACAAAGATTGACCGAGTGTTTTATTATGTATCATAACAATTACTTTACATTAGTTACTTGGTTTTGTTTAACTCTGAAACTCTGTGGAATTATCTGCTTTTGACAAAAAAACAACAACAACAAAAAAAAAACTATTGTTGGAGTTATCTGCTTTTGCTAAACAAAAACTTTTAATATATAAAAAACTACTTTCAATAAACTTTAATTAGTAAGTTACCTGTATTTATTTATTATTTATGTATAGTTATTATTACTTAATCAAAACAACCCAGCTGCAGTGTGATTGATATTACTTGTATGGTAGTGTATATTTAAAAATTATATTAGGCCTATATTTATTACATATATATATATAAATATATTTTTAAAATCATTATAATATTTTATTTTTATATTTGAAAGCAATGTGATTTATCTCACATTTTTTACTTATTTTAGATGCCGAACTGTGGGATGTTTATGATTGCCTTGCAACTTGGTGCATTAATAATGTATATACAGTAATTCAACCGTTGTGCATTCACATGTAATTTATTTTACAAAGGTTTCAAAATCTGCTCTTCCAGTCAAAAAACACAAAGGCTGTGTTTTCGTACAGGCATCTGAATGAATGTGTTGAAACGAGACGGGACGTGATTACGGATTGGTTTGGCTGCTAGCCTCCGGGAGCACTTGGGCTCTGGCGCTGAGTTGGTCACGCCTGATTGTAATGGAGAGGTGTGAGCCTGTGTGTTTGTTGTCAGGACGAGAGGGGAGGGGTCGATAACGGTGCGGCGCTGGAGAGGGGCACAGGCAGACACTCAGGTTTGATTAAAGGGAAGTGGCCTCAGGTAGACCCCAGACACTCTGAGAACCTGAACTACACCTGTGATCTACAGGAAAGAGTGAGAGAAAAAATATTTACATTATTGTCTGTCTTTTTTTTTTCTCATGTGCCACACACAATTTTGTAACAGCATTTGTTAAAAGGAATAGTTCACCCACAAATTAAAATTCTGCAATTAATTACTCACCATCATGTTGTTCCAAACCCGTAAGACTTTCGTTCATCTTCTGAACTCAAATGAAAATCTTTTTGTTAAAAAGATCTGCATTGACAGCTTCGCAGCAACCACTTTGACGCTTCAAAAAGTTCATAAAGAGATCGTAAAACTAATCCACATGAATTGAGCTGTTTAGTCCAAATTTTCTGAAGAGACTCGATCACTTTATATGATGAACAGATTGAATTTAGGCTTTTATTCACATAAACATTCATCAACTCACACATCAGTTGTGGTAAACAGAAGCTCAAACATGTTCGCTTGACGTGCGCGAACCAATGAGGTTCATTCTCGTGTTACGCAGGACGTGAGGCACAGTTGAGCTTCTGTTTATGTTCGCTGATCAATGTTTATATTTAAATAAAAGCCTAAATTAAATCGGTTCATCATAGAAAGCGATCAAGTCTCTTCAAAAAATTTGGACTGAACCGCTCAATAGATATGGATTAGTTGTACTATCTCTTTATGCACTTTTTGAAGCGTCAAAGTAGTAGTTGCGTATACGGTCAATAGAGGGACAGGAAGCTCTCAGATTTCATCAGAAAGATCTTCATTTGTGTTCAGAAGATGAACAAAAGTCTGGAACGGCGTGAGGGTGAGTAAATAATGACAGAATCTTTGGGTGAACTATACCTTTAAAGTTATTGAGTGAATATTCCTCCTGCTATGTGGTTGCTAGTGTGCCGTGGGGGAGTTGCAATAACATTGCTATTGGTGGATGATATGTTCTAAATGTTTTTATTGTGTTACTATGCGGTTGTTAGGGTGATGTGAATGGTTGAAGTAGAGTTGCAATGCTGTTGCTAATCCACTCTGATTTGTTTGAAACATTTTGCTAAATTGCTACAGTGTCCTGGGTGTTATTTTTAGGTTTTGGTATTTAAGGTATTTTAGGTAATATTCTGGTGTCTACAGGTCCCTCCTTCAGGTCTGTCCTGTAATTCTAAGGGTTCTTTCCTCCTGGTTTATTGTCCATCTGGTGACATAACACATATTGCGCATGAGGAATTATGCCCCAATTTAACACATACAACATACATTAAAACATAGAAATGTAATACTCGGGGTTAGGGTTTGTTCAGATCGATAGTAATAGTGATTCTGCCTTTGCAAACACTACTAAAAACCCTCTTAAGATTCTTTAAAATCCTTTCATGATGTTATATACATGGCTGCGTGGGAAGCTGACATTGTCTGAGTGGTTGTGCAAGTTTTTGCAGAAGAATTGCGTATTTTGAAAGTGATTGAGTTTGAAGGTCAGCTGTCTGCATCTCTCCAGTGTAAAGCGATGTTAGTTTAGGAATGACAAGCATCTGCTAACACACTCTTGATTCTTTAAAGAAAGCCTGTTGGCATGTTTTTTGATTTGTCCTCAGAACTCCCTTAATTGTTCAGCTGTGAAACTTAAAATGTGCTATTTTCCCAGAGCGCTGGAAATGTCCTTGCAGAGATTCACAATTCACATTTGTTCAAGTACAAAAATGTGAGTGGGAGTGCTCAGACACACACACACACACACACACACACAGCAAAAGCCACTGTGTATCGCAAGTTGTGCATAACATGAAACTACCTTAACGAATCTTGACTATTTCTCTCTCTTCATCTATTCAGAGTATCCTGGCCTTGAACCCTCGGGTCCAGACTCATGCTGCGCTCCTCTCTACTGCGACGAAGAAAATGGAGAAAAAACACTGGAAAAGAAACGCAGAGAAAGGCTGTGAGGTGCGTCTCCTTCATCACCCTCAACCCTCAACCCTCATCTTTTCACCTGCCCTTCCATAGGGCTCTCTCGCTGACCAATCAGCCGTAGAAAAGAGAAACTTAGTGTTGTTTCCAGATTTAGATGGGCTCTTTCCTGGCAATGGACCCATCTGTTTAGCTTTCTTGGGTTTTTCTGCTTTTTAACCTTTCGTTTGGCCTTGTTGAGAAATCGGCAGCTGTGTTCAGCACCACAACCGCAAAAACTCAAGTTGTATTTGCCAACATACATGGTCTTAAACTGACAAACTCAGAAAGCCTGCGGGAAGTGAAAATGCTTTAATATAATTGAACATATTTAATACATATTTAATACCTATATATATTATATTATATTATATTTTATGTTGTATTTTCTTTAAAAATTATATTATCAGCAACAATTTGAGTAAAAATGCCAAGTACTGCCAATGCTAGTGTTGTCATTATCAATACTGATTAGTCTACAAAGAAAGTTTTTGTCATTTCTGACTATTTAATGATTAATTAGGCATTTTCCATTATATTATCCCATTAAATGTATTAATTATGTCACATTAAGTCATTATTTATAACATTTAATAGATCTAAGTGGCAAAATGATTAGAATTTTAGTTTGGTTTATCATTTATTAACACCAACCTTTGAATTTATATCAATTGAAGTAAACTAAATTGACAGCAAATAAACCCATTATGATAAATGTCAAATAGATTTGTTATTTAATGTGAAATAACTCCAGACATCAGAATCAAAAATAGTTTCTCTCCTACTCTTTGCTAGTTTTTCCATTTCAAAGTTTATGAATATAAAATTGCTAGTTAAAAAAGCCCGTTTCCACCTAAAGTAAAAACATAAAGTAATTGGGAGATACATTTAAAAAAATAAAAGTCACATTGTGAGAGATAAAATCACAGTTATGATAAATAAGGTCACACAATAATATAGATTTCACTGTTTGCGTGACAGATATAGATACTCGCTCGTTGCTTGTTGCGATCGCAGCTGGGACGAACTAACTAGTTTAACATAGATTAACATATAAATATTAAATGTGCAAAGCATGCTCTGCTGTTACCACAGAATGCACATTATGAAAACTGAACACCTGCATTTAAGCCTTGTGTAGAATACGTTTCTTGTCTATCTTGTTCACCTTAGTTCTGTGTATATAAAAAAAAATAGAACTACTAAAATGAACATCCGGCTCACAGTTGACTTCCTGTGAGTGAGCAGGTATTTCATCATTAGACAAGAAGGTGTTGGTGAGCTACACTCGCTTACACACATGCTCAGACAGTCGTTCAAACGTAATTATCTTACGATTCCAGGCACAAGCCATCAAAGTCTCACGAACATCTCAGACCAGCGTGCGACGGGAAGGGTTTGTGTTTTTTGGCAGGTGGCCGCTATGCCTCGTCTGTCCTTTTTAAAGGCAACTGAGCCTCCTGCTTGTTTGATGTGGAGACACAACAAGATGGAGGTGTTTTGTAGGGAAGATTATCTACTCCCTGCTGACAGCACTGTTGCTAAGTACAGCTGCCTAATTCATCATTCTAATCAATGGGGATGGATCGCTGGCCTGATTTAATTCACAAAGCCTGTGTGCTATAGATTGAACATATGGCGTGTGATTTTACACGCCAGTATACATGTGTATCTTTTGCGTGCTACACTTGTGCATATGTGCGGTGCCTTTTTCAAGACACGTCCCTGAAAATGGACATGTACGCCAAGGGATGAAATGGAAATTTGTGTTGTCCTTCATATACTGTTAATCAGAATTCGCTGCAAAATCAACCTTAATGCTTCCGCATGCTTTCCGCCTGTCTATTTACTCGTGCGATGCATTTCTCACTGTCAATTCACCAATAAATGTAAGAGGTGCAGAGAGTCTGTGAAGCTGCTCGTGACGTTCCTTATGGATCTTCTGCCACAGATTTATCCTCTTCGTAAAGAAAAAGCAATGAACGTTTTAGTGATCCTTAAAATAACTTTTGTAGGGCCCCGAAAGCGGGATCATAATTGTCCTGTGGAATTGTGACGGATGCCAGAGGGGCTGTAAACTTAGTTTTTACAGGGAATCCATGAGTGCCGGGTGTCTATAGTTTCCAAATGAGTTCTTGGGAAAACATGGTGGCATGTAGCCAGCCGTTATCTCACTCCGTCAGGACTCGGGTGCCCGCACATTTCCTTCCCCTCCCCCTCAGGGCACCCGTAGCACACTGTCCGCGAGGAGATTTCGCTACACTTCCCTGCAGGCGACGTCCTGTACGGGAACGCATTCAAGTCGACGCTATTAGCTGACCGGAGCCTTACCAATATTTGTCTTTCTGCTTCAATAGCACAGGTTGAGACTGGAGATAATCTACCAAACAAAACACAAGTCGAGTTTTGAAGCAGCTGCGGAGATAGAAGTGGAAACACTCTTAAAGTGCCCTTGGTTTTTTGCAGATAGCGCCGCTGTTTACTGATGGTTTTCTTTTAATAATCTGTCTGTACGGTCTAATCCAATTTAATGAGTCGCCAGATTGCATTATGATCCCCAGGTCCTGTGAAGGGCAGGTATATCTGCCAGAAGCAAAAGCTAATGTTTTTTTTTTTTCGCATCGGTTTTAGGCAAGACAAGGAGGGGGGGTGGGAGTAGAAAGGCTTTTCAGATTTGAGTTGCCTCAGTAGGTACGTTCACTTGGTATTTATTGTAAATGTATTCGCATTTTTCTGTTTAGAGGTCATGTGTAAACACAAGTCGTTGTCGAAATGCTGGCAAATCATCTTAGGGGCGAATTCACTGCACAGTTGCGCCATTTTTTTAGGGTGCAAAAAGTTTCAGTAAACTCAAAACGTCCTTGTTAGTCCGAAAACAGCTTTTATTGAAACCAAGCTCCCAAAATGACTTGGTTTCAGATTTTGCCTCAGCATGATGTCATAGCGTGATGAAATTCTCATTTGCATAAGACCGAAGCCTAACATCATTGCCTCTTTAGCCCCGCCCACCGATTGGCGCATGTCCTGTTGTAGTAATTACGAGAGAGACGCAAACACAGGATTACTCGGAACAGAAAGAAAAAGAAAAAAGATAGAGATGCCTCTGAGGATTACAAGATGTGGAAAAAACAGTCTTTGCATTGCCTTCCTTGTGATCCTAAGTGTGGATGAGCGTTATTTTGATCAAAGTTTCAGATCGCGTCAGTAAAACACTGTTAGGGTACGTTTACACAACAATGACATGCTTAAAACTGCAAAGTTTTTCCTTTTGAGTTTTCCGCATACAGACAAATTTCATTTTCATTTTTCAGACGTTTCATTGTCAAAACGATCCCCATTCACACGGATCCACGTAAACGACTAAAAACGCTGTATTCTGCTGCCAGGCCATTAGATGGCGATGAAACACTATAGACTGAACACGTAATACGCATGTGCATGACGTCATTGTCTTCAGAGATTCGCGTTTTTGTTGTTTACACGGAGACCGTTTTCAAAAAGTTAGCATTTTCAGGCACCCAAAAAAGCCGCTGTCGTGTAAACGAACGGCCAAATCGCATAAAAAGTGTTACGTTTTTAGTTGAAAACAGTGTCGTGTAAACAGCCCCTTAGTCTGTTTGCTTCATTTTGCACACAGAGATGCTGTGTGACTCAATGTATGCAGAGACCCCCTGATATGATTGTAAATCTCTTTGGGTGTACAGTACATAGGAAAGCTCTATAAATGCCTCATTTATTCATTCATGCATTCATATTGTGACCTTCTTCCTCGAAGTCAGCTCTGTTCTCTGTCATTGGCTGGGACTTTATAGTCGGGACTGCTTCTAGTTTATTAGGCATCAGAGCTAATTGCTTTAATGAGACATGATGAAAGGGAGAGGAGGCAGAAGAAAAAAGCTTAATTTGAATCCTTTCTGGAATTCGTTAAGTAATTCAAATTGGCTTTCATAATTCCTGTTCCGCGCCAGGTCACCGCTGAGGTCCAAAGATGGAATGTAAACTGAATATCTTAAATAGATTTTCCTTTATAGCACAATCATCTTGCGTCTTCCTTGAATCTAGTCTCGACCTCACACTCATTAGATGAATAAATTATGGACAAATTACCACAATTTGGGTGCTAACCGTTTTTTCTAAGCGATATTAGGGTTCTTTGAAGCTTTTAAAGTAATTATGTTTTTACTTAAAAAAAAAAATCATCCAATGAATTATACTTAGGAATTCATCCATCCGTCCGTCCATCCATCCATCCATCCATCCATCCATCCATCCATTTATTGTTTAGACCTTATTGTTCAAGTGTCATTTAAATGGATAGCTCACCCAAAAAAACATCATTAGAAGGTTGAAGAATGTCAGTAACCAAACAGTTGATAGGCCCCATTGACTTCCATAGTATTTTTTTCCCCAAACTATGTAAGTCAATGATCGACTGTTTGGTTACCCATATTACTCAGTCAAAACATCTTCTTTTGTGTTCAACAGAAGAAAGAAATTCATACAGGTTTGGAACAACTTGAAGGTGAGATTTTTTTTTTTGGTGAACTATCCCTTTAAGTCTAATTTGAGGAATACTTCATTTCCTGCAGTATTATGCGGCTCTCTGTTTTGCATGATACAGTTGACAAAGAGATATCCAGCACTCATATTCTGATCACCCATTAAATCATTACAATCATAAAAGACAACAGAGAATCGATTTTCCCTTTTAAAAACATTCAGGCATCAATATGAAATGATCCAAAATACTTTAATGTAGAGGCTACATCTGTCACCTTCACATCTGTAATGGTAGATATCATGTTAAAGGTATTGTAGGTAGGAATTGTATAAAAAAAACTTTTTTCCAAATTTGTTTAAACTTTCTGTATTTATCAATGCATAATTAAAATGTAAGTACTCTGAAAAAGAAAGTATAAAAATCGAGTGTCTGTAGACCTCTCACGACTGTTTTAAAGACAGCTCATTATTTCCATTCACTCCACCCCCTCCCTTCTGGGCTCCTTCCAAAGCCACGCCCCCAAAACACATGAACGCGCAACTCCGACCGCTGAGCTGAAGACGCATTATTTACCTGAGACGAGCGGAGAGGAAGGAGCGCAGTGCAGTGACATCATGTCAGAATCACATGTAACAAAAAAATCTAACTTTATCATTATGAAGATAAACAAATAAGATGTATTTTAGTACTCACTATCAAGTAGCATATTGATATTGGTAAAGATTAAAATATATATTTATTGATTCGCTAACGAGCTAGTTATCTATAAGGCAAAGCTAAAAACAGGTTGCATGATACACGTTTTTCCATTGCCATCATTTACACTGTGATGAAGATGAATTTCGTGTAACATTCATAACATATTATGGTGTTCTGCATGTAAGAGTTTATAATGAAAGCATTGTTGACTCTGATGAGGACTACACTCCGGAGATCCAGAGACAAGTACCGCATCGTCAGGTCGAGGATAGATCCGGGGTCGAGGGATTTTTTGTTTAAAAACAAAACAAAGGCGAAAAAACCGTGCAGGTAAACTTCCAGGTGAACATGGTAAAAGAGTTAGAGGGTAAATATAATTCTAAGAAAAGTTCCTGGATGCGGATCGGCCTACTATCTGTTAAACATGTATTTAGTTATCTAAAGCAAAATTATGCACAATTCAACACTATAGCTATCATCTTGAGCTAGGCATATATATTATTTATCATCTCTCTACTACGGATCGCTAAGTAATGTTATGTTAGCTATATTAGGCAGCTACGTGTGCTAATGACACATGCTTCATGAAAACATAAAGAAAAAAATATGTATGCTCAAAATACAAAAAGAAAGATTTACCTGTCCAGCAGAAATATAGCCATCCAGGCGTCACTTTTCAGCCCCTTGAGGTCTCTCAGTTCTCGCCATCGCTGGAAAGCCACGCCGATATTGGCATGCGTTTTATTTTGTTGTTTATCCAAATACTTTTTGTTCATTACCTTTTCTAGTAACGTTACTGTCTTCCTTTTTTTGCCTGGTTTGCCTTCGCGAAACTGCATATGTGAATTTTGATTGGTCTTTCTAATCTCTGCCATTGTTTTGCTATTCCTAGGTTCCGTGCCTCTTGAATTCCTCAAATCAAACGCAAGTGGGCAGGTCCTGTGTGGCAAAAGGGTGGTTGCCATGGTTGCGAGAGAGTGACAGTCGCCTAAGCCAATCCCTTGTTTCGTCCCGAATGTAAATAATGAGCTGTGTTTAGTGCAGATTAAACGGTCTAGAGTCACTCGATTTTTATACTGTTTTTATCAGAGTACTTACATTTTAATTATGCATTGATATATACAGAAAGTTTAAACAAATTTGGAAAAAAGTTTTTATAAAATTCCTACCTACAATACCTTTAAAACAAGGATTTTGCTGTAAATGCTGTTGATTCTCATTGGTCCAAATTCCAACTTCTCATAACTGTATATTAAACATGATATATGCTCTGATTAGCAGGGAGGTGTCAGTTAGCAGTTTCATTATTGCGTAAGGACACTTTATTAGCTTTACTCCATTGAATGTTAGCCAGCAGGTGTTGATATGCATTGGGCCGCACGAAGTATTACTTTAACACAGGCTTAAGTCTTAAGCAGTGAATTAAAGTGTGTGTAAGTGCTCATCTCTAATTACCTGGGACAATTACACGCCACATTGGATCAACACTGCTATCGATTGCTGCTGTCTGAGCTGATATCGGCCCTACTTCACTGCGCTAGATTGTAAGTTTCGGGTGAAGAAAGGGTGAAGTGATCAATGCGTTTTATCTGCTGGAACATGCATACATCACCGCCTCCAATGCCACCCATCCCATAATGCCACACTTTCCTCCTTTTCCTCACAGGATTTATCCTCCACTACATGGATTAGAGAACCGCATCCGCCGCATAATCCATTCAGGCGAAGGGGGAGGAGATTACAATGTTGGGGTTTGATGTTAATAGAAACCCTTAATAAGTCCTTTTTTGTGCTTTTACATGCTTCTTAATATATAAAGGAAAACACAAAAGACTTGTTATGCCTGCTCAGCTGGCTGTGTGTACCGTTCCAGCAGCACTGGAATCATCTGAATGGTTTTCAGCTCAGAATGGGCTGCTTTCTGTCATGCTTTTTCATTAATGAGATTTCCATATAAAGCTGGTCGTCTTGTCACTGTCTTTAGGGTCTTTTCTTTTTTTTTTTCTGTCTGAGGGGAGGGAAGACGCTGTCATTATTGAAGCGTTTTTGCTATTATTGATAGAGATCCTTAAAAAAACATATCACAGACTTGACGAGGAGCGTGTCATACCACGTAATGAGTCTTATTAGTCACACTTATACTAAAGGAACGTTTCTAAATGTCTCGAGGACTGTTAATCTGGTCGTCGCATAGTGTGAAGTTTTCTGAGCTCTATTCATACATCAGACAGGCATATATACAGCTCTGCTCATAAGTTTACATACCCCTTGCACAATATGCAAGATGCTAATACAAAAATTAGAAGGGATCATAAAAATAGCATGTTATTTTTTTTACGACTTTCCTGAATAAGCTGTTTTACATCATTTGATAATTATGTATATATAATTATAACATATTTGACATGATGTTTTACATTCATTTAAAATAACTGTTTTCTAATATATATATATATAAATACATATATTTATTATATATAATTTATCCCTGTGATGCAAAGCTGAATTTCTAGCATCATTACACCAGTCTTCAGTGTCACATGATCCTTCAGAAATCATTCTAATATGCTGATTTGCTGATCAACAAACATCATTATCGATTTTGAAAACTGTAATACATTTTTTCAGGATTCTTTCATAAATAGAAAGTTTAAAACAACTGCATTTATTTAAAATAGAAATCTTTTGTAACTTTATAAATGTATTTGCTGTCACTTTTGATCAATTGTGTGTCCTCTTAAATAATATATTAAATTCTTAAAAAACTAACAAATGTTTTTGTATATTGTTCAAATGATTCCAATTTATTATTATTTTTTACATATACGTAAAATTTGTAAATAAAAAAAAGTTTTATTTATATATTTTTGTATATAATTTCATGAAAAATTTTGAATTATTTATTTAAACTAAATT